>JAHLJS010000006.1:54666975-55334569 GCA_038502445.1 Eremochloa ophiuroides | reverse complement strand
TGGATGACGTCACCAATACCGACGCCGCACGCCTTCTGTCACCTTCGCCCGATAACCGATTCACCGTGCAATCGGCTATTCTCCTTCCTTTTGCTGGACGGAATCTACCTCCGAGATCGGCTATCTTCCTTCGGTATCGGCTATCTTCCTTTGGAACCAGCTATCGGCCTTCGGTATCGGCTATCGGCCCCCAGCCCAAAATTTGGTGTTAACAAGTCCCTGGAAAATACAGAACACGCAAAACTCGTGGAAACTATTAGTTAAAACCCTAGACTAGTATGTTTTCTTGTATCCTTTTGTGTCTAAAGTTCGAATAAAAGTTGACGTTATCGACCGTCAACAACTCCCCCAAGCTTACCTGTCGCCAGTCCCTTGGCAAACAAACTAAGCCTAATTACTAATGTATTTGGATCAGGAGTGGCTACAATGCTTTCATTCTTCCCAAGTTGTTGATGCTCTCTAAATGCACATTTTAACCATCAAAATTGATCAAATTGAGCAAGTAAATGACACATAGAAGGTAGGAATTTGGTTTAAACTAATGGTGTTCCACTTGTACTTGAAGAATTGTGATTGCAAGTGAAATACAGGTGAAAATAAAGAAAACAAAGGCACATCAGAGCAGTATACATGACAAGAGCCACATTGGGCCCACATCACAGGGGGCCCGCCCCCTAGTAGGGTGCTCGCCCCCCACTTGGCGCTATCTTCACTCCGCCATGTCATAGATCCGTGCCCCAACCTCATAAACAGAGTTTGGCACGTTGATTCAACATCAATGGCTCAAATTCACCTCACCTGGATCCGGTAGCCCTGTTGGGCAGGGCGCCCGCCCTTTACATTTGGCCTGCCACGTCCACAATCCGGCGGAGAGGCATCCAAGCACTTGTGGCCGTCCAATTAAAGTCGGTTTTCATCCAAGGGAGATCAAAGGTGGTGTCAAGGATACGTGGACCCACTTGTCATCCTCCAAGGGCCACAAACCGCCTCTCCATCAGCCAAAACGTGCTCAACCGACCTTGCAACCGTCATTGGGGAAGATCCTGGAGCGTTGGATGGTGAGGCAGTGGAATCCACCGGGAGCCCACCCCCCTAGCAGGGCGCCCGCCCTAAAATTCAGGGCCACCGACCTCCGGCCACCTCTACAAGTACCCCAGGGGTCTCCAAGTGCTATAAATACCCCATGAATGCTTCAGTTGTAATCAACTTAGGAAGAATAGAAAGATTTGGAGTTTAGTCCATCCTAGCTCATCTAGTGAGAGCCTCCTAGCAAGGCTAGTAGTGTGAGTGTGAGTGAAGAGAAGCTGAAGAGTTGGAGAGCTCTGCGAAGGTCTCTCTCTTGGGCGCTTCCTCTGTAAGGTACTCTTTGATTCGGTAATATAATTTCCTTTCTAGTACTTACATTTCCCGCATTACTTTCAGTATTTACTTTTAGTATTTACTTCCAAGTATTTACTTTAAGTATTGCTTTGAGTACTCTAGTTGCGGTATTACTAGGGGATTAATTATCAGTTTTCATACACTTAGTGCGGGATCTTTGCCGCTAGTCGGTGCTCTAATCTTAGCGCGAGGTTAGAGTAGTAGCCTGTAGTGTAAGCGTGGTGCTTGGACTAGAAGTTACCTTGGATTGCGGCTAGACCCACGGATAGCAGTGGTAGGTCTTAGGTGGTGACAGCCCTAAGATCCTCTGGATTCCACCACGTTTGGTCTAGTAGTAGGTGTAGGGCTTTTCTGTTTGTGAGTAATCCCAATCCCTTGGGACCGCGTATTCGCCCCAAAGTGCTAAGTGGAGTTAGCCTACCGTGTTGCCTTGCATCCCACTCTTGAGCTCATCACGGTCTATGCCGTTGCTTGGCTCTATCTTAAACTAGATTATTTGGATTAGTTATCACAACACTAGTTCATTCTTATCATAAGTCGTGATTGTTCTTAATTTACCATTGGATATTTCAAGCCATTAGAAGCTTCCCTGTGGAAATAAATACGATACTTGGTTACTCCCAAGTGAAGTGCTACATCGATAGATTATGTGCGCTTGCAGAATTCTGCAATAGTCATAGGAATTATCAACAAGCATTTATAACGCCGTTATCAGGAATATCTATTCTTGGTAGTGAGCTTAGAAATGCCAACAAGCATTTCTGGCGTTGTTCCCGGAGAAGCAATTGGCCTAGATTTTCTTTTGTGTTTGCTATAGAACTAACCCCGTTCTTTAGCAGGATCACACTTATCTGTCTTTTTGTGGTGACCGTCAAGCTAGATAGCTAGAATGGCTGGATTCAATCTACCTGAAGATTTTCATGAAGACCCTGAGTCAATTCTTAGAAGAGCGAGAGCTAATCTCACTTCTCCAAGAATGACTTCTGGATCTCGTCCATCTTCATCAAGGGAACCTACACTGCAATTTTATCCATCAGATGAGTCCGAGCATCCTAGTACTTCAGAGCCGACCAGTTCATCTACATCAAGAACAATCTGTGAGTGTTCTACTCCATCTATTTCCAATATTGCTACTATGCCTAATGCTGATAGCGGAAGTAGAGAATTCGAGCTTAAACCCGCATTGATCATGATGGTGCAAGCAATTGCATTTCATGGCAACCCTTCAGAGGATGCCAATGCTCACCTCCAGAATTTTCTGGAGCTATGCAATACAATCTCTATTCCAGGAACTTCGCAGGACACAATCCGTCTGTGCCTGTTTCCTTTCTCATTACTTGAGAAAGCAAAACAGTGGTTCTACATCAACATGGGATCAATGAACATTTGGGAGAAGTGCTCCAACCACTTCTTGACAAAATTCTTCCCTGTTGGTAAGACAAATCCTTTGCGTAGCAAGATTTCTAACTTTCAACAAGAGTTTCGTGAATCCGTCCCCAAAGCATGGGAGCGCATGCAAGAGTACATTCAAGCCTGCCCTCACCATGGCATCGAAGATTAGCTGTTAATCGAAAGCTTCTATCATGGACTCATGATGGATTCTCGACAACATCTTGATGCTGTCGCCGGAGGTGCATTCTTGTCTCTCAAGGTGAGTCAAGCCAAGAAGTTGATTGAGAAGATGGTGGATAATCAAGGATGGACCAACGATCATCTCAAAGGTAATTCTAATACTTTCGAAGTTAATTCTTTATCTTTTGAATGCCTTTTGAAAAAGTTAGAAAATAGAGCTAATTGGAAAAGAGATCGCGCTGCTATAGAATATTATGCAAATGCTAAAGCACCATGTGTATTATGTGGAAATAAAAATCATAACATAGATATCTGTCCAATAAAAGATGCTAAATCTCTTTTAAATGATGGCGGATATAATCCCCCACCAATTTCACCTTACCAAAGATGGAATCCACGTAGGGAGGATAATGATTCTTTACATGCTAGCAATCATTCTCTTAAGGAACTTGTTTTAAATCAAGCTAAAATAAACTCTGGTTTAAATTTAGTGTTGATTGATCAAGACAAAATCCTAGGAGACATAAATGCTAGAATAGATAAATTTCATGAGCTGTTAAGGGAACAACTTGACTTTAATAAAATGGTAGAAAAGCAATTAGCAGATATTCATGCAAAACTTTCATGCCATAATGAAAAGTCAATGCCGTGACCATGAGAGGTGGTAAGACCACTCGTGATCCCCCGTATCCTGATTCTACGCCCAAGAAGAAGGTAGTAGAAGAAGCTGAAAAAGAAGACTCCACTGCATCTCAAGAAAAGGTAAGAACTTCTCCTCATGAATTTTATGATACCGAGGTGTTGCTTTTTCCTGATCGTAACAGGAAACCAAAGGAGGATGAAAAATTCCAGAAATTCGTGGAGGTAATACAAAAATTACATATACATATACCTCTAGTTGATGCGATGCAGGTACCTACATACGTAAAATATTTGAAGGACATCCTTAACAGAAAGAAACCAATCCCGAGCAGAGAAATGGTGAAATTGACGGAGCAGTGTAGTGCTGCTATCCTCAATAATTTCCCCGAGAAAAAGAACGACCCTGGAAATCCTACTATCTCATGCTCTATCGGAACTCAACAATTTGATCAATCTCTATGCGATCTTGGACCAAGCGTCAGCGTCATGCCCAAGGGGGTAATATATGACAAACTTAATCATGCATCTTTATCTCCAACTACTATGTATTTGCAGCTTGCCGATCAATCAATACGATATCCGACGGGAATAGCAGAGAATATCCCTGTTCAAATTAAAAATTGTTTCGTTCATGTGGATTTCGTGGTGTTAGATATAAATCCTGATTTTAGAACGCCACTAATCCTAGAAAGACCATTTTTAAGTACTGCAAATGCAACCATTGATGTGGGAGCCGGAGAAATCCGACTCAACATCAGTGGAAAAGAAGAAATCTTTCATTTCAGGCCACGTCCGGAGCAGTGCTTGTCAGTGGAGGACGCATCTGCCGACACCACCATGCATGATGAAGATTCTCAGGAGCACGAAAACAACGTGAAGTGTTGATCATCATGCAAGCATCCGATGCACCTAACCAAGGTAAGTTAAGCTAAGGTAAGTCTTAATCTCGCTTATTTTTATTAAGTAATTTCACTTTCTCTTCATGAACTAGCTTAGTATCTTGCTTAGGATAATTAAGTAGGCGATTTGAAGGCCGGTGGCCCACTTTGATAGGGCGGCCGCCCTGCCCCCTTCGGCCTTTAACTCCACTAGCTACCCCACTCACTTGTCACGTGGAAATAGAGAGCATAGCAGCAGGTATTGGCAGACAAACCCATCCATCTTTCAATTTGCTTTCTTTCTCATCTTGTCTCAAGTCCTTTCACACTCTCCTCTCATTTCTCTGGCTGCTAGCTGAGCATTTCACTAATGGAAGATGCTTTGGAGTGGAGGCACTAGCACGTGAAAGAGCAGGAAGGGATTTTGACAAAATTGTAGGCCGGGCACCCTGTCCCTGGCCACCATCCTGTCCCCTCTGCTGTCTACCTTGTCTATTTACACTCTCACATGCATGAGCAAGTGCTGCACCAGGCATCCAAGCTCTCACTCTTGCTTCACACTCATTTTCCTTCTTCCGAGCAACTTCGTAAGCGCTAGCCACTAATCGCTAAGCAAAGCCAAGCAAGGAGAGCCACGGGAAGGTAGCGCGCACACTCCCAAGAGGAGTGGTTTGTTTTACTAACCATAATACTTGCTTTGTTAGTATTTTTATGTTTCATCATGTTGAAGAATTTGTTTGGGAAGAAGAAGTAGAAGGCAGGAGGAAGTAGTGATGGAAGCAGCAGTGGAAGACCGAACCAACATCTACGCTTCTCGTCCGGAAGCCATTCAAGTTCAGGAAGTCAGCACTCCCAAAGAAGCAACATGTCTATTGATCAATCAAGCCATGACGAACCTCCCAAAGAACAAGGCACTCAACATCCACCCATTCGTATTCTTGTGGATGAGGCCCAGATTATTTGGCTAAATAATCAGGAAAGAGAAGCCTTCCGCATGCTACGCGAGCGCGCATTCATCCGCACCCCTGAAATCGACCGCGACTTGCTCAACGCCACAGGTATGATTACTGAATTTCAAACTATATTTCGTACTTTGGGGTGGGAAAATGCATGGAGAACTTACTTTAGAATTTTTATGCACCCTAGAAGTCACTAGTAGCCACTGCAACTTTCATGTGTTTAATGAAAATTATTCTTATACATGGATACAATTTAGTGGGCTGCTAGGATTTAATAAAAATTGTGCAGTAGACTTAAATAAAGCCTGTAAAGATTTTAATAAGAAAACCTTTTGGTATGAAATTTGTGGCCGCCATGATGCAGTATATCCTAGAACTTCTCAAATACATAACCCAACTCTTAGGATGTTGCAAAGATTTATTGCTATAACCTTTTATCCTAGACATGATCCCAGGAAGGTCAGAACCGATGAAATGCAAATTTTGTTTGCCGCATTAAAAGGAATTCGTATATCACCAGTTAAAACTATGATAGATTATTGGTCTAAAGTGTTTACACGGATAACAGATACAACCATTGAAATGACTTCACTTGTGACTAGGATAGTCAACATGGGTTTGCTAGGCAGTGCACAAATTAATTTTATTAATACTGAGACAATAATTTTTGACATAGAGCATTTCAGGCAAGCACACATGATGAAATATGATGCGGAAAATGAAAAATATATCATAACATATCAAGGTTTTATTAATGAAATTCCATTGCCTGACATAACTTTATGGTTGAGAAATGTGAACTCTTTGCACTTACCCCAAGAAACAGAGGAACAGCATGCCACAAGGCTGGCATAAGAACATGCTGTGCAGGTTGCAGGAAGAAGAACGAGGGCCCAGACAAGAGTTGCTCATGCTGCAGCACAAGAGCAAGCAGAGCAGGCGGCACAAGAAGCATTCCACCAAGGAGCCATGCCACACACTAGTCTGTGGGGTGCATGGCTGGCTCCTGGCTCTCAGCAAGCAGGAGGTTGCAACTGGTACCAGCCACCCCCGCAGTAGCAGCACCAGCCGACTGACCCATGGGATCCCTATGGACAAGCATCTGTACACATCAGCCGTTCTGGGAATACCCAACCCTTAGGTGGCTCTTACAGATACACTGGTGTGGAAGGCTCACACTCATCCAACACTGAAGGATACCCTCCACCGAGACACTCAGTTTCAGTGCATGGATGGGAGCGAGACCTTGGCTCTGTCCAGCATCAGATAGAGGGCCTGCAGATTGGTCAAGACCAGCTTCACCAAGGGTTACAAGATTTGTCATATGAGTTCCGGCTATACAGGCAAGAGAATGAGGAGGAGACAAGGGATATGCACTACCTAGCTCGTCGCAATGACCGCCGCTGGGACGATTTCTATCGCCGCCAGGGGT
The DNA here is from genome assembly GCA_038502445.1 of Eremochloa ophiuroides. Taxonomy (NCBI): domain Eukaryota; kingdom Viridiplantae; phylum Streptophyta; class Magnoliopsida; order Poales; family Poaceae; genus Eremochloa; species Eremochloa ophiuroides. The sequence goes on along the minus strand of JAHLJS010000006.1, from coordinate 55,327,706 downwards.
GGGATTTCCAGTGATGCTTTCAGAACTAGTTTGGGGGAGGTCCCCCGCAAAGGTAAGTATACACAGCCCCATCCTTTGATTTATGCATTTATATTATTTTATTTCTAGCATGCTAAAAAAATAATAATAAATAAAATAATAATAATAATTATTATTATATAGTAGTATTTGTTATGTTAGTATTGTTATGCTTGAAAAATAAATAAACACCCACACTTTCACACTATTAGAAACAAGAGAATGAAAATGCTTATTGCCTATAATTACTTCAAGTTAGTAATTCGCTGATGATTTGACTGTTAATGTGATTTTACTTATACCATGAACTTGAAACCCCGTGGGTTGCAAATGCTAGAACAAGGCTTGAAAAATTTGAGTATCATAATTTAGCAAAGAAATGAGTAAGTTTCTATCCTGTCATGAGCAAGGTTAATCTATGGAGAATTTCTTTAAAATGATGATAAAACTTGCTTAAGATCTTCTGTGGCAAAAGAGAACACATACCAGAGCCATATATGTTACATAGGAAAACTCCACATTGCTGCCTATATTTATGTTGATCCTTGTCAAACTTTTGTGAATCATAGTAGAGAAACTTGTCATATTCTCATGACCGAGAACACGAACACCCACCTTCATATTGCTATTCTTACACTGAGAATAAGCAACAACATGCCTTTTATATTAGGATCTACTCCATTGTATTATCATTTGTTCCTCTGAAATATTCCTCAAAAAGAGGCATGGCTAGTCTCTAGTAAACAAAAAGAGCAAGTGCTCTGATGAAAAAAAAAGAAAGAAAAGAGAGCAAGTGCTCTAATGAAAAAAAGAAGAAAGAGCTAGCCATGTTTCTAAAAAGGAAAAAGCCATGAAAGGAGTAATTAGTACTACCACCATACACATGCACATTCTCGGTCTAAGTCTATGACTTGTTGCTGCTTTGATCCAATTGTTTGGCTTAGCAATATTACAATATATATGGTATGCCTCATTTTCCTGTGATCCTAAAACTCCACATAATCTACTAGAGATAGGATGTGAGGGCATTGCAAGCTTTTTGAGTGAGATCAAAAATTCCACACACATATTAGAGAGACTGAGAGTGCCACAGAAGAGTGTAAAGCATGATTATTACAAATATTCAAAAACCTCCATAAGATTTAATCAGGCAAAAAGGGCATGGAGAACAAACCCTCTTTCTGGCTAGTCTGTGCTCTTTTTTTCAGGTTAAGGGATAGATAAAAGCCCCATGGGTAATGGTGATTGGATATGGGTAGTTGCATTAACATGTTGAATCAAAAGTGAGTCATTAATAAGAAGTTAATTATAAGCATAACATCTTGAGTCTTTGCTCAGGGACGAGCAAAAGGTAAGTTTGGGGGAGTTTGTTGATGCTCACTAAATGCGATGATCAAATTGAGGAAGGAAATGATACATAGAAGGTAGGAATTTGGTTTAAACTAATGGAGTTCCACTTGTACTTGAAAAATTGTGGTTGCAGGTGAAATACAGGAGAAAATGAAGCAAACAAAGGCACATCTGAGCAGTACACGTGACAAGAGCCACATTGGGCCCAAGTCACAGGGCGCCCGCCCCCCACTTGGCGCCATCTTCACTCCACCACATCATGGATCCGTGCCCCAACCTCCTAAACAGAATTTGGCACGTTTATTCAACATCAATGGCTCAAATTCACCTCACCTATATCCGGTAGCCCTGTTGGGTAGGGCGCCCGCCCTTTCCATTTGGCCTGCCACGTCCACAATCCCGCGGAGAGGCATCCAAGCACTTGTGGCCGTCCAATTGAAGTCAGTTTTCATCCAAGGGAGATCAAAGGTGGTGTCAAGGATTCATGGACCCACTTGTCATCCTCCAAGGGCCACAAACCGCCTCTCCAACCGCCAAAACGTGCTTAACCGACCTTGCAACCATCATTGGGGAAGATCCTGGAGTGTTGGATGGCGAGGCGGTGGAATCCATCAGGCGCCCGCCCCCCTAGCAGGGCGCCCGCCCTACAATTTAGGGCCGCCGACCTCCAGCCACCTCTACAAGTACCCTAGGGGTCTCCAAGTGCTATAAATACCACATGAATGTTTCAGTTGTAATCAGCTTAGGAAGAATAGAAAGATTTGGAGCTTAATCCATCCTAGCTCATCTAGTGAGAGCCTCCTAGCAAGGCTAGTAGTGTGAGTGTGAGTGAAGAGAAGCTGAAGAGTTGGAGAGCTCTGCGAAGGTCTCTCTCGGGCGCTTCCTCTGTAAGGTACTCTTTGATTCGGTAATATAATTTTCTTTCTAGTACTTACATTTCCTGCATTACTTTTGGTATTTACTTTTAGTATTTACTTACAAGTATTTACTTTAAGTATTGCTTTGAGTGCTCTAGTTGCGGTAGTACTAGGGGATTAATTATCGGTTTTCATACACTTAGTGCGGGATCTTCGCCGCTAGTCGATGCTCTAATCTTAGCGCGAGGTTAGAGTAGTAGCCTATAGTGTAAGCGTGGTGCTTGGACTAGAAGTTACCTTGTATTGTGGCTAGACCCATGGATAGTAGTGGTAGGTCTTAAGTGGTGACAGCCCTAAGATCCTCTGGATTCCACCACGTTTGGTCTAGTAGTAGGCGTAGGGCTTTTCTGTTTGTGAGTAATCCCAATCCCTTGGGACCGCGCATTCGCCCGAAGTGCTAGGTGGAGTTAGCCTACCGTGTTGCCTTGCATCCCACTCTTGAGCTCATCACGGTCTATGCTGTTGTTTGGCTCTATCTTAAACTAGATTATTTGGATTAGTTATCAAAACACTAGTTCATTCTTATTATAAGTCGTGATTGTTCTTAGTTTACCATTGGATATTTCTAGCCATTAGAAGCTTGCCTGTGGAAATAAATACGATACTTGGTTACTCCCAAGTGAAGTGCTACATCGATAGATTCTGTGCACTTGCGGAATTCTGCAATAGTCATAGGAATTATCAACAAGCATTTCTAACGCCGTTATCAGGAATATCTATTCTTGGTAGTGAGCTTAGAAACGCCAACACAAGTACACATGCTTTCAAACAGAAATTCTCCTCCAGATTAGACAATAACTGCTCTAACCTTCATACTTACTCATTTTACCGTTAACTATGGAGCTTTACAACTCTCGCATAAGTCTTGAGCAATTGAAAGATAGAACAATTAAGTCAAGCACTATGTCTCAAATTCTTCACAGTACCAGTATTCCGGAGTTTTGCAAGTTTTCGAAATAAAACTCAGAGCTTAATTGTATGACACCCTCAAGTCTCTCGGTATATATGGTATTTGTGGATCTCAGTTAAGACATTAATGTTATGCCTTTCTATAACTAAAGATTATAGTGGAGCTCATAGGAGTGGCAATAACAAGGTTTAAACATACTTGCAATTCATATGTTGTAAAGTCAAACAATGGATCCACAGAGAATCGAGACATACAATCAAACCAAGGTGTGCATGTGTATGTAATATGGTGGATAGGTGTATATGAGGTGGCTAATCCTAATCCTACTTATGCTCTTTGGAAATGATTCACTCTCCTTTGGAATTTGGAGGAACACATGGGTTATCTTTATTCTTTCTCTCTCTCTCTATCTTTTTTTTCATTCGGGAGGCGGGCATCTAGTACCCATTGTTTTAATGCTAGGACACTTGTCCATCTTTTACTCCCTTTTCTTTTTATACTTTTGCATAGCCACATGCATCCAATACATGATTTGGAGAGATAACAATAGTGAAAACTTAGAGCATTTATAACAGGGCTGTCCTATGGGGTTTATATATTTTTGGTGTTCACTCCTAGTGTAGGAGAAAATATTTTTATGATCACAGATGAAGGTGGAAATGGTTGCGATTATTCCCAGGGTAGGAATAATGCATATGTGGTTGGTGTGTGTACGTGATCTTTGTTTTAAAAGCATGACAAGACTCTCATATGGTATTCAACAAAGGTTGACTAAATTCAATGCAAAGCAAGCAGCATGAATGTGCCAAGGTTTCCTATCTCTAAATGTATAATATATGGCTTTGGTAGGAATTCACATCTTGTTATACAAGAGCTCATCATGTAGATTTTAAGTTTTCAAGAATAAATCTCCAGAACTTAGTAATGCTAGGAATAAGATAAATAGCAGCTCAACTTTCATGAATCATATCAATCAATTACCTAGACTTAGCTCGAGCATATGCCTTCACAAGTTTCGGGTTCAGAGCAAATTATCAGATTAAAATAGTAGTATCCAAAACTCAGGAGAATCTAAGTTTGACAACTAGGCACTTGAAATGAACTGGGCAGAGCAACTATTCATCATCTCCAAAACAAAATTTTAATTTTCATCAATTTTAATTTGGTTCTAGCCTAAACTGACTCTGAATAAACTCTAATATATAGCTAAATATTTATTTGGTTTTCAAATTTTATCTTACTAGCTAACTTATGCGAAAAAGCGATATAGTAATAATGATAATAACAATAGTGTGGGAAACTGATACTTAGCTGGACTTAAAATAGAGGGCGTCCTCCCCCAACCTTGACGTTTGACAGGGTCTTTGATGTTGTAAATTGAGTGATCCTTCTGGAAGCAGGTGTCTCGGCAGCGTAGAGGTGTCGGGTTGACTAGCTCTTTGATCTTATATTTTCCTATGAAACTCAATTGCCAATAAAAATACCAAATCTCATAGAGAGGGGTTAGGTTTAATACCACTCCATGGTAAGTGATTGATTTTATATTTCCAGCAGGAGCTTCCTAACTGAGTGGACCTTCATGTGCCCACATATTTTTGGGTTTTTTTCTAAAGGGTGTGGACCTTCATGTGCCCACATATTTTTGGTATTTTTAGATTTTCCTATGATACTCTGGTGAACCTTCATGTGTTCACATATTTTTGGTATTTTGTGCTTGTATAAAGTAGACTCAATAAGCGCATAGGTATAATTACCTAATAACTAGGGGATGCTCTTCCCCCAAACTTGATGTTTGCAATACTTGGTGCTTGAATGATCCTCAGAGTGAGCTAGTAGTAGTCCTGGTGGGTGTCACTAATAGACTCTCTCTCCTTAGTCATAATATTATTCCTGCATAGTTATACTCCAACAAGAAAACCAAAACTCGAGGCTCGAATTATCAAGGGGTTAGCGGTCAGCCAATGAGCACTTTGATTATTCTTTGAGTTGATTTGAATTAATAGATTTTAGCAGGATTCTCTTTTTGGAGTTTTTCGAAGTTTCTTATGCAGAAATAAAAAATGTATGCATGCTATATATTTTGTTTTATGCCACCACAGGAAATATTCATTCCCATGGGGCTTAGGATTTTCATAATGTAACAAAGTAAATATAGATTGTTATTTTTATTTTTATTTTTATGCCACCACAGTAAACATGCCTATAGAGTTACCATAGGTTTATTCATATGGGGCTTTAATATTTATGATGCGGTAAATAAAGCAGTAAATATTTTTGTTGGTTTATTTTTAATACGCAAAAATGATTGTACTAATAAATGTGCTAAGCAAAACTACTAATGAATGCTAAATTAATTAGATAACTACCATTCTAACCTTATGGCTAGGGTACGGAATTTAATGTCTACCGACAGGACTTAGATAAAGGAGAGTACTTACTCAGTAGGTTCATCGTCTGAGGTTACCTCAGTCAATTCCCCATTTTGCGGTGGTGTAGTAGGTGCTTCTTCTTTCTCCTTCCATCTCTTTTCTGTCTCTTCTACTTCTCTCTTTTCTAGCTCCAACTCTTCTTTGTATGCTTCTCTTGATTCTTCATCTCTCTTCATCCATTCTTCTACTTGTGCCTGGATCTCTTCTTTCTCTCCCTTAGCAATCTGATCCATCCTCTTAACTTCCGCTTCCCATGGTGCTTGTACGGCTTCTTCTTGCTCCTTGTAGCAGTCTTCATACTTCATAATATTACCAGGGAACTCCTCCCATCCACAGTGAGGCTGGGCAGCCTGATGGTGGGCTTGGCGTCTCCTTCTGTTGCGTTACTTCCTGTTCTGCTCATGGTTAAGATGTTTTCTAAATTGACATCGTACCTTTCCAGTGGGTAGGTTGAAGTGGATCTGTCCAAACCCGATGTAGATGATAGCATTGGCGGTGTAGAGGAACGGTCTTCCCAAAAGAATAGGCGATTCGTTGTCTTCCTGCATGTCAAGAACTAGAAAATCTGCGAGTATATATTTATCTTGAATTCTTACCATGACGTCCTTGACTACGCCTTCAGGGAATCTTAGTGATTGGTTTGCCATCTGCAACTGAATATATGTTGGGTATAATAGTAAATCATCAAATAATTCATCATATACCTTTTTGGACATTACATTGACGCCTGATCCAGTGTCGCAGACGGTGTCGGAAAAAGTGATGTCTCTAATTGTGCATTCAAGGATTGGTACACCTGGGTCACCTTTCTTTATTGGGGATGGTTTCGGGAGCATATGATCATTTTCTGTGTTGATAGCATTGATTAGTTGAGCGGTTTCTTCAGGTACATGTTGGGGCTTGTTCTTCCTCCATCTTCTATTGTTCTTCTTCTTGGACACTTGTTGTTGTTGCTCTTCTTGTTGATGGAATTGCTTCGGGACTGCTGGATTCTTCAGGATGCGATTCTTGAACGAGAATCTCTCCTTCTTGTCCTTGATGGAGAGGACAATCTTGGCGTGTTCCGCATAGATGATGGCTTTGGTTGTGCATAAGAATGGTCATCCCCAGATAATGGGTACCTTCTCATCTCCTCCGGTATCCATGATCACAAAGTCAATTGGTACATATGATTGCCCAACTCTAATAACAGCTTCTTCAAGTACTCCCTCGAGGTAGCAAATAGACTGATCTGCAAGCCGCAAATGCATATCTGTGTACAACCATGGATCACCTAATATTTTCTCATAGATTACCTTAGGCATTGTGTTGACACTTGCGCCGAAATTGCAGATAGCTTCTGGAAAGCGGTGACATCCTATGGAGATAGGAATGACAGGTCTTTCAGGGTCTCCCATCTTTTTAGGTAGTGAGTGATCTATCCACTGTATATCTGCAGGCTCAATTTGGTATTGTGTTGCATTGTGAATATCAACAAGGTTAGCAATTTCCAAATCTTCCGGCTGGCCTGGAATTTTACCTTTTTCAAATGGAGGGACAGCTGTAGCAAGCTGAGCTAATTGTGATTCTAACATTTTATTAAAGCTGTGCTGATTCTTTATAGCAGAAGCAAAGGTATCCATTCTGGTATTTATATTTTCTAAAGCTTTATCATTAGAGGCTACCTTTCTAGACATTTGATCTATCAATTTAGATTGACCAGCAACTAAATCTCTCAAAGGTGGAAGATTATAACTATTATAATTATTACCTTTGTTGTTACCTTGGTAATTACCTTGTCGAGGTTGCTGATTCCATCCTTGGTTTGGCTAGTTCGATCCTTGACCTTGCTGAGGACGATAGTAGGTGTTATTGCTGATGAAGTTCACTCTTGCAACGTAGGGCAGTTGACAGCTGAATGCCCGTAATCTCCATATTCTTCATAGGTCATGCGGGAATCATCAATATGCATGACTTCCTTCTTCTCTGTGTCGAGTTTCTTCATGATCAGGTCTAGCTTGGCAGCGACCATGTCGGTCTCCATAAGATGATGGAGGCCTCCTACTCTCTTGTAAGGTTGAGTACATTCTTCATTACAGCTTGGATTTGAGGCCATCTTCTCCACAAGTGCTTGAGCTTCTGGAAGCTCCAATGACAGGAAAGCTCCTCCAGCTGCAGCATCTATGGACTCACGGGTGCTTGAGATAAGCCCGTGGTAGAAGGTCTGCATCAATAGCCAATCCTCTATCCCATGATGAGGACAGTCTTCAATGTAATGTTGGAATCTCTCCCATGCTTCAGTGAATGATTCATCATGTTGCTGTTGAAAACTTGAGATTTTCCCACGCAGAGCATTTGTTTTGCCTGTAGGAAAGAACTTTGCCAGGAAAGCAGTTGAGCATCGGTCCCATGTAGTGTTCTAGGCTATGTTGGTGTAGAACCACTGCTTAGCTTTCCCCAGAAGTGAAAATGGGAAAAGACGGAGTAAAATAGCATCTCTTGGTACTCCTCTGATTGTGAAGGTGCTGCAGATCTCTAAAAAGTGTTGTAAGTGTGCACTTGCATCTTCATGAGCTTTTCCACAAAACTGGCTGGCTTGAACCATGGTGATAAGAGCAGGCTTGAGCTCGAATCCATTCTCCCCCGTGTTGACTGCTGGTCCAGTCCAGATGTTTTCTGTTGTTGGAGCAGAGAACTCGCGCAGTGTCTTCTCAGCCATGTCTTCAAACACACGAGATAAATCTTCTCCTAAGTGTACTTCTTCCAATGTTGGAGTTGGCTCCTTTGATGAACTAACTTGAGCAGCGACGGGTGTTCTTGATGGTAGCTTAAATTGTCCCTCGCCTCTACAAACTTCTTTCTTCTCAGGAGTTTCTCTGCATCGTCAGTGAAATTATTTGAAAGAGAAAAACCATTCATTCATCACCCTGCATAAGATAAGTAAATGATAAAAAACAGGGGTGTGCCTGTTTGAGTTAGAGATCAATCAGTAATACAATCTTACCCATGATGCATATGTATTATCAATATTTCCTAAGTTTAATGTGCCTTCCCCGGCAACGGCGCCAAAAATGCTTGTTGACATCTACTAACGTCGCCCAATATAACTTTATAACCTTTAACACTAGGGACGAGATTAGAAGATGTATGTTATTTAATTAACTGGTCATTAGCAACTTGCCACTTATCTATTACAACATTCTTTAGCATGAACTGGGTTGTCAATCCTAATTATATATGCTAAGAATAAATAAAGGTTTTACATATTATTCCATGTGACTAGGTAGAAATATAAATAAATATAAACTAAGAACAATTCTGCAAGCGGACAGATAATTATACCATTGTAACATTTTACCTAGGAGTTCTACCAGGTTGTCAATTTATACTTATACCACTGGGAAGGACTAAGATAAACTACAATCTATTATATTGAAAATAACTATATACAATGAATAAGTGAAATTACCGATGTCATATACTCTACTCATAATAGGTAGAGGTCACAAGATAATAAAGATAAATAGGGCGATAAGTATGATCCAGCATCATTAATAAAGATAAACATCAGAGCACTTTCTAGTCATAGTAATAACTAGCCAATGGATAAACTAAGGGATTAATATCTAAGGTAATTCTATAACTACATCAATGAATAACTCTAACTAGTGCAATTACATTTAGCAATCATTGTCAGATTAGTCCTATATCATGATCACATGCAAAGGGCATCATCTAGGAAAGGTGTGAAACAGAGTCATCACCCAACTTCGCGACCGTGCCTGCTGGCCTACATACGGGGGGTGGAATACAAAGGAATCAACGTAGCTGTCACCTATGCGAACTACCACACGACCTGGCACATCAGGGTGCACTCGCAGATAAACGAAATATCTAGACACCACATCTACACATTGTTCATCATCTACCCAACGATTGATTGGATAAACGCTATGCGAGCAATTACATGAATTCAATAGGTTCAAACCAACTATACTAGACAAATAATTAAAGTAGACAAAGACTAATGTTATCAAGAACATATGAACTATTAAGAACAATGTTTCCCTAATCATAATGAAGAATACAATAATAGAGAAAGAACTAGAATTATACCGAACTCTGTACTCCAGACGATCACCGGGGCTCCAAATCCCGCCGAAGAACTAGATCTCCTCTACTCTCCAATCTAACTAGGCTAGAACTATGAACTTGAAGGCTCCTGATGAACTAGTAGGCTCTTGATGGCTTGAAGACTTGTTGCCTTCAATGAATGATTGATTGATGCCTCCAGGGGGGTCTGCCCCTCTATTTATAACCCGGTGGGATGAACGTGCGCCGTAGGATCAAACCGACTTGAAACAAGGGCTGAGATGATTCCTAAGAGGCGATGGAAGAAGACTCCAGAAGGCGGCGGTGAAACCCTAGGGGGCACCGGCCGGCCCCACCCCTAGGCCGGCTGGCCCCACCTGGCCAGGGCTTGGCCCCAGGTTGCTTCGGGTGCCTTCTACACTCTTCCAGGGTCTTCGTGATGATGTTTCCTTCGCGATTACGTTTCGTGATAATTACGCACTTTAATCCCTCTTTTATGCTTTTCTGGAATAGTCCCTGGAAAATACAGAACATGCAAAACTCGTGGAAACTGTCAGTTAAAACCCTGGACTAGTATGTTTTCATGTATCCTTTTGTGTCTAAAGTTCTAATAAAAGTTGACGTTATCGAACGTCAACACTCTGGTAGGTAAATGCTTTTACTACAAAGGAGAAGCATAGCTATTGGTTTTAAGTTTTGCAAATAAAATTCTCCAACACTAGATATCAAGAATCAAGCTTTCATTATTCTTACAATCTTGTATTCCACAACAACTTAAGCAACATAGGGTCCTAATTTTAAGTTCCCAACAGCAGCAAGACTTTCAGGAAAAGTTTTTGTGTGTCTATCCTTAAGTCAAGGCTACTCAGGTTAATCCTTTCATGTTTTAAAGTTCCTTAATCATAAGATTTTAAATTCAGTGAAAAACAGCGAGCGGCATACGAGAAAATATGAAGTTCAGGGTGTGTACCTGACCGTGGACAAAGCTCGCGGTGAGGCGATGCTTGGGCGACCTAGGGCAGGGGTCGGCCGACCCCTCCTGGTGGCTTTTCATGCCCCATCTCATCGTGTGTGATCTGTGCGTCGGTTGCTTCGGTTTTGGTGTACTTTCGTCTTTGGTGTTCATCGTTCCATCATGTGCTCCTTCCCCACACTTGTTTTCTAATTTCCTTTATGCACAACAAAGTGGAGACAAGCACAAATATATCCAAGCCAGATAATATTGACCCAAACTAACTTTTATTAATAGGGCACTTTTACTACACAAGACTTTCAAACTAAAATGAACTAAGCAAACTAAAGCGAACTAATCGAGCTAAATCAAACTTAAACGAACTAAGGGTGCCCTAATGGATACATAACTCTAATGCCTCATAGGATTGTTCTGAGAGAAGAGCTCAAACTTGATCTCTAACTCCCTATGCTTTCCATCTTTTAGATCAATCCTAGGATTGTAATAGCTATAGTTCTAGTAAGGAGCCTATTCTGATTCTTCACAATCTCCATCTCGCGTGTTACTATGGCCATCTCCTGCTGAAGTTCTATGTTGGTGACCTTCGAACGCTTCCGTGGAGGTTGCTCTCCACGTGGTGCATCCTTGGGTGGCACGAACTTGACTTTAGCTGGATCAGCACGGACTCCGTCGAAGGTTTGGCGAGAGGTGTACTTGGCACATGTGACATGGCCATCCTTATCGAGCTTCACCCCCGTCAGCGTCTCGTTCGGCTTCAGTGGCAGGAGCTTGACATCCTTTGGCAGCTTGACGATCGGTTCCTTCCGTGGCACGTCCTTCAAGTAGAGGGTGTTCGGCGGTGATGGAAGGGATGTTCTAGCACAAGCATGAAAGGATTGCTCATGCTTGCGAGGCTGGTTTGGTGGAGCAATGGCGAGAGGCCTGGCTAGGATGATGGCTTGGGAGTCGTCGGCGGGAACCTTCCTTGGATCCATCCCGTAGGGGATGATCTTGTTGTCGGCCATGGGAGTTTTGGAGGAGAGCTCATAGGCACGTGAAAGAGGATGGGTTGGATGAGATGAGATGGGAGGCTAGCAAGGGCTGGTTATATAGTCGTCCGGTGGATGCTAGGGCTTTGAAATTTTTCTAACGAGCTTACGGTGGCGGCGGATGACCTAACAAAAATGAAAGTTGGAAAATATGCGAGAAGAGACCCGAAGGATCACGTTATGAAAAGGCGGCGGAGAATGGAGTCTTAGGGCGGTCGGCCGACCTGGTAGTGGGGTCAGGCGACCTGCCCCCGTGTCTATTCGGGTTCGGTCTCTTCGTGCGGCTTTCTCGCGATATTTAGTTTCCAAAAATCGGACTTTCCCGTGCGGGAAGGCAAAAGAAAGGCTTAGGCTCTAATAGACTTGGTAAATTGATAAATTCAATAATATCTATTTCCTCTGGGCCTTTAATTGGTTCTAGAAAGAGTTTAAGGCGGTGACCATTTACCTTGAATAACGTACCTTCATCGGTTTGAAGTGTGACCGCTCCATGGGACGAAGTGTTGATCACCTTAAATGGCCCTTCCCATTTGCTTCGTAGATTTCCGTGACCGAATAACTTCACCCTGAAATTAAAAAGTAATACCTAATCTCCAGGTGTGAAGTCCTTCTTCTTCAACATTTTGTCATGCCATCTCTTGGTTCTCTCTTTGTAGATCTTGGAGTTGTGATATGCTTTCTCACGCCATTCATCTAGTTCAGAGAGTTGCATCTTCCTTTTTATTCCTGCAGCATCAGATCCATATTCCATCTCTTAGTTGCCCAGTGAGCCTTGAATTCAAGCTCTACTGGCAAGTGATAGGTCTTTCCATAAACAAGCTGGTATGGTGACATTCGAATTGGTGTCTTGTAGGCTGTTCTGTAAGCCCACAGTGCTTCTGGTAGCCTGTCTTTCCATGCTGTTCCCAATTCGTTGACCGTCTTCTGCAGAATATTCTTGATCTGCTTGTTTGATGTCTCTGCTTGCCCGCTTGTCTGAGGATGGTAGGGAGTGGCAATGTTGTGGCGGACCCCTCATTTTGCTAAATATAGTTGGAATCTCTTGTCGATGAAGTGGGATCCTCCGTCACTGATTACCATCTTTGGAGTACCGAATCTTGGAAATATTATTTCTTCAAATATGCTCTTTGAGCTTCTGGAATCTGCAACTTTGCATGGCATAGCTTCTACCCATTTGGAGACGTAGTCTACTGCCACCAAAATATACTCCACTACTTTGACTTTGGAAATGGTCCCATGTAGTCGATTCCCCAGACATCGAAGAGCTCTACTTGGAGGTTGTTGACGAGGCACATGACATCTCTTGAATTGATATTTCCATGTCGTTGGCATGCCCCGTATCCCCGGATAAAGCTTTTCGTGTCATCATACATGGTTGGCCAAATGAATCCACTTTGCCAAATCTTTGCATGTGTGCGAAATGCGCCATAGTGACCTCCATATGGTGATGAGTGGCATCTTTCAATGACCTTGATCCCTTCTTCCGCTGGTACACATCTCCGGAGTAGTCCATCTGAACATATCCTGAAGAGGTATGGTGGGTCCCACATGTGTTGTCGACTCTCGTAGATGAGCTTTCTTTTGTCCTCCCCTGGTGGTACATCTCCTGCAACCATAAAATTCACAATATTCGCATACCAGGGGTCGGATCGGGTGATCCGATAGAGCTTGTCGTCCCTCATCGAGTTGTTGATGGGCATTTCCTGCATATTCTCAAAATGCATTCTAGACAAGTGATCTGCTACAGAGTTTTCTACTACCTTTTTATCTTTTATTTCTAAGTCAAATTCTTGGAGTATCAAAATCCATCTTATCAATCTAGATTTAGCATCTTTCTTAGTGAGTAAGTATTTTAAAGTTGCATGATCAATGTAAACAATTACCTTAGCTCCAACTAAGTAAGATCTAAACTTGTCTATAGCAAAAATAACAGCCAGGACTTCTTTTTTAGTTGTTGCATAATTAAGTTGTGGTCCTGTTAGAGTTATGCTAGCATAGGCAATGGCATGCTGCTTTTTATCTTTAGTTTGTCCCAAAACTGCCCCCACAGCATAATCACTAGCATCACACATAATTTTAAAAGGTAAAGACCAATCAGGGGGCTGAATAATTGGTGCAGAGATGAGTGCTTGCTTAAGGGTGTTCAAAGATTTCATACAAGTATCATCAAAATTAAAGGGAGCATCCTTGGCTAGCAAGTTTGTAAGAGGTCTAGCAATATGTGAAAAGTTTTGAATAAAGCGTCTATAAAAGCCAGCATGACCAAATAAACTTCTAATCCCTTTAACATTCACAGGTGGAGGTAGTTGTTCAATTACTTCAATTTTAGCTCTTTCTACCTCTATCCCTCTTTCAAACACTAGGTGTAAGGATGGCAACAGGGACCTGATCCCCGATTCCTCGCTGGGAATTCTTCCATTAGGGGATGGGGATGGTGGAGATTTAATCCCCACGGGGATGAAATTGGTAGAATTATTGTCCCCATCGGGGATATCGGGGACGGGGATGGTTGGCCTGTCCCCGACCCCAATCCCCGCGTCCCCGCCCCGCAAACTCGTGAAGTGGCCAGGTGCTGGCGAGCAAGGCCCATGAGAAAGGCCCATTAACCCTCCCGAAGTATATATTCGCGCTAACCCTAACTCCCATCCACAATTGCCCACCCAGCGTCTCATCCCTCAGCAGCGAGCGCCGCTCGCCTCTCCAAACTCCAAACGCACCCAGCAAAGCATCAGCCGCCGCCGGTAACGCACGCACGCGGCACGCAGCTAGCAACAGCGGCCGCCGGCAACGCACCCACGCTGCAGTGCTACACGCAGCAAGCATCAGCAGCCACCGGCAACGCACGCACGCTGCAAGCAGCAGGCAAAGCGGCCGTCGGTAGCTTGGTGCTGGACTGCTGGTGCATGCACCATCCGTCCAGGTCCAGGCCTCCAACTCGAAGGTTCAAGCATCAGTGGTTCTTGCTACATCGTCCATCTCCGTGACTCCGTCGGCCACATGCATGCAGTGCATCTTCCGTAGCATCAAGTCTCATCCGTGAATCCGTGAGTGGCCAAAGATAGAGACAAGAAGCAAAGCACCAAAGATCTGCAGCTTTGGGGGTTCTACTATTGTTTGCTCATTAAGATTTGTTGTCTCTTTTGATTTCTAAGATGGGAATTAGCTTTTCTTCTTGGCAGTCTGTATTTGAGATATTGTATGACTTGATGCGAGTTTTGAGATAAGATTTCGATTTGCTTTTACTTATTGATTTTTTTTCGAGGTCAGGTTCCCCGCGGGGATAAAATCCCCGCTCGGGGACAGGGATGGGGCGAAATGTCCCCCCTATGACTTTGACGGGGACGGGGACGGGGAAAATTTAGCCCCTCGGGGACGGGGATGGGGAGCCATTCCCCGATGGGGAATTTCCCGTTGCCATCTCTAGGTGTCCTAGTACTATTCCTTCTCTAAACATAAAATGACATTTTTTTCAATTAAGGACTAAGTGGTTTTCCTCGCATCTTTGCAAAACCTTGTCTAGACAATCATCAAAAGTTTTTCCATAAACAGAAAAGTCATCCATGAAAACTTCCATGATTTCTTCAATCATATCAGAAAAGATAGACATGATGCATCTTTGAAAAGAAGCTAGTTGAAAGGTCATTGTTTGGTTTTGGTAATTGAGTGACAACTTAGGTGGACTAATATGTGTTTAAGTGTTGGTTACACAGGTGATTAGTCCACAGGTACATGTGTGTGAGCATCGATGCCATGGAGGTGTAAATGGCTTGGAGATGATGCTTAGCTTACACATATGGTGATGAAGGAGGTAAATGCACATGAGACTTGACATTGAGTCATGTGGCTAGGTGGAGAAGATCAAGACATGACTTGGTGTCGACGGACCTGTTGCAAGTGTGAAGGGCAAGCTAGTGGGCTTGGCGCCAATGGACCAATGCAACGGTGAAGAGCAAGTGAAGTCGAGGATCGATGGATCAAAATCCACGTGATGATATGAAGTGGATTATATCATTGTTGAGATGTTGGTGCATGTGTTGCACCGGCATCGATGGTGTCGGAGATGGAGATGAAGATGGTGATTGGAATGTAAAGCGCAAGGCAAAGGTATAATCTAGGGCATTGCTAGGATTGAGTGGCGTGGCAAGAAAGAGTGAAAAACCCTTTGAAAAATATTTGTGAAAATGCTAACTCACATGCACAATGTTGTGGAACACTTTGGAGTTAGCACATTTGCAGAAGGGTGGAAGTTTCAAACTCGTCGGAAGCTTGGTTGGATCTTGGATGGATAAACTGCTTTTATCCTTTGTGTTTTGGATCAAGCAATCATGTGGGTTGTGTAGCCCTCTGAATAAGCTTTCCAAAATATCCAAGATCATTGAAATCGGAGTTCGGAGCTAAGAGATATCGCCGTTTTAGTGAGCAGTGGTTCGCACAGGACGCTGCACCGGACGTGCATTAAAGTGCACCGGATGTGCAATGCGTTTTGGACTGTTCGGGCTCCGAAAGAGCACCGGACGCGTCCGGTGCGACCCTGGAACTCTCGGGTGCTTCACAACGGCTAGTTTTCTTGGCGTTTTGAGCACCGGACGCGTCCAGTGCAACATAGAGAGCGTCCAGTGCATACGCAGAGTGCCAAATGAAGGGGGTAACGGCTCTATTTCTTTGGGTGCTATAAATTAGAGTGAGAGCCGGCCATGGGCAAGGGTCTTGCACCTTGGGAATGTGTTTCCCTTGTATGTGCATGGCTTAGTGCTCTCTAACTCACTTGTGCACATAGAATTCGCATTCGAGAAGTGAGTGATCGATCGCTAGTGCGTTGCATTGTGAGATTGCTTTGAGTGGCACTAGGTGATTGAGTTGTAAGCCGGTGGTGCTTGTTACTCTTAGAGGTCGCCACCTACTAGACGGCTTGGTGGTGAGAGGCTCCGTGGAAGGAAGTAAGAAGATTGTGCTTGGCTCCGGAGCAAGCTTGGGAGGGGTTGGAGCTCACCCCGCGGGAGATCGCGAAGAGCATCGCTAGTAGAGCGAGACGTGAAGAGCGACAAGTGGTCCGGCCGAGTCAAGTGCTAGAGCTTGTGGTAAGCACTCCACGTGGGAGAGTGTGACTTGCGGGTCACCACTAGCAAGAGGACCGGCGGCAACCTTGGAGCTTGTCTCAAAGGAGGACGTAGCTTGTGGCGACAAGTGAACCTTCGGGAAATAAATCACCGCGTCAACATCTTCCCATCCTTCGCGGTGGTTTGCTCCCTTCTACACAAGTCTTTTACTTTGTGCATTACTTTACTTATGTAGTTGTAGTTGCTCTTGTGAGATCGATTAGCTTGTGTAGCTTGCCACTCACGTTCTTAGCTTGTATAGCTTAGAACTAGTGTCTTGCTTAGCTTGTGTAGCTAAGTAAGTTGCGCTCCTTGATTAGGATTGTGTATCCCTGTCATTGAGCAAGTAGTGAGCTTAGGTGCTTAGTGCTCTTTTGCTTGCTAGTTGGTAGGAGTTTCCCCGGTGCTTAAAGTACTAGTGCTTATGTTTGTGTGACCTTACGCTAGAACGGTTTAGGGAAGCTCAAGCTAGGCTTGCACCTTTGTTTCTTGCTAGGATCTTTGACAAGGTGCTTAGAATTATAGTTAGAGGGGTGAATCGTTGCTAGAACCAAATAGGTTTTATTCCGCTGCGATTAGTTGTTAATCACCCCCCTCTCGTCCGTTATCTCGACCCTACACTGGTGCATTACACAATCCAAAGGACATCCTACGGTAGGCATAAGTTCCATAAGGACAGGTAAAGGTGGTTTTGCTCTGATCATCAGGGTGGATAGGAATTTGATGATATCCAGAATATCCTTCAAGAAAGCAAAAGAAAGAGTGGTTTGCCAATCACTCTAACATCTCATCAGAAAGAAAAACAAATCCATATAGCATATACAAATGGATGATACATATACCATTGTGGGGATATAAACCCCCGGTACCACAAGTCAAGACATGGGCCGCACCATCAAAGCTGGCCCGGCCCAGAAGATAAAGACGTGCGGCGCAAGGCAGTGCACCGCACGGTTATTGTACCAACTTGATTAGTTTACTTATAACCTTGTCCCTTCAGACTATATAAGGAGGGGCAGGGATAGATCCCACAACTCAGGCCAACTCAACTCATAATAATACAAGACAGCAACACACAGGACGTAGGGTATTACGCCTCGCGGCCGCCCGAACCTGTATAAATCTTGTGTCTCACGCTAACTGCGCAACTCTTGCTCATCTTAGGCGCAACTTCACCGATCATGTACTACCTTGGTCATACCCCTCGGTAGACTATCGCCGGTATTCCGTCGACAGTTGGCGTGCCAGGTAGGGGGTGTGCTTCCTGATCCCACGGCGAGCAAGATGGAAATTTCTTCCGTCGTCGTCGACCACGGCATTCGGCGGCGGCGGAACAGATCTGAATTTTTTGCCGTTGTCGACAACAACAACGGCGTTCAGCGGCGATGGACCAGATCTGAATTTTCGTCGTCGTCAACCACGTGATCTCTGGATCTCATAAACGGCATCCTTCATCAACGACGTCCGGCAGCGACGATCCTCGATGACTGGTGGTGAACCGATGCACCAAGCTCTTCGCCGATAGAGGCGTTCCCGTCCAGCTCCTGAGTGGCCAAGTCGTAGCACTCCAATCACCACAATGACCGATCGTGAAGACCTGTACAACTGGCGGCGGCCCGATGTGCGGCAAGATCGATATACTAGTACGTGTCCAACCTGGATACGTGTATGACGACACCATGATGCACGATGTACGCTCCTCGTCGGCGGCAAACCAGATGGATATCTCCTCCGTCAACGTCATCAACCAGGTTCGACCGTCAGCGCGTCAGAACAGCATCATCGAAGCCCTAAGCGGCAGCCTCAACAATCATCTGCATGTGAATCAATCTAATCTGGGCGAGAGGCATCAGCCATGCAACCTTATCCATCAAGGCTATACCAAGATCCAATCTACATGATATACGTGCACTGCCAACAAGCAATCAAGGAAGGAGTAGTACCAAACCAAGCAAGCGCCTATGATCTGCATGCGGACATGCACTCCAAAAATAAAAAGGAAAGCCACGTACAATCTACAATCTACAAGCATATGCATATATGGTTTGATGATCCGACGCTTTCTACTCCAATCAAAAGCTAAGTCACATATTTATTTATCATAATTAAAACATTTTATTACATATTCGTCTTCGGATTTCTGCACGAATCTACACTATATTTATTGACAGAAAACTAATTACGTCTTCCGGCGTCAACGCCCTACGGTAGCTTCGTCGTCGTTCATCCGTGGCAACAAAAAACTTTGAAGCCGTCCGAGCTCTCCGAACTGCAACAGCAAGCCCGGAGCCACGTCGAGCCATCGCTAAGCTGTCTATGACATATCATCACCAAGATCGACTCCATGATTCTACGTCACCAACATAAGCCCCGACCACGCTCGGGCAGAACGTCTTCACCAATGCGTAAGCCCCGCACCTGCTCGGGCAGCACGTCTTCGCCAATGCGTAAGCCCCGCACCTGCTCGGGCATCATGTCTTCACCAATGCATAAGCCCCGCACTTGCTCGGGCAGCACGACTTCACCAATGCGTAACGCCCGCACCCGCCGGGCAGCATCTGGCTCGACGCCGCGTAAGCCCTACACATGATAGGCCGCCCAACTGCGCAACTCTTGCTCGTCTCAGGCGCACCTTCACCGATCATCTACTACCTTGGTCATACCCCTCGGTAGACGATCTATAAAGGCCCCGACTGTGCTCGGGCACCTGGCGACAAGCGCGACCTAGTTAAAATAGCTCGCTTTCTCCAGAAAGGTCAAACAAATAAACCAAGGCAACCGCAAACCGGACGGCGACAACCCCAATGAGCTACGTGCTTTGACTACTCGCCGACTACTCCAATAAGCTATATGCTCTGAAAAGACCCGACCATGCTCGGGCACCTCGCCAGCAGTTCTCCATAAACTCTGATCACGTTCAAACACTCGCTGAAGATTTTTCTCCGCAAGAACTCGTCACCGCTCGTCATGCTCCTCGCTGGATGAAAAGCTGAAGCTAACAAAGATCCGACCAGATCGGAGAAACAAGCAAAGCAACAAAAGCATGTGTACGTGTATGCACTCATGCATGTACGACGTCAAGCAGTTTGTATGTGTTCAACGGGATTAGCACAAAAAATAAATCAACGAAGATCCTGCGCGTGTCAATATTGGAGACTAGCGAATCCCAGCCTCAGCTTCACCGAGTTCGATTCTGATTCTCTCAAAGCAGCGGCTGTCTAATTCATAGCTCTCGACGGCGGATAAGTACAAATCAAGTTCAAGACGAACGGGAATTCCAGTTTGAGTCCTACGCGGACATAGTGGTAACCATCCAACTACGTCAAACCGCAAGCCGTCCAAGACACAAGAGAGCCACGGCAAGGCGTCTAGCGAACCACGCCGAGCCAGCCTCCACGCGAACCGCGTCGGGCAACTCCTTCAAGCAACTTCTCGACACGCTGACCACACCATCCGTCGTCAATCAAGCTAAGTCATATTTCTTAATATTCTTCTACATATTCTTCGATCTCCATATATCTCTGGAAATTATCTCCATGGCTCTTCGCCGCCGACCTCTTCGAAAGCCCCGACAGCACTCTGGCGCTCTCCGACGATTTCTTCAAAATTCGAAGCCAACGAAGATCCGACTAGATCGGAATCGCAAGCAAAGCTCCTTGACCTTCTCGCCACCCTCGAATTGAACTCCCCGGGACACTACTCCCATGCCGTGCATTAAAGAAAGGCAGAACCTGCACAAACGTACCAGACGAATTAAGTCAATTGAAGATCAAGCCAACCAAGATGCATGCCACAGAATCTTACTTTCAATATGCAAGCAAGGACATGTGCATCCCCAGAACCATACAGTACACATGCATATCGGATTCGACTCCACTATTCTCCGAATGATCTGCATTTGCGACTCCATGCTACCAACAACAGCAGTTAATATCCTCGACGCACCTGGACTCCACGTCGTCTACGATAACTCAAGATTTCACGGCGGCGTTCTTCATCAACAATATTAACGGCAACTGTTGTTAACAAGATTCTGCGTGATTTGGGAATTGACAGATCTTAATCGGTTCCTAAACACGAATAGCAGTGTCATGACACCCAATAGATCAGACTCGTAAACAATGCCATCATCGAGCAGTGGGCTCTGATCGTATTCAAGACGGATATCCCTGGCAACCAACAGATCGCGGCCTAAGTTCGACTCCAATTCCAGCAAAAGCAGCTGTCCTACTCTGTCCCACTACGGTGCCGGGACTTATCATGGCTCGATTAGGATATGAGAGTCTCACATCTCGAGACATAAAAGCAAGAGCAAGGAAGTATAAAACTACACCGATCAAGTCTAGAGCATCATGAAGACATCAGCCAATCGACAAAACAAAATTCACGTACGGATCTATGCAATCTACAAACAAGCCTCGGGGCTGTCCGAATTACAAAGCATCTTATCCAAGCTGTCCGAGCCCTCAAGATCACCGTCCGGGCTCTCAAGCAAGCAATCTGAAGAAGCTAAAAACATTATCGCATTTGGGCATGGATGATGACGTCAGGCAAGCTAAGGAAGGAGAAAGAGACGTCCAAGCTAATCACACATGTTTTGGACGCGTGCAGGATTACTCCGACTCCAGACTTGGATCCGACTCCAACACATACGCAAATTATGAGCTGCAGACGAGCCATTAAGTCACGTCGAAGCCGTGTCCAGCGACCTCGTCGCGATCCTGTTTTTTGCGGCGGCATCGGCGTTCATCACGATAGAGCTGCATCACACGGGACAACAACCACCAAAGATCTAAGATTTCGTCGACTACTGAAGAATGCCAGATGTGATCTACAGGGCGTTTCGGCCAACAAAAGCATGATCTGGCTTTGCGTTCGTCGCCTCTCTGTCAACCGCCAGCTGGTGATGCCACGCGTGCTGAGCCCCGGCTGGCTCATCAGGTCATCGATCTGTACGTACACCAGATGAGACTTTCCTCATCCATGCACTAACCGACGGAGCTCAACTCGTCCAAGTCCAATTAACAAGCAATAACTCACATCCAAGCACCACGGTAACAAAAGCAAAGGGTTTTGATCTAAGCTTTCACCGCGACAAGGCCGTGCGAATGCCACCGTCTATGGACATCGCCTCTACAATGACCTTGCATCAAGCACTGGGACAACCGAGAACCGATCAAGCCATGAAGCATCGAAGTCAAACAAGCAAGTCGCTCAGCATGCCTGGAACCGTTCGGGCTACCACTTCAAGCGACTCCTCGACGACGACCGTTTTCGCCATACACGTGCACGAGCTCCGAGCTCTGCGTGGTTGCCACCATCATCACACAAACGTCATGAAGCTAAGTGCTATTTCCTAAACATTTTAATCATATATTTCTTCGGTCGCCATACGCCCCTGAGTTTTTCTCCAAAACTTTTCTCGAATATATTTGATGTCATCTCCACATATTTTTCTCCGTACACACCTTGCGACTGTCTGGCAAAAGTCTCTAAATTTATTTCTACTCCATATACTGCTCGATCTACGTATTTGTTTTATAGGGGATGTGTGTAATCAATGAAGCTTATTCTCTAAGCTCGGGGACTTGACAATCTGGAAGAGCACGAGGGTAATTGCCGACCTATTGCAAGCGTCATCTGGAGCTCCAGCTTCATCAAGTGACCCGCATCGCCATTCCCTACTAAGCTAGGCATTGCTCGGAATACTACTTGGCAACCATTACTGCTCATCGCCCACTACGTCTCCAACCAGCAGCAATCACAACATCCACAACAAGAATGGCGGAGCATCGTCACACAGTGATCAAAAGGCCATGGTCTGGGATGATCAGTAAGACAAACAAGATAAAGATACGCAGAAGCAAATCAAGAAGCAAGGACCTGCTTCCCTGAGCGTCAGTCATTATGAATCACCTCCTCGACTTGTCGCCCGTCACAGCCTCATCAACAGCCTTCATATTGGATCGAGGATTGCTCGCCGACCTGCTCTGACCTTCTCCACAAGGATCGGGGACTGCTCGCCAATCTTCACCATGTTCTCTAGTCGAGCTTTCCGCTCGGGGACTTCATCAAGACATCAGACTCCATAGCGTTCTTCAGTCAAGCTCTACACTATCCTGAAGTCCACCAAAGATTTGCACATATTGATACATGAGACGTACACATACATGTACAAGAACTTGAAGGTTACCATGCTGCTACACGACAAGCTAATCAAGAAACAAGCAAGCAATATGCATTCACATACAGCACCACACCGCTCACCGGAAACTCGTACCAGCCAACGAACAAGGATCAAGTCAACAAGGACATCTAAGCCTTGCACATGACTCCGCGCATGAAGAATCCGAGCAAATCTGAAGACCCTCAAACCAACATATGCATGTACTTTTAATGCAAGCTAATTATTAAAGATCATGCAAGATAGGTGTCGGTGCTAATTTTGGCGAGGCTAACACCGGCTAGTAAATATGTGTTTTGCGGTTGAGGCTACGGATGGTGTGCAAGGGGAACACAGGGATTATACTGGTTCAGGCCGAGCAAGCCCTACGTCCAGTGGAGAGGAGAGTCGTGTTGCCTTGCACCGGGGTGCTTGTAGTAGGGGGTTACAAGCCAGGCGAGAGAGGGAAGAGCTCCCAAGTCTCTTGTGTGTGTCTAAGTGTTTACAAGTCGTTTGCTATGGGTACGTTTGTGTGGATGAGAACTTAGAACTTCTCTGTTGGTTCGTTTTTTGTTCTATCGTCTGTCTTAAAGCTGGCCTCTGCTCTCCCTTTTATAGCCGCAAGGGAGAGGCAAAGGCGGCTACGACGCTACCTATTAAAATAGTGAGGAGTTGCCGTTCTCCGTTTGACTAGCTGCTGCCTTTTCTCCGTGCCTTCGGGGCATGGGTATGGCTATCTTGGTTCGCGAGTTCCAAGGTAGAAACAGTCGTCTGACCATGTCTTGTCGTCGGCTCTCTGGGTCTTCTGGATATGGCCGTCGTGGTCCGCTCGACTTTGGTGCGTTTACACCTGCCGGCTATCCTTCCGTACGATGTGACAAGAGGGAGAATCACCTGGGGCGCTGTTTCCCGAGGCTCGGGATCGTGCTCGTCCTTTCGTGTGGACGGCGCAGTGGGCGTCTTTCCCGAAACGGGGCGGCGCACCGTGGACCATACCGTGGAGGACGATCGTAGTGGGCCCATCAAATCTTGGGGCGTTGTTTCCCGAGGCTCGGGATCTTGAAGGCGTGCTCATCCTTTCGTGTGGACGGCGCAGTGGGCGCCTTTCCCGAAGCGGGGCGGCGCACCGTAGACCATACCGTGGAGGACGGTCGTAGTGGGCTCATCAAATCTGCTGTCAGGAAAATCCCGACAGGTGGTATGGCCATCAAGGGCGTGCGAAGCACAGTTGCGTCGAGAGTCTCGCCCGACGGGACAGTGCTTGTAAAGTGGTCAGAGAGATCTCTTGTCGTCCAAGATTGCTCCGCTGACATTACCTGTGCCTTGGATGTCTTCGCGAGATTGCGCTCGAGGGGGATAGGGAAGCTCGGGCGAACCGGAGGATTGGGCGCCGAGGACGCCGCTCTCCCGAGCTCTCCCGAGGAGGCTCGGGCGAATCGGAGGTTTGGGGCGCCGAGGACGCCGCTCTCCCGAGCTCTCCCGAGGAGGCTCGGGCGAATCGGAGCCTTGGGCGCCCAGGAGGCCGCTTTCCCGAGCTCTCCCGAGGAGGCTCGGGCGAATCGGAGGTTTGGGCGCCGAGGACGCCGCTCTCCCGAGCTCTCCCGAGGAGGCTCGGGCGAATCGGAGACTTGGGCGCCCAGGAGTGCTGCTTTCCCGAGCGCTCGCCCGAGCTCTCCTGGGGAGGCTCGGGCGAATCGGAGATTTGGGGCACCGAGGGTGAGGCTCGCCCGAGCTCTCCCGGGGAGGCTCGGGCGAATCGGAGATTTGGGCGCCGAGGACGCCGCCTCCCGAGCTCTCCTGAGGAGGCTCGGGCGAATCGGAGGTATGGGCGCCGAGGACGCTGCTTTCCCGAGCTCTCCCGAGGAGGCTCGGGCGAATCGGAGACTTGGGCGCCGGGGAGGCCGCTGGCCCGAGCTCTCCCGGGGAGGCTCGGGCGAATCGGAGACTTGGGCGCCGGGGAGGCCGCTGGCCCGAGCTCTCCCGGGGAGGCTCGGGCGAATCGGAGACTTGGGCGCCGAGGACGCCGCCTCCCGAGCTCTCCCGGGGAGGCTCGGGCGAATCGGAGACTTGGGCGCCGAGGACGCCGCCTCCCGAGCGCTCGCCCGGGGAGGCTCGGGCGAATCGGAGACTTGGGCGCCGAGGACGCCGCCTCCCGAGCTCTCCCGGGGAGGCTCGGGCGAATCGGAGATTTGGGCGCCGAGGACGCCGCTCTCCCGAGCTCTCCCGGGGAGGCTCGGGCGAATCGAAGATTTGGGCGCCGAGGACGCCGCTCTCCCGAGCTCTCCCGGGGAGGCTCGGGCGAATCGGAGAATTGGGCGCCGAGGACGCCGCTCTCCCGAGTGATGTCGTGGGCCTCTGTAGACGCGGCCTTCGTGGCTTCCACTGGCCTTACTTGGGCCAGGCCAAGTTGGGAATGAGCTTTTTTGCATGGAAGTTGGGTACCCCTAACTTTGGTAACCGACAGTAGCCCCCGAGCCTGTGGCGGAGTGAAGGCACTCCTCCACAGGTTCACGCCGGTTCTTCCTCTCAAAAAAGATAAAGTGTGGGTTGTTTTTCCGGGGGGTGCGCGCGAGCGCACCCGCCGGGTGTAGCCCCCGAGGCTTTGGAGGGATGATATATCCCTTCAAAGGCTTAGAATCGTGTTTGTTAGTCCTCGGGTGTTTTTTGATTTATTTAGGTGGGTTGTTTCCTTGGAAGCGGAGCCCCCGAGCCTCCCACCGTGTTGGGAGATCATTCGGTGGTCTTTCCAAGGTGCAGGGCAAGTTTCCGAGCCTCCGTTTTCGTATCGGAGATCGATCGGGTTCCTCCCTGTCTTTTTTAATTCGACCTTCACGCTCTTTTTTCGGGAAGAGGAAGGTTTGGTCCTGCTCGACATCCCCGCTGGGGCACGAGTCGGCATTTCCGGTGAGCTACAAACGGGTTGGTCCAAGTGGAGGTCCGTGCCCTATTTGTTAAGGGTCGGCTAGTGGCCTGAGCACACTCCAATTATTTCCCGAGGGTCAGTTAGTGGATGTCGGGTCCCTTCGACGGGTCCCGAGGGCATGATGCCTCCCACGGAGGGATTCCACGTAACCGACTTAATACTGGGACTTGGACACAGCATGGGATGTCCCTTGTGACGTTCCGGGCGTCGGGATACTGGCCGTTTTCGTGACCCATCCGCTAGCTGTCCCTAACTCGATTTCCCTGGGGCGACTGTTCGAGCCTCGGAGGGCCAGTCTTCGATCCCCTGGGAACGTAACGGGCGCCCGAGCCCGGGGTTTCTTCGTTGAGAAAACGTAGGTGGAATCGAAGCGTGCGGTTTGTAATGATTTGGCTCACCTTTTGAGGCGCGAAGCCTGACGGACGCGACGGTTTGGCTCAGTCGAGGCGGTTTGCGTGCGTGGTGATGGCGGGTCTCTTCCAAGCCGAGGTCGAGCTCCCTCCTCTGAACCTGCCGTGAAGAAGAAGCGGGCCATAGTGCCCTTGTAAAAAGTAACCTTTCGGGAGTGGTTTGAAAGGAAACAAACAATATGGCCCTTCGTGGCCTTAACATTTATGTAAATATTTGCATGTAAATATTTGCTGAATGTTTGTTTCACTTTGTTTCTTGCTTTTTTCCTTAGGCATTTTTTCTTGCCGATCCTGCTCCCGGGCCATCGAGCCTCGGGGGACGTTTTTCGGGTGTCGTAGCTTTAGTGGCATAGACGCAGCCGACGTCCTAAGAGCTTTGGCAGAAAGAATCCTTTAGAAAAGAAGCTTAGGTGTTTCCTCCCGAGCTTCCTCCCTTGGCCGAGCGTAGATCTTATAGGTTTTCTTCCGAGTGCGGGTTAGCCTTCGAACACGGAGTGGCGAGGGAAGATGCTGTGGCCCTGGGGCATAAGCGGTCTCCGACTCGACCGGCTCTGTCTTCTGGGGCTTCCCTCATTCTTCGAATTCTATAAGTTCATGCTTGATTTCCGGAAGGAAGCGTGTTTTAGGGAGAAACGAATTCGACAAGTTTTGAAATTTTTGCGTTTCCAAAATTGTTTAATCTTGGGATAGTTCGGGGGTTTCCCCCGTCCTAGCCCCCGAGGGAGGGTCGGCCTTTCCGTAGTTTAGGCCGAGCCTCGCATTTGCTGTGCGGTGAAATAAAGGGTCGCTTCACCCCCGAGTGTAGGCTCGGATTGAAAATCTAAAATCAAGTTAAAAAGAGTAGAAGTCGGGTCTTTTCATCGATTTCAAGATTTTCAAAATAGTATAATGCTTGGAATCTTAAGGATAGAAGCGACGTAGCTGTTCGATGTTCCAAGCGTTGCTGTAGACCTCGCCGTTCTCGTTCGCGAGCTTTGCCGGGGCGTTGCACCTCGGCGACGATGAACGGTCCTTCCCACGGTGGAGTGAGCTTGTGGCGCGAAGTCCTCTGTCGTCCTGTGAACAATAAGTCTTGGCCGAGTGCCCATGTAAATATCAGACTTTGTGATGAAAGTTGAGGACTTAGCATTTTTAGGGATGCCGTAGCCTCGGTGGTGTAGACAGAGCCAGAGCTGTGCCAGTCCGACCCGAGGGGTTCCCGCTTTGTCGCGAACACAGCTAGGTATCTCAGAGAAGGCTCGAGTGAGATCGGTTTTTACTAAATTTCCCAAACGCCCGTCTCTCTTCTCGCACTCAGGCAAAAATTCGCGAAATCTTTCTGGAGCGCAAGTTGACCCTCGGGCGGAGGGTGGTGAGTGGAGGTGTCGTAGCCCGGAGGCGTAGGCGATCTCACGGCTCGGCCAGCCCTGCCCTAAGAGTGTCCTTTTACTTCTTTGGATCTCGCAAGTTTTGCTAGAGTGCAGAAAGGAGTTCGGCGCGGAGTTTTCGAAAAAGCGATCGAAAAGGCGCAGAGAAAATTAGATCGTCGGTCCCCAAGCGTCCACCCCTCGTCCCGTACTTGAAAAACTCCATGAAATTGCCTCGAAGCGTAAGTCACCCGTCGGACGATGGGTGGTGAGTGGAGGTGCCGTAGCCCGGAGGCGTAGGCGGTCTCGCGGCTCGGCCAGCCATGCCCTAAAGGTGTTCTCTTGCCTGTTCGGGTTTCACGGATTTTTTCAAGAGTGCTGGAGAGGTTCGGACGTGAGGGAGGTTTCAGTTTAAATCTCAAAATTCGTGATAATTGAAGAACGCTTATTTAACGATTCCGAGACCACAAATATGAACAAAGCATGGAAGCTTAAGGGTAACTGTGACTTAGCTGCTCGAGCTACCAGCGTTGCGCTGGTGATGATCGTAGAAGCGGTGTCTCGCGCGGGGGGCACCGGATTGGTCGGGTTGACGCGGATGCGCTTCCCCCCGCCTAGTTCGGCGGGAGCGGCGCGTGGCGTTCCCTCTGTTTCCCTGAAACGGGTGGAGGTGTCACCGGGGTCCCTTTCCCAGCCACCTGCTGGGCCGGGGTCAGGATGATGATGACCCGGGGCTCGGGTTGGGCGGAGGTTCATCTCGAGGCCGAGGACAGTGGCCCGAACCGGAGCACCGAGCCAGCAGGAGGCGCAGGGACGTTGGCTGCCATCCGCAACCGGGATCAACACGCAAAAGCCCCCTACCTGGCGCGCCAACTGTCGGTGCTAATTTTGGCGAGGCTAACACCGGCTAGTAAATATGTGTTTTGCGGTTGAGGCTACGGATGGTGTGCAAGGGGAACACAGGGATTATACTGGTTCAGGCCGAGCAAGCCCTACGTCCAGTGGAGAGGAGAGTCGTGTTGCCTTGCACCGGGGTGCTTGTAGTAGGGGGTTACAAGCCAGGCGAGAGAGGGAAGAGCTCCCAAGTCTCTTGTGTGTGTCTAAGTGTTTACAAGTCGTTTGCTATGGGTACGTTTGTGTGGATGAGAACTTAGAACTTCTCTGTTGGTTCGTTTTTTGTTCTGTCGTCTGTCTTAAAGCTGGCCTCTGCTCTCCCTTTTATAGCCGCAAGGGAGAGGCAAAGGCGGCTACGACGCTACCTATTAAAATAGTGAGGAGTTGCCGTTCTCCGTTTGACTAGCTGCTGCCTTTTCTCCGTGCCTTCGGGGCATGGGTATGGCTATCTTGGTTCGCGAGTTCCAAGGTAGAAACAGTCGTCTGACCATGTCTTGTCGTCGGCTCTCTGGGTCTTCTGGATATGGCCGTCGTGGTCCGCTCGACTTTGGTGCGTTTACACCTGCCGGCTATCCTTCCGTACGATGTGACAAGAGGGAGAATCACCTGGGGCGCTGTTTCCCGAGGCTCGGGATCGTGCTCGTCCTTTCGTGTGGACGGCGCAGTGGGCGTCTTTCCCGAAACGGGGCGGCGCACCGTGGACCATACCGTGGAGGACGATCGTAGTGGGCCCATCAAATCTTGGGGCGTTGTTTCCCGAGGCTCGGGATCTTGAAGGCGTGCTCATCCTTTCGTGTGGACGGCGCAGTGGGCGCCTTTCCCGAAGCGGGGCGGCGCACCGTAGACCATACCGTGGAGGACGGTCGTAGTGGGCTCATCAAATCTGCTGTCAGGAAAATCCCGACAGGTGGTATGGCCATCAAGGGCGTGCGAAGCACAGTTGCGTCGAGAGTCTCGCCCGACGGGACAGTGCTTGTAAAGTGGTCAGAGAGATCTCTTGTCGTCCAAGATTGCTCCGCTGACATTACCTGTGCCTTGGATGTCTTCGCGAGATTGCGCTCGAGGGGGATAGGGAAGCTCGGGCGAACCGGAGGATTGGGCGCCGAGGACGCCGCTCTCCCGAGCTCTCCCGAGGAGGCTCGGGCGAATCGGAGGTTTGGGGCGCCGAGGACGCCGCTCTCCCGAGCTCTCCCGAGGAGGCTCGGGCGAATCGGAGCCTTGGGCGCCCAGGAGGCCGCTTTCCCGAGCTCTCCCGAGGAGGCTCGGGCGAATCGGAGGTTTGGGCGCCGAGGACGCCGCTCTCCCGAGCTCTCCCGAGGAGGCTCGGGCGAATCGGAGACTTGGGCGCCCAGGAGTGCTGCTTTCCCGAGCGCTCGCCCGAGCTCTCCTGGGGAGGCTCGGGCGAATCGGAGATTTGGGGCACCGAGGGTGAGGCTCGCCCGAGCTCTCCCGGGGAGGCTCGGGCGAATCGGAGATTTGGGCGCCGAGGACGCCGCCTCCCGAGCTCTCCTGAGGAGGCTCGGGCGAATCGGAGGTATGGGCGCCGAGGACGCTGCTTTCCCGAGCTCTCCCGAGGAGGCTCGGGCGAATCGGAGACTTGGGCGCCGGGGAGGCCGCTGGCCCGAGCTCTCCCGGGGAGGCTCGGGCGAATCGAAGACTTGGGCGCCGGGGAGGCCGCTGGCCCGAGCTCTCCCGGGGAGGCTCGGGCGAATCGGAGACTTGGGCGCCGAGGACGCCGCCTCCCGAGCTCTCCCGGGGAGGCTCGGGCGAATCGGAGACTTGGGCGCCGAGGACGCCGCCTCCCGAGCGCTCGCCCGGGGAGGCTCGGGCGAATCAGAGACTTGGGCGCCGAGGACGCCGCCTCCCGAGCTCTCCCGGGGAGGCTCGGGCGAATCGGAGATTTGGGCGCCGAGGACGCCGCTCTCCCGAGCTCTCCCGGGGAGGCTCGGGCGAATCGGAGATTTGGGCGCCGAGGACGCCGCTCTCCCGAGCTCTCCCGGGGAGGCTCGGGCGAATCGGAGAATTGGGCGCCGAGGACGCCGCTCTCCCGAGTGATGTCGTGGGCCTCTGTAGACGCGGCCTTCGTGGCTTCCACTGGCCTTACTTGGGCCAGGCCAAGTTGGGAATGAGCTTTTTTGCATGGAAGTTGGGTACCCCTAACTTTGGTAACCGACAATAGGAAAGATCCGATCAGCAAAAGGAAAAAAAATGCAGCGAGTAATTTTGCTGCTCGTCAATGAGAAGCCACGCCCAATACGAAAAAAAAGAAAGAGTACGATCTACAATGGCATGCAAGATAATCCTGGAAATCATGAAGATGACTTTGAAGCTCCATCGTACTACAAGTAAGGAAACTCTAATTCATCGTGCATGCACCGTCTAGGTCAAGACAGAAGCAGCTACGTACTCGGGGACCTGATTCCATCCGTACAAGATCCGAAGATCGACATGTCCAGGTGACGCCAACATTGCGGCGAAGCACGGTGACATCGAGCCTATATTGGGAACGAAGCTGAGTCTAATATTAACATCACATCTACTCATGGACTGTGGCACATTCATTCTTCAGCTCCGCCGTGTGAAAAAAAAGCCTAAAAAATCCGTTGTGCTTCTCGCTGTCAACACTCTACGGCGGCCTCAACGACAGCAAGACTAGAGCCACGCAAATCACGTCAACAACAGCGGCAACCTTCACCAAGCTGAGATTGGACGCAGCAGCCTATGACGCCACCAACACTCGTCGGCTCGTTGACCACCTCGCCGATCAAAAAGAAGATACGGAATTTTCTTCATCGGTCATCAGAAGCCTGATCGTGGCAATCATCAAACAACCACACTAGCATGACGACGGCTTGCCTTATCACGAGATTACATACAAGCTAACAACGTGCTGAGAGATGTGCGAGCTGACCACGTACGAGGCAATGTATGTGAAGCAAGCTGATGCCAACAAGCAAGCAAATGAAGATACACGTACATCGATGTCGTCAAGCAAATGAAACCCTGACCATGGTTGGGCATCTCGCCAACGGTTCTTCAGAAGCCTCGACAACGCTCGAGCACTCAGAAGATTTTCTCCGCCGATGAGATATTAAGAACTCGTTGCCGAGCTCTCGCCGCTCCTCCTCGTCGTCCTCGCATTGCTCGGACTACACTTCCGACCAGGTTGGGGACTCGTCGTCGCTTCTCGGCGTTTCTCACGCTGCTCGGACATCGTCTCCGACCAGGCTGGGGACTCGTCGCCGCTCCTCGCCGTCCTCGCGCTGCTCGGACATCATCTCCGACGACGTTGGGACTCATCGTCGTTCCTCGCCGTCCTTGCATTGCTCGGACTACGCCGGGGATTTTATCGTCTTCGTCAAGCATTTCCGAGCACTAAAGCTACTCGGGGACTTCATCGCCGTCGTCAAGCGTTTCCGAGCACTAAAACTGCTCGGGGACTTCGTCGTCGTCATCAAGCGTTTCCGAGCACTAAAGCTGCTCGGGGACTTCGTCGCCGTCGTCAAGCATTTCTGAACACTAAAGCTGCTCGGGGACTTCGCCATCTTCGTCAAGCGTTTCTGAGTAATAGATCTGCTCGGGGACTTCACCGCCTCGTCAAGCGTTTCTGAGCACCAACCTGCTCGGGGATTTCGTCGTCTTCGTGAAGCGTTTTCGAGCACCAAGCTGCTCGGGGACTTCGTCGTCTCGCCAAGCGTTTCCGAGCAGTACAGCTGCTCGGGGATTTCGACGCCTCGTCAAGCGTTTCTGAGCAGTACAGCTGCTCGGTGACTTCATCGCCAAGCTATCAAGTCACTCCATGCTGTTCGGATCAGGGTGCTGATCTTGGGCAGCACATCGGGGGTCTTGATATGTGCCTCGCCTGCTCAGAAGATTTTTTTCCCGGTCACTTGTTGTGCTCAGGGATTTTGTCGACACTTCACAAGATCAACAAGGATAAAGATTTTGACCCTGACACCACGTGACTGCGTCACCTACTATCAGGCTTGGGGACTAAGTGGATACACTTCACCTAACGGTGAAGGTATTGATTCTGATGAACCAAAAGTGGATACACTTCACCAAAGAGAAGCTCTTTTCAAATTTTTTCTGAGCTCCTTACATCCGTCTGGTCAAGCAACTCCGAAGATCTGCACCTCCCGATGAATGCAAGGCGCTCGGGGACTAGCTGTGGGGATATAAACCCCCGGTACCACAAGTCAAGACATGGGCCGCACCATCAAAGCTGGCCCGGCCCAGAAGATAAAGACGTGCGGTGCAAGGCAGTGCACCGCACGGTTATTGTACCAATTTGATTAGTTTACTTGTAACCTTGTCCCTTCAGACTATATAAGGAGGGGTAGGGATAGATCCTACAACTCAGGCCAACTCAACTCATAATAATACAAGATAGCAACACACAGGACGTAGGGTATTACGCCTCGCGGCGGTCCGAACCTGTATAAATCTCGTGTCTCACGCTAACTGCGCAACTCTTGCTCGTCTCAGGTGCACCTTCACCGATCATCTACTACCTTGGTCATACCCCTCGGTAGACTATCGCCGGTATTCCGTCGACAATCATAAAGAAGGAACATGGAGCAGGTAGTCAATATCGAACCCGTAACCCCAAGCTTATGGGCTTTGTGAGCTACCAAACTGCTCTACCTTCTTAGCGGGGAACTGGTGGATAAAAGGGGGTTGGATAGGCCCCTCTACCATATCTATACAAATAGAATAGTCCATTTCTACAGAATGGTAAAGAGGGCACTTCTACGATCATCAATTCGAGAAAACCATACAAATATGAAAGAAAGGGTATTTTATCCTTACCAACTGGATCTTGTTGCACCCAGTAACAAACATGCATAAACCATTTCTCGAAAAAGGGAAGTGATTTTTCCTTGTCGCCTTGTTGAGTTTTCTGTAATCTATGCACATCCGCCATCCAGTGACGGTTCTCTGGGGGATTAACTCATTCTTGACAACCATCACGCCTTCCTTTTTATGCACAACTTAGACTGGGCTTACCCATTCACTATGCGACATAGGATAAATAATCCCGACATGCAATAACTTCAAGACCTCCTTCTTTACAACCTCTCTCATCGCATTGTTGAGCCTACACTGAGGCTCTCGGGATGGTATGATATTAGGATCAGTTAGAATGCGATGGGTGCAAAGAACATGACTAATTCCTTTCAGATCTTGGAGTGAATATCTAAAAGCTGATCGATGCTTTTCCAAGACAGTTATCAAGCGAATGATCTCTACTTGGGAGAGTTTATCACTAATGATCACTGAAGATTGCATGTCTTCATCTAGGAAAGCATATCTAAGACTGGCTAGTAATGGCTTGAGCTCAATAGGAGGTTTAGGTGGCACTAGGAATTCATCAAGGGGTAAAGGTACTGGATTTTTAGCTTCTTCCTCAATGAAGAACTCCTCATCTTCTTCAAGATGGGATTCTCTCAAAAATCAAGGGCTGCCACCGTGATCTCACTAACTAGATCAGGCTCAGGACATGGCTCAGTCTTAGCATTTAAGGAACGGGTCGTGGACAAAGGGAATCTAAATTTTGGTCCTAGTTGAACATTGATTGTCCTAGTTTGTTCTTCTTGAATAAGTCTTCCAATTGGTTGGCCTATCAACAGGTCGAACTCCATGACATTAAAAATATAAAAACTTAGATGGAGCATGGTGTCGTTTACCCGACAGGGAGCACATATAAAATGCCCAAACTTGGAATAATATGTCCGGAAGAACTTTTCAAGAGCTTTGTTGTTGGGGTTAGTGGCATGTGCATCGATAAGTCTTGAGCAAATGATGCCGACATGATGTTAACACCCACAACTGGATTGTAGAAAGCTTCAAAAGGGCCTTTATGGATTTGGTATTTGATTAAGACAGAAGGTGAATCCAATCGGATTACATCAGAGGAAACCTCTGATTCTTCTAGGCAATCATTGCAGATTGTGGCTATAAGCTCTCTTGTGGTCTTTCTACAGAAGGCTACTTCAGGAGGTTCTAAAGATAGTTTCTTGGACTCCTGAGGCTTCTGAATCATATGGAAGTGAGAGGTGTTTTCAAAATCTGAGAAAAGTTCATCTTCTATTTCAAGTATAAAGTCCGAAAATGGAGTGTCCTCCTTTTCCATAGGGTTGGAAATCAGGATAGTTGAGGATTGGGATGTTGATGGTAAAGGTTCAGGTTTAGCTACCCTAAGCTCTTCTTCTAACTTCTCCTCGAGTTGTTTATCTAAGATATTGTCCAGGATCTTTCGTGCTTCAGAATTTGAAACATGTGCAAAAGATCCTCCCGCAGAGTAGTTTGAGATGCTTCTTGGATTTTCTTCTCAGACCCACAAAAAAATGTTGAATGAGAATTGGGTCTGGAATGGATAGGTTTGGTCTAGATTTTATGAGATTGTTAAAATGTTCCCAGGATATTGGTTCTGAGGTTGACAATTTTGGAAATGGGGTAGAATTATAGACAAAAGTCTGAACGAAGTTTTCCCCAATCTCCTCCTTCTTTCTCTACAGTTCAGTTATAGCAGGTTTTAGCTCTCCCTCTCAAAGAGAAAGGAAAAGCTTCCACTTTAAGGTTTCATCGGACATGCCCTCTATACGGAGGCAATCACAGGTCTGTTCGAACTCTCGTAGGTTAAGATGAGGATTATTATCTCCCTCTCCTGAAAAGGATTGGCTTTGGACCATTTCAATCAGACACGGGCGTAGCTCATAGGTAGGAGTTTAGATAGGTTTTGAGGATTGCCTAAGCCTATGGCTTGTGCTCGTGGATGCAACATATTTATAGATTGGTGTGGTTTCAATGGCATCCATAAGGATGACAACAAAAATAAGGAGATAATAAAGGTAAAAGTATGAATATGAGATTAAGATAGACTCTAGATGTTTCAACCATTTTCCCCGGCAGCAGCACCAGAAATACTTGTTGGTATAAGAAAACTCAAACAAATAAACACTAGGATTATCTGCAAGCGGACAGATACCGATGTAACACTTCACCCGGGAGTATTCGAGGTATCGTTATTTATATTTTACCACAGGGAAAACGGGATGACTAGAATCTAGACTTCACCCCTGAGCTACTATCAATGATAGAGAAAATAGGTGATATAGGAGATTGCTAAGGCTTCTAGTTCTAATCCTCAAAAGATATGATATGATTGTTCTTAAAGGGGTATTACTATTGGAATACACCAGCAAAGGGTAAATTCCTTAGTAATGGAAACCTACGGTCCTACTAACGGGAGGTGGACTGTGTAAGACTCAACAAGGCTAGGTCACCCTCGCGATCTACCACCGATCCAGACAGTATAGAGCATTTATGAGTAAATATAATCTAAGCACCACGCTTAAACTATAAATAACTACTTGAATCAAGGAGCTACCAAGACTAAAGCACTCAAAAGAATCAGAAACCTTAAGAACAATAATAGCAACATTACTCACTTGGATTAGAAGTTGAACTCCGAAGAAATCTTTAGAAACAAGTCCCAAAGAAGGGCTTGAATCCACGGGTACAAGTCGAAGAGCAGTCATCGATAGGCCGGCAACTCCGCCAACTATCTCCAGCTCTACTACCACACCACTTCTAGAACAAGAATAGCCCTAATCCGGAGAGACTACAAGGCTAATCTTCTACTTGATGTTTGGCTCTAGATCCTATCTTGGATTTCTACTCTACTATAGATATGTCGGTGGAATTCTGAAACCCTAGATTGATTTCTCTCTGGATCCTCTGAAACCCTATTGAAAGCCCATGTTTGGCTCTGGGTAATTGATGAAATCTAGTTTGCTAATGTTTGCTCTAAGTGTTTCATTAGATTAATTAGCAAACAACAAGATGGAGCAAAAGACCAGGTCGGTGGAGGCCACAAGTGAAGGTCAATGACTGCATCCATGCAAATGGTGTAAGCCCATCAACAAGAGGAGAAAGCCCTAATGATGGCATCCATGCAAATGGTATAAGTCCATCATCAAAGATGTATACAAGCTTCATCAAGAGATGAGAAGGAAGATGGTGAAAAGATAGGAGCTCAAGGCAAAGGTATAACCTATAGGAGCCCTTTTGCTTTTTGTGATCAAGACTCTATAGAGAGAGTGATCACAATTAGGATAGATAGCCGTACTATCAAGAGGGGAGAAATCGTTTGTGAAATGCGGTTATCAAAGTGCCACTAGGTGTTCATATTCATTGCATATGCATGTAGATGCAAGTGACACTAACAAAACCCGTTGAAAACTCTTTGGAAAATGCTAACACTCGTGCACTTAAGTGAGAGACACTTTGGAGTTTTAGTGCTTTTCGGTGATTTTACAGTGTAGAAAAGTGCATCAGAAACTTGTCGAAGTTGTCCGGTGGCTAACTCTTTGAAAAGGTGCAAAAACGTGTGCATCAGACGCGTCCGGTGTGAACCCTGTGCTCTCGGGTCAGTTCTATGAAGTTTTCACTGGACGCGCGAAAATCTTCACCGGACGCGCTGTGTACACTGTTCCAGCGTCCGGTACCTTTGACGTGGCGAGCAGTAGAGAGCCGTTGGAGCGTCGGACGCTGAGGAGCGTCCGGTGACCCTGCACCGGACGCGTCCGGTAAGCAAATGTGCTCTCTGGAACCTCTCTGGAACTGCACCGGATGTAACAACCCGGGTTTTTCCGATAGCCAAAAACACGAAGTTTTTAAAATTTTCCTGCAATGTGTGAATCATGTAGTCGCTAAGTCGAACTCGAGCCAAACTAACAAGAGCTCACTAACAAATCGTCGCATACACGTAGAGTTGTTTGTAGGAGCGTGCTCGGGTTGACAAGTCAGTGTTGGGTTTTGAGGTTCGGAGTGCACAAATCCATAGCGGAGCTTCCCTCTAAACCCCGTTGTATTTTTCCTTCTCTTGGAGACTCATCGAAAATCCTCTCCTCGAGTTCCTTTTAGATCCATAACAATTCTCCTCGATTCGTCTCGAACTCACTCCTCGTGTCTACTCCAAATTCTGTGGCGAGACTCTCGATCCTTTTTCCTAATCATTCCCCGTCAAATCTTCTTGACCAACGAAGTAATCTTTTCCGTCTTCCCTAATTCTTTCCAAGAATCTATCCTAGACTCTTTAAAATCAAAACAAACTAAATATGCAAACACAAAATATAAATAAGAAAGCTTCCTTCCTCTCAGCCCAACACCACCCTCAGCCCAGCAGGCCACCACGCCACTCTCCCTTTCCCCGCGCACAGCCCACCAGCACCTCGCAGCCCGATCGTGCACGCACGCAGCCGGCCCAGCTCGCCCCCACGCGCGCAGCAGCCCAACACGCGGCCTAAGGCCCAGCAGCCGCCGCCCCAGCGCGAACCCTAGAGGAGACGCGCGCCCGCCCACTTCCAGGGCCAGCGCCGCCGCCGCCGCCTGGCACGAATGCGCGCACACGCGCTCTGCATAGCCTCGGTGTTCGTACCAGCTGCCGCGATGGGAGCCACGTGCCCTCGGGCACGGAAGCCGAAGATCGACGCCGTCCATCCATCCTTGAAACCCTAGCCACGCCACTATAAAGAATGGAGCCGAGCTCCTGTTCATCTTCTCCTCTCCGAAGGGACGCCGCCGCCGCTCCCTGTCCACCCTGCGCCACCACAGCCGCAGCGCTGCCCACCACCGTGGCCGCAACCACCTGCCGCGGCCCGTGCACTGCTTGAGCCGCCTCGCTGTGCTGCGAACGCAGCCGGCCGCTCCGGGCGGCAGCTGGCCGCGCGGCGGCAAGCAGCGACGACCACCCCGTGGCCGTGAACGCCTTTTTCGCTTCGTCGAACTGATGCGGCCGAGCAGCTTCGACGTCCCCGAGCAGCACCACCGACCCGCAGCCGTTCGTCACCACACATCCACGGCGGCCCTGTGTGCGCGCCACTCACCGGACACCGCCTTGCCGGCCGGTGCGCACACCTGTGCGCGTCACGAGCACCCTGCGCCCACCAACGTCGAGCCGGCCTCGGCTCCACCACCACCACGACGCGCACGCCGCCACCCTACACGGCCTCGCCTCAGTTCCCGACGCCGAGCCGCAGCACGGCTGCTCCACCTCGACGCCGCTCGGCTCTACTCCGTCCCCGACGTAGCCAGCCATGGACGCCGCCCTGCCTCACCACCCCGACATCCTCTCCAACGGCGCCGCCACCTCGACCCCGTGTCCCTGCTGCAGTCCTCGCCGACTGCGGACACCACCGCGCCCGTGATGCTGACCACGCCACGCCGTGCTCGCCTCTGCGCATCTCTCAGGGCAGCAGCGGTGACAACTTGCGCGCTGCACAGCAGGTCACCAACAAGCTAAGGCCATGTTCCACCTTACTGGCCACCTCTGCAACTACGGTGAGCTACCAGGAGCCAACTCCCTGCCTTTTTCACTTTGTCTGTCCCTGTTATCTGAGACGTGCCTTCGTGTCGAGTTCTAAACCTTGCAGCAAGATGAGCCGCCCGAAGCCCCGTCCACGCCACCAAACTGACTCTCGCCATCATGAACGCACTGGCCGCTTGTAACCGCACCAAGCCCTCACCGACGGACCACGAACCGGATGCTGCGCCTTTGTTTCCCCGATCCTGGACTGCCTCGCCACCAGAGCCATGGCCGCAGGCGTTGTCACCACGACGGAGCCATACCCTCGTCGCCCCGTACGATTACAGCAGCGTTGCGGGTCTCCCCGCACAGCCCCAACCCGCCACGGCCTCGACAAACCACGGCAACAATATCCTACACCATCGAGCCCATGGTGAGCCACAATTTCCTCTCTGCCATGGTGAGCACCGTCACCTTGCTGGACCCACCAATTGGGCCATGGCATTCCACCTCAGGGACGCGTAGGCCGAGCCTCTCCTGGCTCAGGACACTCGCACACACGACACGAGACCCATTTAGCCAAATTGAACCACCGGCGTTCCAAGAACGCCGGCGTGGCCGAGGACTACCCAAACCACCACCTTGATCGCGTTCCGGAATTACCTTATACCTTTGGACTCCGAGACTGCCGTCACTCTGCTCATGTCGCCAAAGGACACGATGGACGCCGATCGAGAAAGGAGAAGGTCACTGGAAGTTCTGCCTGGTCGCCCCGACGCGCACCGACGCCCCGTCCAAGCTTCACCTTAGCTACCGTGCACACCGATGGAACCCGGCCATGCTCTGCCACCTCCCAGCCACTTGTTGCCACCTCCAGCCAGTCTCCGGCCAGCCACAGCCCCGCCCGGCCAGCCGTGGCCAGCCGCGACCAGCCAGCAGCAGGCCACAGCCAGCTATGACCAGCTAGCAGTAGGCCACGACCAGCCAGCAGCCGGCCACGACTAGCCGTAGCAAGCCATAGCAGGCCAGAAGGTACCAACAGTTGGCCCAGTGGAGCCAGGACGTGTAGAAGCAAGCCTCGTCACTTTCCTTTAACACTGGCCCTGTCCGACCTAGTGCCATAGCCCTGTTGCCACCTCGTGAGGCCCCATAGATAATGTTGGACGGTTGGAAAGCCAAAGTGATATACGACGCCAGACTATTGGACCCCTGCTCTTACTCCTTGTACATCTATCCATCATACTGTATCCTATCCTTACGATATGTCTATATCTGTTGTACCCTATCCTTATATTCTATCTGTTGTACCCTGTCCTCACGATCTGTCTTTATCTAAATCTGTAATACAGGATCCATCTATCATAAAGCTATGGAAATGTGCTACTCCGCAGTCTTGTCGTGTTGTTTTATCTTTTAGTCGTATCATTGGATCTTAATGTTGTTGTGTTATCTGTGTGCCGTGCCTTCGAGCCGATGGTGGGATCGTACCTCGTTCGGATGTTGCGATCGCGGGATCTGTCCTGCCATGACCATAATGCCGAGTGTAACTCGACCTCTCGTTGGTGTAGCTTGTGGCCGCGAGCATGCCTCGCCATGACCATGGAGCTAGACCCCGTGTGCCGTTCTTTGATTTTTCGTGCGACGACCCTCGCATGCTCGTACCCTGCGCGACCGTCGCATTCCTCTGACTCCTGCGGTGACAAACGCACCGCTATGGATCCGAGTAATGACTTAGTGCCAGTGCACCCAGGTCGTGGTACCCTACGAGAGGTTTGCGCACTTGCATTCTTCTGTGTATCGCTCTCTTCTGACACCTCGTCTATTCCGTGGCGTACGTGTTGGAAGAAGTAGACCACCGCTTTATTATGTTTTTCGCTCTTCGTTTTCGTATAAGCCCGCTCTGTTCGATCCCGTCTTGTTCATGGCGATTGGATCAAAGACCGAACTAATCCTTTTTAGTTAGCAAAGCTATGGTCTATATTAAGATCTCGGATATATGCAAGTCGACTCGGTCGACCGCTTAAAAACCATCTTCACTGAAGGTGTGACTGGGAATATGATATAGATGTGCCTAGCTAACTTTTCCCTCTCTTTCTCTCTTTTGATTCTTGATGTTTAAACGCTTGTATGATCGTACCCGTTTGAATCACAGCCTTGGTACCCTACAAGTGGATTAAACACTCGCACTATTTTGTGCAGCATTTATCGTTGGAAATTCCTTGTTCTTTCCTGCTGATCGGCCGTCCTCCGATCCCCGTCTTCCCCGTGGCGTACGGATCGGAAGATCATGTGCCGTGGTGTTTGCTATGGATAAGCTTTGGCCTAAACCATTTATTATAAAGCCATATTGGCTTGGCTGTGACTTATGCTTGTGCTTAGCAAACCACCACTCTTGTTTCTTGGGTCTGATGAAATCGGACATACGCCGAGAGGGCTAAGCCGTGTACCTTTTATTATTTCTTTGCTGTTAATGGGTCTCCCGCGTCCCGTCGTCTTTTGGTGAATTGGGTGTTTTATTGCCTTGTATTGCTTCGCGGAGTAGCCGTTTTTGGATTAGCGACGATCGGATCGAGACCCGCTGGAAGAGAACGTGGACGGCGCAAGGACCCGCAGAATGGAGTCACCCTGGAGGAGGTGATCCAGCAAAACGACTACACTAACGGAGGAGTGCTCATACCACTACTTCCTCGACAACGCAGGTGTCATGGCAGCACCTCCTTTCAGAGAATCCTATTAGACATTGCAAATCTAGAACTGCTAGCGCTTTATATTTACTCCTTTGCTAGTATATGATGCATGTTGCTACCTAAGCCGTTACTACCCCGCTTGCAACCACTCTATTATACCACCCAGCTTCGCGCTCACGCTCTTTTTACATACTCCTATCTACCTGTTTGCTTGCATGTTACATCACTATATTTATCTATTAACTTCACTCGCATTGTATCTATGATGTGATGCTGGTTGTGAACCCCTGGGAATGGTTTGGCTTGGGATGCCGGGCTGGGGAATGTGAGCGTGCTGCGTGAGTCTTGGGTGTGTGGTGAGGGTTGAGTCGACCAAGTGGGATACGCGACGAGCTGTGTAAGCAAGTCTTGCCGGGAGTTGCATCAGGGCATTCCCATGAGAGATACCTGTGGCGGGTAATGACTTATGAGGTGGTTCCGGGATGTGCATTGAAGTCCCGTGAATGGAGGTGCCATGGTGGCACG
The DNA here is from genome assembly GCA_038502445.1 of Eremochloa ophiuroides. Lineage (NCBI taxonomy): Eukaryota > Viridiplantae > Streptophyta > Magnoliopsida > Poales > Poaceae > Eremochloa > Eremochloa ophiuroides. Next base: position 55,285,654 of record JAHLJS010000006.1, on the reverse strand, counting down.
GGGAGAGTATCCCCTAAGAGGAGATGCCTGCTTGGTCAAACCTAGGAAGGACTAGCCCAGGTTCATGGGAATCCCTTACTGCTCACTCGCTTCTGATGGGCGGGAGACGGCTAGACTACTTGGTAGGGCGGTGCCACTACTGCTAGGTTGTGAGGTGATTAGGGTGGGCGGTGAAGGATGTGGGATTTTCGAACCGTCCTAGATGCGCAGTACCACTGATTGGGCCCGATACTGCGTCTCCCAGTCTCAGCGTTTCGGCGTAGGGCCGAAGATACCCAGGGCTGAGTGGTAGGGTGGCATCGACCTAGGCAAGCAAGCACCCAGAATTTTGCCTAGATGATTGTACAGCATCGATGATGGCTAATCTTGTGAGTGGTAAAACCTCTGCAGAGTGTATGGTTGATCGATCGATACATATGCCGATTCGTCGGCTATGGACCTTTCCTGTGAAGCTCTGTCTAGTGTAGAGAGCGATATTCTTTTCTCCCCTGATTGATGATTGTCCGGCAGTGTGCCCGGTGTGGCAGTGTGCCGTTGAGGCAGGACCCGAGAGGGAGTTGGGCCTGTCGACTGAGCGTGAGGTGTGTGTGTGAGGTGGTGTATGGGTGGGATGATGGAAATGGGATGGACTGATGGATGGTGTGATATGGATTAAAACTTGAAAAACTATTATGATATTATTACTTGATATTACCTTGCATGCGCTTAGGATGCAAACCACAGCCAAATATTAGGATCGCCAGATCCTTTGTTTCTCTTTTCCACTAAATCTCATCGGTGCTGACCATGGCCTGCACATATCTGGTGGTGTGCAGATTACCTGACTAACAGAGATATTGAGATAAGAAGCATTAGAATGTCTCGTGCCTACGCTCAGGTTTGGTTCAGGAGATGAAGACTATGCTGCGCCAAGAATAACTCTGATGGTACCCGTGAAGGAGGAGCCTTCACTCGACGACATATTCCGCCAACTCTGATGACGACTAGATATGCTTCCGCTAGATTAACCCTGTAATAGGTGTCCCCTCAGTTGATGTAATATTTTGTAAGTATTCTCGATGTATGACTTTAATATCAACTGATATATGATAATGCGATAAGATCAATCTTTGGTTTTATCACATTATATCTCATTCTGTGGATTTTCTCATCGTGGAAAATCGAGGATGTTTCACCGGACGCTGGCGTCGCAGCGTCCGGTGTGACGGCCCCGCGTCCAGTGTGAGTGCGCGCAGCGGGCAAATTCAAATGGCTTGTGTCGTTGGGCGATACACCGGACGCCGCACCAGACGCATCCGATGTGAACTAAAGGAGCGTCCGGTGCCCCCGAAAACAGTGAGTAACGGTTGAATCTTTGAGTAGGGGCTATAAGTAGTGGAGTGGCCGGCTTGTGCTCTCTATCTTGGACATTTTCATTGACATAGCAAGCTAGTGAGCCTCTCCACTCTTCTCTCACACATTCCACTTGATTGAGATCATCATTTGGTGAGATTGGAGAGCATCAAGTGCATTGCATGCTTGTGATCATCTAGAGGCACTTGGTGATTGGATTTTGTAGCTGATTCTCTTGTTACTCTTGGAGTTTGCTGACTCTTAGACGGCTTGGAGCTGCGAGGATCGTTGAGGGGAGTTGGTGATTGTCTCCGCCTCCAATCGGTGAAGTTGTAAGGGGTTCTTGAGCCTTCCCCGCGGGAGATCGCAATTGGCTACTCTAGTGGATTGTGCGTAGCTTGTGGATCCCCATCTTGTTTTGGTTGTGCGGCACCCTTGAGAAGGGTTTGGCGTGTGATGCCAATTAGCGCGTGAACCTCTAAGTGGGTGTATCGCCACAACGAGGACGTAGCTTGCCGGCAAGCGAGTGAACCTCGGTAAAAATCATTGTGTCAACTCTCTTGCTGAGGATTTCATTTGTGTTGATTGATTGATTTATATACTCTTCATCGCTGGTATAAAAATCACCCTCTCTCCTTTACTTTCTTGCACTTACCTTTGTGTAGCTTACTAGTGTAGTTGATCACCTTGGAGTAGAGTAGAGTAGTGACTTAGACTTGTTGTTGAGTGAACTAGAGACAATAGCCTAGAACGGTTAGGTGGCTTGCACTTTTGAGTAGGCTAGCGCAAAATTCGCTTCGCCGCTTATTTGTCTAACCACTTTGGTTAAGTGTTGTTTGTAGAATTTTTATAGTCTATTCACCCCCTCTAGCCATTTAGAACCTTTCACCTGTGGGGTCTAAGGGTCCTTATATAGGCTGGTGAGATGAACCGTAGCCCTTGGATCAAACCGACTTCGACGGACGGTGTAGATTGTGTAACACCCCAGGTGTTAGTCACGAGCTAACCAGCGAGTGTGAACCTAATCAAGATATATAAATCAATGATCTTGATCACTATCTCACATTCATCTTCATCTCCCATGGCTATTGTAAAAGTCTCATAAAGATTTGAAACAAGAATCCACTTGAGATAGCAAATCATATGCTTGTTTGGATTTATTGATTTTGTAAAGATGAACATGCAAAGCCAACCAACCTTTGCAATCTTGCCCAATCAACTCTACTTGAACTCTACAACAAAAGTCATGAAGAGTCCATGTTGAGCAAATGCCCAGAAAATATCTCATTTGGTCTATACATCAAATTTGAACTCTCTAATGATATTACTTTGACCAAAGTGGAAGTGTTATTTCTGAGCAAGATATGAAGTTTGACCTTTAATAAAGGTTGAAGATCTTTTGGAATAGAACAAATGTTATTTTTGTATAAAGTCATGATTCAACATCTAAGTGCCTCAAAAAGTGGGATCAATACAGGGTTAAAAGCTGATTTCAGGACGATTATTTTCTAAGTCTGAAATCTGCCCCTATTGCATTGACGTGTTGGTTTCTCCAAATTTTGTTAGGCAAATCAAGTTGGGCCCAAAAGAGAAATTGTTGCACACTTCTTGGGGCACAACATACCAAAATTTGGCATCAATCCGACCTTGTTTGACAAGGGTTGCTACTCGGTCTTCGATCGTAATTAGTATGTCGACAACATCAAGTTGACAGCTAATTATCTCCTAATCTCTATTTCAAATGGCCGAGCTACCTTAATAAAAGTTGTAGAGTGCTCTGAGGTGAGCAAATTTCATAATTGGCCCTTTGCCTAATTCGGCCCAGAAGCAGCCCAAATTGGCGTCCTAACTCGCCTCCGACAGAGCCCGCCAGCTGTTCGGCAAAATGCCTCTACGGGCGCCGCGTGTCCAGGACGTGGCAACTGAGCTCTGGAGCTCCTGCGACTTTGCCGGCCACCACCTCCACCATCCCGCGCTCCAGCTTCAAAAGTGGAACACCAGAGCTCCTCCTCGCTCTCCCATCCACTCTTCCTCGCCTCTCCACTCCTTCTCCCTCGGCTCCCTGCTCCCAGTCGTGCACGCAGAGCGCCACCACCATGACCGTCGAGCTCGAGCTCCGCCGTGGCTGCGCGGAGTGGAGCTGCGGCTGCGTGGTGCTGCGCTGCTGCATGGCGCTGCTGCGCTGCAGTTGTCGCTGCCGGCTCGCTGTTGGCTCCACTGGTCGCCGCTGCTGGCACTGCTCGCTGCTGCTTGCTGTGGCCGCAGCTCGCGCCATTGTTGCCCATGGGGGGGGGGGTTGGCCGCAGGCAGCTGGAGGCCGGGCAGTGGCGCGGGTGCGGCCTGCCATCGTGTGGCCGTGGCGCTGGCCGCCGGTGAAGTCAGCCGCTGGCCGCCGTTGCCTTTCCTCTCCCTCCTCCATTTTCTCTCTCTCCCTCTCTGTTTCTTACGAACAGAAATGAGGAAGAAGAAGCTCCCTGTGTGGCTTACATGTGGGGCCCGCGATGCTCATATTGGCATCAATTTCTACAGATCTGGCTTCCTCTTTGAAAATTGATATCTTGAGTTGCAGAGCTTCAAAATTAGTGAAACTTGTCTTGTTAGTTTACTCTTGAAGTGCTATGCATGTTGAATCCATAATGTATGCCATGTTATTTACATTCGTGTGCTGTAGAAATTATTATTGAAAAGTGGTTTAGAGTTTTTATTAACTTGCTTTTGGCCATAATTTGAGAAATATAAGTCCAACAATTATGGTTCCAATTTTGTTAGTCTTCTAATAACATGTACTAGCTCTTAAGAATATAAAACATATAGGTTATTTACTGTTTTAATGATGTTTCACATTGATCTTGTTAAATAGGAAATAAATGGTTGAATTGCTTGTTATTTTTGTATCTGGAGTTGTACTACTCCAAATGGCATGAAAATTTAATTGTAGATTCTCTGTATGATGTGTAATGTATTGTTAAAATTTCATGATTTATGGTGCATGTATGACTGAGTTGTTGATTTATCTTCTTTGGTGCATATTAAGTAGATTTAAATGCATTATAAATAATATATTGTGCTAAAAATGGAAAATGGTGTTCCACTACCTTTGTATAATATTGTGTTAGCCTGAGAATCAATAATATGGCCATGTTGTTTCAGAAGATGTTGAGTTTCCTATTTAATTTGCTCTCCAAATGCTTTATTGCATTATAGATTTGTTTATTTTGTAATAATTAAACTATGGAACCTGAGCATGTAAGATTTGAACCTTTGTCATGAATTGTAATTAACTATCTCTCATAAAAATATCAGCTCCATTTGAGATGTTTACCATATAACTTAAATAATTAAATAATGGATTTTTATGCAATAGTTAGTGAATAGTTAGAGGCAAATAAATTTATACCTGTTTCTTGTGATGCCTTGATGTGTTTGGGTCTGAGCTAAGTGCTGTATGATCATTCTATGATTGTTGTTGCATAAATAGCCCATGTATATGTGTGTCATTGATTTAAAAGCAAGCAAACAACTTAACTGTATTTGCTCTGAAAATGGCTGCAGGAGCAGTCCCTATTGTTGTGATGTTTTCTCCGTTATAATGATGTGGCATGTAAATATGCTCTATATAAAAGTTGTAGTTAACTTCATTTACTTGCTTATCCTACAATTTCATGATTGTAGGCTGAAACGACCTCGATTTCCACGAAGGGAAATGCACAGGCTCGAATTGTAATTCAACAGATTGCTTGGGACAATCCATGAAATTACCCATATCTCAGTTGACACCAGGATCCATACAACGGTAAATAAGTCTTACATAAATATTTATTACATCGCCACACTGGCGGAATCAACAATCAGAGAAGCTTTAGAAGATGCGGAAGCGATTCATCCTTCACGGCCAACTTGAGTGTAGCACGCGACCCTATTCCTCGTCATCATCTCCCTCGAAGTCGTACTCATTCTCGTCACCTGACAGCAAATTTATCAGTACGATTTGTACTGGCCACGGAGCCCACCTATGCAGCATTTGCTTTGTGGAAAGTGGATGCAAGGCTATACAAGCAGACCTATAGGCTGAGGTTTTCCTATGCAGCTGTAATCAATGTTTTAATTAGTCAAGTTTTATCACCAGTTAACACCATCATCCCTTTTCCCATCACCACACCTCACATACCCACACCTCACTCTCATTCGACAGGTCCAACTCCCTCTCGGGCCTATCTCAGCGGCACACTACCACAACGGGTACACTGCCGGAAAAATGTCATCCAGGGGGAGAAGAGAACACTCACTACACTAGTAGAAGCTTCACAGGAAAGGTCCATAGCCAACAAGTTGGCATATGTATCGATCGATCAACCATACACTCTGCAGAGGTTTCACTACCCACAAGATTAGCCATCATAGGTGTTGCGCAAACACCTAGGCAGAATTCCGGGTGCTTGCTTGCCTAGGTCGATGCCACCCTACCACTCAGCCCTGGGATATTCCGGATCCTACACCGTTATGCTGAGACTGGGAGACACAGTACCGGGCCCATCCAGTGGTACTGTGCATCTAGGACGGAACGGGAACCCATCGACCGTCTCCGCCCACCCTTATCACCTTTCAACCTAGCAGTAGTGGCACCGTCCTACCAAGTAGTCCAGCCGTCTCCCGCCCATCAGAAGCGAGTGAGTAGAAAAGGATTCCCATGAACCTGAAACTAGTCCATCCTAGGTTTGACCAAGCAGGCATCTCCACTTAGGGGATACTCTCCCCGTGCTATCACAGCACCTCCGTCCACGGGCTTCAAACCACCAAGGCTATCCCACCCGGAACCTCCTCAACAACTTTACCCGCCACAGGTATCTCGCTTGGGGATGCCCAGGTTGCACCCCCGGCACGACTTGCCCCATGGGCTCGTCTCACATCCCACTTGGTCGACATCAACCCTTACCACGCACCCAAGACGCACGCAGCACTCTCTCCCAGTGGTTATAATCAGCTATACACCGTCCCAATTCCACCACATAGCATATAGCAAGTAGAAAGTAGTCGAAGAGTAACAGTAAATTAAGCAGCAGCTAACCTAACAGCGGATAGCAGGGTAAAGTCTTATCAAGGCAGGGAATTCAAATATACTACCATGCAACCAATCCATACATAATCATAAAGCAATAGCAACAATGTCATTTGCAATGCGTAATAGGATCTAAGGATTTGGTGGGACGTGGCACCTTCGTAGTCGTCTCCTAGCTCTTGGAAGTACTCGTGGTCGTCTTCCTTAGTCAGATCCTCCTCCGTCTCTGAAATCGAACACGAAATAGTCACGTCAGCGACTCCTATAGAGTATTTCAGAAAAATCCAATAAAATAAAGAGCCAAATGCACACAAACACAGTCTTAGATTGTAGATCTCATTTTTCTGAGAATTTTGATATATGGTGCGCAATTTTTGGACTTCGTATGAATAAGTTATGAATTTCCGAAGATTATCCTATTTTCTGAAAATGAGAAAACTGTTTGGTTAATAGGGGCAGCTCGGGATTGGTCCACGTGGCGCGCGGGTCCAGTAGTGCGGCAAGTGGCGCCTCAACAGAACACAGACCCGATGGTCGCCCACCAGGTGTTCGATGCTGGTTCCCAGAGAGTTGCCGGAGTTGGCGTAGCTCGGCGTGGCTCGGCGGTGGTCGGTGGTAGCTCGGCTGTGGTTGGGGGTATCTCGGCGGAGCTCGGCGGTGGTCAGTGGTAGCTCGGCGGAGCTCGGCATAGTTCGGCGGGGCTTGGCTTAGCTCGGCGGGGCTCGGGCGAATCGGAGATTCGGGGCGCCGAGGGTGCCGTTCTCCCGAGGTCTCCCGCGGAGGTTCGGGCGAATCGGACATTTGGGCGCCCGAGGATGCCGCTCTCCCGAGGTCTCCCGCGGAGGCTCGGGCGAATCGGAAATTTGGGCGCCGAAGGGGCTGCTCTCCGGAGCTCTCCCGGTGAGGCTCGAGCGAATCGGAAATTTGGGCGCCCGAGGGTGCCGCTCTCCCGAGCTCTCCCGGTGAGGCTCGGGCGAATCGGAAATTTGGGCGCCCGAGGGTGCCGCTCTCCCGAGCTCTCCTGGGGAGGCTCGGGCGAATCGGAGATTTGGTGCGCCGAGGGTGCCGTTCTCCCGAGGTCTCTCGCGGAGGCTCGGGCGAATCGGAAATTTGGGCGCCCGAGGGTGCCGTTCTCCCGAGGTCTCCTGCGGAGGCTCGGGCGAATCGGACATTTGGTGCGCCGAGGGTGCTGCTCTCCCGAGCTCTCCTGGGGAGGCTCGGGCGAATCGGAGATTCGGTGCTAGCAGGGTTCCAGGGCGTCTGTTCAAGGCGGCGGTGTCTCTCCGGTGCGGCGGACGATGACAGGGCGGTGATGACCATATTTCGGCAAGGCAGGGCTCGGCTTTCTAGCGGCGGTGCCGAGGCAGACTTGGCGAACCTCGGCGGCCTTTCTCCGCAGCGCGAGGCGACCGGGGGTACTCGGAACGGATTTAGGCGAGGCGGAACGTGTCGGCGGCGATGTCGTCGCGACTGTGAGGTTCCGGCGGGGCTAAGGAGGTCTTCTAGGAGATGTATACGCGTCCAGGGTCTAAGGCGATGGTATACCAACTACCAATTTTGGCTACCGAGCTTTCCAAGGTGCTCGGTTGTGGCGGCGGCGTGTCGCCGACGACGGCGGAAGGCGGCATCGCGGCTACGACCAAGTATTGGTTCAATCGAATGCGGTCTTGTCAAATTGGTGAGGCCAGAGAGGCATACAACACTCTGGTGGCGAGCTTTAGCCATGGCATGACCTTCTTTTGGCAACGGCTCGCGGCGGTGCTCCGGTAAGGTCGCGGCGCACGCGGCCAGGGCGATTCAGGCTTCCTCTAGCGCTTAGATCCGCGTAGCTAGCTCGAGGGGGGTCGTGGCGGTGCTCCACGACGCTCTAACCTATACGGGTGCTAGTCGGATTGCTCGGAACGGGTGATTCGGCGTCGGAACGCGTCGGTGGTGAGCGCGCTCCGCCGAGAACGCGTCGTGCTGCGTTCTCGGTCTAGCAAGCTTGTAGTCCGGGGGTTTCGGCCGGTCGAATGAGTGCATGGTGCAGGTGATCTTCCCGAGCCGGTAAAGGCTCGTGCCTGCGCGTCCCGAGGGTGGAACGCCATGGCAAAAGCAGGGCAAGGTTCGGACGTGGCGTGCGGTGGCTCACCGTGGTGTCGGTGAAGCTAGGATGGCGGTGCAGTGGCGAGTCGGAGCCGTGCAGAGCGATCGCAGTGCCGTGCCGCTCCTCGTCCGCAGCTCGGGCTTCTCCTCCGTGTCCGGCTCCGGCGTGCTCCGCGGCGGCGGCGCTCCGGCAGCTTCTCCTCCTCTGCTCCGCCCTTCTCCTACGCTCTCTCTCTCGGTTTGGTGCGGTGTGCCGGTCTGTGCTGCGGTGGCGGCGAGGGGAAATGAGGGTAGGGCTTCGGGGTGCTCCAATTTATAGGCGAGCTTGGCCAGCTCCAATGGCGAACGGTCCTGATTGCGCTCGGCCGATCGAAGGGCCGTGGCTCGAGTGGATCTAGGGCTCCGGATGGGCGCGGGTTCGCTTGGCGGCCAAGAAAGGAGGGGACAGGAGGGGGACAGCGGGGTCAGGGCTCTGCCATGCTGTCGGCTGTGGGACCGGGGTCACGCCATTCGCGCGACACCCCCGGCAGGCGCGTCGCCTTCGTGAGGAAGAAGAACAGTGGGGGGGGCGAGAGCGGCTGACAGGCGGGGCCGGGTTGGCAGCGAGCGCGAGAGCGAGCGCGTGTGTGCCGATCGCGCGCGTGCGCTGCCGAGCCGCGACGTGGGCCGCGCGCGGTGAGATGAGGAGAGGAAGGTCGGGCGGGCCTGGGGCTGGCTTAGCGACCCGGCTGGCCGAAACGAATGGCTGGCCTAACTCTCTTTCTCCTTTTCTATTTTAAATTTAGTGTATATATACATATATTGCCCATTTTAATTATTGAGTAAATACAAACATAAATTGCAATAAATCCCAAATGTGATGCATAAGTTATTATTCTATGTGAATGGAATTAAAATGCAAACTACTCTCCTTTATTTACCAATTTCATAATGAAACCTATATGCTTGCACAAGAAAAATGGGTTTTCACAATAAATAAATGAAAAATTTTAATTGGTTGGGATTTTTAGATTGTGTGGATTTTTAGGGTTGTTACAGTCCTCCCCCCTCATTAGGATCTCGACCTCGAGATTCAGGGATAACGTACCCTTTGAAGAGGTAAGGAAACATAATCCGCAAGTCCGATTCCTTCTCCCACGTAGCTTCCCTTTCAGTGTGATTGCTCCACTGTACCTTGCACATCGGAATGGTTTTGTTTCGCGTCTCTTTGGTGTCCCGTGCCAAGATCTTGATCGGATGTTCCTTGTATTCAAGTGTGTCTTGCAGGTCTAATGCATCTATAGGAACTTGCTCCTCGGAAAGCTTCAAACACTTCCTTAATTGCGAGACATGGAACACGGGGTGTACTCCAGATAATTCCTCCGGTAGTTCCAGCTTGTAAGCAAGCTTTCCAACCCTTTTACAGATCTTGTATGGCCCAACATATCTTGGTGCCAATTTCCCTTTTACGTGGAATCTGACAGTGCCACGAAGTGGAGATACCTTGAGGTAGACATAATCCCCAACCTCGAACTCAAGCTTTCTACGTCTTCTATCTGCATAGCTCTTTTGCCTACTCTGTGCAATCCTCAAATTCTCTCTTACTTGGGCAACACCTTCTTCTGCTTCCACAATCTTAGCAGGACCGAAGAATGTCCTCTCACCTGGTTCTGACCACATTAGCGGGGTTCTGCACGGTCTTCCATACAACGCTTCAAATGGAGACATCTTAATGCTTGTCTGATAACTGTTGTTGTATGAGAACTCGGCGTGGGGTAGACAGCTCTCCCATCCTTCCTTGTACCTCAATACGCAAGCTCGTAACATGTCCTCAAGAATCTGGTTCACTCTTTCTGTTTGCCCATCCGTTTGCGGGTGGTATGCGGTGCTATAGTCGAGCTTGGTTCCGATGGACTTGTGCAAGGATTTCCAGAATTGTGATACGAACTGTGAGCCTCGGTCAGATATAATACTCAGAGGCGCCCCATGTAACTTCAAAATGTTTGATACGTACAGATCTGCTAGCTTTTCGACTCTATATTTCCTTTTGACCGGTATAAAATGTGCAACTTTGGTTAGACGGTCCACTATTACCCATATAGAATCATATCCATGCTCGGATCGGGGCAGTCCTATTATGAAGTCCATGGATATGCACTCCCACTTCCATTCTGGTATCTCAACTGGTTGTAGCAACCCTGCTGGTCTCTGATGTTCGGCCTTGATTCTATTGCATGTATCACATCGGGCTACATGCCCTGCAATGTCTGTCTTCATATTCTCCCACCAGAAGTGCTTCCTTAGATCATGGTACATCTTGGCTGACCCTGGGTGAATGCAATATTTGGAGTCATGCCCTTCTGACAGAATCTCTTCTCGTATCGCTGAATCCGTCGGTACACAGATTCTATCTTTGTACCATACAGTTCCCTGCTCATCTTCTCGGTACTCGGGGCCTCTTCCCAGCTTCATCAAACCACGGATATAGTCTATCTCAGGACAGTTCTTTTGCGCTTCACGGATCCGTGAGGTGAGATTGTACTCGACGCGAAGCTCATTTAGCATGCCATAGGAGACTACCTCGAGCTGGAACGCGTCAAACTCTCTCCTGAGCTCAGGTGGAATAGAGTTGGTGATGAGGGTATGGCAGTAGCTTTTGCGGCTAAGTGCATCAGCGACAACATTGGCCTTTCCTGGGTGATAATGGATCTCAAGACCATAGTCCTTGATGAGTTCTAGCCATCTGCGCTGCCTCATATTCAGATCTTCCTGAGTGAAGAAGTACTTCAGGCTCTTGTGGTCAGTGTAGATGTCACACTTGTTGCTTATCAGATAGTGTCTCCAAATCTTGAGTGCATGTACCACGGCTGCAAGTTCTAGGTCATGAGTCTGGTATCGCTGCTCATGTTCCTTCAACTGTCTTGAGGCATAAGCTATCACTCTTCCTTCTTGCATTAGTACACAGCCCAAACCTTGCCGAGAGGCATCACAATATACAACAAAATCCTTGTGAATATCGGGCAGGGCTAGTACAGGTGTAGTAGTGAGCTTCTCCTTCAAGGTCTGAAAACTCTTCTCGCATTCAGGAGTCCATATAAACTTGTTCTCTTTCTTCAGCAAGTTGGTCATGGGTCTTGCAATCTTGGAGAAATTCTCAATAAATCTGCGATAGTATCCTGCAAGTCCCAAAAAGCTTCTGATTTCTGACACATTACAGGGTTGTTCCCACTCTTTCACAGCTTTAATTTTGGCTGGGTCTACTGCGACTCCTTCTCCTGACAGTACGTGTCCAAGGAAAGCAACTTCCTCAAGCCAGAATTCGCACTTGGAGAATTTGGCGTATAACTGGTTGCGAGACAACCTCTCCAATACGGTCCTCAGATGATGTTCATGTTCCTCTTTTGTGGCTGAATAAACCAATATATCATCAATGAATACTACCACAAATCTGTCTAGCTCATTCATGAAGATTTTGTTCATCATGTTCATGAAGTATGCTGGAGCATTAGTGAGTCCAAATGAGACTACTGTGCACTCATACTGTCCATATCTAGTGACAAATGCAGTCATCGGGATATCCTCTTCCCTGATCTTCATCTGATGATACCCTGATCGGAGATCAATCTTTGAGAAGTACTTGGCCTTACTCAATTGATCTAACAGATCATCGATGCGGGGCAGTGGGTACTTATTCTTGACTGTGACCGCATTCAGATTCCGGTAGTCAATGCACATCCTCATCGTGCCATCCTTCTTCTTGACAAACAAAACGGGAGATCCCCAGGGCGAAGCACTAGGCCTAATGAAGCCCTTCTCCAGTAATTCTCCCAGCTGCTTCTTGAGTTCCTTCAACTCATCAGCCGACATTCTGTAGGGTCTTTTGGCAATCGGTGCAGTCCCTGGCATCAGCTCTATAACAAACTCCACATCTCTATCTGGTGGCATTCCTGGCAACTCCTCTGGAAATACGTCATTGTATTCACAGACTACTGGCACATCCCTGAATGTCAGCTCTGTCTTATCTGCTTTAGTCTCCAGGGCACATAGGAGGGTTTGGACTCTCTCGGTTTGGGGTATACATCGGACAGCTGTTCCCCAAGGGTGGGTTACCTGAACATATCTAGGTGAACAAGATATCACTCCCCGGTGTTTGGTTAGCCAGTCCATGCCTAAGATGACATCTAAGCTATTAGAGGGTAGTAGGGTTAGGTCAGCTCGAAAGTCAAGTCCCTCGATAGTGATTATCACTCCTCTGCATATGTGAACGCTTCTGAAGGTTCCTAAGGGCGAGCTAGTTAGGATGGGGTTTGCTCTCGGGGTTACAGGTATGTTATGCTTACGTGCATATGCAGATGAAATGTATGAACATGTAGCTCCCGAATCGAACAGAACTGTAGCCATGTTACCCTGAACTAGGAACGTACCGTACACAGCATCAGGTGCAGCTTCAGCTTCCTCAGCGGTCATGTGGTTCAGTCTTCCTCGGGTAGCAGATCCCCGGTTCGGTGTGCCCTGTGCAGCTGCTGGTGCGCGGTTGAGGTCGGGGCACACAGCCACACGGTGTCCAGGCTTTCCGCATCCGAAGCAAGTGAAGGGCGCACTGCCTGCTGTAGCTGTCGCAGGAGCCTTCCAATTGCTTGTCCTTGGCGTGTTGGTAGCGGGGGCGGGTGTGTTCTGCACAGCTCGAGTCGGCGCAGGGTAGGTCTGAGCGGGGCGGTGATAGTTGCTGCTGCTGGTACCACCACGGCTCGTTCCCGAAGAGGGTCCCTGGCAAGTCCGGAAAGGCGGAGGTGCACCCGTTCGCTATCTCTGGGGTGGAGCAGCGCGAGCGGGTCCCTCAGAGCGGCGCTTCTTTCCCTTGTTCTGGGCCTCGAATTCCAGTCGTGCTTCCATGCGATCCTTCTCAATCTCAATACAGCGGTCAATCAGCTCACGCAGAGTGTAGCTCTTGTTCCCTGACAGAGCCAACCTGATCTTGGTCTGAAGTCCCTTCCTGTAGTAGTACATCTTTTCCTTCTCGGAACTCACGCAAGACGCAGGTGCGTAGCGGAGCAAGCAGTTGAAGCGGGTGGTGTACTCGTGGATCCGATCAGCTCCCTGGGAGATGTTGCGAAACTCGTTCTCCTTGGCCTCCATGAGTCCCTCAGGAATGTGGTGGTCACGGAAAACCTCGGTGAACTCATCCCAGTCAATGCGGGCTGGGTCCTCGTGAGCGCTGGTGTAGTTGTCCCACCATGCTCGTGCAGCACCGGTCAGCTGGTGGCTAGCAATCCCAACACACTCCTCGTCGGAGCAAGTGGTCAGGTCCAGCTTCTTCTCCATCTCTTTAAGCCAATCGTCGGCAGCGAGAGGATCGCTGTCGGTCCCGTCGAAGGTAGGTGGCCTCAGCTTCAGGAAACCCTCCAGTTTCCTTTGGAAGTCATTCTGAGGTGGCCCGTGGTGCCTGTTCATCCCAGTAGCTATGGCATTCAGCAGCTGGGTCTGCTGAGCCATCACTTCCGCCAACGTCGGTGGCGGCGGCGGTGGCGGTGGCGGAGGCACGTTCTCGCCTTGTGGTGGCGGATCGATCACCGGCGGTGCATCCTCTGCCCGGCGCAGCTCTTCTTCCAGGTTAACTCCAGCACGTCTGCCAGCTGGGCGTCCACGGTTGCGACCACGCCCGCGTCCTGGCGCAGGTGCGAGGGAGGGCTGGCGGTTCTCCAGGCGCGCGGAACGTCTCATCGACATCTGAAGCTATTAGGTACGTGCTCAGTGCAGTAATAATCTTGTAGTGGTTTAAGTAGGAGTTAGATGTTTTCAACGATTTAAATGAATTAAAACATTTTTCATGCTATCCTACACTCAACCAAAGAAGCATAGAGAACCATAAGAAGCTTAAGATCCAAATGTCACTCATCACATGGTTATTATTATATAAAGGATGTTCCTAGCTGCTAAGAAGATCGTGCTATGCGCAGATAGCCAATGACAGGACAACTCATGGTATCACTAGTCTAAGGGCCACGCAGGGTCCCATAAGCTACTGGTGCATAAGGTCAATGGCCATTTGATCGGGATCTCAATAGTGCCATCGTGCTGTGGACGAAGTGGTGGTCCAAGGCTGGTCATCTGTGAATTTTTCAAGAAACGGATTAGCAGGTCCTTGTATTAGATAAGCCATTGCATAAAAGTGAATGCAAGGTCGGTAATATAACCGAAAGAGAGTCTGGCTTCCTATTCTAACGTCCATTCTCTATGGGTCTCGTCCTACAGTCAAGTATGGCTCCGATACCAACTGAAACGACCTCGATTTCCACGAAGGGAAATCCACAGGCTCAAATTGTAATTCAACAGATTGCTTGGGACAATCCATGAAATTACCCATATCTCAGTTGACACCAGGATCCATACAACGGTAAATAAGTCTTACATAAATATTTATTACATCGCCACACTGGCGGAATCAACAATCAGAGAAGCTTTAGAAGATGCGGAAGCGATTCATCCTTCACGGCCAACTTGAGTGTAGCACGCGACCCTATTCCTCGTCATCATCTCCCTCGAAGTCGTACTCATTCTCGTCACCTGACAGCAAATTTATCAGTACGATTTGTACTGGCCACGGAGCCCACCTATGCAGCATTTGCTTTGTGGAAAGTGGATGCAAGGCTATACAAGCAGACCTATAGGCTGAGGTTTTCCTATGCAGCTGTAATCAATGTTTTAATTAGTCAAGTTTTATCACCAGTTAACACCATCATCCCTTTTCCCATCACCACACCTCACATACCCACACCTCACTCTCATTCGACAGGTCCAACTCCCTCTCGGGCCTATCTCAGCGGCACACTACCACAACGGGTACACTGCCGGAAAAATGTCATCCAGGGGGAGAAGAGAACACTCACTACACTAGTAGAAGCTTCACAGGAAAGGTCCATAGCCAACAAGTTGGCATATGTATCGATCGATCAACCATACACTCTGCAGAGGTTTCACTACCCACAAGATTAGCCATCATAGGTGTTGCGCAAACACCTAGGCAGAATTCCGGGTGCTTGCTTGCCTAGGTCGATGCCACCCTACCACTCAGCCCTGGGATATTCCGGATCCTACACCGTTATGCTGAGACTGGGAGACACAGTACCGGGCCCATCCAGTGGTACTGTGCATCTAGGACGGAACGGGAACCCATCGACCGTCTCCGCCCACCCTTATCACCTTTCAACCTAGCAGTAGTGGCACCGTCCTACCAAGTAGTCCAGCCGTCTCCCGCCCATCAGAAGCGAGTGAGTAGAAAAGGATTCCCATGAACCTGAAACTAGTCCATCCTAGGTTTGACCAAGCAGGCATCTCCACTTAGGGGATACTCTCCCCGTGCTATCACAGCACCTCCGTCCACGGGCTTCAAACCACCAAGGCTATCCCACCCGGAAACTCCTCAACAACTTTACCCACCACAGGTATCTCGCTTGGGGATGCCCAGGTTGCACCCCCGGCACGACTTGCCCCATGGGCTCGTCTCACATCCCACTTGGTCGACATCAACCCTTACCACGCACCCAAGACGCACGCAGCACTCTCTCCCAGTGGTTATAATCAGCTATACACCGTCCCAATTCCACCACATAGCATATAGCAAGTAGAAAGTAGTGGAAGAGTAACAGTAAATTAAGCAGCAGCTAACCTAACAGCGGATAGCAGGGTAAAGTCTTATCAAGGCAGGGAATTCAAATATACTACCATGCAACCAATCCATACATAATCATAAAGCAATAGCAACAATGTCATTTGCAATGCGTAATAGGATCTAAGGATTTGGTGGGACGTGGCACCTTCGTAGTCGTCTCCTAGCTCTTGGAAGTACTCGTGGTCGTCTTCCTTAGTCAGATCCTCCTCCGTCTCTGAAATCGAACACGAAATAGTCGCGTCAGCGACTCCTATAGAGTATTTCAGAAAAATCCAATAAAATAAAGAGCCAAATGCACACAAACATAGTCTTAGATTGTAGATCTCATTTTTCTGAGAATTTTGATATATGGTGCGCAATTTTTGGACTTCGTATGAATAAGTTATGAATTTTCGAAGATTATCCTATTTTCTGAAAATGAGAAAACTGTTTGGTTAATAGGGGCAGCTCGGGATTGGTCCACGTGGCGCGCGGGTCCAGTAGTGCGGCAAGTGACGCCTCAACAGAACACAGACCCGATGGTCGCCCACCAGGTGTTCGATGCTGGTTCCCAGAGAGTTGCCGGAGTTGGCGTAGCTCGGCGTGGCTCGGCGGTGGTCGGTGGTAGCTCGGCTGTGGTTGGGGGTATCTCGGCGGAGCTCGGCGGTGGTCGGTGGTAGCTCGGCGGAGCTCGGCATAGTTCGGCGGGGCTTGGCTTAGCTCGGCGGGGCTCGGGCGAATCGGAGATTCGGGGCGCCGAGGGTGCCGTTCTCCCGAGGTCTCCCGCGGAGGTTCGGGCGAATCGGACATTTGGGCGCCCGAGGATGCCGCTCTCCCGAGGTCTCCCGCGGAGGCTCGGGCGAATCGGAAATTTGGGCGCCGAAGGGGCTGCTCTCCCGAGCACTCCCGGTGAGGCTCGGGCGAATCGGAAATTTGGGCGCCCGAGGGTGCCGCTCTCCCGAGCTCTCCCGGTGAGGCTCGGGCGAATCGGAAATTTGGGCGCCCGAGGGTGCCGCTCTCCCGAGCTCTCCTGGGGAGGCTCGGGTGAATCGGAGATTTGGTGCGCCGAGGGTGCCGTTCTCCCGAGGTCTCTCGCAGAGGCTCGGGCGAATCGGAAATTTGGGCGCCCGAGGGTGCCGTTCTCCCGAGGTCTCCTGCGGAGGCTCGGGCGAATCGGACATTTGGTGCGCCGAGGGTGCTGCTCTCCCGAGCTCTCCTGGGGAGGCTCGGGCGAATCGGAGATTCGGTGCTAGCAGGGTTCCAGGGCGTCTGTTCAAGGCGGCGGTGTCTCTCCGGTGCGGCGGACGATGACAGGGCGGCGATGACCATATTTCGGCAAGGCAGGGCTCGGCTTTCTAGCGGCGGTGCCGAGGCAGACTTGGCGAACCTCGGCGGCCTTTCTCCGCAGCGCGAGGCGACCGGGGGTACTCGGAACGGATTTAGGCGAGGCGGAACGTGTCGGCGGCGATGTCGTCGCGACTGTGAGGTTCCGGCGGGGCTAAGGAGGTCTTCTAGGAGATGTATACGCGTCCAGGGTCTAAGGCGATGGTATACCAACTACCAATTTTGGCTACCGAGCTTTCCAAGGTGCTCGGTTGTGGCAGCGGCGTGTCGCCGACGACGGCGGAAGGCGGCATCGCGGCTACGACCAAGTATTGGTTCAATCGAATGCGGTCTTGTCAAATTGGTGAGGCCAGAGAGGCATACAACACTCTGGTGGCGAGCTTTAGCCATGGCATGACCTTCTTTTGGCAACGGCTCGCGGCGGTGCTCCGGTAAGGTCGCGGCGCACGCGGCCAGGGCGATTCAGGCTTCCTCTAGCGCTTAGATCCGCGTAGCTAGCTCGAGGGGGGTCGTGGCGGTGCTCCACGACGCTCTAACCTATACGGGTGCTAGTCGGATTGCTCGGAACGGGTGATTCGGCGTCGGAACGCGTCGGTGGTGAGCGCGCTCCGCCGAGAACGCGTCGTGCTGCGTTCTCGGTCTAGCAAGCTTGTAGTCCGGGGGTTTCGGCCGGTCGAATGAGTGCATGGTGCAGGTGATCTTCCCGAGCCGGTAAAGGCTCGTGCCTGCGCGTCCCGAGGGTGGAACGCCATGGCAAAAGCAGGGCAAGGTTCGGACGTGGCGTGCGGTGGCTCACCGTGGTGTCGGTGAAGCTAGGATGGCGGTGCAGTGGCGAGTCGGAGCCGTGCAGAGCGATCGCAGTGCCGTGCCGCTCCTCGTCCGCAGCTCGGGCTTCTCCTCCGTGTCCGGCTCCGGCGTGCTCCGCGGCGGCGGCGCTCCGGCAGCTTCTCCTCCTCTGCTCCGCCCTTCTCCTACGCTCTCTCTCTCGGTTTGGTGCGGTGTGCCGGTCTGTGCTGCGATGGCGGCGAGGGGAAATGAGGGTAGGGCTTCGGGGTGCTCCAATTTATAGGCGAGCTTGGCCAGCTCCAATGGCGAACGGTCCTGATTGCGCTCGGCCGATCGAAGGGCCGTGGCTCGAGTGGATCTAGGGCTCCGGATGGGCGCGGGTTCGCTTGGCGGCCAAGAAAGGAGGGGACAGGAGGGGGACAGCGGGGTCAGGGCTCTGCCATGCTGTCGGCTGTGGGACCGGGGTCACGCCATTCGCGCGACACCCCCGGCAGGCGCGTCGCCTTCGTGAGGAAGAAGAACAGTGGGGGGGGGGCGAGAGCGGCTGACAGGCGGGGCCGGGTTGGCAGCGAGCGCGAGCGCGAGCGCGTGTGTGCCGGTCGCGCGCGTGCGCTGCCGAGCCGCGACGTGGGCCGCGCGCGGTGAGATGAGGAGAGGAAGGTCGGGCGGGCCTGGGGCTAGCTTAGCGACCCGGCTGGCCGAAACGAATGGCTGGCCTAACTCTCTTTCTCCTTTTCTATTTTCAATTTAGTGTATATATACATATATTGCCCATTTTAATTATTGAGTAAATACAAACATAAATTGCAATAAATCCCAAATGTGATGCATAAGTTATTATTCTATGTGAATGGAATTAAAATGCAAACTACTCTCCTTTATTTACCAATTTCATAATGAAACCTATATGCTTGCACAAGAAAAATGGGTTTTCACAATAAATAAATGAAAAATTTTAATTGGTTGGGATTTTTAGATTGTGTGGATTTTTAGGGTTGTTACATAGGCCTGATAGTTTAGGAGTCATGGCTTTCGGAAGTCTGCTATCAGGTTTGGATTGTTTTCTGTCCAGATCTGATTGTTTGCCTTGTTTGCCTAAGTTAAGCTTTGAATCACACCTTGGTGATAATAGAAGAGTTTTAGTAAATTTCATTATCTTTCCAAATTGTCTAGGATCATCCCTTTTGATGGTCTAGATCCGTAGTTATGATTGTTTGAAGTGTGAGGACAGAATCCGTCCAAATCTGGACAGAGCTGCCTTCTTTATGTTGTTTGACCTTTATATGAATTAAATCATCTGAATAGGATAATACCAAAGTTGTAGACAATTTCAATAGCTTTCTAGAAAGGCTTAGATCACCCTGGTTGGATATATATAGCTTCAGTTATGGTTAAATCTTATGCTTGCTGTCCTGCTGTCCTTAAACTGCATATGTGAGATTAGGATTGTTTTCATGTTGCCTTGCTTGGTGGCATTGTTAGCTCATGGTTCAGTGATGCTAGATTAACATGTCTTGTATTACTTTCTCTTATTCATACATGTGTATTGTGCATCTCATTTAGGTACGATAGATGATGAACACGTGAACATGAGGGACATGATGATGGAACTAACCACAAGACGGTGTGGTGGACTAATCACGAAGGTGGAAGGACTAATCGAGTGCTTGGATGGGAAATGCTCGTCGAACAAGTGTCATCTAACAAACACTAACTTAGTGTTGAACCCCAGGCAAGCCCCGGAGCATCCCTAAGCCTCCACCTATCTCTTTTTATAAATGCACCGGTCTTTATTAAATCGTATGTTTGTGCATTTAAGTATAGGAGTTGGTTTGAAACCGTTGCAGCATATCTACCTTGTCTACTATATATGTGAACCTGATACTATTACTAGACAGGTGGCTGATCTTATGCTTAGCCCTGCTTAGACCGGTAGAAGTCGGGTGATTTCCTGTCATCCGCGAGAAAGTCGGGTGATTTCCTGTCATCCGCGAGTGTAGGTGGTGACTGACGAGATCCACATGGTTGGCTATATGTGTCACCATGCCACAATGAAATAATGAGAAAATCAAGGCTAGGTAGCGGGGAGCTGCGTGATATGGGTCATGTTGACTTCGGTGCTGCTTGCGGCCGACTAGGACTGAGGCCACCAGACATCAGTTGAGATTGAAAGACGTCGTCACATAGCTGGCCGGATAAGTCGTTCCGACCGCGAAGCCGAGTATTTCTTTCTGAGCCGGGAATTGGGTGTGATAAGGCAGACATATTCTGGAGGTAGGAAGGATGTGCGGAGACACCATCTTACCAAGGGCAGGTCAGGGACCTGATGCATCCTGGAAGTGGGTTTGTCTCTGAGAATATGGGCCCCTCCAAGCCCGCGATACATTATGACTCAGAAAGATTTAACGGTGACCCAAGAAGCCAGTGGCTCGGCTGACAGGGTTTGTGATTGGCATATTTGCCAGCTAGTACAATCGATTCGAATCGCCATCTCTCCTGGTTAGTGAGAAACTAAACTGATCTTCTGGTGAGGTAGAGGTTAACAACTTGAACATAATGATTATGGTGAGATGAGGTTGATATCTGTGGATATCGGAAATCATATGGTTTTATTGATTGCTATAATATCAAGTGATTGTTTAGTATAGCTGCAAACCTTAGCTTAATAGCTTAACTGAAATCGAAGCCGAATCACATCTAAAACTTATAAGTTGAGGAACTATTGTAGTAATGTTTTTTATGCAAAAATGTTGCTATCCTCTGAGCTCCACCAAATAAGCCTTGCATATCCTTGAGAGTCTTTTTATTTACTTCCTGTCGGGTAAGTCTAGCTGAGTACAATTGAGTACTCAGGGTTTTATTCCCAATGTTACAGGAGGAATGCTTGGTTGACTAAAGAGTTACTTCTATCCTTCGGGAGAGGAAGACTAGACCTTGGGCAAGGTCATGTCATCTGTCTCATCTATGTTGCTGTGACTGGTCGGTACTTGGCACTGTATTATGAAATTAAGCTTATGTAAAACGATTTCGTTTCCGCTATTAAACTTTTATGTAAAAGTTTATCTTGTACTCTGATGTATTTGAAATATGTGCGAATCTATGTATCATGTGTATGTGTACTGCTGAGTTTCTACGATCCTTGGGGTATGTACTGTGTAAAAGTTTGAAATCCTTCGAGATTTCACGGACTACCGGGTTTATATTGGCTCAAGTGTGGCTTGATAGCTGGGAAAACAGCTGTCGCTGTACTTGTGCTCGTATAAATTAGTCGGTTCTGTTATAGATTGCGTGAAAAATCGGGATGTGGGTCCACGTCGAAGCGAAGGCGGAGCGGAGCCTCTGACAGGTCGGCCGACCTAGTCAGAGGGTCAGCCACCCTCTCTCTCTGACATTCAGGTCCCGCTTCGACATGCGTGTCTCTAGTGTTCTCTAGAGTATTCTTGATCTCCTGCCGCAGCATAATTCGGTATTTTTCTCTGCGGTGTGTGTCACACCCAATTTTAAGGATAAAATGAGATGCATAATCTTACGTGCGCCCAGAGATCAGTCACACACATAAGCCAACAAATTGCATAAATTGTATCATAACCAATGTTTAATACATAGCGAATAATATCAAAGTCATTACACAGCGGAAAAATAAAGATAACTCTCGCGGTAGCTCCATAGCACAGGGACGTCGACTGGTGAAGCACAAGTCTAGTAGTCCTCTGGGTAGTCCTCATCACTATCACCATCTGTTACCCATTCGGGATTTTTAACCAAGTAATGAAAAATAAACAAGCGTAAGTACATGTCGTACTCAACAAGACTAGCATGGGTTCATGAGGCTCAAAAGGTTGACACGGTTTAACAGCAGGTTGCTTTTAATTAATCATCTTTTATGCAGTTGGATAGCAACAAGTTAATAAACCCATTCTCACGATCATAGTAAACACAATTAATGAGTAGCAATAAATAGATTATCAACAAGTAAACACCACCCTGTAAGATAACTACTCCGTGAGCTTTCCGGGCCACTCGTGACCGTGAGCGCGGCTAGTATACCAGTTTTACACTCTGCAGAGGTTGTGCACTTTCACTATGAGCCGTGATTCCCATTTGCTCGGGTTAATTACTCCCATAACACTACCAAGGTGAGAGAGCAGGGTTTCACTATGAAGCCTTTCAAAGGTTCGTCTAACATGTTAGGGCCGCGAGGTTTCCTCGGCAAGCAGATGTAAAGCCCCCCTTCCATATGGCACAAGGTCACGCAGGTTATACACATATGGACAGAGGCCGCACTATACCCGAGTCGTCTAAGCCCCTCTTGCGCCTTTCGGTAACCTCTAACAAGCTAGAAAAGGTCCTCATACTGAGCTAAAACCAGAGCCATATAGCCCTCATAGTTGCACTGTAAGTCCCAGCTTTTGCTGACGGATCATTACCAAGGGGGAAGGATATGGTGCATCACAAAACTATGCCCCAATCCCCTAGTTCTATGTTGCTAAAAAGGCATCTTTTAATTCCTTATTGCATATTCAATTAATCAGTTTACATGATCATGATATCAATAACACACTAGCATCAATTACCACATGCATAAACCCATAGGTTGCAAGGAACAGGATAACAAAACTAGGAAGTAACTATGGTTAACAAGGAAGACACATGCAAATGCAATTATTTATTTGGTGAATAGGACAACAAGGATGATCCATGCTAATACTTGCCTTGATCAGCAAACTCCTGGTGATCCGGGTTGTCGCAGTACTGATCTTGGTCACCCACGTATGGCTCACCGTCTATACTCGATCCATCATAACAACACACACGCATATAGGGGCAATCATGCATACAATAAGAGTTTTCATTAGAACAGTACACTAACCGAGAGAAAATAAATTAAAAAGGTTATAAAACAAATCTACGCGTTGCTACGATCACATCGATATAAAGTTTGCGCAAATCGAAGTTAAAACGAGGAAGATATGAATTTTACAAGATTTATAATAGAATAATAATAGATTAAATATAATCTCGAATTTTAAGAGTGGAAAATATATGAAATAGTGGTACCATCAGATAGATTATGAAATTACGAATCTAACGCAATTTGAATAGTTCAAATCGAAGCTAAAACGTGGAAATTATAAATGAAACAATTTTTGAATTCAAATCTGAAAACACATTTTCATATATACCGAAAATAAATACGCCTTCAACCGTAATCTACTGAATACGCTAAGGGCTGCGGGCTAAGCATTAAAAACTACAGGGGGTTATTCGCAAAAACGCCGGCCGAATCGGTATGGGCTGCTCTTCGGCCGTCCGATTCAAAATCGGCGGATCAGATTAACAGAGAGGAGGGGTGCCGGTGCCCTCGGCCGGAAAACAGAGGCCGACGGCGGTGTCATGGCCGGAGGGCCGCCGAAGAAGGTGAACTCGGCCCTCGGTGCATGAAATAGGTCAGGAAGGGTACCCATAGATCGGGAAGAGCATCGCAAGCTCACCTAGGGTGATGGGAAGGTCGGAAATCGACTCGGAGATAGCTCGCGGCGTGACCCGGCGGACGGTGGCTCTCTGCAACGGCGGCGGAGGTGTGTCAGTGCACAAATCGAAGGGGGGAAGTGCTCGGGAACTTCACAAGATCACTGCGAAGCTCCTCAAAGGCTTACCGAGAGGAAATTGGTGGCGAATCGAGCTAATTGCTCGCGGCGGCGGCTGCTCGGTTCTCGCGGAAGCTCGGCAGTGGCGGCGAGAAGAGGTGGCTAGGGTTAGGTGACGGCTATGAGGGGATGTGGCGCTGCTTAAGTACTCCCGAGGCGTGACGACAATCTTGGAGATTGAAACAAACTCGGCGAGCGGAGAAATCGGCTTCGGCCGTTTCTTCTCTGCTTCGGACTTCTCGGCGCGGCGACGAACTCGGCTTCGGCCGTTTCTTTCTTGCCCGCGTCGGACTCTCGGCGAGCAGCAGAGGGAAACAGGGGAGGGGCTGTCCTGTGGGTCCACAGGTCGGTAGCACCGAGTGCTGGGGTCGGGCTGGCAGTCACGGCAGAGGGACGCTTCGCGCGCGCGTGCTCGGCCGCGGCGGATGAACACGGCAGCGGCGTCTCTGTTCGTGCGGCGAGGGAGGTGGAGAAGGAAGGGGCTGACCCGTGGGTCCCGCTCGTCAGTCAGAAGGGGTAAGGAGCTGGTCGGCCGAGCTGGCCTCGGGCCATCCGACCTGGGCCGGCTGGGGCCGGGGAGGAGAGGGGAAGGGCTCTTCTCTATTTCCTTTTCCATTTTCCAATTTCATTTTCCAAAAGGATTTTCAAATTGGGTTTTGAAATATTTGAGAAATTCAAATAAGCTACAACAGTACAAAGAAGAAATGCTCCAGCATGAATGCATCATACATGTGTATGACCTAGGTTTGATTTTATATTTGAGAAAAATTATTATTTTCCTATATTGGAATGATCAACTAATTGCATAATTAAATAAATTCCCACTATTTAAAAGAATGCAATTTTTCGGGTGTTACAGTGTGGGTCCTCTTTGGTTCTTTCCCTGTATAGTCCCTAAAAAACACAGATTCACCAAAACTCGTGGAATTCTTTCAGTTTAAACCCTATTCTAGGTGTTGGCTCTTATTTATATCCTTTTTTATGATTGGTTGACAGGTAAAATCACACAATAACTATCGTCAACACACACTCCCTTCAACTCTCTCCTCTTGATTCAACTTGAGATTTTGATTGAGAGAGAGTGCATCAAGTGTAGTGATCATCCTAGTGCACTTGGTGGCTTGGTGGCGGAGTAATTCTTGTTACTCTTGGTGATTGCTGTCACCTAGCCGGTTTGGAGGTGGAGGTGTGGAGAAACTTGGTGATTGTGCTTGCTCACCGGTGGATTGTGAGGGGTTCGTGCCTACCCCGAGCGGAGAGCTCAAAGGTAACTTAGTGGATTGCTTGTGTCATTGAGTTACTTCCTCCTTGACAGGTCCTTGTTAGGGTTGAAAATGGAAATTTTTCCGTTATGACCGGTTCCATTTTCTACTTTTGTTCCATCTGTTTTTCTCCATTTCAGTATTTGTAGATCCCGTTTCCGTATTTACGGAAATAGGAGAGGCATTTTTCCGTTCGTTTCCGAGGAATCCCGTTTTTATGCGGAATTGACCTGTATTTCTTTCGCTTTCTATTCTGTTTTTTAATATATATATGAGATATGTCTAAAAGTTTATATGTTTATAAGTCTACTAATCACCAATTATGCATGTTAACATGTTAACACATGTCATGATAATGATTATTTGACCGATAACTTCGTATGTGTATATTATTTTGTGATTTTGGTCATTAATACCTAAGAATATTTAATCTTATTATTGTAACTAAATTTTTCGGCTCTCCGTCTGTATTTGTTCGTTTCCGTATGTCCGTATATTCCGTTTTTGTTTCTGAACCCGTACTTTCCGAACCCGATCCTGTTTCCGTAAAAAAAAATATAGAAGCAAAAATAGAAATAGGGTTTTTCTGGCCGTTTCCATCCGTTTTCATCCCTAGTCCTTGTGGCGCCTTGTATAGGCTCGGTGTGTGATACCGATTAGCCACCGGACCACCGGTTGAAGTCAACACAATGGGGACGTAGCGTGCCGGTAAGCACGAGAACAACGGGGATAAATCTTGGTGTTCATATTGATATCCTCACCTTCGTGTGAGTGATTTGTTGATTATCCCGATGATTGGCTTCATCACAAAGCAAAGGTATAACTTTCAAAGCGCTCCTCTTTAACTTGTGCAAAGTAATTAGCTTACCTAGCTTGTTTGCCTTGTGTAGTTGTTTTTGTTTCTTTGTGTTTGCTAGCTTGTGTGGCTTAGTGCTTAGAGTCTACTAGTTTTGTGTAGGTGGCTTGCATAGTTTAGTTGTCGCCATAACTTTGCAATTATAGCCTTTTGTGGTACTAATCACTTGGTCTAGTACTTTATAAATTTTTTATTTAGGCTATTCACCCCCCTCTAACCAACTCGGACCTTTCACCAAGCACAAGCAAGGGAAACACGTTTCTAAGGTGCAAGACTGTTGGCGCTTCTTAGCGTCAGCAGAAAAGTCCGCAAGCGCATGGAAGTACCGTTGTAGCCTTCACCCGAAAGTATTCAGGGTATCGTAATTTCCCAGAGGAACGGTCTTTGTACTTAGTCTCTTAAACTAGTTTACTCTGAAGAGACGGAAAGGATAGCTTGGGTAGAGAGGTTCTTCTAAGGTCAAACGCATATAAGCGATGGAAACTTCCCCACTACTTGCTTGCTTCTGGCCCACTGACGCACCCGGTCTGCCAGGCGATAACAGTATCAGCGCTATTCCGCGTCCGAACGTGGGGGGATGCTAGTACGAGTGGACAGGGCTATCACCACCTGCCACCTACCCCTCTGCCCGTGGGCACGCGCAACATACGAAGGTAGACTCTGACCTAGACACCACGTCTACGAAGGCGACTACTACTCTAGCGGCGTACAGGAACATCCGTCTCTATCAGGAGTCCTCTTACTAGAGCATCCGTCCAAAGGATGAACGACGATCCCACAAACAAGTAGCTTTATGGAAGTAACATGCTTAATGAATCAAACCAAAGTTGAACACGAACTTCTTACTTCAAGTAGCAAGACGATCGTAGAGGTACAAGTTGGATTGAGAGCCGACAAGCCCGGCACTTCGTCCACCCGGAGGCAGAACTGCTTCGACTCCACTCTTTCTCCAGCTCTTGTCCCCTCTCTCACTCCCTATACTAAATTAGCTATAAGCTAATGGAATGGAGCTTGCTCTTCCTCTCTACATTGTGACCTCTTGTGTTGGTGAATCAATTGATAGGTGTAGAGAGGAGGCCTCCTTTTATAGCTTGAGAGGAGGGGGTTCTATGCAAAAGGATCATCCCCACCTGGAAGGACCCAAACCAACCTCCAAAGGGCGGTTTCCACTTTCCATCTGTGTTGATCGTAGGTGGGACCGTCCTTGGGGAACCGCCCTACAACCGCCAGAAGAAAACTAGGCCCGAGAGGCCCCACCAGGGGTGTGGCCGGTCCCCTGGTGGGCCCATCTGGCCACCGCCTTTTGGGAGCACGTGGGCCTCGTCGATAGCTTCGTTTTGACTGCTGATTCAGCCCAATCGGAGTTTGGATGAGTGATTTATGGCCAAAATACTCAAGCCTACTCGTGGAGTCCTAAATTGGATTCGAACTTATATATCTTTTTATTGTGAACTCCAAATAATGCAAATAATATATGCATTTTGATCAGCGCGACGAGCTCTCCGCAATGTAGTCCATTTTATTATTTGAGATACTTTTATGTTGTGAAAACTCGGATATTCCTGCAACATAGTGGAAAACACCAAAACTCGTGGAACTTGTTAATTAAAGAATATTTTTCTATGATGTTCCATGGATTTATATTATTATTGGCACTATAAAATGTGACTTAAGGACTGCCAACAAAGACCACTTGCCATGGCCGGCCCCCACTCCAATTTATAGCCCCCAAAGAAATAGAGCCGTTATGCCCTTCATTGTGCTCACTGCGCACGCACCGGACACACTGTTAGTTCACACCGGACGCGTGTGGTGGTTGTCCGGTTGAAAGTCCCTAGTTTTGTTTTGGCAATTGATGAAACTTAGTTACTAACCAAAGTGCTAAGTGTGTGTAGCCTAAAAGGGTTAGTGTTGAGGAGGAAGTTGACATGAGTTAAGAAGTGGAGATCAAGTGAAGAAAAGGTGAAAAAGCAAAGGATCAAAGAGCTAGAGGCAAAGGTAAAAGGTTAGGGCTCTTTGCTTTGGTGATCAAGGCACTTAGTGAGTTCGATCACATTTAGGATAGTTGGCCGGACTATTAAGAGGAGATTTCGTGAACCCGGTCGGCAAATGCTCTAGGTTGCATATTAGTTGCATACACTTGATCTAACCTAGAGTGACAAACTTCGCCTTGCTAATGCGCTTACAACTTGCTAACAATCGTGCCTAAAAGTGTGAAACACTTAGTTGTTAGCATCTTGAAGCAAGGTAGTTGAATAGAGAGTAAAATTAGCTCTTAGAGGAGCACCGGACGCTGGCTGCGTCCGGTGGGTGCTCACCAGACGCGTTCGGTGTGCATTTGACCTCTCTAGAACCTCTCTGAGTGAGAACCAGATGCTGAAACAGTAACTCCAGCGCGTCCGGTGGCTTGTTTCGTGCGTCCGGTGATATAGTTAAGGAACTGACTCGGTGAGTGCACTGGACGCCGGGGGAGTCCGGTGACCTAACAGCAGACGCGTCCGGTGCCAATTTGAGCTCTTTGGATGCTCTCTGTTGGTGCACCAGACATGGGCGCTGGAGCGTCTGGTGTGACTGCTCCGCGTCCGGTGCTAACGCGCGCAGTAAACAATTTCAAACGGCTAGTACACGTGTCAGCGGGCGATACACCGGACAACCATCAGACGCGTCCAGTGTGAACTTAAGGAGCATCTGGTGTGTGCGATTACAGAGTAAAATGGCTAGATCTTTGAGCACGCTTATAAATAGGAGTGTGGCTGGCTTGAGGCATCTCTCTTGCGTATTTTGATCTTCCTAAGCCTCTTGTGAGTCTAGCACACTCCCTCCAACTCTCTCCCTTTGATTCAACTCAAGATTTTGATTGAGAGAGTGAATCAAATGTAGTGATCATCATCTTGCATCCTAGTGCACTTGGTGGCTTGGTGGCAGAGTAATTCTTGTTACTCTTGGTAATTGCCGTCACCTAGCCGGATTTGGAGGTGAAGAAGGTGTGGAGAAGCTTGATGATTGTGCTTGCTCACACCAGTGGATTGTGAGGGGTTCGTGCCTACCCCGAGTGGAGTGCTGAAAGGTAACTTAGTGGATTGCTCGTGTCTTTGAGTTACTTCCCCCGTGGTAGGTCCTTGTGGCGCCTTGTGTAGGCTCGGTGTGTGATACCGATTAGCCACCGGACCACCGGTTGAAGTCGACACAATGGAGACGTAACCTGCCGGCAAGCACGTGAACCCCGGGGATAAATCTTGGTGTTCATATTGCTATCCTCACCTTCGAGTGAGTGATTTGTTGGTTATCCCAGTGATTGGCTTCTTCTCAAGGCAAAGGTATAAACCATAAGAACATCTTTTTACCGTTGTGCAAAGTATATTAGTTCTCTAGCTAGCTTGTCTTGTGTAGTTGTTTTGCTTGTGCTAGTTAGCTTGTGTGGCTTAGGGCCTAGTGTTAACTAGAATTGTGTAGGTGGCTTACTTAGACTAGTTGTTGCTCTAGCTTTGCGATTATAGCCTCTTGCGGTACTAATTACTTGTTCTAGTGATTTGTAGAATTTGAATTTAGGCTATTCACCCCCTCTAGCCAACTCGGACTTTTCAAGTGGTATCGGAGCCGTGGTCACCGTTTAGTCAAGGCTTAACATCCTTCGGTGTTTTGAAATGGCTCATATCATGTTCAATCATGTTGGGAGCAAACCACCTCACTTTGATGGCACAAGCTCATTTGATTATTGGAAAAGGAAGATGAGGATGTCTTGGCTCAATTCATGAGAAGGTGTGGGAGGTCACCGAAAAGGAGTACATTGTGCTTGATTCTGCAAGCCCCACACCTAGAGAGCAAGAGAACAACCAATGTAACACAATGGCTCTCAACACCATTTACAATGGCATTGATTCAAAGGTATTTGAGCAAATCAAGGATTTGGATACAGCAAGTGAAGTGTGGACAAGACTAGTGCAAACATATGAGGGAACTTCAACGGTAAAGAGTGCCAAGTTGTACATGCTCAAGGACAAGCTCTCAAACTTCAAGATGGAAGAAAAAGAAAGCATTCCGGAGATGTTCTATAGGCTTCAAGTGATTATCAATGATCTCAAAGCTTTGGGTGAGAAAACAAGTGATGAGGACTTCTCCCATAAGTTTCTCATGTGCTTGCCCAAGAGGTTCGAGACCTTGAAGACTATCATCTTCTGGGGTGGCTTGAAGGGTGTCACTGCAAATGAGGTTCTTGGTGATGTGATGACCAAGGATCAATATAATGAGAAGAGTGATAGTGAAGAAGTAAAGAAGAAGGATGACAAGAGCAAGAGGACCGTGGCATTCAAATCCACCACCTCTTCTTCCAAGTGTAATGGAAAGGGCAAGAAAGTGCAATCTAGTGATGATGATGATGCATCTAGCCTTGATAGTGATGATGAGGCACTAGCTCGTTTTGTGCGCAAGTTTGGGAGATTCATGAAGAAGAAGGGCTGTGGTGCAAGGAAGAGAAGAGACAACTTCAAAGGCAAAGATGTAGTGAGGAAGTGCTACAATTGCAAGAGCACGAATCATCTTATGGCGGATTGTCCAAATGCTAGTGATGATGAAGATGATCACAAAAAGAGAGGCAAGAAGGACAAGAAGGACAAGGTGGAAAAGAATGACAAGAAGATGTTCAACTTTTTCAAGAAGAAGGGTGGATCCTATGTAGTGACATGGGATAGTGATGCTTCCTCCGATGATGATGATTCTAGTGATGATGATGAGAGTAAGACATCCATGAAGAAGGCCATGGCTTCCATTGCTATCAACAAGAGGCCTTCATCATTTGATTCATCATGCTTCATAGCTAAGTCCACCAAGGTAAAATGCGATGACTCAAGTGATGATGATAAAAATGATAATGATAGTGATAGTAGTGATGATGAGCCTAGTGTAGCACAACTCATGGACATGTTAGAGCAAGCCGAATACTTGATTAGCTCTAAGTCTAAGTGCAAGGAATTGATCAAGAAGGTAAAAGATCTTGAGAAATCCCTTGATGAGCTAAATGCTTCTCATTAGTGTCTAAAGGAAGACCATGAGGATCTCAAATTAGCTCACACCAAACTTGAGGAAGCTCACTCCTCACTCTTAGAGCTAACCAAAGTAGAGGATGTTGCTATAACATGTGATGTGGGTGTAACTTGTGATCTAATGAATGAACCAACTAATGAACCACTTGTTGCAACCACACTTAACAACACTAGCTCTTCATCATTATCCACCTCTACTTCTACCTTCAGTACTAGTGTTGACCCAACACTAAAGGTTGAAAATGAGAAATTGAAGAAGGAGGTGGACAAGTTAACCCGCGCATTAGGCAATGCCTATGGTGGGGATGCCCACTTGCTACAATGTTTGGGTAGCCAAAGATATAGTAACATCAAGGAGGGACTTGGCTACACTCCCAAGAAGGGCAAGGTGGCCTTTGTAACTTCAAAGCCTAGCTTCGTGAGAAGTAATAGTCGGTTTTGCTACAAGTGCAAGCAAGTTGGGCATATTGAGGCAAATTGCATCACTAACAACAAGAACAAGCCAATAAAATTTGCAAGTGCTAAATCTATTAGGCTTGATTCTTGTTACATGCTTACCAAGGGTGAGAAAGGTGTCGAAGTCAAATACATTGGTACACCTAAAGAGAGCCCAAGGTTGAAGGCTATTTGGGTACCAAAGGCTTTGGTTGCTAACCTCCAAGGACCCAAACAAGCATGGGTACACAAAAAGCATTGATTTGTTTTGTAGGTGAATTACAAAGCCGGAGGGAGACATTGGGTTCTTGATAGTGGGTGTTCTCAACACATGATTGGTGATTCAAGAATGTTCAACCAAATCAATTCGAGTGGCAATGAGTATGATAGTATCACATTTGGGGACAATAGCAAAGGCAAGGTCAAAGGGCTTGGTAAAATTGCAATATACAATGACTTGCGCATTTTCAATGTGCTATTGGTTGAGAGTTTGAACTTCAATCTATTGTCGGTAGCTCAACTTTGTGATCTTGGTTTCAAGTGCATATTTGGTGTTGATGATGTCAAAATCATAAGTGTAGATGGTTCAAACTTGATATTCAAAGGATTTAGATATGAGAACCTCTACTTAGTGGACCTTGGTGCTAGAGAGTCACAATTGTCAACATGCCTACTCTCTGAATCAAGTATAGGTTGGTTATGGCATAGAAGGCTTGGTCATATTGGAATGAAGCAATTGAACAAACTTGTGAAGCATAACTTGGTTAGAGGCCTTAAAGATGTTGAGTTTGAAAAGGACAAGTTATGTAGTGCATGTCAAGCCAGAAAACAAGTTGGCAACACTCATCCAAAGAAGAGCATGATGAGCACATGCAAACCATTTGAGTTATTGCACATGGATCTATTTAAACCAACCACCTATACAAGCATTGGAGGCAACAAATATGGTTTGGTGATTGTGGATGACTTCTCTAGATACACATGGGTTTCCTTTATGATTGACAAGAGTGATGTGCATGCTATCTTCAAATCTTTTGTCAAGAGAATTTGCAATGAGTTTGAAACCACCATCAAAAGAGTGAGAAGTGACAATGGTAGTGAGTTCAAGAACACAAGAGTTGATGAGCTATGTGATGACTATAGAATCAAACATCAATTCTCGGCCAAGTACACACCTCAATCCAATGGGCTAGTTGAAAGGAAGAATAGAACTCTTATTGACATGGCAAGATCAATGCTTAGTGAGCATATTGTGAGTCAATCCTTTTGGCCCGAAGCAATCAACACGGCATGTTACTACTCAAATAGACTATATTGCCATCCTATGTTGGAAAAGACTCCTTATAAGATCTTGAATGGAGGAAAGCCAAATATTACGTACTTTCGGGTCTTTGGTGGCAAGTGCTACATATTGAAGAAGGGTGCTAGATTGAGCAAATTTGAGAAGAAATATGATGAAGGATTCTTGCTTGGATATTTCACCACTAGCAAAGCTTAGTTTGGAATTTCGGAAGTGGTTAACTTAAGGAAGTTCATGATGTTGAATTTGATGAAATCAATGGGTCACAAGATCAAGATGAGAATCTAGATAATGTAAGTGGACCTCAATTGGCAAAGGCTATGCAAGATATGGACATTGGTGACATTAGGCCGAATCAAGTGGTTGACATAGAAGATTACAAAGATCAAGTGCAAGTTCCATCTAATGATCAAGCTAGTGTCTCTCAAGTGCAATATCAAGATCAAGCTAGTTCATTTCAAGCAAATCAATCTATTGCTCAACCAAGCACAAGCAATCAACCACAAGTGCTCCAACCTACAAATATTGCAAGAGATCATCCATTAGACCAAATTGTTGGTGATATTCAAAAGGGTGTGCAAACAAGATTAAGTCTAGCATCATTTTGTGCTCACTATTCATTTGTATCATTTGAAGAGCTGAAAAACATTGAGAAGGCATTGCAAGATAGTGATTGGGTGAATGCTATGCATGAAGAGCTCAATAACTTTCAAAGAAATGAAGTTTTGGAATTGGTAGAGAGACCAAAGAACTACAATGTCATTGGAACCAAATGGGTATTTAGAAACAAGCAAGATCAAGATGGTGTTGTAGTAAGGAACAAGGCAAGATTAGTGGCACAAGGGTACACTCAAGTGGAAGGATTGGACTTTGGAGAGACTTATACTCCGGTTGCAAGATTGGAGGTAATAGGGATTCTTCTAGCATATGCTTGCGCTCACAACATCAAGCTCTACCAAATGGACGTCAAAAGTGCATTTCTCAATGGCCTCATCAATTAGCTAGTATATGTTGAACAACAGTTGACACTTGTTAACGTCTAAATTTTATTACAATTATCCCTGCATTACACTTGAATATCTAGTAGAATAGGGCTATTACTAATAATTTCCATGAGTTTTGGTGAATTGTATATTTTCCAGGGGATTATCCAGAAAAGCTTAAAAGAAGGATTAAAGTGCATAATTATCACGAAACTTGATCACGAAGGAAACAAACGTCATCGGCAACAAGAAGAGTGTAGAAGGCACCCGAAGCAACCAGGGCCCCACCTGGCAGGTGGTAGGGCCAGCCAGCCCTAAGGGGGGCCGGGCGGCGCCTCCCTAGGGTTTCTGCCCGCCGCCTTCTGGAGTCTTCTTCCACCGCCTTTGAGGAGTCATCTCGGCCCTTGGTTAAGTCGGTTTGATCCTACGGCATGCATTCATCCCACCGAGCTATAAATCGAGGGCCAGACCCCCTAGAGGAGGCCAGATCGAGAGCTGAAGAGCCTGAAGCATTAGATAGATATCCATTAGATCTAGGCTAGCAATCAAGAAAGAGATTAGAGAGATAGAGTAGATGAGTAGAGATTCGGAGGAGTCCCGGCCTGTCGAAGCTTCTTCGTAGTTGTATTCATCTGGATTCAGCTCTCTCGTCCGGAGCTGTGTTCTGAGGTACTTTTGTATTCAACATTTTGATTCAAGTAAGCATTTGTTCTTATTTGGTAGTGTAGACATGGTGTCTAGGCTATAATTACTGGTGAATGTCCCCTGATTAGCCAGATAGTGGTAGATCGCGTAGGTGACAGCTACGTTGAGTCCTCTGTAGTTCACTTCCCGTTGATAGGATCGATATGTGTATTAGTGGTTGGTAGGAGAGAACTCTGATTTCTGCTCTAATTCAGGTCACTGCCCAGTTAGAACAATATTATTCAAAGTTTGCCGATTGTTGAAACTAGATAGTCACTAGCTATTTCCTCATTCTTGATATTCTCTGGATTAATTGTGTTATCGGGTTAAGAATCAATAGACTTAGTCAGTATCACCTACTGTTCCTTTGGGTTCGATATTAAAACCGAGAATGTTTGATGAAGTGCTACGTCGGTATTCTATCTGTGCGCTTGAGGATATTTTGATAATAATAATATTTAATAGAGTGCAGTTAATTTATACCAACAAGCATTTCTGGCGCCGTTGCCGGGGAACGGTTTGCTGATCTTGACTATTGTTTATCTTAATCTTGTATTATAATTTTATCTTTTATCTTTTACCTTTTTAAATATGGAACCCATATCCCAACTTTTATATAAATACGGAGCACCATCGGGATCATATCTCTAGCCAAAAGAATCATCTAAAACTATTACATCATCTGGCTATGAGTTACGACCGGGATTAATTTAGTTCAGGAACACATTTTTTCTGGCAGTTCTACCGAAAACCCCTATTCCCATTTAGCTGATTTTGAGCAGACATGTGCATGTCTGCATACTAAGGGCAAGGCAGATGAAACTTTAAGATGGAAACTTTTTTCGTTTTCATTAACAGGAAAAGCAAAGAAATTGTATAATCGCCATGTTTGGAGTAATCAAGGAGATTGGGAAGTATTGTGTGCTAATTTTTGTCTTAAATTTTTCCCTATTGAAAAAGTTGCTAAACTTCGTTTTGAAATTATTGGATTTAAACAATTAGATAACGAATCATTAGGCAAGGCTTGGGAACGTTTTGATGGATTTATAAATTCTGGACCTAATCTTGCTTTGCCAGAACCTATGCTTTTGCAACATTTCTTTTTTGGCCTTAATGATAAAAATAAAGAATATCTTAATTTGGTCGCGGGTGGAGCATTTATGTATATTACTGCTACACATGCTAAAACTATTCTTACTAACATCTTAAATGATCTCCCTAAAGAAAAAGAAGAATCGTTAGAAGATGAATCTTTGTTACCTAATTCCAAATTTTTATCTGATTCATCTCAACCTTTATCTGATTTTATGCTTAAATTTGAGGATGAACTTTTTGATGATTATGGAAATACCTCATATTATCATAAAATTATAAAACCTCAAGAGTCTATGAATTTTAAAAGTTTTAATGTTTCATGTCCTACTGATTTAAAATTCCTTAGAGAAATAACAAGAGAATTGATTTTTGTTGTGAGTAATGAGTGGTTGATAGAATCTGAACTTTCAAATGATATAATTCGTTTAAATTCTCCTGCCATTACTATTAAATGTCAAATTGATGCATATCCTTTTCGTGCCTTTTATAATCCTAAAGTAGGTGTCAAAGTTATGTCTCTTACATTTGCTGAAAAATTCTTGAAAGATATGCCATTAATTTCTACGAACAAATTATTGAAAAGTCGTTCAGGACATATTATTCCTAGTTCAGGAGTTTTATGTGTTCTTCCTATTGGGATAAATGAATTTCGAATTTTGCAGAATTTTTATATCTTTGATGTTTGGGATTTTGATGTGTTGATTGGATTACCAATAGGAAAACTCATACGGGAAGGTTGTACGGGCAATTTAGATATTAAACTTAGGAAAGGAGTTAATCTCTCTGTGTCTGTAACGCATCCGTTAAAAGCTAAGGCAGAGCCACTTCCTGAGTTAGATCCAATAGAAGAGGTTAAGGCTGTGTCATGTGAAGAGTTTATTGAACCTGATATAGAAGATGATACCCAGTTCTTCATTAATGAAGAGGAGGAGGATCCTATTGATCCTGAACCTCTGGATGAACTACTAGAGCCACCTAAGCCTTCTATTGAGCTTAAACAACTACATTCTGGTCTTAAATATGTTTTTCTGAATAATGATCAAAATTCTCCTGTGATTATAAGTAATGAACTTTCTGATGAAGAATCTTTTAGATTAATAACTGTTTTAGAAAAACATCAGGCTACTTTTGGTTATTCACTCCAAGACCTTAAGGGGATTAGTCCTGTTTTGTGCACCCATCGCATTCCAACCAACCCAGAAATTACACCTTCTAGAGAAGTCCAGCGTAGGCTTCAAAATGTGATGAGGGAAGTTGTTAAGAAAGAGGTCTTAAAACTTTTGCATGCTAGGATTATTTATCCTGTGCCGCATAGTGAGTGGGTAAGCCCTATTCAAGTTGTACCTAAAAAGGGTGGAATGACCGTAGTTCAAAATGATAAA
Source organism: Eremochloa ophiuroides (assembly GCA_038502445.1). Lineage (NCBI taxonomy): Eukaryota > Viridiplantae > Streptophyta > Magnoliopsida > Poales > Poaceae > Eremochloa > Eremochloa ophiuroides. The sequence continues at coordinate 55,248,740 of JAHLJS010000006.1, read as the reverse complement.
AATGAATTAATACCCCAGAGAACTGTCATTGGATGGTGACTGTGCATAGATTATAGAAAACTTAATAAAGCAACAAAGAAAGATCATTTTCCGCTACCCTTCATTGATGAGATGTTAGAGCGTTTACCAAATAATTCTTTCTTTTGTTTCCTTGATGGTTATTCTGGATATCACCAAATTCCTATCCACCCTGATGATCAAAGCAAAACCACTTTTACATGTCTGTTGACACTTCTTAGCGCAACCACTAGAGACAGGGTGTTAGGCTATCTCTGATAACGGCGCCAGAAGTGCCTGGGGTATTTCTTATGTCTATTGGATAATTCCGCAAGCGCACAGAATATACCGCTGTAGCACTTGACCCGGGAGTATTTCAAGGTATCGTTATTTATTTTTATCCTAAGGGAAAGCGATTGCTAGGAATAATTAATAAAAAGAGAGAGATCCTTAAGTCTATAGCAACTTAGTATCAATTAGTGATAGGGGGGTAAATTGATATATAGAGGAAAGGGTAATGACACCAAGACACGATAAGGTTTTGAGATAACTAAAGATAACTAGTAGACTATAGCTAGGTGGAAGGACAACGAGTGAGTATAAGACTCCTATGACACTTACTTTACTCTTGTGAACTATCTTATCAAATAGATGAAGTATATCAAGACAGCTACCTTACTTCCGGTGTGTAGGGGATAGGCGAGACAGTAGAGGGTATAACCTCTACCCGAAGCAGCTATTCTCTTATAGGAGCCTACCTTTTAAGAACTTGCCAAAAACACGTGGAGGGATACTAAGACTAGACAGAGCTGTCACCACCTGCTAGCACCCACAAACAATCCGTGCGACAAGCGGCATTCAAAGGCAAGATCTAGTCTAAGCACCACGCTTACACTAGGCCTTACTACTCTTGTTGCGTACCAACAACTAAAGCACCCTATGATAGGCGATGAACTACACACGTGAGCTGGTTACAGGATCACTATCCAATATAACTCAACTATAAGTTAAGATAAAACACAACAATACTATAAAGAATAGTAATACACTAAGTAGAGACTTAGTAAAGTAAAGTAAAGATAATATATTGATAAAGATAAAGTCTTACAGAAGGAAAGGTACAAGAGCTATACTAGACTCTCCAGTAGACGACTCCGGAGACTCCGAGCGTAGCTTGACTCGACTTTAACTCCCACACTAGACTAATACTACTACTAAAGAGTAGAACTCTTGTGACTTGTGACTCTTATGTATCTTGTGTCTTGTGTAGGGGAGTGGGCAGCCTCTATTTATAGGGGAGAGTGAGGGGGTGCCACGTCAGCGATCCGTGTGCTCCATGCCTCTCCACCCTTGGATGAACCGCCTCATTACCGCCTCAAAATGGACGGCAGAGGTGAATTCATCACGTGGACATCATGCTGGGAGCCGGTGGAGGCCAACCGACCTGGCTGGGCACCAGGGGGTTCAGCCGACCCCCCTATGACTGGTGGGCCCAGCCAAGGTCTTCTAGAAGGAATCCCCACCAATCAGGGAGTGTGTAGGTGGCTTGGGCCCACCAATAGTGGTTCGGCCGACCCACCCCTGGTGGGTTGGGCCCACCACCGTGGTCCCCATCTGTCACAAACTGTCCCCTTGTGTTGGTTCCACTTCGTTTGCATGTTGTCACGTTGAATCCTTGTGCTTTGCTTCTCAACCGTTGAATGGAAACACATGTTGATCTGAGGGCTGAAATGAGCTGAGTGGAAAGTCACACGGATCCTGCCACGTCACCAGAGCCAGGTGGGCCCCGTAGGCAGTTCGGCCGACCCATGGGTGGGCCCACCCTGGGCTCTCCTCTCTTCCAAGTGATGTTTTGCACCATGTCTTGATGTGTGATGACTTAGTTTCCAAATACATAGTTCGGCCGAACCACATTATTGGGCTCCAAGTGTTCATTTCTGCTATGTTTCATCTTCCCTGCGTTCACAAGCTTAAAAGTACATGTGGAACTAGTTATTGATAAAATATGCTCATGATATGTTTATTCTTCTTTGAATCCGAGGCCTGTTGACGGTGTTTGAATGTGGAATTTTATGGTATATCCACCGTCAACAAGATCCCTCAAGCTTAACCTTTGCTCATCCCGAGCAAATAATTAAACTTAGCCTCGGTGGATCAGGAGTTGCTACAATGTTCATGTTTCAATAATACCATGTGTACAACTAAATACTTCTCTTTTGAATGGAAAAATTGGCTTATAAAAATTCACCCATTTTACCTTAGTCCTTTTTGGGGCTAATGATTTTTTCTTTGCCTTAGGTGGTTGAGAGACAGAACAGTTTAACTTGAGCACTACTTTTCTCATTCTTTGCAAGTTTCATACTGGAGGTTTTAGCAATGTTTTGCAAAAGACAACTTAATGTTCCTCATATGGTTCTCTCATGTCGCTCAAATGGTGGATGATTCCTTACCAAGGCATACAGTAAATGTCACCTTCTCTTTATCATCCTACTTCTAAAAATGGCTTATGTGGAGCTTAAGGTAGGAATGAAAGAATATAGCATACTTACTTTACATATGTTGTAGAGTCAAAGCTTGGATCCAAAGAGAGAAGTGGCATGCCCCTAGATCAAGATGTGCAAGTGTGTGGAAAATATGAACTATAATGCTCCTCTATTTGAATTTTATCTCTCTCTAATAAATTTTAGAGACATGGCCATCATTTTCCTTTTATTTATGAGTTTAGACATGCTCAAATATTTTTCCTTTCTTTTCTATGGACTTTCTTATGTCCATCTTTATTTATTTTTATTTTCATTTTGCATAGCCTTTTGTGTAACACCCAAAAAATTGCATTATTTTAAATAGTGGGAATTTATTTAATTATGCAATTAGTTGATCATTCCAATATAGGGAAATAATAATTTTTCTCGAATATAAAATCAAACCTAGGTCATACACATGTATGATGCATTCATACTGGAGCATTTCTTCTTTGTACTGTTGTAGCTTATTTGAATTTTTCAAATATTTCAAAACCCAATTTGAAAATCCTTTTGGAAAATGGAAAAGGAAATAGAGAAGAGCCCTTCCCCTCTCCTTTCTGGCCCAAGCAGCAGCTTGGCCTGTTTTCCACTCCCTGGCCCCAGCCGGCCCAGGTCGGATCTTCCGAGGCCAGCTCGGCCGACCTGCTCCCTCCCTTCCCCTTACCCCCTATGACTGACGAGCGGGACCCACGGGTCAGCCCCTTCCTTCTCCACCTCCCTCGCCGCGCGAACAGAGACGCCGCTGCCGTGTTCATCCGCCGCGGCCGAGCGCGCGCGCCCTCTCTTCCCCTGCGCGGCTGCCAACCGGGCCCAGCGCCTTGACCCGCTACCGTGGAGGGCCCACAGGATAGCCCCTCCCCTGTTTCCCTCAGCTGCTCGCCGAGAGTCCGACGCGGGCAAGAAAGAAAACGGCCGAAGCCGAGTTCGTCGCCGCGCGGAGAAGTCCGAAGCAGAGAAGAAATGGCCGAAGCCGATTTCTCCGCTCGCCGAGTTTGTTTCAATCTCCGAGATTGTCGTCACACCTCGGGAGTACTTAAGCAGCGCCACACCCCCTCGTAGCCGTCACCTAACCCTAGCCGCCTCTTCTCGCCGCCACTGCCGAGCTCCCGCGAGAACTGAGCAGCCGCCGCCGCGAGCAATTAGCTCGATTCGCCACCAATTTCCTCTCGGTAAGCCTTTGAGGAGCTTCGCTGTGATCTTGTGAAGTTCCCGAGCACTTTCCCCCTTCGATTTGTGCACTGACACGCCTCCGCCGCCGTTGCGGAGAGCCACCGTCCGCCGGGTCACGCCGCGAGCTATCTCCGAGTCGATTTCCGACCTTCCCATCACCCTAGGTGAGCTTGCGATGCTCTTCCCGATCCATGGGTACCCTTCCCGACCTATTTCATGCACCGAAGGCCGAGTTCACCTTCTCCGGCGAAGCGCCGGCCATGGCGCCGCCGTCGGCCTCTGTTTTCCGGCCGGGAGCACCGCCACCCCTCCTCTCTTTTAATCTGATCCGCCGATTTTGAATCGGACGGCCGAGAGCAGCCCATACCGTTTCGGCCGTGCGTTTTTGTGGATAACCCCCTGTAGTTTTTAATGCTTAACCCGCAGCCCTTAGCGTATTCAGTAGATTACGTTTTCTGTATTTGAAGGCGTATTTATTTTCGGTATATATGAAAATGTGTTTTCAGATTTGAAATCAGAACTGTTTTGTTCGTAGTTTCTCTGTTTTAATTCCGATTTGAACAATTCAAATTGTGTTGGATTCGTAATTTGATGATCTACCAGTTAGTACCACTGTTTCATATGTTATTAACTTTTAAAATTCGAGATTATATTTAATCTATTATTATTCTATTATAAATCTTGTAAAATTCATATCTTCCTCGTTTTAAATCCGATTTGCGCAAACTTTATATCGATGTGATCGTAGCAACACGTAGATTTGTTTTATAACCTTTTTAATTTATTTTCTCTCTGTTGGTGTACTGTTCTAATGAAAACTCTTGTTTGTATGCATGATTGCCCCTGTATGCGTGTGTGTTGTTATGATGGATCGAGTATAGACGGTGAGCCTTACGTGGGTGATCAAGATCAGTGCTTCGACAACCCGGATCACCAGGAGTTTGCTGATCAAGGCAAGTATTAGTATGGATCATCCTTGTTGTCCTATTCACCAAATAAATAATTGCATTTGCATGTGTCTTCCTTGTTAACCATAGTTACTTCCTAGTTTTATTATCCTGTTCCTTGCAACCTATGGGATTATGCATATGGTAGTTGATGCTAGTGCGTTATTGATACCATGATCATGTAAACTAATTAATTGAATATGCAATAAGGATTAAAAGATGCCTTTTTAGCAACATGGAACTAGGGGATTCGAGCATAGTTTTGTGATGCTCTATATCCTTCCCCCTTGGTAATGATCTGTCAGCAAAAGCTGGGACTTACAGTGCAACTATGAGGGCTACATGGCTCTGGTTTTAGTCAAGTATAGGTCCTTTTTCTAGCTTGTTAGAGGTTACCGAAAGGCGTGATGGGGCCTGACGACTCGGGTATAGTGCGGCTCCTGTCCGAGTGTGTATAACCTTCGTGACCTTGTGCCATGAAGAAGGGGGGCTCTACATCTGCTTGCCGGGTCCCTAGCGGCCCTAACTTGTTAGACGAAGTATTTTGAAAGACTTCATAGTGAAACCCTGCTCTCTCACCTTGGTAGTGTTATGGGAGTAATAACCCGAGCAAATGGGAATCACGGCTCATAGTGAAAGTGCACAACCTCTGCAGAGTGTAAAACTGGTATACTAGCCGCGCTCATGGTCACGAGTGGCCCGAAAAACTCACGGAATAGTTATCTTTCGGGGTGATGTTTACTTGTTGCTAGTCTATTTATTGCTACTCATTAATTCTGTTTACTATGATCATGAGAATGGGCTTATTAACTTGTTGCTATTCAATTGCATAAAAGGTGATTAATTAAAAGCAAACAGCTGTTAAACCCGTGTCAACCTTTTGAGCCTCATGAACCCATGCTAGTCTTGTTGAGTACGACATGTACTTACGCTTGTTTATTTTTCATTATTTGGTTAAAAATCCCGGATGGGTAACAGATGGTGATAGTGATGAGGACTACCCAGAGGACTGCTAGACTTGTGCTTCACCAGTCGACGTCCCTGTGCTATGGAGCTACCGCGAGAGTTATCTTTATTTTCCGCTGTATAATGACTTTGATATTATTCGCTATGTATTAAACATTGGTTATGATATAATTTATGCAATTTGTTGGCTTATGTGTGTGACTGATCTCTGGGCGCACATAAGATTATGCATCCCATTTTATCCTTAAAATTGGGTGTGACATTTTGTCTCTACTACCATAATGACTAAAAGAGAGATTTTCTATGACTTGAACTTATGGTGCATTTATTTAGTGGAAATGAAAGGTATGTGGTTGCGTACTTCTAGTGTAGAAGGAGCATATATATGTGGTGCGTACGTGATCTTGATCTTGGGAGCATGATAAGACTCTCAATAAGGGTTAACAAGACTTGACAATACTCAATACAAAGCAAATAGCTTAAGTGGAAGGTTTTAGACATGTGTAACATATATGGCTGTGGTAGGAATTTATCACCATTAAGGAACAATAAGGTTTTGTTTATTTAAGAAATAAATCTCCAGTAATCATGCATGCTTAGAACAATATTATAGTAGCTTGTTTCACTATATCATATCTCACAACAACTTAGACTTAGTTCTAGTACTTAGCATCCATAAAGTTTTCAGGTTTATGATGATTTAAATGAGCCAAGTAATCCATATTCAAAGAAAAACTAAGTTGTAAACTAGGTGTTAGAGAAACATTAACAGAGCAACTATTCATCATTTCCATAAGGAAGTTAAACATTCATGAGACATATAGAAATAAGGGAAATATTTTTTGGTATTTTTATCTTATACATTTTTTATATGCAATAAATTAAAATAATGTAAATAGCTAGGATAGGACACTTACCTTGGTGTGGGGGAGAGGATTTCCCCCAAGCTTGTCCTTTTGCTCATTGTGGTGGCGGGTAGTATTGGAACCATCCCGCCCAGCGCTGCGCTTCTTCGTCTTGGATAGCTTGCAATAGTTGAGCATTTTGTTATGTCATATTCAGAGTTGCGTCTTGCTTAACTTGCATTGCGCCCATGTCATTGATGAGTTGGTCCATTTTCGATCCTTGGCTTCGACGACCCCTCGCCCGTGCGGACGAACGGGGAGTGCGCACTCTTGGAGTGTGCTGTTGAGGCCGTTTCGTGGACCTTGAAATGTCCATGGAACTTGCCTCATCATCTTCTTCTTCATATCTCCCTGCAGCTCGTGATGTGCCGTCTTGCTCAAATTGGGCAGCTTGTGACATGCTCCTTGTCACCCTTCTTGATCCTACAATATTTTGGCTCCTTGCCTCTCGGTCCCAATTTAAGGTTAGTGTGCGCAGCGCATACAACTGACGCCTGTCATAAGGGAGAGAGATTTCGGCTGTATGGCCGGGATAAATCATTTTTATATCACCATTTTCATTTCTTTTAAGGACTTGAGCACTTATGAAGAAATCTTCGATTATAATATCTCTAGGAGAGGCAATATATTCAAAGTAATGTTTTCTATCTAGCAAGTCCATTGTTTCAGCAATGCACATGATAAAAGAAGTGAAGAATATGGGCTCGCTTCTATGGAAAATACCAAGCCAAAAGTGGACTAACATCTTAGCAGGTGAAACTTTTATTTTCTTTATCATGGAATAGAGCAGTCTTAATTCATCATTGTAAAGAACTTGCACATTGGAGCCAGGAAGAAAAATTATGGCCATCCAATAGCGGATCAAGCGCAAAATAGGATTATAGATTTCATCGGTTTTAGGTTCAGAGCAATCATTTGATTCTGTTATGGCTTTCCAAAATTCAGCTTTATCAAATCTTCTTGTTGCATTAACAAGGTCTAGATGACAGTCATTATCAAAACCATGTACCATGCTAAAAACTCCCCAAGTTAAATTATACTCTTGGTTGAACATGCGAAAATAGACATTATTTTCAGTGGCTTGTAAAGAACATAGAAATTCAATGGTGAGTTTTTCTATTCCAAGTTCTTGCACTTCCCAAAAACTTCCCCAACCGATTGTACTGAAAATAGTATTAAATTCCGCGGTCATACCTGTGCTGTCCAAAAGGACAGGGTCGATGATGCCGGTATGTTCATACCCTCGGTGTCGGATGGAGGTGTACCTTTGGCACTCTTCTTGATTTAGCATGAGGCTGCTCTCGGGGTCAAACGTCCTCTCGGAAGGCACTCCAAAGCTTCATCTTGGTGGAGCTTCTCTTCCTTCATCTTCATCATGGCGGGGTCGTTGGGAGGAACTCCCTACCACACTCTTGGCCTTCCTGAGTACGGAAGAGAACTTCTTAATCCTGCAACAATAAGCTAACACAAGAACACACTACAACAACAGGGATTAGCGTTACCGTTAGCGTTAGCTATCCCACTGTTAGTAGTCCTTGCGGGGTATGGTTACCTCCACAAACAAGAATTTGAGAGCAAATATGAGAGTGAGACAACCTTCTACTACTACGATATTTTTGGGTTTTTGGTTTGAGTGGCTAAACTTAAACTAAACTTGAGAAAGATCTTACTCAAATGGAGAAAAGAAGGGAGATTGTGTGCTCGGTAGAAATCAGCTGGTTTGGGTGTGGATTTGAGCACACAATGCAAGGGTATTTATAGGGGGAGAAGGGCTGGTGGCCAGGCCACCATGGCCAGTTTGGCCGACCCCTCTAGGACAGGTCTTTGTTGTTTTTAACTTTGGACAGGGAATCTATTTGAATTCAAACTCGACCTTGCTAACAGCTCTCCATTGATGGGTCGGCCGAACCCATTATGACATGATCAGAGTTGCTTCTGCCTTTGGACAGGGAATCTATTTGAATCCAAACGCAACTCTGCAGAGAGGACCCCAATTATGGGTCGGCCGAACCACTTATGACAGGTTCAGTGTTGCTTTTACCTTTGCACAGGAAATCTATTTGAATTCAAACACCACTTTCTTGAAGGGAGCCAAAACATGGTTCGACCAAACCAGGTTTTGTCCCCTTTTAGCTCTAAACAGTGTGTCCAGAAAAGTAGAGACTAGTGGTGGACCAGAAGTTTTGAAAATTTCAGAGAATCCCTTGTCTAGTGTTTTGTGAAGGTAAAAGGTATATGACAAAAGTGGGGACATGTTTAAAGTGATTCCCATGGACCATGGGAACACTAATGCTTGCCAAAGTGTCCACTTTTCAGAATTGGATGGTAGTGGATGTTGGATTCTCCTTGGAGCAAGTGAAAGTGGTCATAACCAAATGTGGTCGGCTAAATTCAAAAGGAGATGGTGCTCAAAATTCAGGAAGTGATTTACTGCACCAGGCCAACACCACCAGAGGTGGATGGGCCCCATGGTGGGGTCGGCCGACCCCACTTAGGTGGTCCCACCACCTCAGGTGTGAGCACTACTGTTCATTCTCAAGTTTTATTCATTTAAATATTTTATTTTGTCGAAATGTAAAAATTGAAATGCAGGAATTAAATATGAGATAAATACTGATTTAACTTACCAGCAAGAGCTCCATGTTTTAGGTCCATAGAGCAGGACCTCTCCATTTCGGGTTTATCCTTCGGGTGCTTCGATCGGTCTCGAAGATGGAGACCGTGATGATCGCACCTCTTTCTTCCACCATTCCTTCTTGGTTGATGCTTGTGATTCAGTGGAGTCAGCCTTGTTTACCCCCTCAGCCTTACTTACCAGTTCGGCCTTTTTGGCCTTTGGCGGTTGATTCTTTCGGCGGGGTGCATATTGTGGCGTGTTTCTCCACAGATTCTTCCTTGCCTGTTGCATTGATTTATAACCATTGAAAGGACATTTAATTCTCTTACCTGGGAGTTGGAAGTGGACTTGGTCGGATCCCACGTAGATGATGGCATTCACAGTGTTGAGGAACGGCCTTCCTAGGATGACGGGAACTTCGTCATCGGCCCCCATGTCAAGAATGATGAAGTCGGCGGGGATGTATTCATCTTGAACTTTGACAAGGATGTCCCTTACCAATCCCTCGAGGAATCGGATGGATTGATCGGCCATCTACAATTTGACAAAAGTGGGGTACAAAGGTCCCCCTAGCAAGTTCTCGTACATTACCTTAGATATGATGTTCACTCCAGATCCAAGGTCGCAGAAGGCGTTGTTGAAGGTGTGTGGCCCGATCTCGCAGGTGATGGTAGGATGGCCGGGGTCACTCTTCTTGGCCATGAATGGTGGATCAAGAAGACAGCCCGGGTTTTCATAGCAGTGTTAAAACTATCCATTTTCTCACTAAGATTTTCAAGAATCTTATCATTAGCCATTATTTTCTTGTTTATGCTATCATTAATTTGAGATTGGCCTAAGACAAGATCTTTAAGAGATGGTTGGTTACCATAAGAATTATTAAAATTATTGCTGTAACTATTACCTTGGTTTCCTTGGTAGAAGGGGCGCGAGTTCCATCCTCCTTGTTGCTGGGGTCGATACCCATTGTTGTTGTTGTTGTTGTTGATGATGAAGCTCACTTCCTCCTTTGTCTCGAGACAGTTGTTGCCCGAGTGATCTTCTCCACCACATACCTCGCACCATGGGTCAGCTTCGATTACTCGTGCGGTGGCAGTGGTTCGAATGGCCTCTTGTTCCTTTTTGAAACCTTCCTCAATCTTTTTCATCAAGAGGTCCATTTTTGCTGAGAGCATGTCCACCTCATGAACGGTGTGCATACCCCTTTTCTTGGCCTGAAGACGCTCCTCATTCCATCCTTGGTTGATAACCATCTTTTCAATGAGGTCTTTGGCATCCTTGACATTGTGTTGCAGGAATGCTCCTCCAGCGGCAGCATCAAGGTGACTACGAGCTAATCCAGTTAGCCCATGGTAGAAACCATGGATTAGGAGCCATTCTTCAATCCCATGATGAGGACAAACACGAATGTACTCCTGGAGGCGTTCCCATGCTTCGGGAATCGTCTCGTCAGCTTGCTGTTGGAAGCTTGAGATCTTTCTATGAAGAGCGCTGGTTTTGCCCATTGGGAAGAATTTCTTAAGAAATGCATTGGCGCACCTCTCCCAGGTGGTAGCTTCATTCTTGCTGGCATAAAACCATTGCTTCGCCTTCCCAAGCAGTGAGAATGGGAACAGGCGAAGACAGATGGCATCAGCCGAGACATTCTTGATAGTGAAGGTACCACACACCTTCAGGAAGTGCTGGAGATGGGCATTGGCGTCTTCATGCGGCTTCCCACAGAATGGATTGGCTTGCACCATGTTGATCAGAGCTGGCTTATGCTCAAAGGTAGCATCCCCAAGTTGAACTGCGGACCGGTGGCAATGTTGTCAGCCGACGGTGCAGAGAACTCAGAGACGATCTTTTGGGCCATAGCTTCCTCGGTTGATAGTGCGGAGCCCCTTTCCTCGAATGGATTCAGGTTTGAGATGAACCTTTGAGGTGGAACTTGACGGTATCTAGTTCTCCTCAATAATTGCTCAGGGTCTTCAACGAAATTTGACGCCAATTGGAAACCGTTCATGCACTGTCTAGCTTCACGATAATGAGAAACACAGACAAGAGTAAGCCCCTAACACTAATCGATAACTAAATTGATAGTAGACTCTGGATTTAATTTTTTTATTAATATTCCTAGACTGATGCTTTCCTCGGTAATGGCGCCAGAAGTGCTTGTTGACACTTCTTAGCGCAACCACCAGAGACAGGGTGTTAGGATATCTCTGATAACGGCGCCAGAAGTGCCTGGGGTATTTCTTATGTCTATTGGATAATTCCGCAAGCACACAGAATATACTGCTGTAGCACTTCACCCGGGAGTATTCCAAGGTATCGTTATTTATTTTTATCCCAAGGGAAAGTGGTCGCTAGGAATAATTAATAAAAAGAGAGAGATCCTTAAGTCTATAGCAACTTAGTATCAATTAGTGATAGGGGGTAAATTGATATATAGAGGAAAGGGTAATGACACCAAGACACGACAAGGTTTTGAGATAACTAAAGATAACTAGTAGAGTATAGCTAGGTGGAAGGACAACGAGTGAGTATAAGACTCCTATGACACTTACTTTACTCTTGTGAACTATCTTATCAAATAGATGAAGTATATCAAGACAGCTACCTTACTTCTGGTGTGTAGGGGATAGGCGAGACAGTAGAGGATATAACCTCTACCCGAAGCGGCTATTCTCTTATGGGAGCCTACCTTTTAAGAACTTGCCTAAAACATATGGAGGGATACTAAGACTAGACAGGGCTGTCACCACCTGCTAGCACCCACAAACAATCCGTGCGACAAGCGGCATTCAAAGGCAAGATCTAGTCTAAGCACCACGCTTACAGTAAGCCTTACTACTCTAGTTGCGTACCAACAACTAAAGCACCCTATGACAGGCGATGAACTACACACGTGAGCTGGTTACAGGATCACTATCCAATATAACTCAACTATAAGTTAAGATAAAACACAACAATACTATAAAGAATAGTAATGCACTAAGTAGAGACTTAGTAAAGTAAAGTAAAGATAATATATTGATAAAGATAAAATCTTACAGAAGGAAAGGTACAAGAGCTATACTAGACTCTCCAGTAGACGACTCCGGAGACTCCGAGCGTAGCTCGACTCGACTCTAACTCCCACACTAGACTAATACTACTACTAAAGAGTAGAACTCTTGTGACTTGTGACTCTTATGTATCTTGTGTCTTGTGTAGGGGAGTGGGCAGCCTCTATTTATAGGGGAGAGTGAGGGGGTGCCACGTCAGCGATCCGTGTGCTCCATGCCTCTCCACCCTTGGATGAACCGCCTAATTACCGCCTCAAAATGGACGGCAGAGGTGAATTCATCACGTGGACATCATGCTGGGAGGCGGTGGAGGCCAACCGACCTGGCTGGGCATCAGGGGGTTCGGCCGACCCCCCCTATGACTGGTGGACCCAGCCAGGGTCTTCTAGAAGGAAACCCCACCAATCAAGGAGTGTGTAGGTGGCTTGGGCCCACCACCGTGGTCCCCATCTGTCACAAACTGTCCCCTTGTGTTGGTTCCACTTCGTTTGCATGTTGTCACGTTGAATCCTTGTGCTTTGCTTCTCAACCGTTGAATGGAAACACATGTTGATCTGAGAGCTGAAATGAGCTGAGTGGAAGGTCACACGGATCCTGCCACGTCACCAGAGCCAGGTGGGCCCCATAGGCAGTTCGGCCGACCCATGGGTGGGCCCACCCTATGCTCTCCTCTCTTCCAAGTGATGTTTTGCACCATGTCTTGATGTGTGATGACTTGGTTTCCAAATACATGGTTCGGCCGAACCACATTATTGGGCTCCAAATGTTCATTTCTGCTATGTTTCATCTTCCCTCCGTTCACAAGCTTAAGAGTACATGTGGAACTAGTTATTGATAAAATATGCTCATGATATGTTTATTCTCCTTTGAATCCGAGGCCTTTTGACGGTTTTTGAATACGGAATTTTATGGTATATCCCCTGTCAACAATGTCCTTATGGAACTTACGTTTATCGTAGAATGTCTTTTGAATTATGTAATGCCCCTGCTTCTTTTCAAATATGTATGATGTCTATATTTTCTGAAATGATTGAAGAAATCATGGAAGTTTTTACGGATGATTTTTCAGTTTATGGAAAGACTTTTGATAATTATCTAGAAAATATAGATAAGGTTTCGCAAAGATGTGAAGAAAAGCACTTAGTCCTTAATTGGGAAAAATGTCATTCCATGGTTAGAGAAGGAATAGTGCTAGGACACCTAGTGTCTGAAAGAGGTATTGAGGTAGGCAAGGCAAAAATTGAAGTAATTGAACAACTACCTCCACCTGTTAATATAAAAGAAATCTGAAGTTTTCTTGGTCATTGTGGTTTTCATCGTAGATTTATAAAAGATTTTTCACATATTGCTAGACCACTGACTAACTTGTTAGCTAAAGATGTTCCTTTTGAATTTGATGATGCATGTTTGGAATCTTTCAATATTCCTAAAGAAGCACTTACATCAATGTTGGCGGTCCTTAAAGCCTAATTCTTACCGCCAATATGTTACTAAAATAAATAGTAGGTAGGGCTTTAAACTAACATTTCCACAAGTTTTGGTGTGTACTTGACTTGCAGGTGTGACATGTGGAAATGCACAAAAACCATAAAGAATGCGCACATCTAGGAAATGTATTCAGAGAAGGCGTAATCCAAGAAAATAAGAAAGCCCACCTAAAACTCTAAACTGGATTCATCCGTAACCGCGGGGGAGGTCCAGGCCCAGGGAGCAACCGACCACCCGAAGGCGGTGGCCAGATGGTGCATCCCAGGGACCGACCGCCCCCGGGGACGGCCTCCCCCTGGTGGAGCCTCCCGGGCCCATCCTTCTCAGGCGGTGCGTAGGTTGGCTCCCTCAAGGCGGTTCCACCTGCTTCCATATTTGTTGGCGCCCGAACCATCCTTGTTAGACTATAAAAGAGAGGGAGAGCTCCCCTTCAACACACATCATCATTTGGAGCCATTTACCTCACCTCTCACTTGTATTCTTTAGATTAGTTTTAGTATTAGAGCAAGGCAAGAGCTATCAAGGAGAGCTTGTCTCCTTGGAAGAAAAGGATCATCTTGGTATGAATACAACTCAGTCTTCTTCCATGAGCAAGTTCTTATCTTATTTATATGATCATGCATATGAACTAGAGTCTAGTTATGATCTTGTTAAAAGCATAGTATATGAGCTAGAACATAGTTTATGTATCATGTTCTTGACTTGTTCATCGTTGTTCTTCATCGTTCATTGACTTAGTATGAATAGAGGAAGAACTAGGGATGAGGTGACGGTTCGTCGTGCTGTCATGGTTGCTCTTAACCTAGCCTGTCACTCCGAAGGGGTGGGGTCCATGGGGGTTAGGAGTTGTTTCCAATTACACGGGCGTGGTGCCCGGGTATACGGAGATCGGCGGATATGTGGGTACCCCATGGGCAGAGGGGTAGGTGGGCAGGTGATGACAGCCCTGTCCATCCCTAGCATTCCCCCATGTTCGGGTATTCAGTAGGAGTTCGTAAAGTCTCTATCGGCTGCAGACCAGCTGCGGGGATCTCCCTGTCATCCCAGACCTAGTCCTGATACTAGACATGCTAGTTAGATGTTTACTAACAGTTCTTTGCATAGTTATATATGACCAATGCCTGCTCAATTAGATATATTCTTTTATTCTTTATTTCTCTTTTATCCTTGAGGTCGGCTTAGATGTGTGTCCACTATCTTTGAACTATGATTTACCCCAGCCTATGCTATGTCTACCTATGCATTCAATAAGTGATCATGTTTATGCCAAAGCGAGATGCATTCATCCTGCCCTCCTATGGGAAATTATAAATACGACACCCCACGGGTTGAAATGCTACAATGATAGTTCCATGCGCTTGCGGATTTATCTATACTGAGCTATCATGATTGGCATACCTAAGTACCATTACCTAAGGATTGTAATTCTTGTTGCACCCCAAGGCGCCGTGTCACAGTTTTGCATATCGTAAGTAATGACAGTTAGGAAGGCCAATCCGACACTTCTAACTGCTATTACCAGACTGCATTACCTAGGCCAGCGCCATTAAGGGCCAAGGGTTACCTTTTTGAAGTAATGGTGGTTGGGAATGTCAACTTACGTTTCTAGTATCGTTGCTAGGAATGGGCTTTTAGTCTATCTTTAGTAATGACGCTAAGAAACGCCAACAATCAACACCAATCATTCAACCCCCTGATTGGTCTTTGCCTTTTGAAATTATGTGTGATGCTAGTGATTATGCTATAGGGGCAGTATTAGGACAAACAAAGAATAAGAAGCATCATGCAATTGCTTATGCAAGTAAAACTATGACAGGAGCACAACCAAACTATGCAACAACTAAAAAAGAGCTCCTGGCTGTTGTTTTTGCTATTGATAAATTTAGATCTTACTTAGTAGGAGCAAAAGTAATTGTCTATTCTGATCATGCTGCTTTAAAATATTTGCTCACTAAGAAAGATGCTAAACCACATTTGATAAGATGGATTTTGTTGCTTGAAGAATTTGACTTAGAAATTAAAGATAGAAAAGGAATAGAAAATCCAGTTGCTGATCACTTGTCTAGAATACACTTTGACAAACCTCAGGAACTACCTATTAATGACTCATTTAGAGATGACATGTTGTTTAAAGTGACCAAGTCAGACGCTTGGTACGCGAATATTGTCAACTTTATGGTTGCAGGTTATGTACCACTAGGGGAAAATAAAAAGAAGCTTATTTATGAAAGTCGTCTTCACATATGGGATCCGCCATACCTCTTCAGAGTTTGCTCAGATGGGTTACTTAGAAGATGTGTACCAGTAGAAGGCATGCAGATTATTCAGAAATGCCACGCATCACCATATGGAGGTCATTATGGGCATTCCGCACTCATGCTAAGATCTGGCAAAGTGGGTTCTTTTGGCCAACTATGTATGAAGACACCAAAGATTTTATCCGGAGATGTGGATCATGTCAGAGGCACGGAAAAATCAATGCAAGAGATGTTATGCCACTCACCAACAATCTCCAGATCGAGCTCTTTGATGTCTGGGGAATTGATTACATGGGACCATTTGTGAAATCAAGAGACTATGAATACATTCTGGTGGCAGTTAATTATGTATCCAAGTGGGTACAAGCTATGCCATGCATGAATGCTGATTCCAAACATTCAAAGAAGATGTTTGAAGAGATTATATTTCCAAGGTTTGGGACACCAAGGATGGTCATTTTTCACTGATAAAAAGTTTCACCGATACTTACAAGCTCATGGAATCCGTCATAATGTTGCTACCCCATACCATCCTCAGACAAGTGGCCAGGCAGAAACATCAAACAAACAAATCAAGAATATTCTACAGAAAATAGTGAATGAGATGGGAACTGCATGGAAGAATCGATTACCCGAAGCACTTTGGGCATATCGGACTGCTTACAAGACACCCTTGGGCATGTCACCTTATCAGTTAGTGTATGATAAAACCTGTCATTTACCAGTAGAATTAGAGCATAAGGCTTACTGGGCTATTAAGAGATGGAATATGGACTTTGAAGCCGCTGGAGAAAAGAGAAAGATGCAATTATCAGAATTAGAAGAATGAAGAGAAAAGGCTTATCACAATTCAAACATCTACAAAGATAGAACAAAAAGATGGCATGACAAGAGAATCAAGAAGAAGGAGTTCGCACCAAGAGATAAGGTATTGCTTTTCAATTCCAGGTTTAAATTATTCGGGCTCGGAAAGCTACGAAGCAAATGGGAAGGACCATTTACAGTTGTGAACACATCGCCACATGGAGCGGTAACTCTACAATCACACGAAGGTACGTTATTCAAGGTAAATGGTCACCGACTTAAATTATTTTTAGAGCCATTTAATTCAGAAGTTGTTGACGGGCTGGACTTTATCCAGTTACCAACTTTTTAGTCCCGTCATCGTCTGTTATGAAAAAAAATATCGCGCATCGCAATTAACAAGAAGTAGATAGAGTCTAGAAGCTTCACGAGCACGGCCACCCCGGGAGGACACCTGGTGGGGCCGGCCGGCGCCCTCCTGTCCCCTCTCGTCCTGACTCTTGTTTTCTTTTCTTTCTACATCCTTTCTAAACACTTTCACGTAGATTCCCGATGCATGCGGATATTCTTTCGTACGAATCCTGTAGAACCTAGATTTGATCTTATCCTGTCTCCTGAAAACCCATATAAATACGCACCCATACCGCCCTCATTTGCATTCCATCAACAGTCGCCTCTCTCTCCTTCCAAAGAAACTTTTTAGTTTAGATCTAGTAGCAATGGCAGATGAAGCGGTCTTTGGCGCTGACTCCAGCAAGATCCAAGGTGACAACTCGAAGTCCATCGTCCTTGCACAGCCGAAGCCTCTCGCCATCGTGCCACCGAAGCACCTCGCTACGGTACCTCCGCAATACGAGCAAGTCTACTACATGCAAGCTCAGCCTGCTCTGCCATCACCACCCGCAAGGCTGCTGCTAGAAGACGGTACCAAGGGAAAGCAGGTCGCTATTCCCCGAGGTACCCAGCTTCTTCCACCTAGAGACAATGAATGACCCCTGTCGGTCAAGACCGACAAGAACGGGACGTTAGTGTGTGCAAAATACACCATTGTTCGCCCTGCCATCAATGGAGTTCGTGCACGTCCAGGCCAAGTTTGCTACACCGATTTCATACCACCTCCGCCCAAGAGACAGAGAGCTGCATCAGCATTATCGCTAGAGAAAGGTCCTAAACAGCCTCCGCTCTCGCTACGAATCCTCAATGAGAAGATTGAAGCCCTCTCTAAGGGAATAGAGAATAGTGAAGAATTAAGAACTAAGATTATGGGCGACATGACTAAGCAAATAGAAATCAATGTCAAGTTAATTCGTAGCCTCAAGCGCGACAAAGATAAGCTCGAAGAAGAGGTTGAGAAGCTTAAGAGAGAGATCAGAGATCTCACAAAGAAGGGGCAGCCTTAAGCTAACCTAGTTATCTACCCTAGTTATCTATGTAATAAGGCACAAGTGTGTTAGGTTTGATTATATTATTAAGTTGGCTTGGTTATATATTAGAACAAGACCTAATGAGCTAGGGCAGTCGTTAACTCAGTCAGTTGTTAGGGTTATCTATTATTATTGAATGAATAAAATGCCTTATTCTTATTAATGTTTTAGTATTTCTTTATATACTCTACTCTCTATTTTTTGGTACGCATGTTGTCTCCACATGTTGCAGAGAAAAGTATACAGGAAAACAAGTGTGGGGGAGGCGCATCACGACCACTGTTGACGGTGGATAACGTCAACTTTTATTAGAACTTTAGACACCAAAGGATACATGAATACACACTAGTCTAGGGTTTTATCTGACAGTTTCCATGAGTTTTGCATGTTCTGTATTATCCAGGGGCTATTCCAGAAAAGCATAAAAGAAGGGTTAAAGAGCATGATTACCACGTAACATAACCGCCAAGGAAACAATAATCACGAGAACACTAGAAGCATCTGGAACACTTGTGATAGAACTGCATTGCACCGTCATCATCCCTAAGGACCCATGATCAGTCTGCACGAGTTCCCCTTGACTTAGGTGGCCTGTCGGGTTCCCTAGGAAACCCTAACTTCCCGAGGATCTCATTGTAAGCATTGCAGTATTACAACAGTTTACACAAATAGTTTGAATCAGAGTAAAGAGTGCGGAAGTATTACAGAAATATAATTTACAAATTTAGGTTACATTATCCCAAACCAGAGTTTTGTAGTGGAGCAGCATCTTACAACTAGACACCCTGCCCAAGGGTTACATCATATACTTTTTCATCCATGCACGATCCGTTGACCGGCACGGTCCCACACAGAGCTATACACCTAAGTCACCTGCAACAGGAGGTTAACAAACCCTGAGTACATGGGGTACTCCGCAAGACTTACCCGACTAAGAAAAAGGAATGAGACTCAGGAATGCAGGCTGAGGGGAGTCAAGGTAAGGCTTTAGCAAGAGTCAAAGAATTTTGCAGAAAAGCATTACTAATCCTACTTTCAATATTTTGCTCAATATTATTATAATCAATATCGATAGTTCTGTTGGCGCAAAAAGTGGTTCCCTAAGCCCAACACACCAGCGAAACCAGAAACGACCCTTGAAGGCAATAGAGCTCTCGCAGATCCAGCTAGCTTCGAACCCGGAATGAGAGTGTCAGTAACACCCAAGCGTGCCAGTCAATTTGACCTGCAATTGACAAGGAAACAATAGTAATCAGTAATCACAGGGCGGAACTAACCGGTGTGTCCAGGTAGTTCCAATTATGTGGCTCTGAGAGCCGATTCAATCGGAGATCGTCTAGAAAGCCGATTTCGTCATGTTATGAACCGATAGTATAATAATGAAGTAAAATGCCTATCAGAAAACCCATATGAAGACAATAACGTGCTAGCCAATCTAATTCAATTAATGTGTATAAAAGAAAATAGATCATATATGCAGATCTGATCTGTACATCAAACAAGTAGAGATCGGCTAAAGCTGGTCTAGAAGGCCGGCGGCTTTAGTAAATCTTCTTCGCTACGTTCACCAAGTCTGCATTCACCTGGTCTAACGGCCAGCGGGCTTCAACAAACCCAGCAAACAAAGCTAGATCGTTTGATATCCAAATAAGTCTATATACACGATCTACTCGTGAAAGCATAACTAAATCGGCTCTTTAGCCGATGCAGGGTCCATGAAGCACGAACGAATGCTAGCGTAGCCACAAACAGACTTCAAATTAAAGCAAGTCTAATCTAGTGAAAAAAACTTGTTTGGGTTAAACCTGTTCCACCGGATGACGCTCAGTTTAACTTAAACAAGGACAAAAAACAAGACTTACGATAACCTCAGAACCACTTATGTCTCAACTAGAACCGAACGCACAACATGTAACGAACAAGACTGATAGGGAATTAGCCGATGTAAGCATAGAACCGATCATCATAGTGAAATAGGCATAAGAAAGCATAAACGACGATTAGATTCAAGTAAATCTAAGGCCAAATCTATCAATCTTGATCGGGCAGAGAGATGTTATATTGATAAATAAACAATAAACAACAAATAACATCTTGATAACTTAATGAATCTAACTAAATTGCCAAATTTAGCTAGAGCCGATAACTAATCCATGCGTGCAAACTATCTCAATCTATAGCCTGTCTACGAGATGACATTAACTAATAGATTAATCAAGCAAACAAACACGAATCGATAACTAATCCGCGCGTGAGAACCGTCCTAATCTGCATCTCGTCCACCGGATGACGGTTAACACAGATTGATCAGGTAAATCAGCGTGAATCATCCTTGACTCACTATGTTTCCCACGTCCACCGGATAACGCCAAAGAAACAGAGCTTAGCAAGGACCCTGGTCCGCCATGCTTCCACGTCCACCGGATGACGCTAAAAAGACATAGTTTAACAGGGGGTTGACGATACTTACAAGCAAGCCTGCGTCCACTGGATGACACCCAGCCTGGATGAAGTAACTCGCCGGACTCAACTGACTCTAGGGTTTGTTGGCCAGAGCCGAAAGTTGATTTGTATTGATATTGTTGTATGTTTTACAATGGCTGAGGGCTTATATTTATACCCTGAGCGTAGATAAAGTCCTAGTCGAATTACAACTCATCAATAGATAAGGAAACCAACAAACTATCCTATATCTAAGGTAACTTGGAGTCCCACCTTGCCTTTCACAACGGACTCCGATCGTGATCGCATCTTGGCGGCGCGGACTCTGGATGACGTCACCAATACCGACGCTGCACGCCTCCTGTCACCTTCGCCCGATAACCGATTCACCGTGCAATCGGCTATTTTCCTTCCTTCCGCTGGACGGAATCTACTTCCGAGATCGGCTATCTTCCTCCAGTATCGGCTATCTTCCTCTGGCATCGGCTATCGGCTATCAGCCCAAAATTTGGTGTTAACACATGCCCCCCAATTTTGGAATAAACTAGTTTATTCCGAAATTAGCGCTTGAGCCTTTCAAATAGCCAAACCACAGCTTCCCTCTCGGCACTTTAAACTTTCGCACCAAAACAAAACCCTAAACCGTCGCAACTCCCGCCACAGGCTTCAATCCGCCGCCATCAGCTTCGATTCGCCGCCGCCAGCTTCGATTTGTCGCCGTCAAATCACCCCCGAGCTAATGGCGACTCCTTCTGAGGTCCCTGAGGTATTAATTTCATCGATCCGTCCCCTGATTCGTGAATCCCTCTTCAACCTCACTGAGTACGAGTTTCAAATCCAGGTGCTGAGGAATGATATTCTGATTCCACTGAAGGACATCCCCGATACCTACTATCTGGGCCCGATGGGTGATCCGATCCCCAAAGACTTCATCATTCAAGAAACCAACCAGTTCCCATTCCGAAGCTCCATGATGGGCGCCTCTTCTTGGGCAAAATCTTTCAGAAACTGGCCAAGCGCACCTGCTAGGTGGAGGAACTGGTTCCGCCGCGTCGCGGCGAAGAAGCGCGCGGACTGGGAGATGCGCCATCTGAGCCAATGCCTTGACCTATCATTATCAGAGATGGCAAGGAATGAGCCGCTCCTGATTGCCGCCAGTCATTTTTGGTCCAACTCCTTGAATGCTTTTGTATTCGGAGATGGTACAAAAACCATCACCCTGGGTGATATCCATATGCTCACCGGGCTCCAGATTACTAGATCATATTACTTCTGGGATCTCTGCTCCAGCGGCAAGAAGGACCCGTACTTCCCGAAACTAGACACATACAAAGGGTGGAGTCGCTATATTCAACATCACCAGAAAAACTCCCCTTCTGTCAGCGAGAAAAGGCGATGCTTATCGCGTCGACTGTTACACCCCATCGAGGGTATTTCATTTTTGTGCTAAGGGCGACTCGTTACTACGATGTCGGCCATTTTTGTCCTGAAGGCGACCCGCTTGCACGGCATCGGCTGTGAGAGCCAGATTCACATGAATCGGCTATTATCCCCCAACTGGGATGCTAGGGTAGTATTTCTTCAGATGCTTCCCGTTGATGGCTCTAGCGAGTCTCTGCCCTTCCAAATCTTCAAGGATGTAAGCATTACCCGGAGCGCATTCCACCACACAATACGGGCCTTCCCAGTTTGGCGACCATTTACCGAATCGGCTATCTTTGGTACCAATAGGCAAAATGACTTTCCATACTAGCTCTGATTCGGTGAAGCTCTTGCTTCTTACCTTAGTGTTGTAATACTTGGCCACTCGTACCTTGTTGTTTTCAATGTATTCCAAAGCCCTAAACCGATGACAGTGCAAATCTTCTAAACTGTCCATCATAATGTCTTTGTATTCACCGGCTGTAAGCTTGTTTTGCAACGTGACACGCCGTGTCTCAGACCGAATCTCCCATGGCAAGACGGCAGCGTGTCCATAGACTAGCTCATAAGGTGAAGCCTTGATCGATCCATGCTGTGCCATGCGATATGCCCATAGTGCCTCGCTCAAATGCAAATACCATTTTCTGGGGTTCTGCTCAATCTTTTTCCCGATGACCTTGATCAAAATTTTATTGGAGGCTTCTGCTTGTCCGTTGGCTTGGGCATAATATGGCGATGAATTAT
This sequence comes from Eremochloa ophiuroides, assembly GCA_038502445.1. Taxonomy (NCBI): domain Eukaryota; kingdom Viridiplantae; phylum Streptophyta; class Magnoliopsida; order Poales; family Poaceae; genus Eremochloa; species Eremochloa ophiuroides. The sequence continues at coordinate 55,225,981 of JAHLJS010000006.1, read as the reverse complement.
AAATCTTGATGCCCATGTCGTCGGCAAAGGTCATAAACTCCTCTGAGGTGAACATTGTCCCCTGATCGGTTGTGATCGTCTGAGGTATGCCAAACCTGTAAATAATGTGCTCTTTTACAAATTCGATCACGTCAGCTGAAGTGGCGTTCCTCAAAGGAATGGCTTCTACCCACTTGGTGAAGTAATCAGTCGCCACCAAGATCCATTTGTGACCCTTACTCGATGGTGGGTAGATTTGGCCGATTAGATCAATACCCCATACTCTAAACGGCCATGGTTTAATTATGTGATTCATAGCAGAGGCTGGAGACTTTTGTATATTTCCAAACTTTTGGCATTCTTGACACCCTTTATAATATTTGAAACAATATTCTAACATCGTAGGCCAATAGTAACCAGTCCTCCTGATGATCCACTTCATCTTGTGCGCTGATTGATGTGCACCGCAAACTCCATCGTGTACTTCGCTCATCAGCTTCACTGATTCCTCTGTCCCCAGGCATTTGAGCAGCACTCCTTCAACAGTCATGTAATACAACTGACCATCCAGCAACACATACTTGGTGGCTTTGTACCTTAGCTTTCTGTTGACCTGTTGTGAAGGATTTGCCAGGTAACCTGCTATCTCGCCCCTCCAGTCATCAGCTGATTGCTCGCTGTTACAAATCTCCTGCATCGGCCGATAACCCGACGCGTTCTGTGCCAGCCGATTAGCTTCCTGGTTCTGGGCCCTGGGGATGTGACAGAGACATATCGTCATGAACTTCTTGATGAGAGCCTGGCACTGATCATAGTAGCCTCTGAGTATCTCGTCTTTACATTCATACAAGCCGAGCAATTGGTTGATGACTAGTTGTGAATCGCCAAATACTTCAACTGCATCGGCTTTTGCTTCATGCAGAAGCTGAAAACCTTTCCACGCGGCTTCATATTCAGCTTGATTGTTTGTGACAATCGGCCCGATCTGGAAAGCATACTCAAAACGCACACCCCGCGGTGAGATGAGCACTACTCCGGCGCCACCACCTTGCTTGCACGAAGAGCCGTCGAAGAACATAGTCCATGGCACTATATCCGTTACATTAGCCGATCCTCCGTGATGTTGCGTGATGAAATCGGCTATCGCCTGGCCTTTGACTGCCTTAGCCGATTCGAACCTCAAGTCAAACTCTGAGAGCGCCAGGATCCATTTGCCAATCCGACCATTTAAAATAGGCATCGAAAGCATGTGCTTGATGACATCCTCCTTGGACACCACCACACACTCCGAGGTAAGCAAGTAGTGCCTCAACTTGGTGCATGAGTAGAATAGGCACAAGCACAACTTCTCGGTCGGTGTGTATCTTGTCTCAGGGTCAAGGAGCCGCCTTCTTAGGTAGAAAACTGCTCTCTCTTTCCCCTCAAACTCTTGAAAAAGGGCCGATCCAATGGTATGGCTTTCGACCGTCATGTTCAACTTAAAAGGCTTCCCTGTCCGTGATGGTACTAAGACAGGGGGAGTCTTCATGTATTCCCTGATTTCGTCAAAAACCTTCTGTTGCACGTCACGCCATTTGAACTCTTGATCATTCTTGAGCTTCAACAATGGTGAGAACGGCAGTACCTTCTCTGACAAGTTGGCGATGAACCTTCTGATAAAGTTAATCTTACCAAGCAAAGACTGCAATTCCTTTTTATTGGTTGGAGGTACAATTTCATCGATCGCCTTCTTACTCTTGCTGCCGATCTCTATCCCTTTGCGGTGGACCATGAATCCCATAAATTCACCAACCGACACGCCGAACGCACACTTGTTAGGATTCATCTTCAAACCATGTCTTCTTGTGCACTCCAGAGTGGCCCTCAAATCGGCCAAGTGATTTTTATTGCTCTTGGATTTCACCACCACGTCATCTATATAGATTTCAACGATTTTGCCGATCAACTTGTGAAATATATAATTCATAGCCCTCTGATAGGTTGCACCGGCATTCTTCAAACCAAACGTCATGACCACCCATTCAAACAAACCAAGTGCACCAGGGCACCTGAAAGCAATTTTCGGGATGTCTTCATCAGCCATAAAAATTTGATTATAACCAGCATTGCCATCCATGAAGCTAATAACCTGGTGCCCAGCAGTCGAGTCTACCAACATATCGGCTATTGCCATAGGGTAGCCATCCATCGGTGTAGCTCTATTTAAATCCCTGAAGTCAATACAGACTCGTAATTTACCATTTTTCTTATACACGGGGACGATGTTCGATATCCACTCGGCATATCGGCAAGCTCGAATGAACTTGGCTTCCAACAGCCTCGTGATTTCGGCCTTAATGTCGGGTAGAGCGTCCTCTCTAAAACGACGTGGAGGCTGCTTGTGTGGCCGAAACCCTGGCTTGATAGGTAGCCTGTGCTCAACAATAGATTTGTCCAATCCAGACATCTCATAATATTCCCAGGCGAAGCAATCTTTGTACTCCTTCAGCAGTTGAATCAGCTCCTGCCTGAACTCCGGGTCTAAATTGGCGGCAATAAACGTCGGCCTTGGCCTGTCGCCGGGTCCAACATCCACTTCTTCGAGCTTGTCGGCTAACGTGAATCCTTGCCCCAACTTACCCTCTGTGCCGTCGATCGGATTCTCCATTTAATAAAAAGACTCAGAGCCGATTGCCCTGATCGGCTGTTGACTCTCATCGCTGACCTTGATGGAGCCTCCTTCCCAAGCTTTGCCAGAGAAACAATCATGATCCCCAGCTTCCCAATATGTGGCATCCGTCGTTGCCACGCTGACCGAGTCGTCGGCCGGGACTACTTCGACTTCATCGCCATGCCACTGAATAAGGCACTGATGCATGGTGGATAGCACGCAGTAGTTGGCATGAATCCAGTCGCGTCCGAGCAGCAAGCTATAGGCACCTTTACTGTCGATCACGAAAAAGGTAGTAAGCAGTGTCTTCTTCCCCACTGTCAGCTCGACGTTGATTGCCCCCCGAGTGTTGGAAGAATTGCCCCCGAAATCCTTGAGCATTAGATCAGTTTCCATTAAATCATCGGGACCCTTGCCTAACTTGCGGAATGTAGTGTAGGGCATGAGATTGACAGTGGCGCCGCCGTCCACTAGCATCTTCGTCATGGGCATGCCGTCGACATAACCTTTGAGATAGAGGGCCTTCAGATGTCGATTCTTGGCCGGCTTATCAAAAGTAGCTTGCTGTGCGAGCACTAACTTAGCCACTCCCTCTTCTGATCCTGAATCGTCTGAGTCGGACTCGGTGTCGTACTTCCTAGCTCTGAATTCTGCAGGCAGCACAAACACCATCTGTGCATCGGCTACAGCCTTTCCATTATTTTGTGAAGGCTTTTCGTGCCACACCTGTTTGGCGCGCCCCTCAGCCTGGAGCTCCCTGTTCTTGAGCCGCTGCACCCGGCGCCTTTGGCTTCTAGTTAGATCTCTCGGGCACCACTGATTCTCTTGCCAAACCGGCTGTCGGCGTTCAACTACCGCCTCATCAAGCCGATCGCGCAGGTCCCTTTTTTCACGCCGATCCCGCGGGCTATGGGGACTCCCAGTCTCTGGTGAACGGACCGACGGTTGACCTGGGACTGCCTGTACTCTCGGTACTGATCGCTGCATTCTGGACAGTTGCGCAGCGTCGGCAATCTCAAGCCTTCGTTCCAGTAGTGTCGGAAGAATGGGCAATGCTAGTGATCCTCCTCACCTCCCTGATGGTGAGCCATTTCTTCGTGATAGCGCGCCTCTTCTTCCTCGCGGAGCCATCAGCGATACTCCTCTTCTTCGCGCTGCAGCTGCCTCCGATGATCTTTCTCTTTCTGTCGTCGCCACTTATTCAGAAGGTGCTGGTGTGTGGGCCTCCTGCTCTTGGTGCCGCTGGACTGTCCCTGCTCCAGCTGCCTCTGATTCTGCTCGCTCCTTCCTTTGATGAGCGCTAGCTCCTCAGCTGTGATTTGTGCATCGGTATCAACTGAGGAGTTCTTCTTGGCCCGTTCGGAGGTTAACACCTTTACCTTGGTCAGAGGATTTGCGATCTGGACCATGTTCTGCCCCTTCGGGAATGGGAATTTGTCGATCTTCATCTTCCCCTTGGGAGGGGCCTCAAATTTCAACAGGCCGCGCCTAATAGCATTCTGGATTGTTGCTTTGAAATTGCGGCAGTTGTTTGTGCAGTGTGAGGTGAGGCCATGATACTGGCAGAATGGTTTTCCCTGCAAATCTTCAGGAGACGGCTTAACGTAATCAGCTGGGAAGGTAATGTGGCCCGCACTGACTAGCAGGTCGAAGAGCTTGTCCAGCTTGCATGTGTCAAAGTCGTATTGATCTTCCGCGCTCCAACCCTTCGGCACGGCCATGGGTTTTGTACCCCATTTGAGCTCAACAGCAGCCACTTCTTCATTCTCCCCATCTTCTGAGTCAGAATTACAGACGTAGGCCGACTGCTTGTATTTTGATTCTTTCTTGAAGCTCTGGGCCTGCTGCTCTAATGCGGCCACCCTCTGCATCACCTCGCTGATGCTGTTGAAGTTGGTGCCCACCAGTTTTTCTTGGACGTGTGGGAGCAACCCACTGACCACTATCTTGGTGAGCTGCCTGTCGTTCAGGTTCAAGGAGTAACACATGTTCCTGGTCTCCCTGAACCGCTTGATGAAAGCCGATCCAAGTTCATTCGGCTTTTGGCACATGTTGGTGAGATCTGTGATGTCTTTCTCCCCAGTGCCAGAGAAGAAGTAATTATGGAACTTGGTCTCCAGATCCTCCCAACCTTGAATCGAGGCAGGCTCCATAGATGCGAACTAGCTAAACGCCGGCCCTGTCAGTGATAGCGGAAAGAGCCGGACCCTGTGAGCTACCTCATATGAAGCTTCGCCGAGCTGGGTCAGGTAACGGCTGATGTGTTCCATGGTGGTGATGTCGTCCTGCCCACTGAACTTGGAGAAGTCAGGCAAGCGATAACTGGGCGGTAATGTTACTCGGTCGTACCACTCGGGGTAAGGACGTCTATACTTGATTCCAGTCCCGGTCTTTGGCTGCAAACCGAACGTATCACGGAGCATGGCACTCATCTGCTCCAGCAGCTGATTGTTGGGCGTCTGGGCATACCCCGGATGCGGCACTGCCTGAAGGTCTTGATATGTGATCCCCTCATGGTATCCAGGAGTTGGGTTGGCCGTGTCTGCCACCGGCGTATTTCTAGCCGTCGGGTTCACTGCTGATGAGTTCATCGAGTTCACCGTCTGCCCAGTGGCCTGCATGAAAGCGGCGAGCTCCTCCGGAGTATGATCTTTGTATAATCTGGGGGAAGCTGCAATTTTTTGAGCCGAACCGGCCGCGGTGGCACCCTGCACTGGTGTTTTCGGCTGGCTCGGCTGTTGCAGTGAGGAATTAGAGGTCCCTGCCGCTGCTTTTGGATCTGCATCCTCTGCGGGTATGTTGAAGTAAATTGGGCCCAAAGACTCCCAATTCTGCCGCTTGAGAACGGTCTTCATGATGTTATAGAATGTTTGCAGGAAGGATTTATGGTGATGGCCGACTGCTGAATAGGCGGCCTCCTAGGTCGCTTCTTCCAGCATCTGCTTGAGGTCGGCCTTACACTCCTCTTCAGATTTATCAGAATGGCCGTCCATGATCCACCTTGGGAATGCATTCTTCTTCACTATAGAGCCATCACGTTGCTTGATGAATGAGAGCAGGCAGGCATCAGCGAATTCTTCAACGATCTTGTTTAGCACGGCCGCGTCCTCCTCGCTGAGATCTTCGACCCTGACCCTGAGGACACCGTCATCCCTGGAGGATCCGTCAGCCGCAGTCTTCCCCTTTTCCATGGTCTTCAGTGAAAGTCCCACCAGGCGTGCCAAAAAGTGTGTTGGCGTAAAAAGTGGTTCCCTAAGTCCAACACACCAGCGAAGCCAGAAACGACCCTTGAAGGCAATAGAGCTCTCGCAGATCCAGCTAACTTCGAACCCGGTCTGAGAGTGTCAGTAACACAAAAGCGTGCCAATCAATTTGACCTGCAATTGACAAGGAAACAATAGTAATCAGTAATCACAGGGCGAAACTAACCGGTGTGTCTAGGTAGTTCCAATTATGTGGCTCTGAGAGCCGATTCAATCGGAGATCGTCTAGAAAGCCGATTCCGTCATGTTATGAACCGATAGTATAATAATGAAGTAAAACGGCTATCAGAATACTCATATGAAGACAATAACGTGCTAGCCGATCTAATTCAATTAATGTGTATAAAAGAAAATAGATCATGTATGCAGATCTGATCTGTACATCAAACAAGCAGAGATCGGCTAAAACTGGTCTAGAAGGCCGGCGGCTTTAGTAAATCCTCTTCGCTACGTTCACCAAGTCTGCATTCACCTGGTCTAACGGCCAGCGGGCTTCAACAAACCCAGCAAACAAAGCTAGATCGTTTGATATCCAAATAAGTCTATATACACGATCTACTCGTGAAAGCATAACTGAATCGGCTCTTTAGTCGATGCAGGGTCCATGAAGCACGAACGAATGCTAGCGTAGCCACAAACAGACTTCAAATTAAAGCAAGTCTAATCTAGTGACAAAAAACTTGTTTGGGTTAAACCTGTTCCACCGGATGACGCTCAGTTTAACTTAAACAAGGACACAAAAATAAGACTTACGATAACCTCAGAACCACTTATGTCTCAACTAGAACCGACCACACAACATGTAACGAACAAGACTGATAGGGAATTAGCCGATGTAAGCATAGAACCGATCATCATAGTGAAATAGGCATAAGAAAGCATAAACGACGATTAGATTCAAGTAAATCTAAGGCCAAATCTATCAATCTTGATCAGGCAGAGAGATGTTATATTGATAAATAAACAATAAACAACAAATAACATCTTGATAACTTAATGAATCTAACTAAATTGCCAAAGTTAGCTAGAGCCGATAACTAATCCATGCGTGCAAACTATCTCAATCTATAGCCTGTCTACCGGATGACATTAACTAATAGATTAATCAAGCAAACAAACACGAATCGATAACTAATCCGCGCGTGAAAGCCCATATTTGGTTTTGGGTAATTGATGAAACCCAGTTTGCTAACGATTGCTCTAAGTGTTTCATGAGAATTGATTAGCAAATGTCAAGATGGAGCAAAGGACCGGGTCGGTGGAGGCCACAAGTGAAGGGCAATGACGGCGTCCATGAAAATGGTGTAAGCCCATCAACAAAGGAGAAAGCCCTATTGACGGCATCCATGCAAATGGTATAAGTCCATCATCATAGGTGTCCACAAGGTCCATCAAGAGATGAGAAGGAAGTTGATAAGAAACCGGGAGCTTAAGGCAAAGGTATAACCAATAGGAGCTCTTTTGGTTTTGGTGATCAAGACTCCATAGAGGGAGTGATCACATTTAGGATAGATAGCCGTACTATCAAGAGGGGCGAAATCGTTGATGAAATACGGTTATCAAGTGCCACTAGGTGTTCATGATCATTGCATTGCATATAGATGCTAGTGTCACTAACAAAACCCGTTGAAATCTCTTTGGAAAAGACTAACACACGTACACTAAAGTGAGAGACACTTTAGAGTGTTAGTGACTTAAGAAACGAGGTGAAGTTTGAGGGTTAGTGACTTAAGAAGCTCGGCAGGATTTGGCGAATTTCGGAAACGTTTCAATAAGAAAAACTAGCGTCGGACTCTAACTTGACTGAGCGTCGGACCATTGTCTTCGGTCCGACGGCTAACCCCTTCAGCAAGCATCGGACGCTTCATTTCGGAGCGTCGGACCATTGTCCTCAGGGTCCGACGGTGCAGAGCCGCAGCAGGTCGACACGTGGAGAGCAGAGGAGCGTCGGACTCTCGGCGTTAGTCCGACGGTGAGCGTCGGACCAACGTCCGACGGTTTTCAGGGCTCGAGGAGCTCTCTGGAAACGTCGGACGGCCGCGATCGTTAGTCCGACGGCTTCGTCCCGCTGAGTCCGACGGTGTCAGCTAGGGGCGTCGGACCGTTTGTTTTAGTCCGACGATTATACCGTCCGACGGTTCGTTTAGCGCGAGAAATTAGCCGTTGTGATCCAACGTTCGACTTCAAACGGCTAGTGACACATGGCGTTCATCCGAGGCGTCGGACCGTGCGGATTAGTCCGACGCTCTGGCCGTCGGACAATCCGACGGTACGCAGAGAAATGAAAACGGCTAGTTCTTTGTGTGTGGCTTATAAATAGCGACTTGGCCGGTTTGGGGAGTATCTCTTGGCACTCCTGAACATTATAGCATACTTGTGAGCCTTCCCACTCCACTCTCACTCATCCTACTTGATTGTGATCATCATTTGGTGAGTTTGGAGAGCATCAAGTGCATTGCATTGATAGAGATCATCTAGAGGCACTTGGTAGTGGTGATTCGCAGCGGTTTCTCTCTTTACTCTTGGAGTTTGCCGACTCCTAGACGGCTTGGAGCTGCGAGGATCGTTGAGGGGAGTTGGTGATTGTCTCCGCCTCCGATCAAGGTATTGTGAGAGGTTCTTGAGCCTATCCCCGCGGGAGATCGCGAAAGGCATCTTTAGTGGATTGCTCGTAGCTTGGTGGATCCCCATCTTGTGTTGGTTGTGCGGCACCCTTGAGAAGGGTTTGGCGTGTGATGCCAATTAGCGCGTGAACCTCCAAGTGGGTGTATCGCTACAACGAGGACTAGCTTGCCGGCAAGCAAGTGAACCTCGGTAAAAAATCTTGTGTCATCTCTCTACCGAGGATTTCCCTTATATTTGATTGATTGGTTATATTGGACTTCATATCTTCTCTACACCGGGGGTATTGAAATCACCTTCTCTCTTTACTTTTGTGTACTTACTCTTGTGTGTAGCTTGTTAGTTAGTTGCTCACTTAGGAGTAGTGTATAGTAGTGACATAGCCTTTGAGTGTGAACTAGTGATCATAGTGTAGTATACTTGTCTAGGTGGCTTGCATAGCATAGTTTAGAGCTAGTGCTTTGCAAAGCTTGCTATTGTTACTAATTGGCTTGTTAAGTGTTGTTTGTAGATTTTTTATAGGCTATTCACCCCCCCTAGCCATTTAGGACCTTTCAGCGCGTGAGAACCGTCCTAATCTGCATCTCGTCCACCGGATGACAGTTAACACAGATTGATCGGGTAAATCAGCGTGAATCATCCTTGACTCACTATGTTTCCCACGTCCACCGGATGACGCCAAAGAAACAGAGCTTAGCAAGGACCCTGGTCCGCCATGCTTCCACGTCCACCGGATGACGCTAAAAAGACATAGTTTAACAGGGGGTTGACGATACTTACAAGCAAGCCTGCGTCCACTGGATGACACTCAGCCTGGATGAAGTAACTCGCCGGACTCGACTGACTCTAGGGTTTGTTGGCCAGAGCCGAAAGTTTTGTTGTATTGATGTTGTTGTATGTTTTACAATGGCTGAGGGCTTATTATTATACCCTGAGCGTAGATAGAGTCCTAGTCGAATTACAACTCATCAATAGATAAGGAAACCAACAAACTATCATATATCTAAGGTAACTTGGAGTCCCACTTTCCCTTTCACAACGGACTCCGATCGTGATCGCATCTTGGCGGCGCGGACTCTGGATGACGTCACCAATACCGACGCTGCACGCCTCCTGTCACCTTCGCCCGATAACCGATTCACCGTGCAATCGGCTATTTTCCTTCCTTCCGCTGGACGGAATCTGCTTCCGAGATCGGCTATCTTCCTCCAGTATCGGCTATCTTCCTCTGGCATCGGCTATCGGCTCCCAGCCCAAAATTTGGTGTTAACAAGTTCTCAGTCCTTTCTCATATATCCTTCAATTCTAATTATTTAATCATTCTCAAAAACATCCTAGTTCCGAACCACTCTTCACTGAATGGTCGAAGGATCAAGTCTCCATAACCGAGGAGCAACGACGATTCGAATCGATTAGTACCCAGCTAGGGATCCCTATCCACACTGCATATGTAGCACTTAAGCTTGCATATGCCAACCCCGCCTACCACGGCTTTTCGTACCCCGGAACCGGTCCTGCACCACCCGAGAGCACAGTACCCCTCTAGTCTCCAGGCACGACGGCCACGAGGGTACACGCTACTCTCGCCATCTCTCCACTCCCAGTGCGTGGTTGTCGGTTCCAGCAGTAGAGCCACCGGAGTCAGAGGCTTTCCGTAGTATGTGGCTAGTTGCAAAGTCTCAATCTAACAGGCCTACAACGAATGGTCCCTAGTTATTTTCTGTTGGCGACAATGCATTGGGACTCTAACCCAAGTACAAGTGTCCCTTCGGTTTTCAAATCCCGTTTTCGTCGGTGACAATTGTTGGGACTCTAACCCAATGCCACGATCACCAAGCAGGAAAACCCTTCTCGTCGATGACAGTGTACTGATCAGGTGCACAGCCACCTAACGAGAATAATAACAATTCCCTTTTTCATGTTTAAATAACATATCACAATAACTCAAAATAGCATTTATGCAAATCTACATTATTTATGCAGGGCTAAGCATTTTCCAATGTTTTCATTTTAAAATAGGTTTCCAGCGATAATATATCAAGGTAGGTAATGCAACAAGTAGGTGATAATCAACTCCTATCAACGTAATGCATTAGATTAACTCAAGTTATGAACATTTTATAAATCACAAGGAAGGGGCTGAATGCACCGGGGCTTGCCTGTTGCTTGGAGTAGATAGAACTCTGAAGTCAATCACCAAGAAGGGTCCACGTCCGCCGAGTGAAGACCTTACTTGGGACTTGCTTCAGATAACAATTACCGCGCGTTCACTACACGAAGTAATAATGCAATATTTAACATGATGATATGTATGTTATGATGCTCAAGATACATGAAATCATAGATTAAAGAGAGTAACCTAATTAGAAAGTTGAGTACAACTATTCCTTCACGATAAAGTTGCAATCTAACAAAAAGTATCATGTCATCTTATTGACCATTTTAGCAGTCGTTGAAAGCCGAACTAGCTCTCCTATAACAACAGCTAGTACCCACTAAAGTCATTCATAAAATCCCTTATTATCATAAGTGTTTAACATAAATTACTAATGTTTTCAATTAATATTTATCTACTACATGAAGTACACTCAAACATCAGTAAATAACAAGATTAGCGTAAGCTTTAACAAGTTGGCAAGATACCAAAGGTCAACACGTGATAACGACCCAGGGTTAACACAAAATCCTAAGGTCACACAAAACCTAAGTCATTAGGGTTTTCTATTTATTTTTATTAATTAAATTATAGAGCACAAAGTAATAAATGAAGAAACTATTTGCATTTGAGACCAAACTTTTTCTACAGGTAGTACACACCCTAAATTGTTTAAGGTTTCCATCCATTTTATTAATCGATTTATAGAGTATTAAATAATACTTATGTACTATTTCCATTTGAGCCCCAACTTCTCCTACCGGTAGCACTTTAGTCTAAAACCATACCAATCATCAATTTCATGAAGTTTGGATAGACATTGTGGCCTACATAAATACTAGAAGTTTCATTTATATAATTAGGAATAAATCACTAATAATAAAAATTCATCCAAATGGGCCACAATTTTTTGTGGAGGTAGCCCATGACTCAAAACAGTGTCACAATAAATTTCATGATTTTTAGATTATTATTTTAGCCTATAAAAATCCTAGAAGCTTTATTTAATAATTAAAAGACATATTTTTATTCTAAACCGAAAACAACCAAACTTCTTATTTCATATTTTTCCTGTGTTATGAATATCACAGAGAGGCTACACAAAAACTTTCATACTTGTATCACCTCTAATTATTCAGTTATGAAATGACAAAAATCAGCTCATTTCGAAAATAAAAGAACACTAGAAAAAAGGAGAAACCTTCTCGGGCTCAAAGTCACCCGACTCAGCCCAAGGTGCGCGCAGATCGGCCCAAATGGCCCGCCCAAACCGTGCACTCTCTCACTCTCTCCCACCAGTTCACATGAGCCCAGCTCGGCCCACAGGTGCGAGCAGGCCGGCCTATAGAGGCATGCCCGGCCTCCCTCTTCCCCACTGCTCCATCCGAGCAGAACAGAGCAGAGGCACGCGTGCGCGCGGCGGCGGCTTGCCGCGGAGCTCGCCGGCGGCGACCCTCCGGTGGAAACAAAAGCACCAGCATGCTCCCCAAGCCCCCGCGAAACCCACTGACCACGCGGTTGGGTGGATTGGAAGTCAAAATGATGGCAATCACAGCCATGGCGGCTCGGTTACGCTGGGAACCGGCGGCGTGCAGCGTTCCGGCCGCTAGAGCGTGATAGGGTTTGGGGTAAAGTGCGGGATGTGTCCAGGGTTCTCACCAAGGACTTCCAGTGCAGTTGGTTGGGGCAGATACGGCTCGGAGATCGGTCGTCGATGTTCACCGCGGCCATGGCGGCGCGAACCCAACGTCGAGTCAGCGTTCCGCTACGTCCTGAACCCCAAACCAAAAACCGCCTAACGCTTGAGCATTGTGAAGCCACGGAGGAGCCAAAACGTGCAACGAAACTGGACGAAGCTCACCAGAGCAGACTGGGCACGGCGAGTTGTTCGCGATGGCGCTGGAATCGGCCGCGGAGAAGAAGTATCTTGTCCAGGCGATTCAGGCAACGAAAGACGACACTATCTAGCTCAAACGGTGCACAAGGAAGATCCAGAGCAGGGTGCAAGAGGAATTGGAGGATGGTGGCTTGTTGGCTGCAATTTAGCCGCGCCCCGAGAGGTGGCTGGTGATGACAGCAGGGACGAGAGAGAGAAGGACGGCGACCGGCTTTGGCTTTTAAGGGCAATCGGATGGTGTGCGGGGTGGAGAGGACCCCCATGGGCCCGGCACTGCCGGTGACACGCGGCCGTCCGGCCCTAGGCATTGCCGGCGGCCAGCGCGCGCACGCGGTCCTGTACCCGAGCGGAACACAGCCAGACCCCCCCGTAGATGCACTGTAGCAGTGTATAGATCAAAGCCTATTTTGATATTATCTCCAAATTTCAAATGGTAACAAGAGAAAGTGAAAAAATAAAAGTTGTGAAGAATTTTGTGTAGAGCATTTTTCCTTTTTGGACCATATTCAAATTCGGAATATTTTTGAAATTACCAGAAAGGGGGTGAATCCCCAATTTGAATTTCAAATTCAATTTAATTGATTTCTCAAAATTTTACCATATAACTTGAAAGTCTGTAAATATAGAAGTTGTCCTTTTTGTCAATCCCTACAACTTTTATTATTAGAGTTTGGTCAGATTCTTCATAAAATTCGAAATAGCATTTCTAATTTAAATTTCAAAACACTGTTTTGAGGTTAATTTACATTTCTAATGTATAACCTCAAAATCCCCAAATACAAAAATTGTTCAAATTGAATAGCCTTACAACTTTCATTAAAGTAATTTGCCCAAATTCTTGATAGTTTTTGAAAGGGCATTTTAGATTTGAATAAACAAACACTAATTGGGTTTTAATTTAAATTTCCACTAGTAAACATTAAAATCTCCAAACATGAAAGTTGTCCTATTTTAAAAGGGCTAAAACTTTTATTAAAAGACCATCATCAGATTCCTACTAGTTTTTGAATTTGTATTTCAAGTTTAAACTTTAAAACCTAGATTAAGATTTTATTTGAAATTATTTTTAATAACTTCAAAATTGCCCAAAATAGAAGCTGCTCAACTTTTAACGATTTACAACTTTTCTTTAAGGCCCAACACTTGATTCTATTTAGTTTTTGATTTCGAGTTTCGGGTCCGATTAGGTTTTTAATTGTTTTCCTTTTTATTTTCTATTTGAATTTAGAGGCATACACACAAACAATTATTTGAATCATAAAGTCACTCAAAGGTACCTAAGCACATTCACATGTGAAAATAAAAATTGTCTTAGTGATGCACAGTAACAATGATTTTATGCGGGATGAATTACATGCAATCATGATGGCATGGTAGGTTTTTAGTTAATGTAACACCAGGGGTATTACAAACACACCCGAGGCACCGGGACCCGAGATCCCACAAGGTGGGGCCGGCCGGCGCCCCCCTGCTAGGGTTTCGGCCCACCTTCTGGAGTCTTCTTCCACCGCCTTTGTGGAGTCATCTCAGCCCATGTTTCAAGTCGGTTTGATCCTACGACGCACGTGCATCTCACCGGGCTATAAATAAAGGGGCAGAGCCCCCTGGAAGCATCAACCCATCATTCATTCAAGGCATCAAGTCCTCAAGCCATCAAGAGCCTCCTAGTTCATCAAGAGCTTCCTAGTTCATAGTTCTAGCCTAGTTAGATTAGAGAGTAGAAGAGTTCTAGTTCTTCGACGGATCTGGAGCCCCGGCGTCTGTCTGGAGCACGGAGTTCGGTATAATTCTAGTTCTTTCTCTATTATTGTATTCTTCATTATGATTAGGGAAACATTGTCCTTAATAGTTCATATGTTCTTGATTACGATAGTCTTTGTCTACTTTGATTATATGTCTAGTATAGTTGGCTTGATCTTATTGAATTCATGTAATTGCTCGTATCGCGTTTATTCATGCTTACGATGGATAGATGATGAACGATATGTAGACGTGGTGCCTAGGTATTTTATTTATCTGCGAGTGCACCCTGATGTGCCGGGTCGTGTGGTAGATCGCGTAGGTGACAGCTGCGTTGAGTCCTCTGTAGTCCACCCCCCGTATGTAGGCCAGCAGGCACGGTCACGAAGTTTGGTGATGACTCTGTTTCACACAGTTCCTAGATGATGCCCTTTGCATGTGATCATGATATAGGATTAGTCTAAGAATGATTGCTAGATGTAATTGCACTAATTAGAGTTATTCATTGATGTAGTTATAGAATTACCTTCGATATTAATTCCTTAGTTTATCCATTGGCTAGCTATTACTATGACTAGAGAAGTGCTCTGATGATTATCTTTTATTTATGATGCTTGATCATACTTATCACCTTTATCTTTATTTACCTTGTGACCTCTGCCCGTCATGAGTAGAGTAAATGACATCGGTAATGTTACTTATCCATTGACTATCAATATAATAGATTGTAGTTTATTCTTAGTCCTTCCTAGTGGTATAAATATAAATCGACAACCTGGTAGAACTCCCTAGGTAAAATGCTACAATGGTATAATTATCTGTCCGCTTGCAGAACTGATCTTAGTTTATATTATTTATATTTATTTCTGCCTAGTCACATAGATTAATATATGAAACCTTTATTTATTCTTAGCATTATTAATTAGGGATGACAACCTAGTTCTTGCATAAGAATGTTGGTAATAGAAAAGTGGCTAGTTGCTAATGACAAGTTAATTAATTACCATTCATCTTCTAATCTCGCCTCTCGCATTAAAAGTTATATAGTTATATTTGGCGATGTTAGTAGATGTCAACAAGCATTTTTGGCGCCGTTGCCGGGGAAGGCACATAAACTTAGGAAATATTGATAGCATATGTATACATAAAGGATAAGATTGTATTACCGATTGATCTCTAACTCAAACAGGTACACCCTTGCTTTTTTATCATTTGTTTATCTTATGTAGGGTGATGAATCAATGATTTTTCTCTTCCAAATAATTATATTGATGATCCAGAGAAACTCCTGAGAAAAAAGAAGTTTGTAGAGACGAGGGAAGATCCCGAATCACTATCAAAAACACCCATCGTTTCTTGAGCTAGTTTATCAAAGGAGCCAGCTCCAACATTGGAAGAAGAACACTTAGGAGAAGATTTATCTCCTGTGTTTGAAGACATGGCTAAGAAGACGCTGCGCGAGTTCTCTGCCCCAACAACAGAAAACATCCGGACTGGACCAGCAGTCAACACGGGGGAGAATGGATTCGAGCTCAAGCCTGCTCTTATCACCATGGTTCAAGCCAGCCAGTTTTGTGGAAAAGCTCATGAAGATGCAAGTGCACATTGACAACACTTTCTAGAGACTTGCAGCACCTTCACGATTAGAGGAGTACCAAGAGATGCTATTTTACTCCGTCTTTTCCCATTTTCACTTTTGGGGAAAGCCAAGCAGTGGTTCTACGCCAACAAAGACAAGAACACTACTTAGGACCGATGCTCAACTGCTTTCCTGGCAAAGTTCTTTCCTACCGGCAAGACAAATGCTCTACTTGGGAAAATCTCAAGTTTTCAACAGCAACATGACGAATCATTCATTGAAGCATGGGAGAGATTCCAAGATTATATTGAAGACTGTCCTCATCATGGGATAGAGGATTGGCTACTATTGCAGACCTTCTACCATGGGCTAATCTCTAGCACCCGTGAGTCCATAGATGCTGCAGCTGGAGGAGCATTCCTTTCACTTAAGCTTCCAGAAGCTCAAGCACTTGTTGAGAAGATGGCCTCAAATTCAAGCTGTAATGAAGAATGTACTCAACCTCGCAAGAGAGGAGGAGGCATCCATCATCTGAAGGAGACTGACATGGTCACTGCCAAGCTAGACCTCATCATGAAGAAGCTCGACATAGAGAAGAAGGAAGTCATGCATATCAATGATTCTAGCATGACCTGTGAAAAATGTGGAGATTACGGGCATTCAGCCATCAACTGCCCTACATTGCAAGAGGATGTGAACTTCATTGTAATACCCCGGGTATTACGGCTAATTAATTATGTCATGTCATCATGTTTATTATTAAGCATCTGCATATGAATGTGCTTAGGGATTTTAGAGTGACTTATTTATGAATTTTATTGGTGTTGCAATTGAATCCCTAATTGGCAAGAAAAATTAAATCAAAAGAAAAATCTGAATTTAAGCCCTAATCGGACCCAAAACCCTAAATCAAAATCTACTTGGAATCTTGTGATGGTGCCTTAATAAAAGTTGTAGATCTTTTAAAATGGAACAACTTTTATTTTGGGTGTTTTTGAAGTCCCTTAATAGAAATTTGAATTAAACCCTAATTACTACTTTGAAATTCAAATTTGAAATGCTAATTTGAAAACTATCAAGAATCGGACCAAACTTCTTTAATGAAAGTTGTGAAGCTCCACAAATAGAACAACTTTTATTTTTCAAGATTTTAAAGTCATTGAGGATAATTCATAGAATTTAATAGGATTAGAAATGGATCTCAAATAGTGATTTTACCCCCTTTTAAATATTTTCAAAATTATTCAAAATCTGAACATGGTCCCAAAATCAAAGTTGTTCAGAATTTGGAACACTACAACTTTTGTGTTTACACTTTTTCAAGTTGGTGCACAAAATCTTGTGGGATTGATCGAAAACCGATTGGAGGGCAATCAAACAGCTACAGTAACCTGCCTCCTCTCCTCTGTTCGCGCACAGGGCCGGCAGCCGCCCGTGCCGGCCGGCCGTGTGTCCCTCCCCACCGTAGCTGAGCCTGTAGGGGACCCCGTGCTGCCTTGGATCACCCCTGTCTCCCTTCTCCTCGGCCATATAATGGCGACCGGTCGCTCCTCTGTCCCCCTGTCCATTCCGGCCGCCGTCGTGCTCACCTCGGGTCCCGTCCAAATTAGCCGTTCCCACTCCACCATATCCAAATTGCTCCCACCTCTAGCCTCCCCATTTCCCCGCGAACCGATTGCCTCATCTTGCACAGACGTTCGTGCTCCGAAGGCCCCAGAACACTTGTTGTCGTCCTCGCGGCCGGTCGGAGTGCCGCCGTAGCCATTCCCCTCTCGACGAGCTTGCTGCGGTGAGCGTCTCCTCCCTCGGTCTAGCATTCTGGGCTCTCTGGTTCATGGTGATGCTTATGCGTGCGATGATTCCTTATCTGGTGCCCTAGGTTCGCCGGAACAGAGAGGGTGTCGACGGGAAGCGCCACCGCGGGATTGCTCGACGTCAAGCCCGTCACTCGGCACCACCTCCGTCCCAACCATCTACCCATCTAGGGTCGCGGTGAGCTCCTGGTTCTTTCTAAGCCCTTTTCCTTGGACTCTACTGGCTCATCGAGGTCGGCACCCGCTGCACCGCCCTCACCGAGCCGCCGTGGTCGCGGCCGGGTGCGCTCCAAACCCTAAAACCGCGTAGCCAAATAGGTCGTCGTGTTCGTAGGAACCTCCGGAGCACGATGGTGCTCTCAGTTTGGTCAGCCGGCTCACCGACGGCGAGCTGGGGCCGGTCAAATGCCGGCGGTCGTCGGTCAGCGGCTGTGTGAGTGGCAAAGGGCCTCGGGTTAAAAGAAACAATAGTTCAGGGGGTTATTTGCAAAGATATAGACTCATGTGAATAGTTACCGTAGGACTGCGGGTTGATTCCCTGGTAACCCGAGGGCTTTTATGCAAAGCGCCTGCGCGCACGCGCGAGCAGGCCGGGTGGGCCGGCCTGTTTCGCTCGTGGGCCGCCCCGCGTTAAATCCCTTTTCCATTTTCTCGGGGAATTTAAAAAGGCTTTTCCATTTTAATTTTTGATGAATAGTACTGCTATTTGTTATTTTCATAGGAATATTTCTGTTGGGTTAAAAATCATGAAAATAATTGTGTATGCTCTCTAAAGTATGTAGTATTTTACAAAAATATTAAATATAAGATTTGGACACCTTCTGTAGGAACTAAAAATCAGCATATTAATTAACAACTGCAACTTTGGACAATTTTAATAAATTCCAGATTAATCCAAAAATCATGAAAATTTATGTGACACTATTTAGGGGTAGAACCTATCTGTTGGTTAAGTTTGGGCTCAATTAGAAACTATTTGATCACTTGTTAATTAAATATTGGGTTAATTGGATCATAGGATTGATTTAAACAAATAATCCCTGTAGTTTGGTGTGATTTTGGATTGATTGGGTTCATGGATCATTCACCATAGTGATCCTTGACAAAAGTAATGAAATCATTCATTAGTTGTAGTAAAGCTGTGCAGCGGCTTTCTATGACTGTTAAAATGGTCAATAAAACAAAAGTATGAAAACACCATTTTACTTTCCGTAAAACGTTTGCAACTTTACCGTAAAGGAAAGTTGTACTCAAGGATTAAATGGTTTACTTTTGAGCATTTCATTCATTGTCTTCATGCCACGCTAAGCATGCATCATTGCATACGTGTAGTGCCCGTCACCGAGGAAGTCCAAGTCGAGGCCACTGCCGAGGAGGTCACTCCGGAGGTCATCCAGAGATTCGACATCTACGGAACCGAGCCCGACCCGACGCTGTACGCAATCCAAGGCAAGCCCCGATGCATTCAGCCCCGCCTTGTGTTTTATAAAATATTTATAACTTGAGTCTATTATTGCATTAGGTTGTTAGGAGTTGTTTGTCCCCTATGTTGTTGCATTACCTGCCTTGATATATAATACCCCGGAAACCTGTTTAAAACTAAAAATGTTCAAAAATGCTTAGCCCTGTTTAATCAATTTAGATTTGCATAAAAAGGCTATTTTGACCTATGTGAATGTGATAACTATGAATCATGAGAAAGGAGAAAGGGACATGAGTCCGTTCGGGGATTGTGTACTTGGGTAGCAGCCCCAATGCACCGTAACCGACGGAAAGGGGTTTTCCGTTCGTTGGTTGTGAATTTGGGTTAGAGTCCCAATGCTTGACCATCGGCGGGAAAGGGATTTGAAAACCGTTGGGACACTTGTATTTGGGTTAGAGTCCCAATGCAATGTCACCGGCGGAAAAGAATTAGGGACCGTTCATTGTAGGCCTGCTGTGATCGAGACTTTGCAACTAGCCACATACTACGGAAAGCTCTAACTCCGGTGGCTCTACTACTTGAACCGACAACCACGCACTGGGAGTGGAGAGATGGCAAGAGCAGCATGTACCCTCGTGGGCAGCGTGCCTGGAGAGGAGAGGAATACTGTGTTCTCAGGTGGCGCAGGACCGGTTCAGGGGTAGAAAATCCGTGGTAGCCGGAGTTGGTATATGCAAGCTTAAGTGCTATATATGCAGTGTGGATAGGGATCCCCAGCTGGGTACTAATCGATTCGAATCATCGTTGCTCCTCGGATATGGAGACTTGATCCTTTGACCTACAACTAAAAAGTGGTTCAGAACTAGGTGTTTTGAGAATGATTAAAGAATTTGAAAGTATGATAATATATAAGAATGAATTTGGAATTATGGATTATGATTAAAATAAAATTGAGTAAAATATTGAAATAGGATAGTAATGCTTTTCTGCAAAACCTTTGACTCTTGCTCAAGCCTTACCTTGACTCCCTCCAGCCTGCATTCCTGAGTCTCATTCTTTTTCTTAGTCAGGTAAGTCTTGCGGAGTACCCCAGTACTCAGGGTTTATTAACCCCATGTTGCAGGGATACAGCAGTCGGAGGTTTGTCTCGCCCCCTGCTGTGTGACAGTGGTCCAGGAGGGAAGTGAGGAGGAGTAAGGTTGAACCCATGGGCAGGGTTCTTATCATTAAATACTTAATTATGTTGTATCGTCATTCCACTGCTACTTATTTTATTTATGGTCTGTAATATTTGCACCTTAATCTTATTTGGATAAATGGTTTATAATCTAAGTACCTTATAATCTTTCCGCGCTTTTACTCTGATGTAATTTGTTACAAAATGTTGTAATTCTGTAATGGCTTCGCAATGGGATCCTGTCGGAGGAAATCGGGCGCTAATGTAGCCCGGCAGGACCTTCTAGATCATTTGGGACACGGGCCCGGCTGTCAGAGGTCATTAGTGACAATGACAGGTGCATGTGGGTCATGTGATTTAGGCGGTTCTGTTACAGCTGGTATCAGAGCGTTCCATTGCTAAATCATTATGATATTACTTTGCAAAACTTCAAAATATTTTGGATCATAAACTTTAAACTGCTATTTTGGTCCATATTGCTTACTCTTGTCTTAATCTGTATTATAGATATGGTAGTCTGTGGAATAGCGCTATTATTAGCCCTATGTTAAAAATTAAATATGCAAGTTATTTATTTTGCATTGAATTTAAAATTTCGTAAGTACGATTCATGCATCATGATTGATTCACATGATAAATAACTTCCTCCTTAAAATGGGTTATGGGTTTGGATCTATCAAACCTATTCTTGCTAGCCTATATTATATCCTCACTAATCCCAACTTATCTTCTCCAGCATGGGCAGACCGCGCGCAAGATGACGGGACCCAGAGGTGTGCCGCGTCACCAGCTGGCGCCGCGCGACGGGGAGGCCTCTGTCAGTCGTCGCCCCCGCCGCAGCCGCGCTGAGTTGCAGGAGGAGATAGAGAGGATGAGGGAGGACATGAGGAGGATGATGGAGGACTTTGTCGCCGCTCGTCGGGAGCACTACCAGGACGTGGCGATGATCGACCGACTGCGGACTTCTGTGGCTCGTCTGATCGAGCAGAGGGACGCCACCTGGGCGTGTGAGGACGTGACCAGGGCGAGGCTGCACGAGCTGGAGATCTACATGGAGCAGATCGAGGACTACAATGACACACTGCACGAGGAGGTGCATAGGCTCAACAACGAGCTTAACTCGATCCTGCAGCCACGTGTTGAGGACCCCGAGGATGGTGTGGTTGTTGGTCCTGAGGATCAGGACATGGAGGACGTTGATGAGGAGATTGAGCCTCTCCAGGTGATCGTCGAGGAGGACGCCGACGAGGACGTCGAGGAGCACGTGGCGGAGGTTGACGAGGACGGTGTCGTCTCTGACGGGACTGTGGGTGACGACGTCTAGACTAGCAGTAGGACTCGTGATGTCAGTATTCGCACTCTTTAGGGTATTGTAATGTCAGTGTTGCCATGAAAACCTTAGTTATGGTTTGAGAACTATGTCGAGTGTTGGTTATGTACCCTGGTTATTGTAATGTATGGTGTGTACTGTATTAAGACTTGATTAAGTAATCTAAGACTCGGTTTGGCTTAATTATGCACAGATGCATGTTCACACCCGCTCGACTGGTGCTGGTACTTCTGAGGACGGGGCCATTCCGCAAGCACCGCCGATTCCACCCACCTTGGCAGATGCCATCGCCGCCTTGGCCAACGCTACAGCGTTGCTTGCTCAAAACCGGGATGACCGTGGTGGGCGCCGTGGCCGCACCATGATGAGGAAACAACTTATGTAGACTTTACAGACACCCATCCACCGGTGTTTACCAAAGCGGATGAGCCGCTAGAAGAAGATGACTGGCTCCATATCATGGAGCAGAAATTTGGATTGATTCACTGCACAGAAACCCAGAAGCCGTTGTTTGCAGCACAGCAACTCCGAGGCCCTGCGAGCACTTGGTTTGCAAACCTCCAGTCAGCACAGCCGGAAAGGCACCAACTTACTTGGGCGGAGTTTCACGAGGCTTTTCGTGCACATTACATCCCTGCGGGGGTGATGAAGGTGAAGTTGGATCAGTTCTTGGCTCTGCAACAGAAGGAATCCACAGTCATGCAGTATGTCAGCCAGTTCAACCATCTGTCGCAGTATGCCCCTGAGCATACCAACACCGATCAGAAAAAGAAGGACTGCTTTATCAGGGGTTTGAACTTCAAGATTCAACAAAGCCTGTCCAACAATCTCAACTACACTTATCATGAGGCTGTCAACAGTGCCATTGCTTTTGAAGACAGTGATCGCAAGCATCAAGAAGATAAGAAAAAGAAGAAGTCTGGATCAGCTGGATCTTCTGGCCATCAAAAGCGCCAGAAAATCATATACCATCCCACTCACCACTCACGTCCCCAGTATCCCCATCAGCAGGTCGTAGTTCGAACTGCTGCTACCTCTCACACTTCCAACCAACAAAGCGCCACTCAGCTGAATGCCCCTGGCGTTCGGGTAACCACTCCTCAAGCAACCTACAACCAACCCTGCTACAATTGTGGCAAGATGGGACATTGGTCCCGCAACTGCCCATTCCCCAAACAGTACAATCAGAATGCGCAGAAGGCTCCTGGTGGACAGTAGCAGCAGCAGACTCAGCACCGTGTCCAGCAGCAGCAGGCCCCGAAGGGAAAAGTTGTCAGAAAAGCAGTACAGGTCTACTACACACAAGTTGGAGATATTCCTGAAGGTGAACCCGTCATGCTGGGTAGGTTCCCTGTCGCAAGTCATCCTGCTATCATGCTTTTCGATTCTGGTGCATCGCATTCATTCATCAATCGTACATTTGTTGTCAAGCATGAAATTCCGATTGGGCAGATAGAGGAAAATTTCCTTATACAGTCGCCCGGAGGGCGCATTAGTACTAAAGAGATAGCGCATCGGGTGCCCATAGAACTTGGCGGGCATATATTCCCGACCTCAATGATAGTGCTAAAGGATCAGGATATAGATGTGATATTAGGCATGAATTGGATGTATCAGCACAAAGCTCTCATAGATGTGCTGAATAGAACCATCAGGGTAAACTTGCCTAGTAGTCAAACTCAACTTCTTATCCAACTTCCAATACCTCAAAGAGCAGTTGATAGGGTACGTGCAACCCCAGTTAAAGAGGTGCAGAACATTCCGGTAGTCTGTGAATTCCCGGATGTATTCCCTAACGAATTGCCTGGTTTACCCCCTGACCGTGATGTAGAATTTGCCATAGAGCTGAAGCCAGGAACAGCACCTATTTCCAGTAGAGCATATAGAATGACGCCCAAGGAATTGGCAGAGTTGAAGCTTCAGTTGCAGGATCTGTTGGATAAGCATTTAATCAGGCCTAGTTCATCACCCTAGGGTTGTCCTGCTATTTTTGTTAAAAAAAGGACAGTTCCCTCAGACTTTGTGTCGATTACCGCCCACTCAATGAGGTCACCATCAAAAACAAGTACCCTTTGCCTCGCATAGATCTACTTTTTGACCAACTTGCTGGGGCCAAGGTGTTCTCAAAAATTGACCTCAGATCTGGGTACCACCAAATAAAAATCCGTCCTGAGGATATTCCCAAAACTGCCTTCACCACCAGATATGGTCTCTACGAGTATCTGGTTATGTCTTTTGGCCTAACCAATGCCCCTGCCTACTTCATGTATCTCATGAACTCAGTCTTCATGCCCGAACTCGACAAGTTTGTGGTCGTGTTCATCGACGACATACTTGTCTATTCCAAAAACCCTAAAGAACATGCCAAACATCTGCGGGTAGTCCTAACTCGTTTGAGAGAACATCAACTGTATGCCAAGTTCAGCAAGTGCGAGTTTTGGCTGGACAGAGTTCTGTTTCTTGAACATATCCTATCGGCCGAAGGTGTATCGGTTGACCCAAGCAAGGTGGAAGAGATCTTGAATTGGAAACCACCGACCACAGTGCATCAAGTCCGTAGTTTTATGGGAATGGCGGGATATTACCGTCGCTTTATTCCGGATTTCTCCTAAATATCCAAGCCCATTACTAGACTATTAAAGAATGAGGTCAAGTTTGTCTGGTCACCTGACTGTGAGTAGGCATTTCAGACCTTGAAGAAATTGTTGACCACTGCACCAGTCCTAGCTCAGCCGGACATTGAAAAGCCATTTGACGTGTACTGCGACGCTTCTGGAACCGGTCTGGGTTGTGTCTTGATGCAAGAGGGCTGAGTCATTGCTTATGCATCATGACAACTTAAGCGCCATGAAGAGAATTATCCTACTCATGATCTAGAATTGGCCGCCGTTGTCCATGCATTAAAGATTCGACGTCATTATTTGCTTGGTAGTACCTGCAAGATTTACACCGATCACAAGAGCCTAAAGTATATATTTACCGAAGAAGAGTTGAACATGAGACAACGAAGATGGCTCGAGTTAATCAAGGATTATGACATTGAAGTGCATTACCACCCTGGTAAGGCGAACGTGGTTGCGATGCACTCAGCCGGAAGGTTCATTGCAATTGTTTGACAGTGAAGCCCCGAGACCTTCTTTATGCTATGAACTAGAGAAGTTGGGGGTAGCAATAGTTGAACAGGGCAGTTTGAACCACATTAGTATTGAGACCACCATTCGGGGAGAGATCATCGCAGCTCAGAAAGGAAGCAAGGGCATCAAGCATATCAAGGAGAAAGTCCAAGCTGGTACTGCAGATTGTTTCAGGATTAATGACGAAGGTGTCGTATGGTTCAAGGATTGGCTAGTAGTTCCAAAGGTACCCGAGTTGCGACAAAAGATTCTGGATGAAGAACATTTGACCAGATTCTCCATCCACCCTGGGAGCAATAAGATGTACCAAGATTTGAGGCAAAAGTTCTGATGGACCAAGATGAAAATAGAGATTGCTCGATACGTAGCAAGATGTGACACCTGTCAGAAGGTAAAAGCTGTCCACATGAAGCCTGGTGGAGAACTGCAACCTTTGCCTGTCCCCGCATGGAAATGGGAAGACATTAGTATGGATTTCATTGTAGGTTTGCCAAAAACTTCCAAGGGCTTTGACTCAATCTGGGTCGTTGTTGATCGCCTTACTAAGCAAGCTCATTTCATCCCCGTCAAGACAATTTACACTGCAGTGAACTATGCAAAGCTATATATCCAAAATCTGATGAAGCTTCATGGTGTGCCCAAGACCATTGTCTCAGATCGAGGTTCTCAATTCATTTCAAATTTTTGGAGGGCTTTTCATAAGTCACTAGGAACCAAACTTCTGCATAGCACTGCATACCATCCTCAGACCGACGGACAAACTGAGAGAGTCAACCAGGTGTTGGAGGACATGTTGAGGGCACGTACACTCAATTACACAGACTCATGGGATGAGTGTTCGGCACTGGCGGAATTCTCATATAACAACAGTTATCAAGAAAGCATCAAGATGGCACCATTCGAGGCTGTGTATGGTCGTAGGTGTCGGACGCCCCTAAATTGGTCTGAGCCTGGGGAAAGATGGTTCTTTGGAGTTGACTTGGTGGAGGAAACTGAAGAAAAGGTCCGGCAGATACAAAATAATCTGAAGGTTGCACAGTCGCGACAGAAAAGTTACGCCGATCAAAGACGCCGTCCCTTGGTGTTCAAGACAGGAGATTATGTCTACCTGAAAGTCTCACCCATGAAGGGAATTAGTCGATTGGAGTTAAAGGCAAGTTAGCTCCTCGATACATTGGGCCATTTCAGATCATAGCTCGTCATGGGAAAGTAGCCTATAAGTTGAGGTTGCCAGATCATCTCTCAACTGTGCACAATGTATTCCATGTGTCGCAACTCAAAAGGTGTCTTCGAGTGCCTGATCAAGTCATTGATGTTGAAGGGATAGAACTCCAACCTGACCTAACATACTCTGAGTATCCAATCCGGGTCCTGGATCGAAAAGATCGCGTCACTCGAAGAACCACCACAAGATGGTACAAGATTCAGTGGAGCGAACATTCAGAGGATGAAGCCACCTGGGAATATGAAGACTATCTTGCTGAGAATTTCCCCGAATTTTTCGCTACATTGTAAATGTAAAGTTTCTGGTTGTAGCATGTATAAACTCCCCTGATTATTTTATGGTGGAAAATTATAGTAGGTTTACTTGAGACATTTTCTTTTTCATTACTTAACCCTAAGGTTTTGTCATCTATCAAATCTCGGGACGAGATTTCTTTAAGGGGGAAGGGCTGTAATACCCCGGGTATTACGGCTAATTAATTATGCCATGTCATCACGTTTATTATTAAGCATCTGCATATGAATGTGCTTAGGGATTTTAGAGTGACTTATTTATGAATTTTATTGGTGTTGCAATTGAATCCCTAATTGGCAAGAAAAATTAAATCAAAAGAAAAATCTGAATTTAAGCCATAATCGGACCCAAAACCCTAAATCAAAATGTACTTGGAATATGATGATGGTGCCTTAATAAAAGTTGTAGATATTTTAAAATGGAACAACTTTTATTTTGGGTGTTTTTGAAGTCCCTTAATAGAAATTTGAATTAAACCCTAATTACTACTTCGAAATTCAAATTTGAAATGCTAATTTGAAAACTATCAAGAATCTGACAAAACTTCTTTAATGAAAGTTGTGAAGCTCCACAAATAGAACAACTTTTATTTTTTAATATTGTAAGTTATTGAGGATAATTCAGAAAATTTAATAGGATTAGAAATGGATTTCAAATAGTGATTTTACCCCTTTTTAAATATTTTCAAAATTATTCAAAATCTGAACATGGTCGCAAAATCAAAGTTGTTCAAAATTTGGAACACTACAACTTTTGTGTTTATACTTTTTCAAGTTGGTGCACAAAATCTCGTGGGATTGATCAAAAACCGATTGGAGGGCAATCAAACGGCTACAGTAACCTGCCTCCTCTCCTCTGTTCGCGCACAGGGCCGGCAGCCGCCCGCGCCGAGCACGCGGCGCTGCCCATGCTGGCCGGCCGTGTGCCCCTCCCCGCCATAGCTGAGCCTGTAGGGGACCCCGCGCTGCCTTGGATCACCCCTGTCTCCCCTCTCCTCGGCCATATAATGGCGACCGGTCGCTCCTCTGTCCCCCTCACCATTTCGGCCGCCGTTGTGCTCACCTTGGGTCCCCGTCCAAATTAGCCGTTCCTACTCCACCATATCCAAATTGCTCCCACCTCTAGCCTCCCCATTTCCCCGTGACTCGATTGCCTCATCTTGCGCAGACGTTCATGCTCTGAAGGTCCCAGAACACTTGTTGTCGTCCTCGCGGCCGGTCGGAGTGCCGCTGTAGCCATTCCCCTCTCGACGAGCTTGCTGCGGTGAGCCTCTGCTCCATCGATCTAGCGTTCGGGGCTCTCTGGTTCATGGTGATGCTTATGCGTGCGACGGTTCCTTATCTGGTGCCCTAGGTTCGCCGGAACAGGGAGGGTGTCGACGGGAAGCGCCGCCGCGGGACTGCTCGACGTCAAGCCCGTCACTCGGCACCACCTCCGTCCCAACCATCTACCCATCTAGGGTCGCGGTGAGCTCCTGGTTCTTCCTAAGCCCTTTTCCTTGGACTCTACCGGCTCATCGAGGCCGGCACCCGCTGCACCGCCGTCACCGAGCCGCCGTGGTCGCGGTCAGGTACGCTCCAAACCCTAAAACTGCGTAGCCAAATAGGTCGTCGTGGTCGCAGGAACCTCCGGAGCACAATGGTGCTCTCGGTTTGGTCAGCCGGCTCACCGACGGCGAGCTGGGGCCGGTCAAACGCCGGCGGTCGTAGGTCAGCGGCTGTATGAGTGGCAAAGGGCCTCGGGTTAAAAGAAACAATAGTCCAGGGGGTTATTTGCAAAGACATAGACTCATGTGAATAGTTACCGTAGGACTGCGGGTTGATTCCCTGGTAACCCGAGGGCTTTTATGCAAAGCGCCTGCGCACGCGCGAGCAGGCCGGGTGGGCCGGCCTATTTCGCTCGTGGGCCGCCCCGGGTTAAATCCCTTTTCCATTTTCCCGGGGGATTTAAAAAGGCTTTTCCATTTTAATTTTTGATGAATAGTACTGCTATTTGTTATTTTCATAGGCATATTTTTGTTGGGTTAAAAATCATGAAAATAATTGTGTATGCTCTCTGAAGTATGTAGTATTTTACAAAAATATTAAATATAAGAATTGGACACCTTCTGTAGGAACTAAAAATCAGCATATTAATTAACAACTGCAACTTTGGACAATTTTAATAAATTCCAGATTAATCCAAAAATCATAAAAATTTATGTCGCACTATTTAGGGGTAGAACCTATCTATTGGTTAAGTTTGCGCTTAATTGGAAACTGTTTGATCACTTGTTAATTAAATATTGGGTTAATTGGATCATAGGATTGATTTAAACAAATAATCCCTGTAGTTTGGTGTGATTTTGGATTGATTGGGTTCATGGATCTTTCACCATAGTGATCCTTGGATTGATTGGGTTCATGGATCTTTCACCATAGTGATCCTTGACAAAAGTAATGAAATCATTCGTTAGTTGTAGTAAAGCTGTGCAGCGGCTTTCTATGACTGTTAAAATGGTCAATAAAACAAAAGTATGAAAACACCGTTTTACTTTCCGTAAAACGTTTACAACTTTACCGTGAAGGAAAGTTGTACTCAAGGATTAAATGGTTTACTTTTGAGCATTTCATTCATTGTCTTCATGCCACGCTAAGCATGCATCATTGCATACGTGTAGTGCCCGTCACCGAGGAAGTCCAAGTCGAGGCCACTGCCGAGGAGGTCACTCCGGAGGTCGTCCAGGGATTCGACATATGCGGAACTGAGCCCGACCCGACGCTGTACGCAATCCAAGGCAAGCCCCGGTGCATTCAGCCCCGCCTTGTGTTTTATAAAATATTTATAACTTGAGTCTATTATTGCATTAGGTTATTAGGAGTTGTTTGTCCCCTATGTTGTTGCATTACCTGCCTTGATATATAATACCCTGGAAACTTGTTTAAAAATAAAAATGTTCAAAAAAGGCTATTTTGACCTATGTGAATGTGATAACTATGAATCATGAGAAAGGAGAAAGGGACATGAGTCCGTTCGGGGATTGTGTACTTGGGTAGCAGCCCCAATGCACCGTAACCGACGGAAAGGGGTTTTCCGTTCGTTGGTTGTGAATCTGGGTTAGAGTCCCAATGCTTGACCATCGGCGGGAAAGGGATTTGAAAACCGTTGGGACACTTGTATTTGGGTTAGAGTCCCAATGCAATGTCGCCGGTGGAAAAGAATTAGGGACCGTTCATTGTAGGCCTGCTGTGATCGAGACTTTGCAACTAGCCACATACTACGGAAAGCTCTGACTCCGGTGGCTCTACTATTTGAACCGACAACCACGCACTGGGAGTGGAGAGATGGCGAGAGCAGCATGTACCCTCGTGGCCGACGTGCCTGGAGAGGAGAGGAGTACTGTGTTCTCGGGTGGCGCAGGACCGGTTCAGGGGTAGAAAATCCGTGGTAGCCGGAGTTGGTATATGCAAGCTTAAGTGCTACACATGCAGTGTGGATAGGGATCCCCAGCTGGGTACTAATCGATTCGAATCGTCGTTGCTCCTCGGATATGGAGACTTGATCGTTTGAACTACAACTAAAAAGTGGTTCGAAACTAGGTGTTTTGAGAATGATTAAAGAATTTGAAAGTATGATAATATATGAGAATGAATTTGGAATTATGGATTATGATTAAAATAAAATTGAGTAAAATATTGAAATAGGATAGTAATGCTTTTCTGCAAAACCTTTGACTCTTGCTCAAGCCTTACCTTGACTCCCTCCAGCCTGCATTCCTGAGTCTCATTCTTTTTCTTAGTCGGGTAAGTCTTGCGGAGTACCCCAGTACTCAGGGTTTGTTAACCCCATGTTGCAGGGATACAGCAGTCGGAGGTTTGTCTCGCCCCCTGCTGTGTGACAGTGGTCCAGGAGGGAAGTGAGGAGGAGTAAGGTTGAACCCATGGGCAGGGTTCTTATCATTAAATACTTAATTATGTTGTATCGTCATTCCACTGCTACTTATTTTATTTATGGTCTGTAATATTTGCACCTTAATCTTATTTGGATAAATGGTTTGTAATCTAAGTACCTTATAATCTTTCCGCGCTTTTACTCTGATGTAATTTGTTATAAAATGTTGTAATTCTGTAATGGCTTCGCAATGGGATCCTGTCGGAGGAAATCGGGCGCTAATGTAGCCCGGCAGGACCTTCTAGATCATTTGGGACACGGGCCCGGCTGTCAGAGGTCATTAGTGACAATGACAGGTGCCTGTGGGTCATGTGATTTAGGCGGTTCTGTTACATTCATCAACAACAACACCTACTATCGTCCTCAGCAAAACCAAGGATGGAATCAGCAACCTCGACAAGGTAATTACCAAGGTAACAACCAAGGTAATAATTACAATAATTATAATCTTCCGCCTTTAAGAGATTTAGTTGCTGGTCAATCTAAATTATTCGATCAAATGTCTAGAAAGGTAGCCTCGAATGATAAAGCTTTAGAAAATATAAATACTAGAATGGATACCTTTGCTTCTGCTATAAAGAATCAGCACAGCATTAATAAAATGTTAGAATCACAATTAGCTCAGCTTGCTGCTGCTGTCCCTCCATTTGAGAAAGGAAAGATTCCGGGCCAGACGGAGGATTTAGAAACTGCTAACCTTGTTGATATTCACAATGCAACACATTACCAAATTGAGCTTGCAAATATACAGTGGATAGATCACTCACTACCTGAAAAGATGGGAGACCCTGGAAGACCTGTGATTCCTATCTCCATAGGATGTCACAACTTTCCAGAGGCTATCTGCGATTTCGGCGCAAGTGTCAACATAATGCCTAAGGTAATCTATGAGAGAATTTTAGGTGATCCTTTGTTGTACAGAGATATGCATTTGCAGCTTGCAGATCAGTCCATTTGCTACCCCGAGGGAGTACTAGAAGAAGCTGTTATCAGAGTGGGGCAATCATATGTCCCAATTGACTTTGTGATCATGGATACTGGAGGAGATGAGAAGGCACCCATTATCTTGGGACGACCATTCTTATGCACAACCAAAGCCATCATCTATGCGGAACACACCAAGATTGTCTTCCCCATCAAAGACAAGGAGAGATTTTCATTCAAGAACCGCATCCTCAAGAATCCAGCAGTCCCGAAGCAATTCCATCAACAAGAAGAGCAACAACAACAACGAGCACCTAAGAAGAAGAACAATAGAAGATGGAGGAAGAATAAGCCCCAGCATGTACCCAAAGGAACCGCTCAGCTAATCAATGCTATTAACACAGAAAATGATCATATGCTCCCGAAACCATTTCCAACAAAGAAAGGTGACCCAGGTGTACCAATCATCGAATGCACAATCAGAGACATCACTTTTCCCGACACCATCTGCAACACTGGATCAGGCGTCAACGTAATGTCCAAAAAGGTATATGATGAATTATTTGATGATTTACCATTATACCCAACAAATATTCAGTTGCAGATGGCGGACCAATCATTGAGATTCCCTGAAGGCGTAGTCAAGGATGTCATGGTAAGAATTCAAAATAAATATATACCCGCAGATTTTCTAGTTCTTGACACGCAGGGAGACCATTCCTCTACACCGCCAATGCTATCATCTACATCGGGTCTGGACAGATCCACTTCAACCTACCCACCGGAAAGGTACGCTGTCAATTCAAAACACATCTTAACCATGAGCAGATCAGGAAGCAACGCAACAGAAGGAAACGCCAAGCCCGCCGTCAGGCTGCCCAGCCTCACTGTGGATGGGAGGAGTTCTCTGGAAGGATTGTGAAGTATGAAGATGAAGACTGCTACAAAGAGCAAGAAGAAGCCGTACAAGCACCACGCTGGAGTGAGTGGGAAGCGAAAGCTGAGAGGATGGACCAGATTGCTAAGGCAGAGAAAGAAGAGATCCAGGCACAAGTAGAAGAATGGATAAAGAGATATGAAGAATCAAGAAAAGCTTACAAGGAAGAGCTGGAGCAAGAAAAGAGAGAAGAAGAAGAGACAGAAAAAAGATGGAAGGAGAAAGAAGAAGCACCTGCTATACCACCGCAAAATGGAGAATTGACTGAGGTAACCGCAGACAATGAACCTACCGAGTAAGTACTCTCCTCTATCTAAGTCCTGTCAGTAGACTTTAAATTCTGTACCCTAGCCATAAGGTTAGGATGGTAGTTATCTAATTAAGTTAGCATTCATTAAATTTTACTTTAACACATTTAGCATAATCATTTTTGCATATTAAGAAATATAAAACCAACAAAAATATTTACTGCTTTATTTACTGCATCATAAATATTAAAGCCCCATGAGAATGAATATTCCCTGTGGTGCCATAAAAATTATTAGCATGCATACATATTTGATTTCTGCATAAGAAAATTAGAAAATCCTAAAAAAAGAGAATCCTGTTGGAATCCTGCTAAAATCTATTAAAATCAACTCAAAGAATAATCAAAGTGCTCATTGGCTGACCGCTAACCTCTTGACAATTTGAGCCTCGAGTTTTGGTTTTCTTGTTGGAGTATAACTATGCAGGAATAATATTATGACTAAGGAGAGAGTTTATTAGTGGCACCCATTAAGACTGCTACTTACCAACTCACTCTAAAGATCATTCAAGCACCAAGTATTGCAAACATCAAGCTTGGGGGAGGAGCATCCCCTAGTTACCTGGTAACTTTATCTATGCGCTTATTAAGTCTACTTTATACAAACACAAAATACCAAAAATATATGAACACATGAAGGTTCACCATAGTATCATAGTAAAATCTAAAAATACCAAAAATATGTGGGCACATGAAGGTCCACACCTTTCACAAAAATACCAAAAATATGTGGGCACATGAAGGTCCACACCCTTAGAGAAGTTTCCTAATTGGGTAAAGAAGCTTAAACTTCTGCTGGAAATATAAAATCAATTACTTACAATGGAGTGATATTAAACCTAACCCCTCTCCAATAGATTTGGTATTTTTATTGGCAATTGAGTTTCATAGGATAACACAAGATCAAGGAGCTAGTCAACCCGACCCCCTTACACTGCCGATACACAGCTCAAAAGGATCACTCAATTTGCAACATCAAAGACCCTGCCAAACGTCAAACTTGGGGGAGGGCACCCTCCAATTAAAATCTAGCTAAGTATAAGTATCCTATCATTTTTATCATTATTACTATATCACTTTTTCGCGTGAGTTAGCTAGTAAAATAAAATTTGAAAACCAAATAAATATCTATCTATATATTAGAGTTTGTTTAGAGTCAGTCTAGGCTAGAACTAAATTAAAATTGATGAACATTAAAATTTTGTCTTGGAGATGATGAATAGTTGCTCTATCACAATACTTTTCAAATGCCTAGTTGGCAAACTTAAATTCTCTTGAGTTTTAGATATTGCTATTTTAACTTAAGAATTTACTCTGAACCTGAAACTTGTGGAGGCATATGTTTGAGCTAAGTCTAGGTAATTCATTGATATGATTCATGAAAGTTGAGCTACTATTTATCTTATTCCTAACATTACTAAGTTCTAGAGATTTATTTCGAAAATTTGAAATTTACATGATGAGCTCTTGTATTACAAAATGTGAATTCCTACCAAAACTATATATAATACATCTAGATAGGAAAACCTTTTGCACATTCATGCTGCTTGCTTTACATTGAGTTCAGTCAACCTTTGTTGTATACCATATGAGAGTCTTGTCATGCTTTTAAAACCAAGATCACGTACACACTTCAGCACATATGCATTATTCCTACCCTGAGAGTAATCACAACCATTTCCACTTTCATCAATGGTCATCATAAAAATATTTTCTCCTGTACTAGGAGTGAATACCAAAAAAATAAACCCCGTAGGACAGCCTTGGTATAATTGCTCTAAGTTCTTATTATTATTATCTCTCTAGTTATTCATATTCAAATGATACATGTGTCTATGCAAAAATATAAAAAGGGAGTAAAAGATAGATAAGTGTCCCAACATTAAAATAATGGGTACTAGATGCCCGCCTCCCAAATGAAAAAAAAGAAGAGAAAGAATAAAGATAGCCCATGTATTCCTCCAAGTTACAAAGGAGAGTGAATCATTTTCAAAGAGCAAAAGTAGAATTAGGAATAGCCACTAAATACCACATATACACCTATCCACCATATTCCATGCACATGCACATCTTGATTTGATCGTATGCCTCGATTCTCCGTGGATCCATTATTTGACTTTACAACATATGAATTGCAAGTATGCTTAAACCTTGTTATTGCCACTCCTATGAGCTCCACTATAAATCCTTAGTTATAGGAAGGCATAACATTAATGCCTTAAGTGAGATCCACAAATACCATAAATACTGAGAGACCTGAGGGTGTCATACAATTAAAGCTCTGAGTTTTATTTTGAAAACTTGCAAAACTCCGGGATATTAGTGCTGTGAAGAATTTGCTACATAGTGCAAGACTTGATTGTTCTTTCTTTCAATTACTCAAGACTGAGGCAAGAGCTGTAAAGCCCCATAGTTAAAGGTAAAATGGATAAGTTTAAAAGTTGGAGCAGTTTTGTCTAATTCGGAGGAGAATCTATGTTTGAAACATGTGTACTTGGAAAGTATGAAAACATTGTAGCCACTCCTGATCCAATTACATTAGTAATTAGGCCTAGTTCGTTTGCCAAGAGACTGGCAAATAGGTAAGCTTGGGGGTGTTGTTGACGGTGGATAACGTCAACTTTTATTACAACTTTAGACACCAAAGGATACATGAATACACACTAGTCTAGGGTTTTATCTGACAGTTTCCACGAGTTTTGCATGTTCTGTATTTTTTAGGGGCTATTCCAGAAAAGCATAAAAGAAGGGTTAAAGAGCATGATTACCACATAACTTAACCGCCAAGGAAACAATCATCACGAGAACACTAGAAGCATCTGGAACACACCCAAGGCACCGGAACCCGAGATCCCACAGGGTGGGGCCGGCCGGCACCAAGGTGGGGCCGGCCGGCGCCCCCTGCTAGGGTTTCAGCCCACCTTCTGGAGTCTTCTTCCACCGCCTTTGTGGAGTCATCCCAGCCCTTGTTTCAAGTCGGTTTGATCCTATGACGCACGTGCATCCCACCGGGCTATAAATAAAGGGGCAGACCCCCCTGGAAGCATCAACCCATCATTCATTCAAGGCATCAAGTCCTCAAGCCATCAAGAGCCTCCTAGTTCATCAAGAGCTTTCTAGTTCATAGTTCTAGCCTAATTAGATTAGAGAGTAGAGGAGTTCTAGTTCTTCGGCGGATCTGGAGCCCCGGCGTCTGTCTGGAGCACGGAGTTCGGTATAATTCTAGTTCTTTCTCTATTATTGTATTCTTCATTATGATTAGGGAAACATTATTCTTAATAGTTCATATGTTCTTGATTACAATAGTCTTTGTCTACTTTGATTATATGTCTAGTATAGTTGGTTTGATCTTATTGAATTCATGTAATTGCTCGTATAGCGTTTATTCATGAGTACGATGGATAGATGATGAATGATATGTAGACGTGGTGTCTAGGTATTTTGTTTATCTGTGAGTGCACCCTGATGTGCCGGGTCGTGTGGTAGATCGCGTAGGTGACAGCTACGTTAAGTCCTCTGTAGTCCACCCCCCATATGTAGGCCGGCAGGCACGGTCGCGAAGTTTGGTGATGACTCTGTTTCACACATTTCCTAGATGATGCCCTTTGCATGTAATCATGATATAGGATTAGTCTAAGAATGATTGCTAGATGTAATTGCACTAATTAGAGTTATTCATTGATGTAGTTATAGAATTACCTTTGATATTAATTCCTTAATTTATCCATTGGCTAGCTATTACTATGACTAGAGAAGTGCTCTGATGATTATCTTTTATTTATGATGCTTGATCATACTTATCACATTTATCTTTATTTACCTTAGGGCCTCTACCTGTTATGAGTAGAGTAAATGACATCGGTAATGTTACTTATCCATTGTATACCATCACTATCAATATAATAGATTGTAGTTTATTCTTAGTCCTTCCCAGTGGTATAAATATAAATCGACAACCTGGTAGAACTCCCTAGGTAAAATACTACAGTGGTATAATTATCTGTCCGCTTGCAGAACTGATCTTAGTTTATATTATTTATATTTCTACCTAGTCACATAGATTAATATATGAAACCTTCATTTATTCTTAGCATTATTAATTAGGGATGACAACCTAGTTCTTGCATAAGAATGTTGGTAATAGAAAAGTGGCTAGTTGCTAATGACAAGTTAATTAATTACCATTCATCCTCTAATCTCGCCTCTCGCATTAAAAGTTATATAGTTATATTTGGCGACGTTAGTAGATGTCAACAACCACGGAAATCAATTCGCTCGGAAAAATCACGTAACTCAGAAAACAATCGAACCAGGACCACGCGCACCGAAGTGGGCCTCGAAGGGCCACAGAGGGACGCCGCCCGGCGCCCTACCTGGGCCGGCCGGCGCCACCCTACCTCCTCTGCATCCATGCCTCGGCCACGGTCAGGTTTGAGTCCAATATAATTATAATTGCATATATTTCAATTCCTATTTCGATCCGAATCAAAATTTACATGATAAATCACTTTTAAAAAGAAAAGACTGTTTAATTCATTACTTAAGACTAAATTATATAACACTTTTCTAGGAGTCATGTTACTGTTGGAAACTATTTATAGGGACCCCATGATCGTTTAAGTTGTTCTGGAACACGAGACAGTAGAATAATGAGAACTCAATTCCTGTTGTTTCGTCTTTGGAGATTTTTATTTTGAAATTAAATAATTAGTTATACCTCTCCTTTGTGGTAAAGATAATGTCCCACCAGAGCCATATATAGGACAGAAACCTTCTACATTTAGTACTTGTTTTTGTATTGAGTTATGTCAACCTTTGTAACCCCTTGAAGAAATTTGTCATATTTTCGAATCAAGTGCCACTTCCACATAAGCATTACTCTAATCCGGAGTAATATCAAATTATTCCACTAAAAGTGTTTCTCTCCTACACTGGGAGAAAACACCAAAAATAATCATATAGAATAGCCACCAAATAATTGCTCCATGTTTCGTTAAAATCTCTCAGTTACTAAATTCAAAAGAGGTATGAGCTATGCAAAAGAAAAGGGGAGTATAAAAAAATGGACAAGTATCCAAAGAAATTAAAACAATGGGTACTTAGATGCTCACCTCCCTTGAAAAAAAAAGAAGAAGAAAGAAAGAGGATAGCTCATACTCTCTGGATAAACTTAATTGTTCAAAGAGAGATTTATTTTCAAGGAGCAACGTAGAATTAGATTCCACCATATTCCACCAAATAAAACTTGATTCGATTATATGCCTCATTTCTCAGTGGATTCATTGTTTGACTTTACAATAAATGCAATACAAGTATGCTTTCATATTTATACCTACCTGAGATCCACATAAGCTTTTTAGAACTAGGATAAAGAAGGCTATATCATTAATGCCTTGGTACCAGATATATCAGTGATTCAAGAGTACTAAAAAAGGAGAAGGTAAAGCTAAGTTTTATTTGCAAAATCAACTTACTCTCTAATTGACTTAACTAAAGGAAGAGAGTGATCTGTTTCAAGCTGTTCTGTTCTCCAACTACTCAAAGATTCATGTTAGACACTTTGAATTCCGCAGTACATGCATGACTAGATCAGTTTTATATAGTATATTCTCAAGTTATATTTTAAATGATCCATTCTCTCTAAACTTTTATATCTTAAAACCAACCCTTTTTCTCGGGACGAGTAAAAGCCTAAGTGTGGAGGTAATTGTTGACCCTTGTTAACGTCTAAATTTTATTATCAATTATCCCTACATTACATATGAATATCTAGTAGAATAGGGCTATTACTAATAATTTCCACGAGTTTTGGTGAATTGTATATTTTCTAGGGGATTATCCAGAAAAGCTTAAAAGAAGGATTAAAGTGCATAATTATCACGAAACTTGATCGCGAAGGAAACAAACGTCATCGGCAAGATAGAAGAGTGTAGAAGGCACCCGAAGCAACCGGGGCCCCACCTGGCAGGTGGTGGGGCCGGCCGGCCCTAAGAGGGGGCCGGGCGGCGCCCCCTAGGGTTTCTACTCGCCGTTTTCTGGAGTCTTCTTCCACTGTCTTTGAGGAGTCATCTTGGCCCTTGGTTAAGTCGGTTTGATCCTATGGCACGCATTCATCCCACCGGACTATAAATAGAGGGCCAAACCCCCCTGGAGGAGGCTAGATCGAGAGCTAAAGAGCCTGAAGCATTAGATAGATATCCATTAGATCTAGGCTAGCAATCAAGAAAGAGATTAGAGAGATAGAGTAGATGAGTAGAGATTCGAAGGAGTCCCGGCCTGTCGGAGCTTCTTCGTAGCTGTATTCGTCTGGATTCAACTCCTTCACCTGGAGCTGTGTTCTGAGGTACTTTTGTATTCAACATTCTGATTCAAGTAAGCATTTGTTCTTATTCGTTCTTAAGTTTACAACTCGTATTGAGTGCTTTGATCTTGGTAGCTCCTAGGTTGAAGTAGTAGTTGGTAGTGTAGACGTGGTGTCTAGGCTATAATTACTTGTGAATGTCCTCTGATTAGACGGATAGTGGTAGATCGCGTAGGTGACAGCTACGTTGAGTCCTCTGTAGTCCACTTCCCATTGATAGGATCAATAGGTATATTAGTGCTTGGTAGGAGAGAACTCTGATTTCTACTCTTATTCAGGTCACTGCCTAGTTAGAACGATATTATTCAAAGTTTGCCGGTTGTTGGAACTAGATAGTCACTAGCTACTTCCTCATTCTGATATTCCCTGGATTGATTGTGTTATCGGGTTAAGAATCAATAGACTTAGTCAGTATCACCTACTGTTCCTTTGGGTTCGATATTAAAACCGGGATTGTCTAGTGAAGTGCTACATCGGTATTCTATCTGTGCACTTGCGGATACTTTGATAATAATAATATTTAATAGAGTGCAGTTAATTTATACCAACAACAACCACCCGGTTTTGAAGATGAGAAGAAACCCAACCATGTGTACAAGCTAAGGAAGGCACTCTATGGATTGAAACAAGCACCAAGAGCATGGTATGAGAGGCTAAGAGATTTTCTCCTCTCTAAAGGGTTCAAGATGGGTAAGCTTGACACCACTCTATTCACCAAGATTGTTGATGGTGACTTGATGATCATGCAAATCTATGTAGATGACATTATCTTTGGATCAACAAGTCAATTCTTGTATGCGGAATTTGAGAAGATGATGGCTAAAGAATTTAAAATGTCTATGATGGGTGAACTCACATACTTCCTTGGATTGCAAATCAAGCAAATGAAGAATGGCACATTCATTAGTCAAGGGAAGTACACAAGGGACATGATCAAGAAATTTAGTATGCAAGATGCAAAATCAATTAGCACTCCCATGGGCACTAGTGGAAACTTGGATGAGGACAAATGTGGCAATATGGTTGATTAAAAGGCATATCGGTCTCTAATTGGAAGCTTTCTCTATGTCACCGCATCAAGACCAGATGTCATGTTTAGTGCGTGTATGTGTGCTAGATATCAAGCATCTCCTAGAGAGAGTCATATGAAGGCCGCAAAGAGAATATTGAGATATTTAAAGCACACTTAAGATGTTGGATTGTGGTATCCTAAGGGTGTAAAGTTTGAGTTAATTGGATATGCCGATGCGGATTATGCCGGTTGCAAAATCAATAGAAAGAGTACATCGGGAACATGTCAACTCTTGGGAAGATCTCTTGTCTCATGGTCATCAAAGAAGCAAAATAGCATAGCACTCTCCACCGCCGAGGTCGAATACATTAGTGCGGGGAGTTGTTGTGCTCAAATCTTGTGGATGAAGGCAACTTTGAGGGATTATGGAATCAACTTCAAGAAAGTGCCATTGCTATGTGACAATGAGAGTGCCATCAAGCTAACCAACAATCCTGTTCAACATCAAAGAACCAAGCACAATGATGTGAGGCACCACTTCATTCGGGATCATCAACAAAAGGGTAACATTGACATTCAAAGCATTGGAACCGATGATCAATTGGCTGACATATTCACCAAGCCATTAGATGAGAAGAGGTTTTGCAAGTTGAGGAATGAGTTGAATATTCTTGATTTCTCCAATATGAGTTGAGATCACCCCACGCATTTATGACATGCCTCTACTCTGACAAAGCAAGGTAAAATTGTATGACATATCATTCATACTTGCTAGGACATGTTTAGAGCATATAGACATACTCTTGACAACTTAGGATCATGCATGGAAAACAAATGATTTTGATGTATATATGCTACCACTATTGCTTTTCTTGCTTGTATGACCTAGTGGTGACATATAACATGTGTATGTGCTTAATCCCCTAGTGTTCAATCTAGTTCATGAGCTCAAGGGTATAACTTAACATGGGTAAGTGTTGGCGGTCCTTACCAACATAAATATAACATCATTTTAATACTAAAATAAATAGAGAATAGGGCTTTATCTAATCTTTCCATGAGTTTTGTTGTGCACCTAACTTACAGGAATAGCATGTGGAAATGCATGGAAATCTCAAGGAAAGCGCACTTCCAGGAAGCGTATTCAAAGAAGGCGCAAACTAAGAAAATAAGAAAGCCCAAATTAAACAATAAACCAAATCCATTCGCAACCACGGGGGAGGCCCAGGCCCACAGAGGAACCGACCACCCGAAGGCGGTGGCCAGATGGCACTCCTCGGGGATCGACCGCCCCCGGGGGCGGCCGCCCCCTGGTAGGGTCTCCCTGGCCCATCCTCCTCAGGCGGTGCTCATGGCGGTTTGGCAAA
This sequence comes from Eremochloa ophiuroides, assembly GCA_038502445.1. NCBI lineage: Eukaryota > Viridiplantae > Streptophyta > Magnoliopsida > Poales > Poaceae > Eremochloa > Eremochloa ophiuroides. Next base: position 55,184,861 of record JAHLJS010000006.1, on the reverse strand, counting down.
GGCGGTTTCACCTCCTACCATACTTAGAACGCCCAAACCACCCTTGATCAACTATAAATAGATGTGCTTCACCCCCTCCAACACACACACCAACATTTGGAGCACTACACCTCACATTTCTTACTTGTTCTCTCTAGTTTAGTAGTAGTAGTAGCAGAGCAAGGCAAAGCTATCAAGGAGAGCTTGTCTCCTTGGAGGAATCAAGAGCATCTTGGTATGAATACACATCGGTTCTCCTCTATGAGCAAGCTCTTATCCTATTTATATAGCAATGCATCTGAATTAGAGTATAGTCTTGTCCATATTATGATCATAACATGTAAACTAGTTCATAGTCTATGTGTTATGTTCTTGATATGTTCATCAAAGTTCTTCATCGTTCATCAAATTAGTATGAATAGAGGAAGAACTAAGGATGGGATAATAGTTCATTGTGCTGTCCTGGTTGCTCCTAGCCGAGCCTGTCAATCCGTAGGGTTGGGGTCCCGGGGGGCTAGGAGTTGTTTCCAATTATACGGGCGTGGTGCTCAGGTATGCGGGAATCAGCGGATATGTCAGTACCCCACGGGCAGAGGGGTAGGTGGGCAGGTAGTGACACCCCTGTCCATCCCTAGCATTCCCCCACGTTCGGGTATTGAGTAGGAGTTCGTAAAGTCTCTATCGGCTGGCAGACCAGCTGCGGGGATCTCCCTATCATCCCAGACTTAGTCCTGATCCTAGTCTTATTAATTTGATGTAATTACTATTCATTGCATAGCTGCATATGACCAATGCTTGCTCACGTAGTTATTCTTAATTCTTTATTTTATCTTTTATCCTTGAGGTTGCTCCGATGTGTGTGTCAACTATCTTATAAACCTATTTTAACCCCTGCCTATGCTATGCCTACCTATGCATTCAATAAGTGATCATGTTTATACCAAAAGCTAGATGAATTCACCATGCCCTCCTACGGGAAATTATAAATACGACACCCTTAAATACTCACGGGTTGAAATGCTACAATGATAGTTCTGTGCGCTTGCAGAGTAATCTTATTCCTTACTGAGCTATCGATTGGCATACCTAAGTACCGTTACTTAAGGATTGTAATTCTTGTTGCACCCCACGGCGCTGTGCCACAGTTTTGCGTATCGTAAGTAATGACGGTTAGGAAGGCCAATCCGGCACTTCTAACTGCTATTACCGGACTGCATTACCTAGGTCGGCGCCACTAAGAGCCAAGGATTACCTTTCTGAAGTAATGGTGGTTGGGAATATCAACTTATGCTTCTAGTATTATTATTAAGGACGGACCTTTAGTCTATCTTTAGTAGTAATGCTAAGAAACGCCAACAAGCATTTCTGGCGCCGTTGCTGGGGATGGACTTTTAGTCTATCTTTTGTAACGACGTTAAGAAATGCCAACAAGCATTTCTGGCGCCGTTGCCGGGATAGACTTTTAGTCTAACGAAGTTAAGAAATGCCAACAGCAAGATAACCCCTAGTGGCGTGAAGAAGCTTGTCCTTGGATCAAACTTAGTTATATATTCTAGGAAAGTGCACTAGATTGAGCCAAAGTGATAAATTAACTCTCTTTCTAAATCAAATGAACTTAACTTACTCTCTCCACTAAAACTAACCTTTTTGTGAAATTGTTGACAAAGACGGAGAAAGTTACAAAAGAGAGAAAGCACGATGAACCATCATTAGGCCGATGATGGGAGAGCAATAGGCCAAAGGAGAGGGATAATTAAAATTTTGAAGCACACAAGTAGAGGAGCAATCACATATGTAAGTTGTTGCATTTTAGATGTGCATTAATCATATGATTGCTCATTGCATTTGTATTTACTTTCATATACATGCTTGTATGGTGTATTGCTAGTAGAAGGGCATGAATGATGATTTGAACAACTAGCATGTGTAGGGGGTAACTAGTTGGTAACTAGAGCTTATTTATAATGTGATCTCATGGTATGCTCTAGTATTTGTGATCTTCTAGTTACTAAGGTGCTAAGGATGCTGTAAATGGCAACTCTAATGGTATCACGCTTCAAAGGTCCATTCTATACACCTTAGCACAATTTTGGTAGAATTACTCTCTATTCAAATGCATATGTGCTAGCTTTCAATCCAAACTTAATGCACATATATAGGGGGAGCTAATGCTACCAAAATAGAACTTGTGATGGTTGTCAAATCCTTTCATGATCTACTTATGGACAAGCATGATAAGTTCAAAATCTTTAATGCATAATTCTTTTGTAAAAGGTTGTCATCAATTACCAAAAAGGGAGAGATTGAAAGTCCCTAGTTTAATTTTGGCAATTGATGAAACCTAGTTACTAACCAAAGTGCTAAGTGTTAAAAGGGTTAGTGTTGAGGAGGAAGTTGACATGAGCTAAGAAGTGGAGATCAAGCGAAGAAAAGGTGAAAAAGCAAAGGATCAAAGAGCTAGAGGCAAAGGTAAAAGTTTAGGGCTCTTTGGTTTGGTGATCAAGGCACTTAGTGAGTGTGATCACATTTAGAATAGTTGGCCGAACTATTAAGAGGAGAATTATTTCGTGAACCCGGTCGGCAAGTGCTCTAGGTTGCATATTAGTTGCATACACTTGATCTAATCTAGAGTGACTAACTTCACCTTGCTAATGCGCTTAAAACTTGCTAACAATCGTGCCTAAAAGTGTGAAACACTTAGTTGTTAGCATCTTGAAGCAAGGTAGTTGAAGAGAGAGTAAAATCAGCTCTCAGAGGAGCACCGAACGCTGGCTGCGTCCGGTGGGTGCTCACCGGACGCGTCCGGTACGCATTTGACCTCTCTGGAACCTCTCTGAGTGAGCACCGGACACTGCAACTGTAACTCCAGTGCGTCTGGTGACTTGTTTCGTGCGTCCGGTGATATAGTTAAGGAACTGACTCGGTGATTGCACCGGACGCCGGGGGCGTCCGGTGACCTAATAGCGGACGCGTCTGGTGCCAATTTGAACTCTCTGGATGCTCTCTGTTGGTCCACCGGACATGGGCGTCGAAGCATCTGGTGTGACTGCTCCACGTCTGGTGTTAATGCGCGCAGTGAACAATTTCAAACGGTTAGGACACGTGTCAGTGGGCAATACACCGGACAACCACCGGACATGTCCGGTGTGAACTTAAGGAGCGTCTGGTGTGTGCGATTTCAGAGTAAAACAGCTAGATCTTTGAGCACGCTTATAAATAGGAGTGTGGGTGGCTTGGGGCATCTCTCTTGCGTATTTTGATCTTCCTAAGCCTCTTGTGAGCCTAACACACTTCCTCTAACTCTCTCCTTTTGATTCAACTCAAGATTCTGATTGAGAGGGAGTGAATCGAGTGTAGTGATCATCATCTTGCATCCTAGTGCACTTGGTGGCTTGGTGGCGAAGTAATTCTTGTTACTCTTGGTGATTGCCGTCGCCTAGCCCGATTTAGAGGTGGAGAAGGTGTGAAGAAGCTTGGTGATTGTGCTTGCTCACACCGGTGGATTGTGAGGGATTCGTGCCTACCCCGAGTGGAGTGCTCAAAGGTAACTTAGTGGATTGCTCGTGTCTTTGAGCTACTTCCTCCGTGGTAGGTCCTTGTGGCGCCTTGTGTAGGCTCAGTGTGTGATACCGATTAGCCACCGGACCATCAGTTGAAGTCGACACAACGGGGATGTAGCGTGCCGACAAGCACGTGAACCCCGGGGATAAATCTTAGTGTTCATATTGCTATCCTCACCTTCGAGTGAGTGATTTGTTAGTTATCCCGGTGATTGGCTTCTTTTCAAGGCAAAGGTATAAACCACAAGCACATCTTTTTACCTTTGTGCAAAGTAGCTTAGTTCTCTAGCTAGCTTGTCTTGTGTAGTTGTGTAGTTGTTTTGCTTGTGCTAGTTAGTTTGTGCGGCTTAGGGCCTAGTGTTAACTAGAATTGTGTAGGTGGCTTAGACTAGTTGTTGCTCAAGCTTTGCGATTATAGCCTCTTGTGGCACTAATTACTTGTTCTAGTGATTTGTAGAATTTTAATTTAGGCTATTCACTCCCCTCTAGCCAACTCGGACCTTTCACCGGTGCTCAAAACGCCAAACAAACTAGCCGTTACGCAGCATCCGAGAGTTCCAGGGTCGCACTAGACACGTCCGGTGCACACCCACAGGACGCTACTCTTTCTCAGCCCGAACAGCACTAAACGCACCGGACGCTGCTACAGTAGCTGCCCCGCGTCCGATGCCAGCGTCCTGTGCGTATCACCGCTCACTAAAATAGCGATATCTCTTACCTCCGAACTCCGATTTCGATGATCTTGGATATTTTAGAAAGCTTATTCAGAGGCTACAAAACCCACATGATTGCTTGATCCAAAACTCAAAGAATAAAAGCAGTTTATCCATCCAACATCTAACCAAGCTTCCCGCGAGTTGGAAACTTCAACCCTTTTGAAAAAGTGTCAACTCCAAAGTGTTCTATTACCTTGTGCATGTGAGTTAGCATTTTCACAAACATTTTTTTCAAAGGGTTTTTCACTCTTTCTTGCCATGCCACTCGATCCTAGCAATGCAAAGTTAGATCACTCCGAGTGGCACTAGATGACCGATATGCAAACAAGTTTGCCCCTCTTGATAGTACAGCCATCTATCCTAAATCCGGTCAAGCAATTCTCTACTCAACCTTAGACTGGTGAAATAGAAATGCCCTATGGTTATACCTTTGCCTTGTGCTTTCTATTTTGATCACCGTCTTCATCACCTTCTCCATCTCCAACTCGGTCGATGTTGGTGCAACACATACACCAACACCTCATGAATGATACGATCCACTTCATATCATGATGTGGCTTTTGGTCCATCGATCCTCGACTTCACTTGCTCTTCACCCTTGCTTCGGCCTCCGGCGCCAAGTCTTGCTTAAGTCTCCCGACACTCGGTACCAATGACTTCAAAGCCTCCAACTTGCCCTTTGCCCTTGCAACGAGTCCATCAAGCCAAGCCTCCGTCTTGATCTTTTCCACCTAGCCACATGACTCCATGTCATGTCTCATGTTCATTTAGCTCCTTCATATCATATGTGTGAGCTAAGCATCATTTCCAAGCCATATCCACCTCCATGGCATAGATTCTCACACACATGTACCTGTGGACTAATCAGCTGTGTAATCAACACATAAACACATGTTAGTCCACCTAAGTTGTCACTCAATTACCAAAACCAAACAAGGTCCTTTCACTTGGACGATGAAGCCAATCACCGAGAGAAATCCAAATACTCACTTGAAGAAAAGAATCACAATTGACACAAGATTTATCCCTGGGGTTCACGTGCTTGTCGACACGCTATGTCCCTATGTGTCGACTTCAACCGGTGATTTGGTGGCTAATCGGTTTTACACACCGAGCCTACACAAAGGCACCATAAGGACCTACCACAGAGGAAGTAAGCGATCAAAGAAGACCTGAGTTGATGAAAGTATCAAGTGTTGCTCAAACGATAAGATCAGGGGTTATTGATGGTGCCACACTCCTCAGATATCTCAACTACCAGATATGCAGATCCTTACAAAGAGATGCACAGTATCATGACTCTTCTATTCAAGGAAGGAGATCATCGATCGCCACCAGGACTCTGACTAGGGCACGACTATGTAACTTATAGGGCAACTAGGCCTCGGATATAAATAGTTAGCGTCATTCCTTATTGTAATGATCAAAACCCTCATGGGCATAGCCATCATGTAAGCCCAATCTCGCTATCCTGACGAGATCGAAATACAAACAAGTAGCAACTAGAAGTAAGACTTTTACTCACTTCCTGAGGGCCAAAACCAGTATAAATCTCGTGTCTCTACTATGGATGCTCTTCTCATCAAGCGAGTTACTCTAAGAACCGAATATCTACCGCAAAAAACACCGACACAATCTATTATAAGCATTCGTAGAGAAGCAGTGTTCTAATAATGGACAAAAAGAGGCATCCTAGGATTTCATAGGTATTCTAATGGACAAGATGTGTTGCACATAATACTACTCTTTAACCGCAAATAAATTAGAGGCCGGAGAGCACCCCTTCTACTATTCATCACTGTTTACGACAACGACAGGTTACTGTTCATGATGACGTTATCGACCACTGTTCATGACGTTAGCACTACTGTACATTTTCGTTTTTTCGCCCACATTTTCCTGCCGGGGGTGCGCCCTTCAGAGCCGGCGTGGCGGTAGTGCGCCCGCCGTGCTAGTTATTTTCATGGTGCAGAGATTTACCCCTATCACTAGAGTATTGTATATAAAATAAAAAAAAAGCAATAACTAAATTAGACTTTCCTAGTATGTTTGAGTGTGGGTTCCATAGGTGATGGGATTGCCTCTGTTCTAATTGAACCATAGGTCTGATTCCCGACGAACCGATCATGGTGCTATTATTCACAACCGTTCATATTGTCGATGAACCGATTATTGATACTTCTTTGATGGATTGAGTCACTATCACTCGTTTGTAGATTCTAGCACAACCACGGGTATCACTCTAACATATAATCAGGTTGTGAAGCAGGATCACAACTGGTTTTGAAGGCCATTTTCTATTAGTAGTATACTAGTATAGTCTCTTGCTTAAGAGTTCTTATAAAAGTATATTAGTTGATTGATAAACAGGCAACATGATTGAGAGTTTGTCACCTAATTTACATTTAGATGACATTGAGACTTTAACCAAAAAAAAACTATTTGAGACATCCTAACATTTAAAAGGCAGCGTAATCACCAAGACGCTTTGCATTATTTTCATGGCCTAGCCATTTGCTCCATGTAACTAGAATATAGCTACAGTAAATCAACAATAATGAAACAAGACACCATATGTTATTGATGTATTATTTTTCTCAGACAAATCAAGATGGTGACTAAATGTTTGTGTCCAAACATCATGGCATGATTAAGTCCATGAAAAGAACGACACCTGTTTCAATCAAATATGCTATTCAATGTCTCGAATATGCGTATGCCGATGGATCAATATGCATACCGTAGAAATGTCAACATGAAATTGGCGGTATTCCTGAATGCAATTGTTGTTATCAATGTCTTGATCAGTTACTATAGACATGGCTTGGGAACAACAAACATCCTGAGACAATAATCACAAGACCCATCAACATACTGGAAACCAATAGGGCCCACTGATGTTCTTGTCTGAAAACATAGAAGTAATTTTGTCCACAACTTGAGCACCTGGAAATTTGTGGATGGGAATTGTGAATTGGTTAGCAGTTTGTTGACAGCCTCGATTTGTTTGTTTTTATCATCTTTTCTTGTGTGGGAATAATGGCCTGGATAGCGATTTCGGCACTGGAACCACTCCCACTCCAGTGCATGCTACTTCTATCCTCTTTTCATTCTAGATAGAGAGAGCAGCCTCCTCGGCCAGCGACTGCCTACCAAAACTTGGACAAACCAGAGGTGGATACATCTAAAACAAGAAACTATGTAATAAGTGGCTTGCTTGTTTTCTTGGCATAGTACAGGCTTCCTATATAGCAAAGCTAATATCCAAATGTCCATTGGATTGTAGTGCTTGAAATATCCTACATACGTGTCAATGAGTGTATCTGTTTTTAAACACATACATATTCTACACATAAGTAGATAAATGTTCTTCATTGTTGCGCCATTGCATTTCGCAACAATATTTTGCATTTCTTACATAACTATGCGTCTATGCACTTCGCAGTTCCTAGCAGAGCTTATTGGCCTATACCACAGTGCTTGCTAAGTCAAGTATGCACCCAGCCGTGTCAATGAGTGTATCCATCTAGATAGTATAATAGTATCCATTTTTGTAAAGGAAAGAAAATTAATTGCCGTATGGACCGATTTGCAACCATGTCTATTTTTAATTTTTCTAAAAAAAGATTGACAATTCTGTACATGTAGTACGTGCCTCCCCACATAGTAAACCACAACATCCAATGTCTGATCACGTATGTCGTAGTACTACGTATAAGAAGCAATTCTCTTAAATTAATTAACCAAGCTAAACCGTGGAAGTCAGCAGCATAAAAAAGTACAACAAAACAAAGTTGCCAACTGCAAGTCTGCAACGATGCACCCGGAACGGAAGCATTGTAAACGGATTTAAGGCAGCATACTAGACGTGAGTCCGGGTAGCTGTCGAGAGAGTGGAGGAGACGCATGACAGGTACGTTATCAGCAGGCAGAGCCAGGCAGCCACCACTTGGGGATTGGAACGTCGGATCAGCGCCACATCAATCCGATCCGATCCGATGTCGTCTCCAACTTTGATTCGTGCGCGTCAACATAGGTCCTGTAGCCCATTTCATTAGGATTCTGAGATCGATCGATGATATTTTTGTCCCTTGCCAGCAGCAGCTATCTAGCTCTGACGATCCGTCTAAACTTTTTTTTCTTCGTGAAATAAAGAGGCACAGAAAGAGAAAGCAGTATCGTAAGGTGAAGGTGAAGGATGCAGCTAGCTGAGTTAATTATGAGATTGATACATACTTATATATTTTTATTTCATGCATGCCTAATGTGCATATGCAGACCATTTTATTTTGGACGAACAGCATGCAAAGATTCTCAATTAGAAGCTTTCACTGACGATTGATTACGTAGTCTATTAGCTGTTGACTCTTCAATTATGATCCTTAGCCTGTTATGGTAGCGCGACATGTCTGTTGTCAAAGCCAAAAGCATGCTGGTTACGTACGGTGATGAACGCGAGTTAGCGAATCGGATGCCTCACGGCGCGCTGTCGATCGCACCACTGCACCGCCGACAGTTTTTTAATCAACAACAAAGCATGTACCAACATGTTCCTGGATGGGACAGGGTTGCATCCACTGATCGAGCGGTGAAAGGAAGCACCCGAGTTCACCATTGCACCAGAGTTCTAATTAATTTGGCGCCTTTGGGTTTTACAAGTTTAGGTACTGTTTGGATCTCCTTAAAAATAAAAGAATGAGATTATGAAATTAAAAGACAATAAAATCCAAGCATGTGGTTTATACGATAGATATATAATTCAACCACTAGATTATAAAAATCCAACTATGCGTGTGTTGCACTATTATTTGGAGATGAGAGCATCTTGAGGAGTTCTGTAAGACAACTCCAAATTTCGATTTGTTAGCAAAAAGAGGAAAAATGTCCTCCAATATGTCAGTAAAAGAGCTTCTTGAAAATAAAAGGTCGTCAAATATCCTCTCTAACTTGTAAGTTTCTGCAGTAGGGAGGAACTCTGTATCCACTCTTCAGTCGGCGTTTTGGGGATATCATGGGTGTGTATGAGCAAATTAAGAAAATAAAGGATTCCAAATGAATAAGAGATAAAGAAACTATTCAAAAATGCTAAGTATTGTTAGATACCGATCGGGGGCTCACTACCTTGCCTTATATAGACAAGGGGTAGGGTTACAAGGATGATGATTGGCTTATAAATATATTTTCTACATCGCTACAGGGAAACTATAATAGAATGGATATCATCCTATAGAAGTTGGTGCCCAAGTTCTACGCGTCAGGTTACCATGCTTGATGATATACAGTAGTTCCTTGCTACACCCGGCCCATCCCAATGGTAATGGGCTTATGCAGGGCGTTGAAATACCCTGGGTTCATATCGATGACAATTCCCCCTAATGGAATTGATGATGAGTCGGTCCAATGAATCAATCCTTTGGCTATCGATGCTTAAGTTATGTGTGTTTGATGCTCTCAATGGCTTTGTCCTTCACCTTCAGGCAATGCATGTAACTACACCCTCCAGTCTATGGGTATTGTGGGCCATTAAGTCCTGTTATATATAAGGATGAATGAGTTAGGAAATCCAAAACATCTCATCTTCCCTACTCCATCTATTACACCTGTGACCCACACGAGTCACAGATCTAATTATTTGCCTTCCCTTCCCCATCTTTGGAGCTTCAACTATTTAAGCTGGGTGTGGATGTGTGTCTTGGGTTCATTCCACTCCTTTCTCAAATTCCCTAGATCTAGAGAAGTCCATGAACGAGTCGGTCGTGTTGAAGCCATGGGGCTCCTTCCCAACACCTCTGGCGGCAACAATGATGACATATGTTGACCTTCAAGATCGGCTCCTGCTGGCATCTAGGCCTGGTGGGGGCTCTCAATCTAGATCCTAGTGGAAGTTTGCGATTAAGGGGTCGCAATTTTGGGCAAGCCGGGAGTGCTGATTACAATTTGGTAATCAAAGCCAATTTCAATACATCTTGTGAACTAATCAAACCCACATGCAATCCATGAATGAGAGTGTTTATCATTGTGTTTCCCTGCATGTGAGTAAATGGGAGCTTGAAATGAGCCTCAGGTGGGTTGGACGACGATGGGCCGGTTCCTTGACCCCTACGAGGCCCACTTTGGCCCATCTTCTACACAATTTGTTCTTGTGTTCACATAGTCATCAAAACTTGTGGAATTTATAAGAATCAAAACCTATGCCTATGGTAAGATGGGCATTTGTCATTCTTATTAGGAGATGGTGGTCTGATGTAAGAATGACCATTAACACTATTGCAGCGATGAGATCATAGCTAGATCGTATGGTGGTAGGAACTTTTGGAATTGAAGACGCCAATGAATAATACCATCGAATGTATGCTAAGAGGATTTGTAGTAGTTTATACAGTGATCAATAGTAAGGTTGTCAGCAGAATTGACATTGAGGTCGGTATCACTGAAAGATAACTTGTGGATCAGGAGATGATTACCAGATTATACGACGGTGAATAGAGTGTGTGCACATAAGCACACACGGTTATCAGATGACCCGATGGTGCCAAAAAGTTGTTTTGGTGAAATTATTTGGTTCATATTTTCTTTAAAAACAACTTCATTGAAATTTATTATCAATCTAAGTCCAATTTATGAACTCTATGAAGCAAATAAAGGGATATGAGTATTCCTCTCTCAAAGCCTCATTCTTTTCAAATATTTTCAAATCATTTCTTAGACTAATAACAATTTTGCAATAGAAACCAAGCGAGGAGCTCGAATCGAAGGCACAACAACACATAGGGACTAAAGAACTATAATGAAGCCTGTTAGACTCCCATTACTTGTGCACAATCATTTGGATCAATGTAAAGAGAGTTTGTCATAAGATGCATCGGATGCCAAAATCATATAAAATCGTAAATACTCAGGTCGCAATGTCACTTATGAACAATCTCCAACCCTATGTTTTGATACGTTGAATACATCTAGGTAAAAGTAGATTGCTAGTCCGAATGGAACATAGGCCAGTGGGTTGTTCGATGTTTCAGTTTCCCTGGAAATCCAATCGGCGATGACATGGTTTTGCAGTGACTCACACTTCCATTTCTATGCGTCCCTTCTATGCAAGCAATTATATCTCTTCGGTTATAATTATTTTGTAGTGCACACATTAGATGAATTGTGTTCCTTATGTTCACAAAAAAATGTTTTTAAGCATATTTTTATTTACATAAATAAAATATATTTTCTAATCTAATCTATGAGCAAATAGTTGCATAAGCGCATGTACAACCTACGGATAGTCTATTGTCCATATATGGTCTCTTAAACTCATCCATAGACAGCTAGACAGACCACCCGTACACTAGGTCGTCTATTTGACCATCTATAAAATATTTAATGCATGCATGTATCCATGATGAAATATAAGTACAATTTATATATGTCATTTTGTTTCTTTGATAAGACAGACATAACAACAAAGTTGTCAAACTTATTAATATAATAAATAGAATATATTGATAAATATATATAGCGATTATCTCCGAATTTAAGTAAATACATATGGCAAAAATGAGAGTTTGGTGATAGAATTCAAACGAGTTCTCTGAATTCCAAAGGTGGGTAAATCTTGACTGCTTGCTCAATGATTTACCAAGAATAACTCAATGAGTCCTACACATCTCCAAAATTGTTTTGGATGCTTTCAGGCAAGGGGCGAAATTCTGTAATAAATTTGACGCATCTCACCACATATACAAGTCTGAAATCTAGTGAATATTTTAGCAAAGTTATTAGTAAACTACAGTAACAATCATTTTGTCTCTCAAACATATCAAAACTACTTTGATTCCCTTTTTTTTACTTAATTAAAGCACCTCCAAGAGTCTCTCTCAAATTCACTTCCTAAATCATCATTTATATAGCTATTTGCATATAAATTGTTTTCTATATCTTTTAACTCTCCCATAGTTTTCTATATGTTCTGCCTACTCTATGTTTGGTTTGAGAGAAATTCAGAATAGATAATAACTATATTTAGATAATCAATTAAAGAGTTTGTTTAGAGTGTTTTTCTACTAAAGAATCTATTCCCAACAATTAGAAAGATCTCGAGTTTTTTTTTGAGTTGCTCTGCAATTGCTCCTTTGAAACAATGGTGCACATAAGCGCACCGTAGCAGGTGCAGCTGGAGGTGGTGTAGGCGAGATCTCAAGCGCGGCGCCACCGGTGCTCTTGGTGGACCATCGCCCGCTCTCGCCTCTCGGATTTTGTGGCGATTGCCCGCTTGCCGCACGCGATCAGATAGACCCGCTCGCAGCGGGAGGCCGAGAGAAAGACTTCACAGTGGTAGATAGAAACAGGGTTTTTTTTTTATTGAAGACATCGTAATTCTTAAAGTTTGGAGAACTGCCGTTACAATTCATCTATTCCGAAATTTGCCATTACAATTCCCCTTCTAACTGAACCTTGCCATTTTATACGCTGTCAAACTGTACAAGTATACGCATCTTCTGTATAGACCAAACACCCCTGCTCCTTGTCTCTCCATTCACTCACTGACGTGCGGCCCCCACATGTCAGCTTCATCCTTCTCCTTCCTCTGTCATCGATGCAGCCATGGATGGAGCATGGGCAGATATTGATCTGAGGCTATGGGCCATGAGAGGACGAGCAGGGCATCTCTACGGCACCAGACCGACGACGCGAACTTGCCGGACTGCATCTCGGCAGCTGCGACGTTGCATCAGCGGCTGTCCTCATCGATGGGGCATCTCGCCCGCGTGCCCACATGACCGCGGCAGCGAGGCTCGCCCGCACGCCCGTAGGTGCTGCTGCTGCGGTTGCTGGTCGCTTGTGCCCCTGTGGCTTCGGCAGCGGCTGCTGCTCGCACGCACGCCCTCGTGGCGGCGGCTACTGCTTGCACGTGCGTTCGCGTTGCACCGGCGGCGGCGGCAGCTCGCGCGCAAGTTTGTGTGGTCGCGGTGCTGCTCGCCTGTGCGCCCGAGAGGCTGTGGCTGCGACGCCTCACTAGCTTGGCCCTCGTGGCAATGGCAGATTGGGAGCGGAGGAAGAGAGTTGGGAGATTGAAGAAGAAGCTGACGCGTGGGGCCTACATGTCAGTGATTGAAGGAAGAAAAATGCAGCACAGGTGTTTGGTCCATACATTAGATACGTATATGCGCATACGGTGGAAAGACGTAGAAAATGGCAAAACTCAGGGAGAAGAAAAATTATAATGCTATATCTCAGGATAGTTAAATAGTAATGACAATTCTCTAAACTTCAAAAATTGTAATGGCTTCAATCAAATAAACCCTAGAAATAGCCGTCGCCTGCTCTGCGAGCTCGAGCCACTCCCATCGTCTTGTTAACTCTGATGGTTTTGCCTTGGCGGATGCCTACAGACGGCTTTTACCGCCGCGCTGCCGTGCGGAATTTTTGACGCGTTCCAAAGCCGGCAGTTTACCGCACCTATATATACGACTGTATGGGCCTCGGCGTGCAGTTTTAAACCCAAACAAGCCCACACAGAGGAAGGAAGGCACGAGGCAGGAAAACAAAACCAAAAAAAATCGTGAGAATTGAGGGATTTCGGCGTATAAATGGCCCCCTCTGTTTGCAAAGCCCTCGTCCCTCTATCCCCCCAGCCGCCTTGCCTCCATTGCCTCCCCACTCCCTTCTCTTTCCTCTCGCCTCCTAAAACCTCCCTTGCCTGCGCGCACGAGCGGCACCTCCAGCTCGTGTGTCCGGTTTCCCTGCCAAGAACTGTCACGCGGGTCAGGGGATTGAGGAGGGGCGGAGGCGGAGGCGGAGGCGGCGGCGGCGGCGGATTTGTCGGGGCCGAGATTCCCGCACAAGGCGAAATGAAGTACGTCCTTGTCACCGGCGGGGTGGTGAGCGGCCTGGGCAAGGGCGTCACGGCCAGCAGTATCGGCGTCGTCCTCAAGGCGTGCGGCCTCCGCATTACGTCCATTAAGATCGGTACGTGCCTGCCGCCTTCTTGCCTGAACGAACTGCGCGCACCTTCCGTTTCAAATAGACACCTTGTCGGACCTGGAACGGTGCGTTAGGGTTGCGCTGGGGATTTGACCGAGGGTCGGGGGTGGCTCTGAGCCCTCGATCCGTTCCGGCTATACGGGCCGGCAAAAGTTTTGGTTTTGGAGTGATACTCGTGGCGGGGACTGTGGGTGGGGGTTGGTGTGCGGAGGACGCGGGTTACTGGTCGAGTTAGGTGAAAAGTCCCTCTTTTGAACCTTCCGCTCAGTGCTATTGCCGTTGTATTCGTTGGTGCCTTGGGTTTGGAGGATATGGTGTCAAACTTGTTTTTTTTTTTTATGATAAGTTTGCCAATCTTGTGAGTGAAAGAGTTGTCAGTGAAAGATGGAGTAGTTCTTTTCCTTCAAAGATTGCTTTATAATTGGTGGGCACCTGCTCAGGGTTACCCTTTGTGCAAAGGGGGTTTTCCTTCCTCTGATATTGGTTAGGAGAAGATTACATTTATGGAGGGATGGCACCTTCTTTTGACTTTGTAGTGGTGATTAGGGAATCTTCTGCAATATGTCTTGGAGTTTGAACAATGGTGGTTCATTCATGATTTGCCTCATTCTATAACCTTGTGATTTATTTTATTTCACTGGTTGGTGGTCAGCGCTTATGCTTGGGCAAGGATCTCTTGCAACATGTTCTCTCCAGAAATGTCTGTATATGTTCACGTTTGAGACAAGAAGTTTGTTGGATGCCCATAAATTTGCTTCGACTCTCATTAGTTGAGCACAATTTTTGGTTCTTGATGATGTGGTTACGGAAACAAGGTATTTGGAGAAGACTAGGTTTCACCTCCCACGCTTGTCTCTGTTTCCAGATAGATTATACCACGAAGGGCTTGCCTATGCTGATTTAGATATCACGTGACACCAATGCTGATTTTGTTATCGTGAGGTCATGAACCAATGGATGCCAGCTCCGCACTGTGGAATCTTTTGACTTAATCCAATCTAATGTTACATGTTTTGTTTTCCCATACTTATTGTTATCCAGTACCACCTAAACCCTTTGTTTTTGCTGTTGTTGCCTTGTGACTCTTTGTACTATTGGTGCACTTGTGCTCTGATTGTGGCCTTTGCCTTGTAAAATCGGTGGTGGCAAGCCAGCTATTGCTTGCATTGTGCTTTAGTTGCTTGTGTTTGTCTTCATCTGGTTGACATATTCTCATTGAATTACCTGAATATGCAGATCCTTACCTTAACACCGATGCTGGGACTATGTCTCCATTCGAACATGGTGAAGTGTTCGTGCTGGATGATGGTGGCGAGGTATTGATATTGACATGTCACAAAGTCAAATTTTGCTAGGCACAGCGCTTGTTAGCCCATCTAATTTAAGTACTTATTTTGCATCTTTTAGGTGGACTTGGATCTTGGTAATTATGAGAGGTTTCTGGACATTAAACTTACTCGGGACAATAATATAACCACCGGAAAGATCTATCAGGTAAGAATAATCAATAATATTTTCTTAATTTGTTGCATTGAACTACAAAATTGGTATATGTATTTAAAATTCTATAACTTCAGTTTGTTAAATAGCCATATAACGGCATTCTTTGCCATACGAATATTCAGAAGATGACATAGTTCACTTGATGTTGATGTTGACATCTTGTACTAAATTGGGGGGGAAAAGGACATCCTTGTTATCTTTACGTTATTTGAGTATGTTAAGAATGTAAGGAGAAAACAATTAATCACAAGGATATATGTAACAATGAACATGTCGTATATGAGACATCGAAAACACAGTTACTTTTCCCTGCATAAAGAGCTTCCTTGATTTTTTTCTTATTTTACTTATATTTTTCAATGGTTTGTGCCAGTCTGTAATTGACAAGGAGAGGAAGGGGGAATACTTGGGAAAGACTGTCCAGGTATTTGGATTATGTTTTTTGGACTCGTGTTTGTTTCATCTGTCTTACTTCTGCCTGTGTTCTTGTTCTAGTACTGATCACCCAAATGATTGTACTTTTAAGGTTGTGCCACACATCACAAATGCCATACAGGAGTGGATCGAGCGTGTTGCTATGATACCAGTTGATGGCAAGGAGGGACCTGCTGATGTCTGTGTGATAGAACTGGGGGGCACTATAGGTGGCATGAGATAACTATTCCTTTTTCTCTCTCTCTTTTTGGGTTGATGTCAGTAGACATTTTATAGCAGGTTTTCCAGTTACTGATTGTATTCTGAACACCTGCAGGCGATATTGAATCCATGCCGTTTATTGAAGCTTTGGGTCAGTTCTCTTATCGTGTTGGTGAGAAACTTCACACTTATTATGATGCACACAATCTCCTGCCATCTTCTGGTAGCAAGCAGGATTTATGATCTTATTTTTATGTTACTTTGGTTGACACTTGACAGGTCCTGGGAACTTCTGCCTGGTGCACGTCAGTCTAGTTCCAGTTTTGAATGTTGTTGGTGAACAGGTATTCTTGGTCATTAGTTATGTTCTACAATTTATTACCGATCATAAAAGTTTTGTTTGAATAAATCTGTTTGGCTCTGCTGACTTTATTTTTTATCTATGTTGCTGGCTCCTGTAGAAAACAAAGCCAACCCAGCATAGTGTACGTGGTCTGAGGGGACTCGGACTCACCCCAAATATTTTAGCTTGTCGCAGTACTAAGGTTAGTTATCAAACTAGTTTTTTACATTGGTAGAATATGACCTTTACCGAGTTCCTTAATAACAATACTTCTAACTGAAACTGTGTATAACAGGAATTAGAGGATAATGTGAAGGAGAAACTATCCCAGTTTTGCCATGTGCCGGTAGGGAAACGTTTTCATTCAAAGCTTCATTTGCTGTAGCAACTTTACTCCAGGAAGTTAATTCATCATTGGTTTTTGCAGGCAGCAAATATTATCACTTTGTATGATGTTTCCAATATCTGGCGCATTCCTTTGTTGCTACGGGTAAGGCACATCCGTCTTCTTTGGACTGAGTCATTTCTGTGTTTTGGAATTCCATTTTGTGTTAAAATGTCATTTGTGCCCTGCAGGACCAAAAGGCTCATGAGGCTATTCTTAAAGTTCTGAATCTGGAAAGGGTGGATAGGTTGGTCTTGAACTATGTAGTTAGTATGTTCTCTGCAATATGCGACATTGCTTTGTGCCAGAAACTAATTTGCTTATTTCATTTCCAGCATTGCTCGTGAGCCAAAGTTAGACGAGTGGATTGCAAGAGCTACTATATTTGATACCCTTCATGACACTGTTAGTGTTTCTCCTCAGTCAGACCCTTTCTAGTGGAAATTGTTTCATCCTCAGTTCCATGCAACCAACAGTGATTATTTCAGGTGAGGATTGCTATGGTTGGGAAGTACACTGGCTTATCAGATTCATACCTCTCCGTGCTGAAAGTGAGCTTCCCAACTTGTTCAGTGCAGTGATTTTTTTTTCCAGTTTTCAAATGTGAATGCTGTTCTCTAACTAATTCTGTCATGCAAAAATTTGCAGGCCCTCTTGCATGCATCTGTTGATTGCCGCAGGAAACTTGTTGTTGATTGGGTTGCTTCAACGGATCTTGAGGACTCCACGGCAATTGAGGTTTGGCACAGTAGCTTATTATTCAATGTGCTAAGTCTTGAGGCGAATCGTTTTTTTACTTGGCTCTTTCTAAACTTTCTAGGCACCTGATGCATATAAAACAGCGTGGAATTTATTGAAGGTAAGGAGTTATTATCAAATGGACTGTTTTTAGGATATGAAAAGTTGGAATAGTGTCACATATTTGATTTCTGAGTACCATGGTTACAAGAAGAATTTCGTTACAGGGGGCAGATGGAATTTTGGTACCTGGTGGCTTTGGTGACAGAGGTGTTCAAGGGAAAATTTTGGCTGCTCAGTATGCCCGTGAAAAGAATGTCCCATATCTTGGTATATGTCTTGGGATGCAGATTGCTGTGGTGGAGTATGCTCGTCATGTCATGAATCTCACTGATGCGAACAGCACTGAATTTGATCCAAATACCAAGACCCCTTGTGTTATTTTTATGCCTGAGGTAATTATTAATGGGTTTGCATTGTTTTGAATTAGGCTCGACATTGATTTATTTTTATGGCAGTGAACAATCTTTTGTCAGTATGATACAGATTATCTTGGAATTTAATTTTGTAGGGTTCCAAAACACATATGGGTGCAACAATGCGCTTAGGATCAAGGAGGACATTTTTCAAGGTTGCTGATTGCAAGTCTTCTAAATTGTGAGTTGCATATAGACCCTTCTTAATTTTCATTGTACCCCTTCAATGAAATTTCTCCTTGAATTCTTTGTGTAGTTTTATGACCTATTCTGTCATTGATTATTTTGATCTTTTAGGTATGGCAATGTCGCTTATGTTGATGAAAGGCATCGGCACAGATATGAGGTTTGTTTATTGAAGTTCACTAGTTTCCTAATTGTGCATTTAAATGCGATGGTCCTTCTATCTGTTATGTTGTTTCTACATATTGGATGTTCTTTGGACTGAAATTTTTTTGTCTTCACAGGTGAACCCTGATATGGTTCCAGAGTTCGAAAATGCTGGACTTCAGTTTGTTGGCAAAGATGATACTGGAAGGAGGATGGAGGTCCGACTCAAACTGAGACTTGCTTTACTATTTTTATTTTCATGAAATTTTTCTTTTAACCAGCTTGCTATGTTCTTAGATTATTGAAATACCCAACCACCGATATTTTGTTGGCGCACAATTCCATCCTGAGTTCAAGTCAAGACCTTCAAAGCCTTCTCCCCTATTTGTGGGTAAGATGCTGTCTGATGTTGAAAACTCTACCTTTTCACATCACAAACATTTGTGCTTTACTTTTCTATAGAATACATCATAACCAAATTTATGTTTCTGCAGGACTAATTGCAGCTGCATCTGGGCAGTTGGATAGGGTGCTGCAAGACTGCTGCAATGGTCATGTTTCAGCTAAACATGTTCTGAGCAATGGCTCATATACATCCACAGTACACCAAAATGGGCACCCAAAGAAGCTCGCCAATGGTCTCTCAAACGGAACATACTATGCCAATGGCAATGGTGTGCATGCTTAGAGCATCAGTGGATGGATCAAGGATTTGCAACTTTTTACTTCAATTTTGCGGTTCCTAGTGCAGCAGTTTTGTCAGTGGCTGGCTTGACTATCATGGTCGCTCGAGGAAGAAAAAGTTCTGTGCTCGATGCAGACTGTGCTGGGGATAGTGCTCGTTCGGTGGTTTTTACTGAAGGAACCGAGCTGGCTCTCTTTGAAGGCACGAGAGAGTCGTTTCCATGTTCGTCTCTACCCTCTTCTGTAAGCAAATGAAGCAGATTTGGGTCGGAAGAGTTTACATGCTGTATATCTTAAAGAAAAGCTGAATGTTTTGGTTACTTAAATTAGGTTCACTGAGGTCTAGAGCTGATGCTTGACAATGCGCAGCAGTGCAAGAGAGTATTTCGAAATTAGGCGAGTATGTATTTTGGTATTTGGACTTTTTTTTTTTTGTGCTTGGGCGCAAATAAGTTGAAGCTCTGCTGCTTGATCATATATCATTTTGACTTTCGAATCCATCTTGAGCGCCTGCTTCTCATAAATCCTGAGAGTCGACCTCTTGCTCTGTAGCAAGCTATCGTGGGTTTTAGTGAATGCTGCAATTATCATCACCCACAGACTGGTTGTGTTCAGGACCGCGGCATGGCAACCGTGCGGCCTCTATCGTGTTGTTGCGGGAATCATAGATAATTTAAACAGATTTGCTCGTTGGCAGACGCCTGTTATCTTGTTTCGGTATCAGTCAATCTTTGTCTGCCGTCGGATGTGGATGAGTGGCTGTAGTTGTGTCTGGTATACTCCTCGCCCAAGGGTGTTGTCCGTCCCTTTCCTCTCTTTCAGGCTTCTCACTCCTTTCTATTCTGTGTGGTGAAGAACGAACGGAGGGGAAGGAGCACCAGCAAATCCGGATGGTGGCAACGTGCGAGTACAGCAGGTGGCATGCCTCTGACGCGTCGATCTCAAAGCTGAGCTGGTTACGGCATCGCTCAGTGTTGTATGGCTTTTTGAGGTACTTTTGATCTTCCGTAACTCGATTCAATTAGGATCTTCTTTTCTTCTAGGATTTGATTGGTCATGGTTTGATTTGTTCATTCCGGGTCTATTTGTAGTTTTTATCAAAGAGGGAATGGGGATTCGTGGGAAAGGTGAATGATTAGATGTGTGCATGACAACGAGAGCTGGATTTGTGGACGGAGAGGGGCGAGACACTAGGGATTGCATATATGATTTGAACTTTAACATAGGCATTAGGATCCAAGGAGCCTTCATACTGTTTCCGCTGCTTCAGTTCCAGCATGCGTGCATCGCTATGTATTGGGGAATTTGTATGTCGACAGTTCTAGCTTCTTATCTGCTGTCTACTAGTATGCTTCAGCAAATGCTTGGTCTGAACATCTACAGATTCAGTCATTGGAGCACTGAGACAACTATAGTTTTGTTAGCTTGTTCAACTTTGACTTGCAGAGTTCCAGCAAATGTTCTTGATTAATTGTAAGACCGATAGAACTGGGTTTAGATCTATCAAAAATCTTGTCAATTAGAGGTTCAGAGCCTCATCAGAATTATTCAGTAGTATGCCCATGCACGAACTATTGGGGGGCAGATTTGGGCCAAACAAGGGATGGATTAGGATTTGTAGTTCAGAATTGATCGCCTCAACATAAAATTTGTCGATAATTTGTCCATGGCTAGACATTTTCTGGTTTTCATAAATTAGAACCTTGTGAACTGAATTTTTTGAACAATTATGAACTGAAGCTCTGAATAATAGAGCAGATAGGTTTTTTGGAGAGAGTTGTCAGTGTCATTTGGTTTGAGTGACCACGTGCGTTTAATTCGTCGGACGAGGATAATTACCTGTTATGTGTTTTCATTGTGTGTGTGGGTGTCTCTTTGTGGGTGCTAGCTTTGGTGTTTTTCTGTCTCTGTGTGAGAGAGTGTGATTTTTTTTCTTTGTGGGTGCATGTTTTTTGTCGCTGTTGTTGTTTCTCTCTCTGTCTCTCTCTCTGTATGTGTGTGTGTGTGCTTACTTTTTTGTCGCTGTTGTTGTTTGTGTGTGTCTCTCTCTCAGTGTGTGTGCGCGCACGTGCGCGTGTGTCTCTGCTGGTTTTGCTTGTTTGTTCCTGGTTGAGGTGCCACAAGTGTGTGTCTCTTTCTCTCTCTGTCTCTGTGTGTGTGGAGCGTGTGGTTTTGTGTGTATTTGTTCTCTCTCTCTCTCTAGAATCTTAGTATTGGGTGTACTATGATTATCTCTTTATATCAGTCCCCATTTTTTGTTCAGGTTGGGACATGGAAGAGACAGTCAGAAAGCATGATCAGGAATGATGTGGAATTATTGCTCTACTCTTTGAGGAGCATACTCTTTTGAAAGTCACCGCTGGTCTGCAGCCTATTTCTAGCATGTTCAAAACGGTATCAATTTCCCTTTTGCGGGGTGCCTCTGTTCTCTTTTAGCTCACTCATTTTATTCCTTTTGAAGCATAATGTGCAATTCTGATTGAACTTTTTTTTTGTCCACAACATGTCACAAATGAGGGTACAGTCTTGGACAAGCAAGCACAAAATTCTGCTATCAAATAAGAAGGTACAATGTCCCTTTATGGAGGGTAATTTCGCTGTTGTTGTCTCTCTCTCTTTCTCTCTCTCTCTCTGTGTGTGTGTGTGTGTGTTGCCTGTGTTGCGATCCCTTCTAAAGGGCTAGTTTGGAAACATAGCAATCCCCTTCAATCCATATGTATTGGAAGGGATTATGGATGAAAATAAGTTCATTTTCCACTCTAGTCCATATGCATGGTGGTGGGATTGAGTTAGAGTTTATCCAAACAAGCCCTAAGCTGGAATCCTAGCAATATAGTTGTGGAATCCTAGCAATATAGTTGTAAGAGTATCTCCAAGAGCCTTTTCTAAAATTTACTCTTTATATTATCATTTGGAGAGCCATCTGTATAAAAATTGCTTTCTATATCTTTTTATTTTCAAACAACTTTTTTATATCTAGTATGAAAATTATCATACTACTATTCCTCCTGTATTTCTCTTCTTTCCTGTTTCGTATGGTGACATAGTATCCCATTTCATATGATACAGAGCAAAATATTTCAAATAATTTACAATAGTATGATAAAATTTTTTTTGATTTCTTACCTCATTATAATTCTCCTTCCCATAGCTGGAATTGTGTACATGAAGTTTTAATGCATCAAATGTGTTCATAAATTAAAATATAGTTACATAAGTAATCGAGAAACCTTCTAACAGGCCACTGAAATTGGAATGAACTATAAATCATACCTCAACATAATTTGTATATGTTGTCCTTTTTTTTTTTGCGACAATGTGTATGTTGGTCCTTGTGAATTTCTTGTTTGCTCTATAATAAGTGATGTGTATCCTCCAGTTGGGATTATCAGTGGATAGCTTATCACACTTCCTGTCAGCATTGTATCCTGATCATGTTTTGCTTTCGTAGTCCCAGTATATGGATTTCAGGGCCCAATTGTGTGACCAAACTCACAAGGTTTGGTGGTGTGATTTGGGAGCAGGAGGTGGCGACAATATGGTATTAAACTCATGGACTGTCCCCTCCTCAGCTGACTAGCAGTGTGAGACTATCTTGCTCAGTTAAACATGGTTGCAATATGGTAACAAAAACTCGCAAGGTTATGTGGTGATTTTGGCTGCTGACTACTCCCATTTAAGTTTAGCGTTTATCCTCTGTTTGATTGCTAGAGATGACACGTGTCTAAAATCTGAACTTAAAAGTGGAGATTCAATGTGTGATAGCTATTGAAGTTTTTTCTTGCAAACTAAAATTTCTATTGCAGCCTTGCCCGCTATTGTTGTTTTGGAGCTTTGATATGGTAGCTTGGCATTCCTAATTTCGGACCTCTGGCTTAAAAGTGAATAGTACCCCTGCAGGAATATAAGGCCTAAACTATTGGATTTTCAGGAACTTCTACTAAAAGTTTCAGTGGTCTGTACAATATGAAGTACTGAAGCTACTTAAAACGACGAATGCTGGATGCTACATAGGAAAAGGGGCAGGTTGGGATACTCAGGTGCTGTAAGCCTGTAACTAAGTTTGTTAATACTGCAGTTTCCCATTGCAGATTTAGGGCTGCACAGTAATAGGAGATCAGATATTATCTTTGGAGATCTGAGGTGCAAAAGCAATATGAATCAGATTTGGATCCGTGGTTATGATTGTAGAGAGAAAGGGTACACATATTAAAGAAGTTACAACCCATAGGCCTGTTACTTTTCCATTTAACGTGGCCATGCAAGTGGGCCTGTTAGTATTGTCACATTGTTTAATAGGAAGGACGTTAGTGCTGCCGTATTCATGAACAGGCAGCCAAACATAATGAGTGGACCTCACAGCAACAGAAAACACAGCAAAAGGACACATAACACCATTTGTTAGATCTAGATCCTTCGGTCTAGGTTGTTGACTGACGCTTAATCAAAGTTTCAGTCAGCAACAGAAGCACAGAGCAAAAGGATAGGTAACACCATTCGTTAGATATGGATCCTTCGGTGTAGGTTGTTGACTGACGCTTAAACAAAGTTTCAGTCACCTGCTGTTGAGACACTCCCTAATTTAAAATAAAATTAGATTATTTAAATTTATAACTATATAAAAGAAACTGTTATAGAATATGTTAAGTGACCTAAATGATTGTTATTGGATGACGAGGCTTGCTATACCTCGAATAAATCTAGTAAAGATACAATGATAAGGGTTCAAACTTATAGCATGCACACCAATAATGACTCTTTTGTTAGGACTGAGGGAACCAGCTGTTATGAGAAGTTGAGAACGCATGGTATATGCTTTCTAAATTTATGTATTACTTATTATTCGAAAATGTAAATACACAACAGCAACCAGCCATCAACTTGCAGTCATGTATGCTGCTGTTTCGGTATCTGATGAACTCAAATGCTGCAGTAATCACGCCAAAGTCTTTGTCTCGGTATCTGATGAACTCAAATGCTGCAGTAATCACACTGCTTGATAGAATTATGCAGAAGTGTTTGTGCTATGTTCTTGCATGGCAATTGGTAATAACCCTCAATCCACTCGATAGTACTCCCTTCATTCTAAATTGTAAGCCATTTCAAAAATCTTGGAGACTCAAACTATCTCAAGTTTGATCAAAATTATAAAGAAAAATACAAAGATTTATAAAACCAAATAAGTGTACTATAAAAATATATTTGTTAAAGAATCTAGTAATACTAAGTTTATATTGTAAATATTATTATCTTATCATATAAGCTTGGTCAAAGTTAAAATGCTTTGACTCTCCAAAATTCTTGGAATGACTTACAGTTTGGATGGAGGGAGTAATATCATAAAAATTTGAAGAAAGAAATTACTGAATTCACCAGAATTTCTTGCAGTGCATTCAAAGTACACGAGCATAAAACTTTGCCATCAATTACAGGACACGAATCTATAAAAACCGAAATCTCAATCCGTGCATTGTTCTTGGCCACCAACGGGCTCAGGGTTCCCACGCTGAGAGAAGCTTGTCGATCAGCTCCACCAGCTTCCCCGTCTCCGGCTGGCGCATGGCCTCCTCCAGCGCCAACGCTTCCTCGATCCTGGCGTCCTGCAGCATCGCGTCCCGCACCGCCTCCCGCTGCTCCCGCGTGGCCTGCAGCCCGTCGGTCGCCATCTCCCTGAGCGCGGCGAGCGCGCCCATGTGGTCCTCAAGGCGGCAGAGCCCCGCGACGGCGTCGGCGTAGGTAGCGGCGTCGGGCCGGCGCGGGGAGTCCGGGCGGCAGAGCCAGCGCAGCACGGAGGAGGCGTCGCGCGCGCGGCGCAGGGAGAGGAGGCTGCCGAGCAGCGGCGACGCCAGCAGGAGCGGCGAGGGCCTGGCCGGGTGGTGGCGCAGCGCGGTGAGGAGCGCGAAGGCGGGGGAGAGGGTCGGGAGCGAGGCGAGGTGCGCGGCGAGGGGACCGAGGGGGAGGCGGTCCTGGGAGCCCGGGAGGAGGAGCGCCGCGGAGAGGAGGCGGCCGGCGGCGGGGACGTGGCCCGCGGAGAGGAGGCGTGGGAGGAGCGCGGAGATCGCGTCCAGGTCGGACGGGGAGAGGGGTTCGGGCGGGGGCTTGGACTGCGGCAGCGCGGTGGCGCAAATGCCGCGAAGGGCGCCGGCGAGCGGCGGCGCGAGGCGCATTGGCACGCGGGGTAGCATCATCTCCTCGGCTCGGGCTCGGCTAACAGCTCACTACGGGAATGATTTCGAGTCATTTTTTGCAAGCCGGCGCGCCGCCGTCGGATGGACGAGCGATGTCTCAGATCGAGCAGATATCAGCCTCCTGCCTTGTTTTTTTAGGGAAAATCAGCCTCCTTGCTTTGTGCAAGTACAAAGCCCAAACGAGTGTTAATGACCTTTTGTGCAAGTACAAATCCCAAATGAAGTGTTTAATCAACTAGAACTAGTCATTAGTTCTAACTAAAGTTTATCTAGATAAAAATTAGCTAACTACTCGTTAGTCCTATCCTAGTGGCAAAGCTCGGATAGAAATTAGTTCTGACTAAATGTAACACCCGAAATTTTTTGATTTATTAATTAAGAATAAATTGAATTTATTTATGCATTTGCTTGGCATTTAATTTAGAGAATAATATTTTTTTCTTTTCTCGGAAATTAAAAGTAATCATAATTTAGAAACATGTTGTGATGCATTCATGCTGCCTCTATTTATTTTGTATTGATGTATTGGAAATATATTCTAAAAACTCATTTGAAAAGTGATTTAGAAAAATAAAATGAATAACCTGTCTCACCTCTCATGCCTGGCCCAAGACCTCGGCCTGCTCTCCTTTTTCCCGAGCTGCTAGCTGCCCTCTTCCGTATTCCCACCGCGCGGCCCAACTTCAGGCCGAGCCCAGCGGTTGGAGCCCCGCTCCCTCCCCCTTCGGTGACCGACACGCGGGTCCCACGAGTCATCTTCCTCCTTTTCCCGCTCGTGTTCGAAGCGGACACGGCTGCGCCGTAACCACCCCGGCCTCCTCTCTTGGCGTGGCCGAGTTCATCCCGAGCACGCCTCCACCGGCCCATAAAAGGAAGCCGCGACCCTCTTCCCCCTCCTACTGGCACTGACGCGTCGGGCCCACGGCACAGCGCCGTCCCCTTTCTCCGGACAGAGCCCGAACCGAGCACGGTTGCCGCCTCCGACCGTATCCTAACCACCGAATCTCCCGAGTCCGGATCTCCTACGCCTCCCTCGCGCCCCTATATAGGTCGGCCGAGCCCTGCCGTCCCTCCCCACAAGTTCCCGAGCAAGCCACGCCCTCCAATCTTGCCCTAGCCGCAGCCGCAGAGCCGCCGCCGCCCCGAGCTCTGCCGCCGCCGTCGATTCCTCCTCGGGAGGACTTCTCCGTCGAAATTGGTTGTTCTCCAAGCTTCGCAGCAAGGTCAGGGACCTTCCCGACCCCTTCTCCCTCGGTTTTGTGCACTATAGCCATGATGCCGAGCTTCGCCGCCACCATAGTTCCGCCACCTAGCTCGCCGCATCCTCTCCGAGCTACCTCTGTGGCAACCAAAACCATAGATAGGTTTGGCTTGAACTCCTCTTACTTCCCGACCAGATCCCGAGGTGTGCCGAGCTTCCTAGCCCCGAAAACGCCGTCTCCGGCCATCTTCCGGCGAGGAATCGGCCGGGCGCCGCCCGACTCCGGCGACCAGGGCCGCCCCTCTTTCCCCCGAGCTAACCTACGCCGTCCACGGCCGATCCAACGGCTCACAGTGAGAGATACCCCCTTCGCCGGCAATTTTGCAGAGAACCCCCTGAGCTTTTTAATGTTCTAACCCGTAGTCCCTTGGCGTCTTTGGTCAAATACGCTTTTGTTTACGGAAAACGTATTTTTCTCGGTTTAGATTCAAAAATACGTTTTCAATATTTACAGATTTGCCACTCAGTTTATTTCGGCCATATTTTATTCGTTTTAGCTCCGATTTGATCCGTTCAAGTCTCGTTAGATTCGTAATTTCGTAATCTACCTAATGATGCTACTGTTGTACATGTTTTCAACTTTTAAAATTCGAGATTAGATTTAATCTATTATTTTATTAAAGTAAAGCTTGTTTATTTCATAACTTTCCCGTTTGAACTCCGATTTTCGTGATCTTTATATCGTTGGAATCGTAGCGACGCGTAGATTATTTTTATACTCTTTTCAATCTGTTTTTCCACTGTTGGTGTACTGTTTCTAATATAGATCTTGTTTGCTTCGTGTATGATTGCCTCGATGATTGTGTGGTGATTTTATGATCGAGTTCAGACGGTGAGCAATACGTTGGTGATCAAGAGTACACTGAGGATCCAAATTCTCAGGATCACTTTGATCAAGGCAAGTATAGCATGGACCATCCTTGTTGTCTATTCACCTTAATCACTAAATTCATGATGCATATGTCTACCTTGCCAACCACAGTGTTTATTTCTAGTTTTGATAACTTGATCCTTGTTACCAATGAGATTGCATTTGAGTAGTGATGCTAGTGCTTTGATGGGTCATGATCTTATGAACTTGAATAATTGATTATGAAATAAAGATTAAAAGATGCTTTTTAGCAACATGGACTAAGGGCTTAACTGTAAGTATGACACCGGGACTTACAGCGCAACCATGGGGGCTATATGGCTCTGGCTTTAGTCAAGTATGAAGTTACTTTCTATCATGTTGATTAATCTTGAAAGGTTCCTTACCGAGCTAGTTGTTTTGCGGCTCCTGTCCTTGTGTGTACTGCTGTGTGTGTGTGCCACTTGGAAGGAGGGCTCTACCGCCCCTTGCCATTGCGCCCGGATTGATTAGTAACTTGTTAGCGAGGCTTTTGAAAGACTTCATAGTGAACCCCGCCGATCTACCTTGGTAGTGGATCGAGAGGCTGATCACCTCAAGAAAAAGGGTAAATCACGACTCATGGTGAAAGTGTGCAACCTCTGCAGAGTGTAAAACTAATATATCAGCCGTGCTCACGGTCACGAGCGGCGTTGGACGTCTTACAGGAATTTAACTAATTGAATATTGATTTATTTGAAGTTTCTATTGATGTTTATTCCATATTAATTATTATGTTTATATGATCATGCAAATCTTGTTCCTTGATATATTCTATTACTGCTACTCAATTGCTAAAATGTGATCAACTAAAAGCAACCGCTGTCAACCTGTGTCTTGCCTTATTTGAGCCTCATAAACCCATGCTATTCTTGTTGAGTACGACATGTACTTACGCTTGCTTTATTTTTCATATTTGGATAAAAATCCCGGATGGGTACCAGATGACTATGAGGATTTTTCTGAGGATTATTAGGATTGTGTTCACCAGTCAACTATTCCCTGTGGAATGGAGATTCTGCGAGAGAGTTATCTATATTATTCCGTTGTTATTAATGTAAAGACTCTGTGATATTATTCATTATATATTAAACCTTGTGATGGTACTATGTACTTTGTCGCTTATGTGTGTGATTGATCTCTGGGCACACATAACTTGGTTCATTCAATTTTATCCTTAAAATTGGGTGTGACAGATTGGTATCAGAGCATAGGTTGACTGTAGGACACAAGCCTAGATAGAATGGACATATTAGGATGTGCTTTTATTATCTTATTCATGCTTGTTACCTTAACCTTATTCTTTGCTGCCTTGGATGCTTCCCGTACCCTTATCCCATTATGAAAATTTGACACTTCTCTTCTTATTCTAAGCTCTATCATGCTTTCATGTTTTCTCACCTTGTTCTATAAAAAAAAAATCGATTCTATTCTCATTCTACCTCTGTCTTGGTCGATGATTAAGAAGATGAGATATGATCGCCAAACTACCCCACAAGCGTGTTGGAGAAGCCAAGCCGCAAGCATGACTATCAATATGAGGATGAACTAGGAATCAAGGAAGGATGCCCAAGCTCGACAAGAAGAATCACGATAGGAGTCCAATTAGATAATAAAACGATTTAGATGTGAGTCAAGTTGAGTCGAGTCTTGTGTGCGTGTGAATTTTATGTGCTTGTTGCTTTGTGCTTATGAATTATGTGTGATTTGGTTCTTTGTAATGAGTGCTTAGGATTATACACATGTATCTAATTCTCTTAATTAAAAGATTTAAGGGGTAAAAATTTTTAAATAAATAATTGGGTTGAATAAATTTGGTTTTCTCAAAATCTGTTTTTCAGACCTCTCTATCTTGTTAATTATTCTTAATTAGTTTCATAAATCCAAAAATTATGAAAATTTTAAGGGTAACAGTAGACTTCCATCCCTTTCCATGGCCTCAAGAATCACATTAATAGCTATTATGGTTTTGCAGATACAGTTGTTGCAAATTGAGAATTCTGCGCAGTATGGCAGACCAGACAGTTTCTGTTATTGTCTGTTTTTGGTTAATCTAACGTCAGAATCTGGAAAAGTGGTCCACATGAAGATTGTAGAGAATTTCTCAGGCTTTCCAACGGTATAGAGAATGCCTCTGTTTGATTTGTGAACCTCCAGATATGATCAGTTTACTATGCTGCTGTTATCGGATCTCGCCCAGAAATTCAGATTCATTGTTTACAAGTATTTGAATAACGGGAAAAATTCTAAAACTCAATTATACGTTGGAAAAACAGATGGCCGGTAACAGGAGGAACACTAATCCACCACCACCACCACAACCTAGCATTCAAGATCTCATCGCTTCGCAGACGCAGTTGATGGAGACAATGATGCAGTTCATTCAAAATCAACCAGCTGGAGGACCACAACCTGCTCAACCTCAAGCTAGAGATAAGCGAGGAGAATTTCTAAAAGGTCGTCCACCTGTGTTCAACCATGCCACCGACCCATTGGATGCTGATGATTGGCTTCGCGCCGTGGAGAGACAACTCACCATTGTGCAATGCAATGATGAAGAGAAGGTGTTGTATGCATCTGGACAGTTGCAAGGAGCTGCTCAAAACTGGTGGGATGCATTCTAGTATGGTCGCCCCAATAATGCGCCTGCTATCACCTGGCAAGAGTTTTGTGAGAACTTCAGGTCATACCATATTCCTGAAGGTTTGATAGAGTTGAAGCAGGCAGAGTTTAGAGCTTTGAAGCAAGAACAAATGTCGGTGCCAGAGTACCGTGATCAGTTTGTTCAATTATCGCGGTATGCTCCCGATGATGTTGCTAATGACAAGGACAAGCAGCATCTCTTCCTCAAGGGACTTCACGATAGATTGCAACTCCAACTCATGACAACCACCTACCCCAATTTTCAAGAGCTGGTGAATCGCGCTATAGTGATCGACAACAAGCGCAAGGAGATGGCTGATAACAAGAGGAAGAAGCAAGGACAAACCTTTACAAGAAATAACCGTTCGCGTCGCAACGCCCAGCAACGGAATTTCCAGCAGAGACACCAAGGGCCATCAAATCAATGGAACCGCAATCAGAACCAGCCTCGTTCTCAGTCTCCACCACAACAGCAGAAAACTCCTACCCAAACTCCTCAGCAAGTTACCCCTAGCAAGACCCCTAACAGGACCAATACATTTGGCACTCCCATCAAGTGCTTTGTCTGTGGAGAATCGGGACATCTCTCTTATCACTGTCCCAAGAAGCAGAACCAGCAGACTCCCCAGAGTAGCAACCAGAAGGGAAGACAT
This sequence comes from Eremochloa ophiuroides, assembly GCA_038502445.1. NCBI lineage: Eukaryota > Viridiplantae > Streptophyta > Magnoliopsida > Poales > Poaceae > Eremochloa > Eremochloa ophiuroides. The sequence goes on along the minus strand of JAHLJS010000006.1, from coordinate 55,153,905 downwards.
CAACAATCGTCTAATCAAGGAAGTGTGAACCATGTGTCTGCGGAGACAGCTCAGGAAGCACCAGAGGTTATGATGGGTACGTTCAACGTCAACTCCATCCCCGCTACCGTTCTTTTTTATTCCGGTGCTTCGCATTCATTCATATCACAAAGTTTTGTTAGGATACACGGTATACCACTATTAGCCCTACAAAACCCATTATTGGTAAATTCACCCGGTGGGGCTATGCAAGCTCAGTATTATTGTCCTTCAGTTAGCATTGCTCTAATGGGGGTAGACTTTAAAGTGAACCCTACGGTAATAAGAACAACCAGAATAGAGGTTATATTGGGTCTGGATTGGACGAAGCAGCACAAGGCAGTTATTCAGTGTGAGGAAAAGGTCGTTGTGTTAACTACGTCCAAAGGAGATAAAATCAGTGTTGATGTAGTAATGCAACCACCACCTGCAGCGACAGTTAATCAGATTCAAAAGGAATACCCAATTAAAATATTAGAAACCACAAAGCGATTCAGAAGGAGTAAAATTATAAAGTTGTGCAAGGTACAGTGGAACCGGATTTCAGAAAATGAGGCAACATGGGAAAAAGAGGAAGAATTAAGAAAGTCATATCCCCATCTTTTTGAGTAAGCACTAACTAATCTCGAGGACGAGATTATTTTTAAGGGGGGTAGAATTGTAACACCCGAAATTTTTTGATTTATTAATTAAGGATAAATTGAATTTATTTATGTATTTGCTTGGCATTTAATTTAGAGAATAATATTTTTTTTCTTTTCTCGAAAATTAAAAGTAATCATAATTTAGAAACATGTTGTGATGCATTCATGCTGCCTCTATTTATTTTGTATTGATGTATTGGAAATATATTCTGAAAACTCATTTGAAAAGTGATTTAGAAAAATAAAATGAATAACCTGCCTCACCTCTCATGCCTGGCCCAAGACCCCGGCCTGCTCTCCTTTTTCCCGAGCTGCTAGCTGCCCTCTTCCGTATTCCCACCGCGCGGCCCAACTTCAGGCCGAGCCCAACGGTTGGAGCCCCGCTCCCTCCCCCTTCGGTGACCGCCACGCAGGGCCCACGAGTCATCTTCCTCCATTTCCCGCTCGTGTTCGAAGCGGACACGGCCGCGCCGTAACCACCCCGGCCTCCTCTCTTGGCGTGGCCGAGTCCATCCCGAGCACGCCTCCACCGGCCCATAAAAGGAAGCCGCGACCCTCTTCCCCTCCTACTGGCACTGACGCGTCGGGCCCACGGCACAGCGCCGTCCCCTTTCTCCGGACAGAGCCCGAAACCGAGCACGGTTGCCGCCTCCGACCGTATCCTAACCACCGAATCTCCCGAGTCCGGATCTCCTACGCCTCCCTCGCGCCCCTATATAGGTCGGCCGAGCCCTGCCGTCCCTCCCCACAAGTTCCCGAGCAAGCCACGCCCTCCAATCTTGCCCTAGCCGTAGCCGCAGAGCCGCCGCCGCCCCGAGCTCCGCCGCCGCCGTCGATTTCTCCTCGGGAGGACTTCTCCGTCGAAATTGGTTGTTCTCCAAACTTCGCAGCAAGGTCAGGGACCTTCCCGACCCCTTCTCCCTCGGTTTTGTGCACTATAGCCATGATGCCGAGCTTCGCCGCCACCATAGTTCCGCCACCTACCTCGCCGCATCCTCTCCGAGCTACCTCTGTGGCAACCGAAACCATAGATAGGTTTGGCTTGAACTCCTCTTGCTTCCCGACCAGATCCCGAGGTGTGCCGAGCTTCCTAGCCCCGAAAACGCCGTCTCCGGCCATCTTCCGGCGAGGAATCGGCCGGGCGCCGCCCGACTCTGGCGACCAGGGCCGCCCCTCTTTCCCCCGAGCTAACCTACGCCGTCCACGGCCGATCCAACGGCTCACAGTGAGAGATACCCCTTCGCCGACAATTTTGCAGTGAACCCCCTGAGCTTTTTAATGTTCTAACCCGTAGTCCCTTGGCGTCTTTGGTCAAATACGCTTTTGTTTACGGAAAACGTTTTTTTCTCGGTTTAGATTCAAAAATACGTTTTCAATATTTACAGATTTGCCACTCAGTTTATTTCGGCCATATTTTATTCGTTTTAGCTCCGATTTGATCCGTTCAAGTCTCGTTAGATTCGTAATCTACCTAATGATGCTACTGTTGTACATGTTTTCAACTTTTAAAATTTGAGATTAGATTTAATCTATTATTTTATTAAAGTAAAGCTTGTTTATTTCATAACTTTCCCGTTTGAACTCCGATTTTCGTGATCTTTATATCGTTGGAATCGTAGCGACGCGTAGATTATTTTTATACACTTTTCAATCTGTTTTTCCACTGTTGGTGTACTGTTTCTAATATAGATCTTGTTTGCTTCGTGTATGATTGCCTCGATGATTGTGTGGTGATTTTATGATCGAGTTCAGACGGTGAGCAATACGTTGGTGATCAAGAGTACACTGAGGATCCAAATTCTCAGGATCACTTTGATCAAGGCAAGTATAGCATGGACCATCCTTGTTGCCTATTCACCTTAATCACTAAATTCATGATGCATATGTCTACCTTGGCAACCATTGTGTTTATTCCTAGTTTTGATAACTTGATCCTTGTTACCAATGAGATTGCATTTGAGTAGTGATGCTAGTGCTTTGATGGGTCATGATCTTATGAACTTGAATAATTGATTATGAAATAAAGATTAAAAGATGCTTTTTAGCAACATGGACTAAGGGCTTAACTGTAAGTATGACACCGGGACTTACAGCGCAACCATGGGGGCTATATGGCTCTGGCTTTAGTCAAGTATGAAGTTACTTTCTATCGTGTTGATTAATCTTGAAAGGTTCCTTGCCGAGCTAGTTGTTTTGCGGCTCCTGTCCTTGTGTGTACTGCTGCGTGTGTGTGCCTCTTGGAAGGAGGGCTCTACCGCCTCTTGCCATTGCGCCCGGATTGATTAGTAACTTGTTAGCGAGGCTTTTGAAAGACTTCATAGTGAACCCCGCCGATCTACCTTGGTAGTGGATCGAGAGGCTGATCACCTCAAGAAAAAGGGTAAATCACGACTCATGGTGAAAGTGTGCAACCTCTGCAGAGTGTAAAACTGATATATCAGCCGTGCTCACGGTCACGAGCGGCCTTGGACGTCTTACAGGAATTTAACTAATTGAATATTGATTTATTTGAAGTTTCTATTGATGTTTATTCCATATTAATTATCATGTTTATATGATCATGCAAATCTTGTTCCTTGGTATATTCTATTGCTGCTACTCAATTGCTAAAATGTGATCAACTAAAAGCAACCGCTGTCAACCTGTGTCTTGCCTTATTTGAGCCTCATAAACCCATGCTATTCTTGTTGAGTACGACATGTACTTACGCTTGCTTTATTTTTCATATTTGGATAAAAATCCCGGATGGGTATCAGATGACTATGAGGATTCTTCTGAGGATTATTAGGATTGTGTTCACCAGTCAACTATTCCCTGTGGAATGGAGATTCTGCGAGAGAGTTATCTATATTATTCCGCTGTTATTAATGTAAAGACTCTGTGATATTATTCATTATATATTAAATCTTGTGATGGTACTATGTACTTTGTCGCTTATGTGTGTGATTGATCTCTGCGCACACATAAGTTGGTTCATTCAATTTTATCCTTAAAATTGGGTGTGACACTAAAGCTTATCTAGCTAAAAATTAGCAAACTTACTAGTTGTGAGTCCTATCCAGCTTGTCCTATTTGTATCCATAGCTAACACTAGTGTAAGTAGCCCTGCTAATGGGTTAAGACCCATCCCGTACCCAACCCAACCTGTAATAAATTAACTCTCTTTTCAATCCGCCCCACCCCATACCATTCTATCTTCGACCCAACCCATTTCAACCCGTAAACCAGACACTGAATTAAAAACCATGTGTTCACACTTTAAAATTTTATTGAAATTGGCTAAAATTTATTGCAGATGATTTAATATAGCAAGCAGCAACTTCATGCCAACCGGCACTGCTGGATGTGTATGTGGGCCCCACGTCAGAGCCGGACCCTAGAAATAAAACCTCGCGTTCACACCATAAAATTTTATCGAAATCGATTAAAATTTGTTGCAGATGATTTAATATAGCAAGCAGCAACTTCATGCCAACCGACACTGAAGGATGTGTATGTGGGGCCCCACATCAGAGCCGGACCCTAAAAATGTGTTCACACCTTAAAATTTTATCAAAATTGGCTGAAATTTGTTGCAGATGATTTAATATAACAAGCAGCAACTTCATGCCAACCGGCACTGGTGGATGTGTATGTGGGCCCCACGTCAGAGCCGGACCCTAGAAATAAAACCTCGCGTTCACACCATAAAATTTTGTTGAAATCGATTAAAACTTGTTGCAGATGATTTAATATAGCAAACAACAACTTCATGCCAACCAATACTGATGGATGTGTATGTGGGCCTCACGTCAGAGCGGACCCTAGAAATAAAACATCGCGTTCACACCATAAAATTTTATCAAAAATTGCTGAAATTTGTTGCATATGATTTAATATAGCAAGCCGCAACTTCATGCCAACCGGCCCTGTCAGATGTGTATGTGGGCCCCACATCAGAGCCAGACCCTAGAAATAAAACCTCGCATTCACACCTTAAAATTTTATCGAAATCGATTAAAACTTGTTGCAGATGATTTAATATAGTAAGCAACAACTTTGTGATAATCGGCAGTGTCAGATGATACTAATCTAACATTCATCCGCGGGTTCAATCTATTCAAGCCCACAAAAACGAGATATCAATCCCAACCCGTCCCAACCCATTTTTCTATTAAACCCACCCCAACCTAACCCGTTCAATAACTCAACCCATTTCTACCCATCCAAAATGTACCCACTTAAGAACCCAACCTATAAAACCCGTTTCAACCCGACCCATTAGCAGGCCTAAGTGTAAGTTCATAGAAAAGAACCACAATGCCCTTATATTCCACCGCCTCCCTCTTCTCTCTCCATTCCTTATCCTCCTCCCATCTGTATCTCTCGCCGACGCTCGCCCCGCACTTAATAAACATGATGATAATGGTCCAAAATTCGGAGCAAACCCACACCAAGCCATGTCTTCAAAAGTCGATCGTTTAATCCAAACCACCTTGCTCCTATGCTCTTAAAGCCACACCGATCCAACCAAATAAAATCTATCGAACCCAAATCAAACCAGAACGTGCTCCTCCGCAGGCCCCTAGTGCGCTTCGGGAGATTCTCGGGAGAAATCATGCCTCCGTGCGGGGACTAGAGCAGCGCAGAGTTGCGATAGCCCAGCGGGCAGACGTAGCTGGTGTTGTCCGTGCCGACGGGAATGCAAATTCTATTGCTGATGCAGGTACCCAGGGCGGATCCAGGACCCAGGCCCCTAGGGCCCATGCCCTAGTCACTGGCCCAATACCCCTTGTACCCCATCGAGTTCTAGCTCAGAAAATGTGAAGGCCCAGCAAGAACTATGGCATCGCACGCCACACAGGCCTTGCTGGTTGCTGTATGCCGCTGCCATCGTGCCTCGCTTGGTCGCTGCGCCGGCCAGCCCGACCGCTGCCACTGCCCGACGTTGGCGACGTGTCACGCGAGGTCACCGCGACGGTCTCCGCTTCCGTGGGCTCTGGCTCTGCCAGGCACCGGCGGCCAGCGCGGCAGTGCCCCACCGCTCGCCCTCGTCGGCTGCCAAATGGACGGCCTCGCCCCCTCCTCCAAGCGATGCCCATGTGTCCCCCTCCCTCTGCTCTCCGAGTCCGGTGAGCTGCCACACGCGGCGCATCTTCAAGAAGCCAAGGCAAGCTGCATCCTTGGTATAGTGGGAGCATACAAGCGACGGTGACATCTCCTCTCCCCCTATGCAGACCAAATCTGGTCCTCAGTCCCTGGTATTTCTTCTCCATGCGTGGCGTTGATGTAAACCGTAGGCTTGTAGTTGTAGCTATCAATTATATGTTTTATTCAATTGGATTGGAAATTGAAAGTATAATCAGGAATGAATAATTGCCAATACCGTCAATAATGCTTGTGTAAACACATTTCTTAGATATATTAGATAATATAACTGAAGATGGTACTGGATATAAAGAGAAGAATAGCTTTGGGTTTGTTGTTACATGGAGAATTTTTATATGTATTGCGCATTGTGCAATGCCTTAAATTTTTAGTTCGATTATCATATCTATTAGAATTATCTGTTACTAGTCATTAGTGGGTAGTTTTTGCCATTAAGTGTAGGCATAATGAGCGTTTTCATCATTAGGTAACAGGCCCTAGTCTTGACGAAATTCTGGCTCCGCCACTGGGTACCCTGGTTGGTGCAGAGCTCCTGCACGACCTACCACACCACAAAGCTACATCCGGGTCTTGAGCACCAGGCTGTAGAGGCACAGGTTGTCGTTGTTGACGGTAGTTAACATTCAATCACAAACCATCAATATACATAAAATGATTAAAATTGATCACCAATACCGAACTAGGGTTTAAACCAACCATTTTCAAGAGTTTTGGTGAATCTTTGTATCTAGCAAGATTTAATCAAAGAAAAATGGAAGGAAAGACCTATTTAGATCGCTGCAAACTTGTTTAGAACAGTTTCTGCTGATTCTTTCAAAAAAAAAGAGGCCCACATTCGTTCTTCCAAGTGCACCTAACTGTTAGCTGCACCTATTATTTCGATCCCTTCATGCTAAAGTTTAGCGGCTAATTGTTACCGAGGGTATCAAATAGGCCCTAAAATTATCTAAGGTTGTTTGGGGTGGACTCTCTGGAACTTTGGATCCCATCAGTTAAAGCATATTTGGAAATGAAGGAATAAAAAGGGAAATAAAAAACATAAAAGTTTGGTAGAAATTGGTGGTTTCAAAACACAAAAAATATGTTTTTTTTTTTCTCCATTCAAAAATCAAAACATAAAGTTGATTTGTCTGATGCTAATTTGCTGTGATGGTTGAAAAGAAGCGCCCCGGCAATACTTCCTCAAACGACGTCAAACATCATCCACACTACACATAATCCGAACGTCGCAGATCCCATTCACGCTCAATCCCCAATTCGTCGTCAGAGGAGATAGCACAAGGTCATCCACCGGTAGCCAGGACACGGAGGAACGGGGGGCAGGTTAGGAGTGCAAGGAGAGGCACACGGAGAGTAGCAGCACAAGGCGGAGGCGCGCGTCCAGTTGCCAGTGGCGAACTGGCGAGGCCGAAGTTCGGATCTTGGCAAAACCACCGAGTTCAAGGAACCGATGCCCTCAAGCTGTGGCGACTCGGGCCACAAGACGGAGCTTGGCGAGGGATGGATCTCGGAAGCAGGGCCGCCGACGCCTCAAGCTGCGCCTCCATCGTCCGTCGCCGTCGGCATTACACAACCCAAACTCTAAGCTCTTTAAAGTATTGGAAGGCATGTCATTCAGAAACAAAGAAATTCCCAACGAACACCGAAAAGGATGAACAAGTAGCTAGTAATACTCAAATGTTCTTGTGGTATTGTGAATTTGCTTATTTGATTGATCATGCAACGCTGCCCTTTGCAACCGAATTCGCCAGATTGCCAGTTGCCACGGACGCTCACGCCGCGGCTGCCCTTGTAATCGCAGGCTTCTCGTCGTCTCCGCCTTCCACATCCTCGTCCTCCTCCTCCTTCCCGGAGGAGTTCAGCCCGGCCGCCTCCTCAAGCTCCCTCCACGGCCCATCGAACTGCTCGGGGAACTTCTTGCGTAGACCGACCACCACCCGCCTCGCCGCTCGCCCCTTGCCAGCGTCCTTGAGACCGCGCACCAGCGCTCGCACCGTTCCGAGGTCGGCCACCTTCCGGCGCTTCAGCCCCGCGTTGAACACGTCGTCCGCCTCCGACCACCGCCCTGCGCCGCACAGCGCCCCCACCACGCAAGTATACGTCGCGCAGTCCGGCGCCACGTCCGCCGCCTCCTCCCCTGCCTCCAGGCGGCGGTACACCTCCACCATCTCATCCACCCTGTTGCGCCGCGCCATCGCCCGCATCAGCGCGTTGTAGGACACGGCGTCCGGCCGGAGCCCGGCCTCCTCGCGCATGACGCGGATCAGCTCCTTGACCTCCTCCACGGCGCCGTTGGCGGCCTTGTAGGTGAGCCGGGCGTTGTAGGCAGCCGTGTCGGGGGCGATGCCGTGGTCCTGGACCATGGCGCGCCACAGCTCCTCAGCGCGGTGCGGGAGGCGTTGCTTGTAGAAGGAGTCGATGATGGCCGTGAAGAGCTGGAGCGACGGCGGCGCCCCCGACGAGGGCTCCCGGAGGAGGTGGAGCGCGGAGTCGGCGCCGGAGGTGAGGCAGAGCGACTTGGCGAGGATGCAGTCCGTGAAGGCGTCCCGCGGGACTGACGCGTGCTCCGCGAGGATGGAGGGCACGAGACTGGCCAGGCGATGGCGGCGGAGGAGTGGAGCGAGGACCGCGTTCAGGTGCGCGGTAGTGGGCGACGCCATGCTGCCGAGCAGCGCGGAGGCGCGGTCGGGGAGGCCTACCGAGGAGAGGGCCGAGAGCGCGGCGACGGGGTGGGAAGGGAACAGGGGCGCGAGGGTCGCGTCGATGTCGTCGACGCGGCCAGCGCGGGCGAGCTGGCGAAGACGGGCTATAGGGATGGGGAGCTCGGTTTTCTCGGCCGCTGCCGCTGCCGCGGCGGCGGAGAGGAGCCGGCGGCCGGCGGCGAAGGTTGCGGCAGCCATAACGGCGGAAGTGCGGAAAGAGTGTGGATTGCAACTAGTGCTAGGGTTTAGAGAAGTCGGCTGCTATAGTGGTCAGGCTTCTTTCGCGGGTTCAGTTAGGCAGGCCTTGAGAATGTGAAGCTTGTAGAAAGAATTTGGGGAGGACAACCCATTCAGCCCAATTTTCTGCATGCCCTTCCTGTCCATACATGTATGGGCCTGAATGTATGCATCCATCATATTTGCCCACATTTTACCGAACAATTGTCTGGAACAGTAGTTTCAAAAAAAAATTGCCTAGAACAGTAGACAAGTAGCACACCGAATTCCTCATCAAAAGCATCCAACCAAATTTCTATACTAGTATAAGTAGCATACTTTATTATTTATATGCCCTAATAAAGAGCAAAATAGATCAAGACACACAACGACAAAACACAGGTTAAACAAGGGAGTCCTGAGCCTAATAATTGTTAATTTAGACTAACTTGCTAGCTTGTGTAGATGGCTTGAGTTTAGAATAATTAAAGCTAGAGCAAATTGCTTATCGTCTTGATAATTACTAACCCTTTACTCTAATAAATTTATATAATTTTTATTAGGCTATTTATCTCTCTCTAGTCATTTAGGACTTTTCAGACATGGCCAATTCAATGGCTCTTTTATGCCGGATTCTTATTACACCAACCCGAACATTGCCAAGTGTGGGTTGCTAGGGATTGCGAGAGAGAGAGAGAGAGTTTGTCGATGGAATATCGTTGATAGTCTACCGAGGGGTAGTCCCATGGTAGTAGATGAATCAGTGGAGGTGCGCTTGAAGACGGGCGAGCGTAACACAAGAGCGTAGGACACACGATTTAGACAGGTCTAGGCCACCCTGGAGCGTAATACCCTACATCCTGTGTTTTGTGGATTATATCGATATGATATTAGATGATTTGTTTTGAGGGGATCCCTTGCTCGCCTTATATAGTCCGGGGAGCAGGGTTACAAGTCAGTTTGTTACCAATCGTAGCTGATTAATGATCTACCGCATAAGGCAACTAATTAGCTACATATTAGAAAAGTTATTTCCTTGGCCGGCAAGGCTTCCTCTGATCGGCGGGATACGCGCGATCCTCTGGTGAGAGCGTAGTCGACGCGATCTTCTGGCTACCGAGCAGTCGGTGCGCCCTTGGCAGCTTGGGCTTGATCGGATGATGTGGCTCATGTAGCGTCATGCGGGTATACGAGTCTATACCCCCACAGAGCTGGGCCTCAAGCCTAGCCAACAGCCTAGGCACAGTCCTATGGGCCACCTTCCGTGCCCGGTGGGCCCAATGAGCATGTCCTTTTTAGCAGGCTGGGCCGATCCAAGGCCCACCAATGCTAAGGAGCTAAAGAGAGGGGGAGACATCGCTGATCGGCTTGATCACGGGAGGTGGCAGCGGCCGCCCTACCAACACGCTCGCATATCACCCTAACGAGTTCGGAGCCAGATCCGCAGTGGCGAACTACGCTTGCCCCTAGATCCTGACGCTGGTAGTGGTGGAGGCATGAAGGAAGGCATTGAGGTGCGGTCCGCGCAGAGGGGCGTGCCTGGGGCAGGGGGTTGGGCCATACGGAGGCGTAGAGGGTTACATATGTGGAGGAGCAATTATCGCGGATGGATGACATGTGGCGTAGTCTTATGAAGGCCGGAGGAAAGCAGAAGACCGAGGGGCTATGAGGGTGCAACCTTTTAGCAGGCGAGGCTAGCCACCATGCCAGTATCAGATCTCTTGTCAAATATCATACCGAGTTACCGTATGCCAAGTTTGAGCAACCAAGCCAAGACACGACCCTGTGTACTGGGCTGGGCTAGCCCGGACCTATGAAACATTGGGTCGTGCTCGTGTCTGTTCCTACCGATTAAGGGTGGGCAAAAAACCTGATATTCAATACCCGAACCTGGACCTGAATTACCCGATACCTTAAAATTCGGGTGTTATTTCGGGTACCAACTATAAGGACCCAAATTTAGTTCAGGAAAATCGGGTATTAACACTGGGTACCCGAAACACACGAATTACAATAAAAGACTTACAATTATTTATTATGAGCTTCAATTCTTTTTAATGTGTGCATGATTTTTTAAATCAATTCATATATTTGAATTATTCCCTATTGGATTGATCGCTATGTTTATATTAATTAGTTGGATATATGCAATCTGCTTTAATTGTGGTTGAATTCTCCTATTTCACTGAACGTACTAATGTGATCGGGTAATTTGGGATTACTCGAACCCGAGGTAGTATTTTATTTTTGGTGAATATCGGATATCAATTCTCAAAACCCGAATTTTAGAAAACCGCATTATCGCCGGTCTAAAATAGGTGGGTCCGTGCCACCGGGCGGGTTGCATGTAGAGGGAGAGAGAAGCGGAACAGTTTCCGTGTGACGGTGTGAGTGCGCAGGCCGGTCTGAGTCCGATAAGCCGCCTCCGCACAGCGTAGCGCGTGTGTAACCCTAGCCGCCGACGATGTCGGACCCTTTCAACCCGTACTACCGCGGAGCCTTCCCGGGCGGCGGCGGTTCGCAGCAGCCGCCGCCTCGTTACTCGGACTTTGAGGTCGACCTCATCGCAGCCCGTTACACCAGGACCTCTGCCGAAGGTGAGAACGGCCCCTCTCCCTGTTTTGGTTGGCATGAGGAGTTTCCTCGTGTGTTCATCGGACAATGCTGCCGTATTTTAGCCGATGCATGAGTGATTTGTTTCCTGGTCGAGGCTGCCATAATGTATGGACGTCTGGCTGCTTGTTTGTCTGAAACTAGTAGTATGAAGATCAGTTGGCTGTGGGACTCGGAGCTTATGTTGGGTGTTAATGGAGCTCGTACTGATTTGGCTATCTTGGATATATATTAACCTATTATGAACGATTTTATTAGGCTGTGTGGAATTGTGTGGCTACATAAAACTTTAATTAAGACGCAGCAGAAAATAATTAAGGACAGAAATTGCATAATCAACCATCAATAGTGGTATTGCCTTCAATTTTTATAGGCATGTATCATAACCTCATATCCTCAGTTGTTAACTTGTTTGGTATTTAGGTAGATGCAATGCAGATTGTAGAATTAGACTATTTCGTGGAGAGTTCTTAGTGAATGAGCTTAGCAATGGAGGACCATAGGGTAGTAGTAATAAACTAATAATATTCGAACTTGATAATCAGTGGGTAGTAGCTGTACTAGAAAACAGAATACTTGGAGTTTAGACCTTTGGCTGTGTGATTTTGAATGTAAAAATGTGCTTGTCGTGTTTCTACCAGTAAACCAACCCAATTTTGGAGTTTGCTACAAACTGTAAATGCACTTGATTCTTACCACTCTACTGGAAGTTATACTGTTGCAGCTCTTCTCAAGTATAAGTAGTACTAAGAAGTTCTCAGATTTAGAGCTAGGATTTTCCATTATACCAGTAGTAATCTTATGTTTGATAACTGTGCTTTCATTCATTTCAGTAATTTGTTGTTATTTTCAGTAATGATTACCTAATACAGCTGCTTATAAAGTTCTTTTGTATATATACTATAGTTCTCTATCACCAATCTTTTATGGGAAGTCATAGTACTGTTGGCCAGAGTGAGGCTTTATATTCATCAAATACTATGGCTAAACGCCCTAGGCTTGAAAGCAGCCTTCCTATATATCCACAACGACCGGGGCAAAAGGACTGTGCCTTCTATATGAGCACTGGAACCTGTAAGTATGGAGAGGCCTGCAAATTTGACCATCCACAATGGGTTCCAGAGGGTGGGGTTCCAAACTGGAAAGAGGTGACTATCTGTCATTCTTATTTGTAGCAATCTATACATCTTATTGTTGAAAATATTACTTGTAGTGTGTTTATTTTTTTATTTTTTTTATCATACCTTTATGGAATTATCTATGACTCTGTGTTATTCCAAAACCATGCTTTTATTACTATTAGCAGAGCTAGCCACAAAAATAGAAGGTGAGAACTGAGAACACATGTAGCTGGCCTCAATTCCTGCATTGAAGTGTTAAACCATAGGCACGAAGTTTCAGGGTCGATGAGGTCAAGGAAGGGGGTAGAGGGATGTATGTCACTTGCGAGAGGTTTTTACAAGGCTGGGTCGAAAATGACCCAATGTACTCTGGACAGGAACGAGCATCTCCAAGAGTTTCTAAAATTCACTCTCTAAATCATCATTTGGAAAGCCATTTGCATAAAAATCGCTTCTTTCTAAAATTCACTCTCTAAATCATCATTTGGAAAACCATTTGCATAAAAAATCGTTTTCTTTATCTTTTCACTCCAACAATTTTTCTATATCTGGTGTGCACTCTAGAGAGCCACTAGAAAACCAGGCTGCACCGTCCTTGTAGCACCTGGTCAGTGTGACCTAGAGTAGTTGTTGCTGAATTTAAGAGTTCCTTGCCTCAACCCTCGTAAAACATGTAGAGAAAGAAAGTTATTGAGATTAATTTGACAAAAGAAACATTTCATCACCATACATGCTAGTGTTGCTGGATTACTTGCGTATCTTCATCTAGTAGTTATTACACTATAATAAGTTACGGCAAAAAATGATAATTTGTCCTGCTTAAATGATCAGAGGATGGTGAGATAATCAAAATGCTTGGACAGCTACATTTATCTGTGGATCTGTGGCTAGTTGCATCATAATTTTCACTAAAATACTCTTAATTATAATTCCATTATTAGTAGATTGGATAAGTGCTCCAGGTTTTCTTAACAGCTCTTGGGCTCTTAACCAATCTATAGTTTGCAAAATTGTCTTGAATAGTCCAGTTCGCAAAATTGTCTTCATCAGAGATTTCTAAAATAATAGAGGAACAACGCATGTTATAAATACATTGTTTTTTTTTTTGTTCTCAGTACGAATGCATTCCAAATCACACCATGTCACAGACAAACGGGTTGGGACAGGTTGTGCTGTGAATGGTGGTTGTGCTGCGAGTTGTGTAGGTTGGGCGGGTTGAGCGGTGGGATGGGGTGGGTTGGTGAGCTATATTTTCGGGTCGGATTGGGTTAGTAAATTGTTGAATAAGCAACGGGGCGGAGTGGATTTGGGGCGGGTTTAGCCCTATTAGTAGGCTTAGCCACAACGCATGTAGCCTGATCCGTGTCGCTCTATCTAAGTGAAAGCGAGGAATGACAGAGGGATACGGGGGGAGGACGCCCGCGCCGTGGCAGGCGCAGTCGAGCGCGGCATGTGGAGACGGAGAGGTGGAGCCGCAAAGGGGATGAGCGGGTTCGCGAGATTCCGGGTCCGTGGCTTAGCGGCTGAGACCCGTTGCAGACTCGATTGAATGGCTCATATTGCGTATTTACCGGATTTAACGGTTAACAGGTTAACGGATTACATGGCTCTATCCACTGCCCGTGATTTGGTTCAGGATTCGGTATATTCGTTATATAGAGATTCTTGTTTTCTATCTTTGGCTTAGAAATCTGGAATAGAAGATGGCTATATTTGGATTACCAAATAAAGAAGCTGTTGGAGGGTATTTTGTCATCAAAATCTCTATTCCGAGTAATTAGAAAGCATATAGTCTCTTGGAGTTGCTCAAGCAAGCTAGAGTAGCTAAGCTGCAGCCTGCAGGGAAGCCATTTAATTGTGCTCAACAAAGCCCACCTTGTTTCTATGTTTTATTTAATCCTAGTTGTTTATTTCACATAGGCACATGGGTTTGTTATAAATGCAACCACTTAGAAGAACAGAGGGGGTGGTAAAATACTTTGTTTGATTTTTTATACACAATTCTGAAGATGGAAAAGTTACTAAAGTACCCCACTCGTCATCTAACATTGAAGTAACGCTTTAACATACCCCAACTCATAATTGTTGCAATGTTATATTATTATTATCTGGTGTTTATTACTGGACATGCTCCCTCTGGTCATAAATACTTGACAAGTTTGACTTTGCACTGTCTTTGATGTTTATATATAACCATTAATTTATTCTAGAAGATATCCTTAAAATTTTTCAAAGATAAGGGATTTTGCAAGTACTTTGAATACAAATCAACCCATATAATCTACACACTTGCAAACTAATTAATGTAATAGTTATTGATATTTCTGTTTTTCAAAGACTTGACCAAATCTTGTCCTAAACAAGCTACATGTGTGATCAAAAGTAGTACTCCCTTCATCCCAAATTGTAAGTCATTCCAAGAATCTTGGAGAGTCAAAGCATTTTAAGTTTGACAAAAATTATTGAAAGATACAAAAGATTTATGACACCAAATAAATGTACTATGAAAATATATTTGGTGAAGAATCTAATGATACTTAGTTGATATTGTAAATATTATTATCTTATCCTTTAAACTTGGTCAAAGTTGAGATGATTTGACTCTCCAAGATTGTTGGGATGACTTATAATTTGGGATAGAGGGAGTAATATTTATTGCATTCTTGCTTGTTCTGCTGATACATACAAGGAATCTACTCTTTGCTTGAGGTAATAGTCATCTTTGATGTCTACTCAGTACTACGCCACTAGCAAATGTTTGCTAGCCTATAATTGACAAACTAAAGATGCATTTGATGTTGTGCTCATCTTTTAAATCAACTTACATTTCATTATTTTTGTATTTTGAGTGTTTCACACTCTCCCTCTCTCTAGTACATTTGTCGGTGACCTTTGCATTTAACAAGCCAAGTTCTTACCCTAGTTTGGTCAAATCTCCTTTGTAGACTTGGCCATATTTGACTCAGAAGCTTCTATCTTTTTTAAAATAAATGTTGCTCTATGCTCCTTGATAAAAAGAAATGTCTCTGTTTAGTTCATGGCCAAAAAGGTTCATTTAGTTTTAAACAGTGTTTGCACCTAAATTCTAAACTTTAAACAGTTTGGTCACCTACGAGTTTGCCATTAACTGGGCTAATTGGCCATTTAAATGAACTATGTGGCCATTGAAATGAGATAGACATCTCATGAATCGTTACCACCATATAGAAATGTGGTAAACAACTGTTTAGCAAATGGTGGTTTTAAATCACATTCAGATATTCCTCGCCAGAGTGTGTGGTGTGTCTCTGCTTGACTTTGTCGATATGTGCTTCCTCTTCCTTTTGGAGGGGTACATGTAACCTGCTCGACGCTCTCTTTAATTTTGTTATTGACAGATTGGTACTTACCAATTTCATAATTTACTCCCGATGTCCGTTTCCCCTCCCATTTCTTGCATATATCTTGACTCCTCTCACGTCTCCTCTTGTCCAGGATGCCCCTCGGAATCCCTCCCCCCCCCCCCACCCACTCACCCACACACAGATCCACTCCAACGCTCTGTATTATTCAAAGTTATTGCCCTGGCTAATATAGGTCTTGTTTAATAGTGAACTTTATGAATACCATCCTACTGTTTGCATCTGTACACAACATGGTTCTTAATTCATCGCCTGGCAGTCATGGGACCCGGGCATCACTGATGCCTTTCCAAAAAATAGGGAGACCTTTTTCCCCTGCTGGCTCCGACAGTGGTCAATCTGGGTGGGACAGAAGAGGTGTTTGATCTGGATAGGGACAATGGCAGGGGTTGTTATAGGCCTGCAGGGTTTGTTGACTGTTAGCGGTGTGCCCAATTATGGTGAGTGGATGGTATATCTTTTACAGAAAGGATGACAGGCTGGAATAGTCTAGGAAAATTTAATATTCCCTCTATATTTCTTATATTATGTTTGTTCTCTTGAGAAGCAAGCGTTTCCTTGCCTTGGGTGCCTAGGCGAAATTGAGGTGGTGGCTGGTGGGTCACCACTCACCATACCATGGGTTGTCTTACTGCTGTAATAACCATGTTATACTGTATCTTGCTACTTTTTTTTTGTTGCATGCCCCTCCCCCCCCCCCCCCCCCCCCCCCCCCGGGTCACCATCCTGCTAGACATTTAGGCTAAGTTTCATTAGCATACCATCCATTGCCATTTGGAAAAAGTCTACATCACCCCCCAAACTATGGGGTGGTGACCACTTAACCCCCCGAACTATGAAACGGTCTAATTTACCCCCCTGAACTATCCAAAACCGTTTAAACTACCCCCCGAACTATCCAAAACCGTTCAAACTACCCCCTGGAGCGGTTTTGGAAAGCGGTTTTGCTACAGTAACCGCGGTTTTGCTACAGTAGCCGCGGTTTTGCCTTTTTCTTTTTCTATTTATTTTCGCTGAATCTTTGAAAAATCATAGTAAATCACAGAAAAATCATAAAATAAAAAATCTAATTTTGTTGGACTCCACATGAGTAGGTCTATACAATGAATATATAATATGGTATACTTTAATACAAATTTTTTTGTAGCTTTAAATTAGTTAGAAAATCAAATTTTGTCTGTAATTAATTGGAATAATTCATAGCTGCCGCTTCTATGGTCCAATTGTGGTGAAATTTTTATGGTGGGTTTATTATTATATGCTTGAACTGTAGTAAAAATTTCATGTTCATTGGATCATGTATGGTGGGTTTATTATTGTGGCGAAATTTTTACTACACTTCAAGCATATAATAATAAGCCCATCATAAAAATTTCACCACAATTGGACCATAGAAGCGGCAGCTATGAATTATTCCAATTAATTACAGACAAAATTTGATTTTCTAACTAATTTAAAGCTACAAAAAAATTGTATTAAAGTATACCATATTATATATTCATTGTGTAGATCTACTCATGTGGAGTCCAACAAAATTAGATTTTTCATTTTATGATTTTTCTGTGATTTACTATGATTTTTCAAAGATTCAGCGAAAATAAATAAAAACGAAAAAGGCAAAACTGCAGCTACTGTAGCAAAACGCGGTTACTGTAGCAAAACCGCCATCGAAAACCGCCCAGGGGGTAGTTTGAATGGTTTTGGATAGTTCAGGGGGTAAATTAGACCGTTTTATAGTTCGGGGGGTTAAGTGGTCACCACCCCATAGTTGGGGGGGGGGGGTGATGTAGACTTTTTCCATTGCCATTTTGTCACTTTTGGTTCAGCACGCTAAGCGACTCCAGTCTTCGAATTTATTCTAGCCTCATCATGCTGGGCGAGTGACTCCTTGCACATTAGCATCTGCTCTACGAAGCTGTGTGCCTGTGCCTTACTCTCACTGCAACAACTCTTGCTGATGCTCCCATTAAATAATGTTTAACAAATACTTAATCAGCTGAGTTGCTGATAAACATTGACAAAAGCAACAATTTATGCTGGGGCACGCCTATAGTATCTAAAAGAAAAGTTACACTTTCACAGGAATGTTGTTTCTGGATCAGCTTCTTTCAAATTTTCCTGGCTATTATTTGATTTGGCTTTTCATATTTGATGCCTTCTGAAATAATCTCTAGTATTATGTAGCTGTGCCTTCTGTCTTGTAGTCCTCGGCTGATTCTCTTTCTGGCTTTCTTAAATTCCTTTTGTAGGTCCCGAATGTTGAAGATTCTTATCCTGAGCGACCAGGGGAATCAGATTGTCCTGTAAGCATATCGATATTCTAGTTTTAGAATCTGTCTGGCCGATATATTCATAGTATTGTTCTCCACATTGCAGTATTTATTGAATGGCAGATGTAAGTTTAAATCCAAATGCAAGTTCAACCATCCGAAGGAAATGGTAAATGATAGCGCTATCTTACCAGTGAGGCCTTCTGAACCCGTTTGTTCGGTAAGATCTTCCATTGCTGTGAGTTATTATTTTTTTGTTCTCATGGCTCAGTTCTCCGTTTCTTGGGTGCCCTGTATTTCAGTTCTATGCAAAAACAGGCAAATGCAAATTTGGTGCCATTTGCAAGTTTGATCATCCAAAACAAAAAGATATTAAGACACTACCTTTGATTGCAAAGGAAACCATATATACAGCAACAACTGATGCGGCAGCACACATTAGTGCAGCAGATGATTCAGTTCCAGCAAAGAGACATGCACCAACTGCCCCAGCTGAGGCGCATAATGCAAAGGGGCTTCCTATAAGACTAGTATGTATTTACCAAATGGTTCTTTAACTAGAGCAGTAAACTTTAGATATCTTTTTTATTTGCTAGAGCACTAGATACAGTAAGTTTCAGTTTTATTCACATCTTTTATTTGGAGACCTTATCAATAAATATGTTGCAAAAATATACTCAAGGTAAAGTTGAAGTCTATGCTTACTGCAAATTCTGTCAGTTATCCAGACTTGGTGTATAAAGGTTTTTTATGAGTAAAGATTGCTATATCTTGACAACTATTTCTTAGTAAAATCTATCTACCAAAGTATGTCTGCTACTGTATCTTCACATATGGCTTTAGTTTAGTACTATAGTATTGACTGTACCCAAATAGCTTGTATTGCTTAACACATTTTCTCCCATATTACAGGGTGAAGTGGATTGCTCATTTTATATGAAGACAGGCAGGTACCTTCACGAGCAGGATTGCTAAGTTGAATTTACCTCGTGCATATAGGTTTGGAGGGATCTGACATTTTTCATTTTGCGCTTTTACAGCTGCAAATATGGTTCTGTTTGTCGCTTCAACCATCCTGATCGGCCAGGTAAGTTATAACTAATCATTTGGTCGAGTTAAATTGTCATGGTATCCTATAGGTCATTTTGTTCTGTTTCCATTTGTGTTACTTCCAGAAGGATAGAGAAACCATCAGCAGGAAGCTCACTCTTATTAAATTGTACTTTAGCTTGCAGTATATGCCCTGTTGAAGACTTGCCATTTGCAAATCATGCTGAAAGCAGAGCTTGTAGTGACCTTGTAGACACTAGAGGTTCTTAAAAGTCTTAATAGTATAGAAAAGGCACCAGAGCTTCTAATATTATGTTTTTGTTATGAATTGAAACGCCTGATTGGCATATAGTAAAAGCACTTTGAATTTTTCCTGAAGTGTCTTTTACTCATTAGGTTAGATTGAGGATATTGATTGATTCTTGCACTTGTGAGTATTATCATGTTTTGATGTTGTTTTGTGTGTGCTGTTGTGGATATAGCTTTTATGACTCCAGTGGTTGAAGCTACTCTTCCTTCTCCAGCACCCATTGTCCCTGCAGCGATGTTAAATCCGGCTACACATTTTCTGCAAACCTTTGATTTTCACTCAACTCACGTGCCGGTATGTTAGAGACTAAGATTCTAAAAATGGCAAATGTGTTTGTTATGTACATAACATTTACATGCTTTCTTTTGTAAAACACAGGTTGAGCCTGTGCCAATGATCTATCCTCAAAGGCCTGGAGAAATTGTTTGCGATGTATGTAATATAGCCATCTCCTTAAATGTCCACTTCATTTTTTCGTGCTGGATTTATTGTGCTTATTTTAGAGCTTTTGGTCCTTTTTCTCATTTTTGTGCACTGCAGTTTTACATGAAGACAGGATCTTGCAAGTATTCTCTGAAATGCAAGTTTCACCACCCTATTGACCGGTCTGCACCTCATTCCAAAGAAAACGGGGATCCTCAGCAGTCTGTGACACTTACTCTTGCTGGCCTTCCAAGGAGAGAGGTAACATGCTAGATTATTACTGGTAGCTTAGACACTTCATGATGTAAAATGTTATGTGTTAAAGCTAAACAATATCTTGTATATCATGTCTGTGATACGTAAATGACTTTCTGATCATTCTTGTGGGATAACACTTTTTAAACGAAGAATGAAGACCTGAGCTTGATTGTGCTCACTTTGCACACTGGATCTTTTTTTGAATAAAAATCAGAGAAAATAATGTCATGCCAAGCATGACCTGATCTTGATTTTGATCAGTTTGCACACTGGATCTTTTTGAATAAAAAACAGAGAAAATAATGCCATGCCAAGCGTTGGTGGGAATTGCAAGCCACATCTTCCACTGCATCACCTGAGAAAATTAATCTGGCCATTTCGTTTTGTTGGCCTGTACTTGGCTGGCATAAGATGTTTTATGCCAAATTGGACTACAGCAAATTGATTTTTCCCATTCAATATGTTGACAAAAATAGTTTGCATGTCAAACCAGCAATCTTCTAGTAATCTGTCATTTCAACTTTACTTCTGTTTATGTTTACAAATGTTGATTTTGTTACATGCTTGTTAACACAGTGCTGATGCTTACACAGGACGCTGAGGCCTGTGCCTTCTACATGAGGTCTGGCACGTGCAGGTTCGGTGTGCACTGCAAGTTCGACCACCCTCCTCGCCAGGAGGCTATTCCCAAGCTGCAGGCAGCTGGAAAGGAAGGAATAGAAGGGCTGAGCGTTGTCCTGCGTGACCCTGATGTCTAATACTGTATCCTGCATCATGATGTAATACCATGCGAACCTCTCTGTTAGTTAATGCTTGGTGTCGTCAGCCAATCAGTCTTCGTGGGAGTCTGACTTGTAAGTTCAGTATCACCGGAAGTGTTTGTCGGATTGGAGTAGTGCTGGTACTAACGATTCACCTTCGGTTGGTTGCTGCAGATTACAATATTGCGGTATATACCGTGTTATGTCAAGATGCATATTACAGGTTTCAAGACTAAAAGTGACACCGCTGATTTTAAAACTTTCGCTGGATGCTAACCTCCAAAATGTACATCCTGCCCCCAAACTTAACTATGTCATGTGAGATCTCTGCTTGCCATGATTATTTGATGATATGGCATTGGGATGTGGAGCCTACATGATGGTAGGGATGAAGGAGGTAGAGTGGCATGGTTGCTTCACATGTTGATGAAATGCCAACGTGCAACTAGCTTGTCAACAGATTAACTTAGGTTAGCGTTATTTCAATATGAGTGAGTTAGGCATTTAGGGATCTGGATATACATTTTGGAAATTTTAGAGCCTGGATGGCATCTTGAGTCAGTTTGAGAATCGATCGTGTGTTTCAAATTCCAATACATGCTAGAGCAACTTCAAGGAGCCCAACATCAAGGCCCTTCTTTTGAGGCTGCCTCTATTTTTTGGACCTTTGGATCCTCCTCAACTTTTGTGAGTCTGATTTCCACTACAAATACACGGGACTTAGGGCTATGGTGGAGAAGCTTGCTAAGCTTTTGGCGAACGGTTTCATAAAGGTGGCCCGACGCCCTGACTGGCTTGTGAGAGGGTGAAACCTGCTTTGCTACAACGTTAGCCAAATGTGCTATGGTGACACCCTGAAATGCCACATAAAGTTCGGTGGCTCAACAATTTGCTTTTACCACGCTAGCCATATTGGTGTGCCGTGTGCGCAAAATGGTTAGTTTTTAAAAGCTAGGAGAGAGATTAAAGTAAGGATAGTCAGACCAACTATTGACAGGACGATTTGATAACAGTGCTCGCAAAACTCAAACAATCTTCACAACGGAAGACAGAAAGAGAGAAAAGAGTGCAATAGAACAAAAGTTTCACTTTATATGGATTTGGATACTCTAATCCTAAATCAGTCTTCAATCTCATATTTTGAGAAGTCAAACCAATCTTAACTCTAAATTGATTTTACTATATTGTAATTAATAATCTAATAATGTTTATCTAGCATTACAAATATTTGGTTAAAAGTTAAGAATGTTTAACTCCTTGAAAGAGACTTAAGACGGGAGAAGTTACTGTTTCACAAAATTTGAACCAGAAGCTCCCAAAATGGTCTGTGAAATCACTTATACCACCTACTAGTAACCCATTTAAGGGCTCGTTTGGCTAGTCATGTTTGACAGTCATTTTCCAGCGAAACAAACTACTCAGTAGGAAACGCAATACTGGTAACTCGGGTGCAACAAGGAACCACATGCCGCCTGAAAGGTTGAAATAGCCGTGAACCGGCACATCAAAAGTGAACCCTGAGGCTTTATACATTCCAACACTCTTACATGGCTCCAGACAATATGGGTAAATGAAAAATACTGTGACAAACAATGCACGTTGTTGACCTGAATAGTTAGCATAGAGCTAACTAAATTGTCTGTGGAAAACAGAGCCCAAATCACTGAAACAAACACTGGCTGGAGCAGCTTTTTTTTGCTTCGGTTGCCAAATATGCACCAAGATTATACACACATGGCAAATATAATAAAGCCTGACTCAGCTTTCATCTTTGCAGCATAATGCCATTCAGCATTCATATACACATTTCACCTCTTCATTGGAAACCTGCAAGTTTCGTAGGGTTAATAACAATGACCAAGAGCAGAAATAACTTTAAAACACGCAAAGCAAACAAATGCAGGACTCAAATAATAGTATTTCCATAGAATGGAGATTATTCCAGAAACATGTATACTCCAAACACCATAAACTTGAACTAATTAAAAGTGTAAATTCCAAGCAAAGTCTGCAAATATTTGATTAAATCAGACTTCTCTTTGATTGTAGCAGGTAGCCAAAAGAAAATGAAGGTAAACTATAATGTGGCTGCACTAAGTTCAGCCACAGCTCAACTGATATGACAAACAATAGGTCAGACAAAATTGGCATTTCAATTGTCAAATGCTAATATTGGACATCAACTAGATGAATAATTGGATACAACTTCACCTTGAAGCATATGCCCCCATTCAAAATCTGAAAAGTCTATCTAGACAGAAAACTGACATGATGATTGCATGCTTCCAGCAAACCATCTAAAGACAATGAGGATGCTTGAATAGCTGCCATAATATTTTATTTGTGAGAAATAAAAATTATAATCATAAGCAAGTATTTTTTTAATACATGAATCTAATGACATCAATTGTGACAAATAAATGTGTTTATGGAGTAATCAGTAGTCAAAGGTTTGTAAACGAATTAATCTTGTAATTTCAAACAGAGGTAGTACATAATTTCATTATGCAGTGTTCCAGTGACAGAATATTTCTATTGTCTTCTTTTTTCTCGAAAAACGCAGGAGAGCTGCACTTCATTATATTAAGAAGAAGAGAATATTTCTATTGTCCTAATGCATTAGGATGTCTTAGGAGCTAAAACTGAAAATAAAAAAAATGAAGGAATAAAACAGTGTAGAATAATTTAAAAGCTACTCCCTCTATTCCAAATTATAAGATGTTTTGGCTTTTCTAGATACATACCTTGCTTTTGCTGTGTATTTAGACATGTATCTAGAAAAGCCAAAAAGTCTTATAATTTGGAATGGGGGCAGTATAATATATGCACACTTCTACATTGGATCATTAACAAATATATGTAGTGTTGACAACCATACAAACAGTTGGACACAGCATTATCAGATTTAGCTGACAGATACCAGTGAACTAGTCCCATGAAAGGAACATCAAATACACATTAAGATATACAAATGGATCAAACATTAACCTGATCACAATGCCATTTCAGCTTGCAGTGCAGCAAGCTCATCATCTTCAGCTGTAGCTTTCTGTGGCGCAGGGCGAGCTGGTTGCTTGTTGGCTGGGACATGCACTGGATGCACCGGAGGAGCTGCAACAGGCTCCAGAAGCTGAGATTCCAACTCTTGTCCCTCCAATTCTTCGAGTTCCGCTTCCAGTTCATCCTGTAAGTTTTTTCAGTGCAATGGGTGCCAAGTGTGTCAGAGAAAACTATGCACTCAAAGGTTGCAAATCTTAAATGCACACAGTGAATTACCTCGTCGAAATCAGCAGAAGCTCCAAGAGGAGCTGACAAGGCATCTTGAATTTGCTTCATATTTTCAGTCTGTTCGTTAATTTCATCCATGGTCTTGTCGACATCATCAATATTTCTGCAGGGACATGGTAAATAATCATTTTGAGACCTTGAACGACTAGGTGCATAAATCCTAAAATGGACTCAATATTAATACTAACGTTGCTTTTTGCATTGCTTTCATAGCAGAAGCTCCAGTTCTCAACGCATCAACAGTCTCTGTTGTAGCTTTAGCTGCTTCTAACATGATCATCTGTATACAAAATGGGCTATACAGTTAACACGTAGCATACAGTAAATAAAAAGCTCAATAGTTGAGTGCAAACATACCTGATCATGGATTCTCAACTGAAAATTTCCAAGCTGCTCAATTTGTTGCTCATAAAGTTTTTTCCTCTTCAAGGATTGGATAGCCGCTGCTAAGAGGAAGTTAATCTGTATTAGCACAATTTCTATAAATCCATCCCAACTTCTAGGTATAGATTAGCTTGTCTTTTCCGTTAAGGGAGGCGATTTTCCATTCCATTGCAAAGCAAAGGAAGTTGGTAGCATTTAAAGATGGTCAACATTAGTTTACATGGAAGCCAAAAGAGGGAAAATAAAGTGAACATAAGCTGTATTAGCTAATAATAATGTTATGATCATGAGGTCTTCAAGTCAAAGATGTTGAAAATTGCTCTACAAATGATGTTCCATGGAATTTCCATTCTATGTGAATCTATTACATTGCAGGTGCATACGAACCTAAACTTGTTTTGATAAAATACTATGTCAGCATGGTGAAACAATACTAGCAAGTAAAAATGGTAAGCACGATAACTGTGTCAAAAGAAATACCCACTTATTTGTTGATCCAATGCACCAAAGAAATTTATATACACAAATAACCTAAACTTGTTTTGATAAAATACTATGTCAACATGGTTAAACAATACTAACAAGTAACAATGATAAGCACGATAACTGAGTCAAACGAAATACCCACTTATTTGTTGATCCAATGCACCAACGAAATTTATATACACAAATATGATGGATACTTCGTTTCGGTAAAATACTATGTCAATATGGTACACAACACTAATAATGATAAGAACAGTAACTGTCGAAATAATACATGCATATTTCTTGATCCAATGCACCAAAGAAATTTATATGCACAAATACACAATATGATGGATAAGCTTGGAGTGCAGCATCTGCACTGAGGAGATTCAGATTACTTAACACCGCCAGAGCACAAGTATACATTTCAAATTGCACTATTGTGGTTTATGATACCTCTTTTATTCTTAGCTTTTGAGAACTCCTTGGCTCTCTCAAGCTCAGCGGCTGCTTTTTTCTCCAGCACCTTTTCTTTCTTCTCCAGCATATCAAGAGTCTGAATATAAATAAAGCAAGCTTTTAGAACATTCTAATTTACTATGGTATAGGCATTCCATGTGCCAAATTGTCAGCTATAACAAGAGCATAGTTCATTAGTTGGTTAAACATATATAAAGAGTTAACGATCTCCTATTAAGTAAAATGTTAGAACTTCAGGAGTAAATAAAGCAAATCAAAGAATGATCAGCCTATAAAGGTTTTTTTTTTTATCATAAATAGATGGAGCTTGCAAATGCCATGGGAAGAATTAAGCATGCCAGGTGAGAGTTCCAAGACAATAAAGCAGAACTTGTTCCAAAAAGAAAACACTAAAGTAGAAGTGTGGGAATTTTTGTCATGCATGCGTGATCAGACAACAAGTGAGGTCATTTTTTTGGTTAAACCTTCATAGTTCAATTCGAAATGAAGGATACTCTGATGTCACGATTATATTTAGGCAACAGATCTTTTGTTTGCTGTCGGCGGCGGGTGGTGTTGTTCCTTCTTCCCCGATCTGTGGGCTTCCCTGTCTGCTGGTGGTGCTCCTGGTTCTCGTCGGATTTGGAGGGGGAGCGGCCTATACTCTTTCATCGGACATTATGCGGCTCGGTGGAGTGGCCGGGCTGCT
Organism: Eremochloa ophiuroides; assembly: GCA_038502445.1. Taxonomy (NCBI): domain Eukaryota; kingdom Viridiplantae; phylum Streptophyta; class Magnoliopsida; order Poales; family Poaceae; genus Eremochloa; species Eremochloa ophiuroides. The sequence continues at coordinate 55,127,662 of JAHLJS010000006.1, read as the reverse complement.
GGATTTTGCGGCATACTCAACGCGTGCTTCCTCACCGGCGAGCAAGGTCAGCAGCCAGTGGATCGGGAGCCTGTGGTGCGGCAGCGGACGGTGCAGCATCGTGCAATCCGGCGGCGGCGGCGATGCTCCTGGAAGACGGTGGATTTTGCTTCTGGGCCCTTCGTGACCTTGTTTTGCTTTTTCTTTTGTTTCCAGGGGCTATGTGTAAAAGGGTGTGTACTATACTGCAAATTTAATGAAACCCAAAAAAAAAAAAAGACATGGTAATCATACGCCAGGAAATAAATAAAGAAGACAGAAAGGTCACCTCATTTAACTTGTCGAGAGTGGCCAAGGCATTAGAGTTGGCCTGCTCCTTGGGCTTCCCGAAGATCCTGTTGAACATGGACATGGCTACGCTGGCAACAGAAACTCAAAACGCCTGCGAGGCAAAAACAGCAGCTGGAACAACGTCATTTCACAAGCTAACGCGAGAAACTCATCAAGTAGCAGTTGCAAGCACTACCCCAAAAAAAAAAGCTGAAAGTGGAAAAGGAGAGCTTGTCCACGGCGGAGCCCCACCTATGCGCAGCGAGTGCCCGATCCGAGCAGAGAGACCGCGGACTAATCGACTGCGATGACCTAAGGCAGAGGAACGACGGATCGCAATCGGCTCTCTCTCCCTATTCGCGGGCTCCACCGATCTGGGGCGCGGTGTTTCTAGCAGAAGCGAGGAGGCTTACCGGATTCGTCGCCGGCGGCGGAGGCGGCTAGCGCTATTGGGGAGCGCGGCTTTGGAGGGGGGCGGGGGGTGGCGCAACAGCCGAGCCAGGAGATCGGGAGGGAGTTGGGATCGACGGGGAAGATTTGGATTGGATGATCGGGGGAGGGAGACGCGGACGAGTTGGAGTTGGAGTTGGAGTTGGGTCGGATGGATGGAGACGACCGCGTACGCAAGCACCGCGGAAGGTCACCAGGCGAAGCAAACGGAAACACGGTTGCCGTTGGATTTTTTTTTTTTCTGTTTCCCCAAAGATTTTCCTTTTCCGTCTCTATCGCGGAGTAGCCGAGGAGAAGCGACCAAGAGTGGCAAGCCACAGTGGCGAACAAAATCAAAGCGGCAAGCTAAACAAGTGTCGAGGAAAGTGCGACAAATTTTAACTCTTTAACATGTAAATCTACAACTAATAAAACCAAACCGTGAACAATTACATATTTCTTTTGGATCTGTGTAAGATTGCTTTCGAGATTTGAAAACATATTCTGGGCACAATTATTGTCTGTGTCAAGTCTTTGCTGATAACAAACATCTGTGCAGTACGAATTTGCTCTGTGGTCCTGCTTCCATGACAACTTTGAGCTTATCATTGCAAGAGTATTTCTTGGGTTAGTTGCAGCTGCTTTTGCTGTCATTATTCAGGAATTTTACTTGTTCTTAACCATTTCGTTTCTGCGTTTTACAGGGCTATCGTCCAATTTATGTGCAGCTGTATCACCCTTCTACTCTATGCCCTTGTGTCTTAGGTGAACACACATTCACATTTGTCTTATAGATATTTTCGTCACAAGAGAGAACTGAATTATTTCACTCTGTAGTAGCATTCAGAACTCAGAGGAGCTGCCAAACTCTCTGCTGGTGTTATCAAAATGCGATTGTTCTTCGGAAGATTAACTTAGAATTGGTTTGCTTTTCACATGGGTTCACAAATAAAGAGAACAATTTTCGACGAGCTGACAGCAAGGCCCTAAAGAAACGGCACAAGGCCGGACACAACATTGGCAAGGGAGGTGGCCAAGTGGCGGCGGCTGCAGTCTGCACGAGGTGCCGGACGGCACCTCCACCTGTATAAGACCATCGCACACGTCGGCGGCACGAGGAGCCCATCGTCAGACTCGGACTATAGGGACATGGAGGACACACACCCGCTATCGTCGTCGCTGACCAGACACTTAATACCGCCAGCGAAGCAGCACACCATTGACATCGAACACGCAAAGGTGCGAATGGACGTTGCAGAGACGGCGCCGGTGCCACGCGACATCCCAAGGCTGCTTCCTCCTCGCCATGTGCCGACATCATTAATGAATCTGATGTCCGTGTGGAATATATTTAAAGCAATATATATTTATACGGTGAATATAATATATTTTATTTTAAGATTTTGTGAGGAATTTTTTAAGACACGGTATTCCTATGTGATAGGCGCTAATATTTACATATAACCTCAAACTTAATATAAAATATTATTTTAGCCGCATCATGAAAATATCTATATGCAAGAGTTTGTGAGCATACGATATCACGCTGGGTGCGCCACCGGTTTGGCCTGCGTTTAGGTGCGCTTAGTTGCAGTAGCCGTACGGCCAAAAGCGCGGCATTCGATTTCATTACCTAACTTTTTGTGGGTTAAGGCGTGCAAAATGATTTGCGTGCAGTTTTCGGTGACGTCCGATTTCGCCGCCTAATGATTTGCGTGCAGTTTTCGGTGACGTCCAATTTCGCCGCCTAACTTTTGGCGAGTTCATGCGCAGAAAATGACTTAGGTGTAGTTTAGAAGTTGTGGCGGCGCCTAATGTCCGTCAATCAGCCAAATAGCATTCAGAAGTGCGATGTCGAAGGTGCTATAAAATTGCGCGAGGGAATCAGCCAAATAGCATTCATAAGTGTGACGTAAGTTGATTTTAACGGTGAACCAACAAAACATGCCCTTAGTTTTACAGTATTGTTATCTTATCATGCGATTCATATGTTTTTAACACAAAAATTTAGTTATCCCGTAACAACGCACGGGCACAGTACCTAGTCAGAGTATTAAGAAAGTATGACGTACCATAATTATGGTAGTAAACAAACAGTTATTTAAGAAATTGTTGTATGACTAACTTTTGACGTGACAAATTTCGACCATGAAAGAAATATGCCCTTTTGTACGCAGTGACTGTAGGGTTGACTGAAGTCAAAACTCTATCCTGTCTCTATAAATTCATCAAAGATAGGACTAGTTTAGTTTGGGATCATAAAGTACCATGCCAATATGCCATAGATTAATTATATCATAGTTTTTTTAGTTGTTAGGTTCATGGCCATAACTATAATGTGTCGTGCTTTCTTATCACTTGTCCCACACATATAAACTATTCTTTTGCCAAATTTTATTATAAGTGTGGCTTTAATTTTACTTGCCAAACTTTCACGGTTTGCTAAAAACCTGGCATGGCAAACTATGACAACAACCAAACGTGCCTCTAATGTCATGACGTATCGGTTATTCCAACTTAACTTTTCAAAAATACCCTTTAAAGCTCAAGACTCTTACCAATCTCATTATGAACTCGGACCCAAGCCCTTGATCCATCACATCATATATTTTGAATCACAGATCTTCTACGTCAAGGCATTAAAGCCATAGCCCTAGTTTACCTCTTCTTCAACGACGAACGACCTTATGTTTTCAACGAAGGCTTTTGATCCCATTTCCTATAGGACAAAGACTCTAAGCCAACCTCTCAACTCTCCTAATGTTCTCAAATCAACTCAAGTCCACCGCAGTCAGCATTGGTCAACTCGATGGCTAAATTAATGAAATTTATCAAGTTATCATCCAACAAGTACTCTCTAAACCTCTTGTGGTTTTTATTAAATTTATAATGTTAAACAAAGATTTGAATATCAACCTCTCCTCGCCAAACTCAATATCCCAGATTTGGTCTTTGGTCAGATCGTCTGATGTTTTGATAGACTACTTTCCATATCACTTAGTTAACAGAATCAGTTTTGATGAGTTATCCCTCTTACCTTTACCTTGGTCCCACCTGTCAGCACGAAATGGAATATTCCTATCTATTGGATTAAGTCTCTCCTCACTCACTCTCATCTCTTCCTCTCTCCACCAGTGAAGGAAACAAGAACAAATAAGAACTAGAGAGACGAGAAGAATGGAAGAGAAAGAAAAGAAGAAAAACCTTATAGCCGCCCAACATCAATAAGATGGGCCGAAGATGACGAGTACTATGTGGCCCAACCAATCAAACATGTTGATCAAATAACTTAGCGCAGACAGCTTGAACACTGGATTCTACACGATACAATAGAACATTTTTTATATTTTCTTTGTAATTGATTAGAAAACATCTCTTATATCTGTAAACGCCCTCGGGCATACTTCGTACCCATCATTGGTAGCGTGTAGGCCATCCTCCAACGTTCTCTCCTTGGCTATTCTTCATACCGCCATAGCCCATGGCCAAAAGCCTCACCTTGCACACCATGCTATAGACCTTCGGTTCCCTTGATGCGGCTGCGTCCACACATGCACACACACACACACACACACACACACACACACACACCATGTGGCGCGCCCAGCACAAGCATCGCTCGCGTGCTAACGACAACGGATTCAAAGATGTTGATCATGTAAACTTGATGCACAGTCTAGCAACACAATTTCCTTTTGAAAAGAAAATTGTGTTTAAGGAGGTTGTCACGAGTCAGTATTATTCTGAATCTTATGACACTACTTTCTCTCTTCCAGAATAAACACGTATCTCATTTTTCAAGAAGTCATATATTTTTATGTTTGACTAAAAATATAGAAAATAATATAGATATTTGTATCTTGAATAAATCAGTATATTATATACTCAATCTAATGATATTTATTATACACCATTAATATTATTTTTCACATATAGTATTTGATCAAACTTTGGATGACTTGACTCTCAAAAAGTAAGAGTGCATTTATTTTGGGACGAATGGTGTATTAATTAAGGTGTGTTAAAAATAATGTCAAGAGTCCACTTAAATTTACAAAAAAAAAGTCAATTAAATCAATCAATCAAACCATGGTTTTAACTGAATCAATAAAAAAGTCAACGAAACAATCAAAGTTGCACCGATAATTGTTCTACTATTGCTATTATGAAGGTTTAGCTCAACTGAATAGCGCTCTTTGGTTTAGCCACGAAACTATTTTGACTTGGCGAATATTCATTCTTTTCTCTAGATACCGAAATCTATGTTTTCTCTATTGGGTTCTTCACTTGATGAATAATGAAATGAACTATATAGAATAATTGTTTGAGTTGTTGATGGTTGAACGTTGAATGACTATGAATGCAAATTATATTTGTCGGGTACCAAAGTTAGGGGTACCCAACTTCGATGAAAAACGCTCATTCTCAACATGGCCTGGCCCAAGTAAGGTCAGTGGAAGCCCACGAAGGCCGCGTCTACAGAGGCCCACGACTCCGATTCGCCCGAGCACCCGAGCGCCCGAGCCTCCCCGGGAGAGCTCGGGAGAGCGGCATCCTCGGCGCCCCAAAGCTCCGATTCGCCCGAGCCTCCTCGGGAGAGCTCGGGAGAGCGGCATCCTCGGCGCCCAAAGCTCCGATTCGCCCGAGCCTCATCGGGAGAGCTCGGGAGAGCGGCATCCTCGGCGCCCAAATCTCCGATTCGCCCGAGCCTCCTCGGAAGTACTCGGGAGAGCTCGGGAGAGCGGCATCCTCGGCGCCCAAAGCTCCGATTCGCCCGAGCGGCATCCTCGGCGCCCAAATCTCCGATTCGCCCGAGCCTCCTCGGGAGAGCTCGGGAGAGCGGCATCCTCGGCGCCCAAATCTCCGATTCGCCCGAGCCTCCTCGGGAGAGCGGCATCCTCGGCGCCCAAAGCTCTGATTCCCCCGAGCGGCATCCTCGGCGCCCAAATCTCCGATTCGCCCGAGCCTCCTCGGGAGAGCTCGGGAGAGCGGCATCCTCGGCGCCCAAAGCTCCGATTCGCCCGAGCCTCCTCGGGAGAGCTCGGGAGAGCGGCATCCTCGGCGCCCAAAGCTCCGATTCGCCCTAGCCTCCTCGGGAGAGCAGCATCCTCGGCGCCCAAACCTCCGATTCGCCCGAGCCTCCTCGGGAGAGCTCGGGAGAGGGAGAGCGGCATCCTCGGCGCCCCAAAGCTCCGATTCGCCCGAGCCTCCTCGGGAGAGCGGCATCCTCTCAAGCGCAATCTCGCAAAGGCATCCAAGGCACAGGTGATGTCAGCGGAGCAATCTTGGACCACAAGAGATCTCTCTGACCACTTTACAAGCACTGTCCCGTCAGGCGAGACTCTCGACGCGACTGTGCTTCGCACGCCCCTGACGGCCATACCACCTGTCAGGATTTCCCTGGCAGCGGATTTGATAGGCCCACTACAGCCGTCCTCTACGGTATGGTTTACGGTGCGCCGCCCCGTTTTCCGCCGGGATCTATCAACTTCGACTATGACAGTCCAAGCACCTGACGACGGGCTACGCAAGAACGGGAAAGGCGCCTACTGCGCTGTCCACTCGAAAGGACGAGCACGCCTTCCATCCGGGCCCGCCTGACCCTCGGGAAGAGCTGTTCAAAGACCGGAAATATGACCAGGAGAGATATCCCCCGCTCCATCCCATCACGCCTTCAGAGTCCCGAGCCTCGGAAGACAACGCCCTAAGGTGACTCACCCTCTTGTCACATCGTACGGAAGGATAGCCGGTAGGTGTGACCTATGGCACGTCGTAATCCAACGACTGCTGCTGCCTTGGAACTCACCAAGGTCGTGCGAACCACGACGGCCATATCCTGGAGACCCAGAGAGCTGACGACATGACGTAGCCAGACGACTGTTCCCACCTTGGAACTCACCAAGATCGTGCGAACCAAGACAGCCATACCCCGGAGACGCGGAGAAAAGGCAGTAGCCAGTCAAACGGGGAACAGCAACTCTTCACTGTAAAATACGTAGCCGCCCTTGCCTCTCCCTTGCGACTATAAAAGGGAGAGCAGATGCCAGCTTTAGGAGGAGGGAGAAGTTCTAAGTTCTCACCCACACAAACGTACCCATAGCAAACGACTTGTAAACACTTAGACACACACAAGAGACCTGAGAGCGCTTTCCTCTCTCGCCTAGCTTGTAACCCCTTACTACAAGCACCCCGGTACAAGGCAACACGACTCTCCTCTCCACTGGACGTAGGGCTTGCTTGGCTTGAACCAGTATAATCCATGTGTTCCCCCTTGCACACCATCCGTAGCCTCAACCGCAAAACACATATTTACTAGCCGGTGTTAGCCCCGCCAAAACTAGCACCGTCAATATTCATTGATTAAATGACTATGGAACAATTGACCTAGAGCGAGATCTGTTGTTTCTTAGAGCGAGATTTATGTGAAGTTTCCTTAGCTCTATATTTCTATGCAAAACTAATCGAAAATCTTGTTTTTAGCAAAACTACAAAACCATTCGTTTAGTTACTTTCCATGCTTCGTCCGGCTGACGTACGAACCAAGCTGAACAGGAACTTAGTGGTTTTATTTTGCAATGGAACCCCCCAACTTTCATCGTTGATGCATGGTCAGTCCATACGGGGTAGCTGCCAAATTTGTGCAGCATGCTCACAACTGGGGCACCATTGAGGCATTTGTTTTGTTTTGCATTGAACCTCAAAGCATCATCGCGCCATCGCCCCTGGATCAACATAACTGATACTGTATCTTTTTACTACGTACGCTTGAAAAAAAAAAGTGTACTTCTCTGCTTAACATGCTTACCCTAGTCGGAGCAGTTGAAAGCTAAAAAAACAATCTCAGTTTGCAGATATACGATGTCGCAGTGAATTCATCGAGTGCTGGGGTGGGGTAGTTAAAGATTTGAAGCAACGCATGCTAATGCTTGAGAACTCGAACTTTGTCCTAATTATTGCAACAGTAAATGGACAATACTGATAGATGGCTATAATAAGTTGGGCGGTTGTGTGTTGTTGTTGTGCCGTTGTCCTGCTGGCCCCATTGCGACGGCCGACGGAGGCGGCGTCCTGGCTGCTTGCCATTGCCAAGACCATGAGGGCCGCCATCGAACATGATGTATTGAAACGTTACTTATTTTTACTCGCTGGCTGTGCATTTGCAAACAGTCTGCAACCCATTTTCTTCCTGGTTTATAATTTGCCCGCCAGTCGGGTTGCACTCGCACACACATGTAAGTATATGTAATGTAAATGTATGCATGTTGGCGCATGCTGATTACTACGTACCACTGTGTGCTTTGTGGTCATCACTACTCACTGCTACTACTGCCTACTGGCTCAGTCAAGTGTGGTAGTACTTTACGCGCTACTACTGCATGCAAAGGATAGAGTAGTAGTACTGTACGTCTGATGATGATGCAGCACGGGCACGGCTAGGTAGGTGTAGAAAGTGGCTGGTCTCTGTTCTGTTGACTGTTGGCCACACACCGTACCACACGGCACATTTTGCGCGTGCACACATGGGCCGTGTAGCGTAGCGTAGCCATGGGGGCGGCGGAGCAACATGCATGACATGCCCCGGAGTCTCTCTCGGACGGACGGAGCAGAAGAGTAAGAGTCGTCGCGCATTCCAGGCAATTCTGTCGTCGGCGTCCCGGCCGGGCTTCCCGCGCAGGCTGAGAGGACCACGCGGACGCCGGCCGAGGGAACGGACGACGGCACGGCCACCCAGCTGCGGGGTCCGGGCCGCGCGGCGCGACACGCGTTGCAGTTGCGGTTGCGGTCGCGGTCGCCGGTCGCGTCGCATGCACACGGACGGCCACGAAATGCAAGGGAGCGGAGGACAGACGCCAGCCGAGGGATGGGGAAGCACTGTAGCGCGTCTCAGCCATCTTCAGAGTACAGTCTGGGCCTTGGCCTCTTCACCGTCGTGTCGTAGAGTACGTACGAGTAGAGGCCTGTACAGTCGTGGGCCTTGGTCTTGCGCTCGCCTGGCCTTCCAGCATGGCCCATCCAGCCCTGATGACTCCCTGCACGGCCAGGGGGGCGTCTCCGGTCAGCGTCCATCCAACACTCCAACGGCTGGTCGTCGACGTCGAGTTCAGATGCAAGGACGCGCATCTGAACACCGCCGGACCGGATCACGCGGCGGCCCACAGGCCACAGGCCACAGTGGCCACCCTGTTTCCCATCAAAATCACCCTAAAGAAGAAGAATCAAGAAAGTGAGTTCGGGAACTAGAAAAGAGAGCAACGGTTGAACAGTTGAAGGATGCGGGAGTCATTGATAGCTCCATGGAGCTGGCGGGCGATCAACACGAGATGAGACACAAAGCCTGTAGAATTCGTTACTTCAGCTCGTACTACGTCTCTGTCTTCTAGCTCCAACCATCCCCGTGCCCTCAACTGCCCATGCTTTCCATGCATGATCAATTGAAGCATGATTGGGACTATGGAGATAGGAGTAGAAAACTACCGTGGACTACTGTCTCCATTCTAAAGCATACTTATACAATTCTAGATCGGGTCAAGATCATACTATAATACTCCCTCCGCCCCGGAGCGATTGTCGCTCGGGATGTGTGAGTGTGAGGGAGACACAAATTTCCAACGACACTGCACATGGGACACAGGGAGTAAATTTGACTACATTTATTATCTATATATGTATGACTCTAAATGAGTTTACTATAAAAACCATGATAAATCTAATCTAATAATTCTTCTTTATTAGCATGGTAAATATTGATATTTTTTTTTTAAAAAATGGCCAAACATGTTTTAAGACAAAGATAGTAAGTAGTAACAAATAATCATCAAGTGTCCCTAAGTCCGTAGCTTTCTATACACTCGTCGCTGCTAATTTATCAGTAACATGAGAAAGGTGAGAACCCCTACCCCCTCCCCTTGTTTTGGATGATCCTCGGATCTCAAACGTGAAATATATATATAAAAAAAGATATTTTTTATTAGATTATTACTAATGCTGACCAAGACTCGAATCCAAAGCTTGACCTTGACGATATTGAATTACATGTTCCAACTAGTTAGCCTCAAACGCCATTTAGGGCATGTTTGATCAGTTAACATTAAAAATTACAAGCTAAAATTAGTATTAATGAATCCAACAAACCTGCTAATAACTTGATAATTATTAGCTGGAGGATTGCTAACTATTAATTTCATTAGCAGGTTTATGTAGTTGCTAATTGGTTATACATACCTTCAACCACTTATTAACAACTATTAGCAGGTGGATCCAAACACTCTTCTACTAAAAATTAGCTAGTAAATCTCTCTAGTGCTAAAGGATGGACATTAGTTCTTTTCGTTAAACTAGCTGGCATATAAACTAAATAAAACCATTGCATTTATTATATATTATTAATAAATAAGCCTAGAGTTGTCGGTGGCTCGGCCCGAACGCAACACTGAGGACACTCACAATACAGACTCTAACTTAGAGTCTAAGTCTATTCATTACCCTCTTATTTATAGTGTTTTTGCTGATGTGACAGTATATTTATTGAAGGGGGAGCGAGAAAAACTAAGACTCCAGGTATTATTTAGACTCCAAGTCTTCATTAGATTCGAAATATAAACTCTATAGTTAAGTCTGCACTCTACACTATGAGGCTATCCGCACTTCTTATCCTCTAAATTCATCCTCTAAAAGGAATATTCTGTCCTAGTCATCAAGATTCTCTTCTCTATATCACTTTCTCCCGCACCCATTCATTCTCTATATCATCCTCTATTCACAGTGGGACCCACATACTTATAAATAAATTTTATCTAAATATATCCATGTGAGATCTTGTAACGAATTTAATAGTGTAATCGGAATTTAATTTGCATTTTCGGTTCGCGAGTTATAACATTTTTTTGTTAGTGGAATAGTGGGGCCCACTGCGAGATCTTGCATGCACTCTCTCTCTTCACTTTTTTCCCTCATCTCTCAGTCACACGAGGGGGCAGGAGACTGAAACGACCTCGATTTCCGCGAAGAAAAATCCACAGGCTCGAATTGTAATTCGACAGATTGCTTAGAACAATCCATGAAATTACCTATATCTCAGTTGAAACCAGGATCCATACAACGATAATTAAGTCTTACATAAACATTTATTACATCGCCGCATTGGCGGAATCAACATTCAGAGAAGCTTAGAAGATGCGGAAGCGATTCATCCTTCACGGCCAATTTGAGTGTAGCACGTGACCCTATTCCTCGTCATCATCTCCCTCGAAGTCGTACTCATTCTCGTCACCTGACAGCAAATTTATCAGTACGATTTGTACTGGCCACGAAGCCCACCTATGATAGCAGTTTGCTTTGTGGAAAGTGGATGCAAAGCTGTTCAAGCAGACCTATAGGATGGGGTTTCCTATGCAAGTGTAATCAATATTTTAATAGCCAAGTCTTTATCCCATTCAACCCTAACCGTTCCACCCAATCCAATCCATTCCCATCCCATACACCACCTCTCGCACACCTCGCTCTCGTTCGGCAGGCCCAACTCCCTCTCGGGCCTGTCTCAGCGCACACTGCCAGAAAAATGTCATCCAGGGGGAGAAGAGAACACTCACTGCACTAGTAGAAGCTTCACAGGAAAGGTCTATAGCCAACAAGTTGGCATATGTATCGATCGATCAACCACACACTCTGCAGAGGTTTCACTACTCACAAGATTAGCCATCATAGGTGTTGCGCAAACACCTAGTCAGAATTCCGGGTGCTTGCTTGCCTAGGTCGATGCCACCCTACCACTCAGCCCTGGGATATTCCGGATCCAACACCGTTATGCTGAGACTGGGAGACACAGTACCGGGCCCATCCAGTGGTACTGCGCATCTAGAACGGAACGGGAACCCATCGACCGTCTCCGCCCACCCTTATCACCTCTCAACCTAGCAGTAGTGGCACCGTCCTACCAAGTAGTCCAGCCGTCTCCCGCCCATCAGAAGCGAGTGAGTAGAAAAGGATTCCCATGAACCTGAAACTAGTCCGTTCTAGGTTTGACCAAGCAGGCATTTTCACTTAGGGGATACTCTCCCCGTACCATCACAGCACCTTCGTCCACGGGCTTCAAACCACCAAGGCTATCCCACCCGGAACCTCCTCAACAACTTTACCCGCCACAGGTATCTCGCGTGGGGATGCCCAGGTTGCACCCCTGGCACGACTTGCCCCATGGGCTCGTCTCATATGCCACTTGGTCGACATCAACCCTTACCACGCACCCAAGACGCACGCAGCACTCTCTCCCAGTGGTTATAATCAGGTACATATTCACCGTCCCAATTCCACCACATAGCACATAGCAAGTAGTAAGTAGTGGAAGAGTAACAGTATTAAAGCAGCAGCTAACCTAGCAGCGGACAGCAGGGTAAACTCTTAACAAGGCAGGAAATTCAAATATACTATCATGCAACCTATGCATCATAAAGCAATGGCAACAAAGTCATTAGCAATGAGTAAATAGGTTCTAAGGATTTGGTGGGACGTGGCACCTTCGTAGTCGTCTCCTAGCTCCTGAAGGTACTCGTGGTCGTCTTCCTCGGTCAGATTCTCCTCCGATTCTGAAATCGAACACGAAATAGTCGCGTCAGCGACTCCTACAGAGTATTTCAGAAAAATCCAATAAAATAAAGACCTAAATGCACACAAACATAGTCTTAGATTGTAGATCTCATTTTTCTGAGAATTTTGATATATGGTGCGCAATTTTTGGACATCGTATGAATAAGTTATGAATTTCCGAAGATTATCCTATTTTCTGAAAATGGAAAAATGGCCGATTAATCAGGGGGTGACACGTGGCGGCACAGGATTGGTCGAGGCACTGTTCACGTTGACCAGGTCAACGGTTCGGCTGGCACTGATTTGCTGACGTCATTGATGACGTCAGCGTTGACCAAGTCAACGGCGTCTGGCCAGCGGGGTCGGTGACGTCATTGTGACGTCACCCGGTGGGACACGTGTTGCCTCACTGGCGCGCCACGTGGCGGCACTGTGCACGGTGCGGCCAGGTGAGTATGCATGCGGTCCATGGTGGTCTCAATGGTGTCGGCTCGGTGGACCGACGTCTCGGCCTATGGTGAACCAGGTCTACCTTTCCTTCTCCAGTCTACGGGCCACGGTGAACCGGGTCTGTGATCAGCTGCAGCGGGGTGGCGTGCACCCAAGCAGGCGCCCGTGCTTGCGTCAGCACCCGCCAAGTGCTCGAGTCAATGTCTCAACGAGTCGCCGGCGGCCGGCGAGGCGGTGATGGTCCGGCGAGCTCGTTGGTGACCGGAGATGGCTCCGACGGTTCGCCTCCGGTCTCGTGAGGTGTCCGATGGGTCAAAAAGAGTCGGCTCGAGCCCCCGGCTGCGGTCCCAGAGTGACATGGTCGCCGGCGGCGGGTTCGCCATGCCGACGGGGCTCCGGCGGTGATTCTAGGGTCTCCCAAAGGGTGGGTACTTTGCTAAGGTCATCCGTGTCATGGTTCTGGCCTTCAATTTGGTTCTGGCAGGGCCCAAGGTTGTCCGTTCAAGGCGGCGGTGTCACTCCGGTGCGGCGGACGACGACAGGGCGGCTATGACCATGTTTCGGCAAGACAGGGCTTGGCTTTCCCCAATTGGCGTGCTCAGGCAGTCGTTCGACCAGATGGTGGCGGGTTAGAGTCGTGGTATGGCCTCCTTCTCTCCCGTGGCATACGGCGGTCCTCTGACGAGGTGGCGGCGCACGTAGCCAAGGCGACTGTAACAGAACCGCCTAAATCACATGGCCCACAGGCACCTGTCAAAGTCACTAATGACATCTGACAGCCGGGCCCGTGTTCCATATGACCTAAGCGGGCTCTGCCGGGCTACATAAGCACCCGTCACCTCCGACAGGATCCCATTGCGAAGTCATTACAGAGTTACAGCATTTCATAACAAAATACATCAGAGTAGAAGTTGCGGAAGAATAAATAGTACTTAATATTACAGACCAGTGTTCGAATAAAATTAAGTGCAGTTATTACAGACCATAAATTTAAAAGAGTAGCAATAGAGTTTGGAACAACAGTATGACAGTTAGTTAAATATTTCACGAACCCTGCCCAAGGGTTTAACCTTAGTCTTCTTCACTCTCCTGGACGATAGTGATGCAGCACGGAGCGAGACAAACTTCAGTCTCCTGCTGCCCTCCTGCAACGGGGTTAACAAACCCTGAGTACATGGGGTACTCCGCAAGACTTACCCGACTAAAAGTGTAAGATTAGACTCAGGAATGCAGACTAAGGGGAGTCAAGGTAAGGCTTAGCAAGAGTTCAAGAATTTTTACGGAAAAGCACTACTAATCCTATCTCAATATTTTATTTCAATAATACTATCCATCATTATCCATTTCTCCAAGTACTTTCTCATATATCAACATTCTTTCCTTTACTTAATCTTTTTCAAGACAATCCTAGTTCCGAACCACTTTTCACTGTAGGTGTGAGGATCAAGTCTCCATATCCGAGGAGCAACGACGATTCGAATCGATTAATACCCAGCTGGGGATTCCTATCCACACTGCGTATGTAGCACTTAAGCTTGCATACGCCAACCCCGCCTACCACGGCTTTTCATACCCCGGAACCGGTCCTGCGCCACCCGAGAGCACAGTACTCCTCTCGTCTCCAGGCACGACGGCCACGAGGGTACACGCTACTCTCGCCATCTCTCCACTCCCAGTGCGTGGTTGTCGGTTCCAGCAGTAGAGCCACCGGAGTCAGAGGCTTTCCATAGTATGTGGCTAGTTGCAAAGTCTTGATCACATCAGGCCTGACAATGAACGGTCCCTAATATTTTTCCGTTAGAAACCATGCATTGGGACTCTAACCCAAGTACACTGGTAACTACCCGGTTTTCACATCCCTTTCCCGATGGCGACGAAAGTTGGGACTCTAACCCAAGCAGTTGGCCGACCAAGCGGGAAAAACCATCCCTGTTGATGACAATGAACTAGCTAGGAACACTGCCAACAACAAGGACATAACCAGTCCCATAAAGTGATTCATTTCATTTGTATCGTCATAGTTTGAAATAGCATTTTTGCAAATCTAACCGTCAAGCATGACTAAGCATTTTTCAATACTTTTAATCAAATCAGGTTATCATTTATTGGTAATTGGTCAAGGATGGTTATGCATCAAGTGGTTGTCAATCAACTCCTAGTAACCTAATGCAATAGATTAACTCAAGTGATAAATATTTTTAAATAACAAGGAGGGGTTGAATGCACCGGGGCTTGCCTTGAATTGCGTAGAGTGTCGGATCCGGGTCAGTCCCACAAATGTCAAATCCTTGTATAACTTCCTGAGTAGTCTCCTCAGATGGACCCTCAGACTTAACCTCTGGATTCTCGGTCACTACACGTTTGCAATGAATGAATGTATGAATGTGATGCACATGAAATGACACACGAAATTTAATAACAAATAAATAAACCACACATGAGTATATGACCCTATCTTAGCTAGACATGAATAATTTAATTCATACTGCCCTAGGTCATAAAGGTGTTTGACCTAGAATTCCAATCAATCCAAAAATCACACCAATCAATAATCATTCCATTTATTATTCCTAATATTATCATTCAACCTAACATATAATTTAATAAATATTTAACTATTCCCATTTGATGTCAAAATGCACCAACAGATAGGTTTTAATACCAAACAGTGATACAATAAATTTCATGATTTTTGGAATATCACAGAAATTATTAAAAATCATTAAAGTTCCTTTTAACATTTAATGTGCTGATTTTTAATTAATACAGAAAACACCCAAATCCTGTATTTAATATTTTTATCAAATTCTACACATCACAGAGAGTATCTAGAAATATTTTCATACCTTTTGGTGCAGTATATTAATCCATACAAAAATATCAAAACTTAACACTATTCATTTAAATTAAAATGAAAAAGCAATTGGAAATTTGCTGGAAAAAGGAAACGGCCATTCGGCCCACTACAGCCCAACAGCGCAGGCCGCGGCCGCGCGCGCGCGGGCCACCGAACCGGCCCACACGGCCCAGCACGGCCCGGCCGCGACCGCGCGCGCTCGCCTCCGCGCCGGGACGCTGACAGGCTGGGCCCAGCCGTCAGCCTCCCGCGCACTCGTGCGCTCGCCCACGCCGGGTCGCTGACAGGCCGACCCCACCTGTCAGATCCATCTCCTACGTCTCGCTCTCTGCCCTTCCCGACGCCCGCGCGCGAGTGACGCGACAGCTTGCTGCCGGCAGCCTTCCTCCGGCAAGGGAAGCCTACCGGACAACAAGCAGACCTAGAGGCACCACCCTAGAGCCCTAAAACGACTAGACCCGACCGGCAACGAGCTTGCCGGTCACTCCGGCGGCTCGGCGGCGGCGGCGGACCACGCGCCGGCGAACACGAAACGAAACGCGACCAACTCAAGGCAGGAAACGATTCGGGAACTCACCACGACTCTAAACCACTAGCCGGTTGGGACGGAGACGGGACGGAGGAGCGGGCTTGACGACGTGTCGTCCTGCGACGAAAAACACCGGCGATGACCTTCCCCGTTCCGGTGATCCTAGAACACCAAATGGAGAACCATCTAGCGCATGAGAAGCTGAGAAACACAAGGACCCTAAAACGCACACAAGTTCCGGTATTACCTCACCCTACGAGACCGGCCTCGGTTTCCCGACGAGCGGCGGTGCTCTGCTCGGCTCCGGCCGGACGCGGAGATGTCGACCCGCGTTCCCGGACGCACGAGGCACCACAGCGCACACCGATGGCACCAATCGACGCGCAAGGAAGCTAGCGAGCTTGCTTGGAGATGGACAAGGCGATGGTGGCTTGGTCACGGTGAATTTCACCGTATTCCGGTGGAGCTCGACGGCGGCCGCGAGAGGAGAAATGAGGTCGGGAAGGTGCTGTGGTGGCTTATAACCTCGGGAAAGGGAGGGGATAAGCTCGGCTGGGTCCGGGGCCCCCTCTCGGCTGCTCGACAGCGGCACCGGTTGCCCATGCCGGCCGGACGGCGACCGGCGCCGCGCGCGGTACGCGCGTCGCGTCGAGGAAGATGAACAGGGGGGGTCCCCCCCTGTAGCTACAGTGCTAGTTTGAGTAGGTCACAGCTATTTGATGCAAATTGGAGCTGGTCCAGACCGAATCCGAGGAAGTGGTGAATACAAAAGTTGTAGAGAATTTCGTGTAGATCATTTTTGCTTTTGACACCAATTTCAAACTCGGCCAAAATTTTGAATTACAGAAAAGGGGTAAAAGTAGGGTTTGAATTTCAAACTGAAATTTTAAAATTACTTTTGATTCTTCTCAACAACTTGAAAATTGGTAAACATGAAAGTTGTTCTTCTCAGAGAGATTGACAACTTCCATGTAGGAAGTTTTTGAAGATTCTTGATATTTTTGAAATTGAAGTTTCAAATATAAATTTCAATATAGTAATTTGAGTTAAATTTGAATTTTTATAATATAACTTCAAAATCTCCAAAAATAAAAGTTGTTCCATTTTTAAAACTATACAACTTTTATTAAGTGTAATACCCCGGGTATTAAGGTTAATAAAACTACCATGTCATCATATTTAATTTTTCATAATTGCATTATGTTTGTGCATTAGGGCTTAGATTGATTTGCTTGATGGTGTTTGTGATTGATTGTGCAAATAAACACTTAATTAAAATCAATTATTAAATAAAAAGAAAAATCCAATTTAAACCTTATTTTGGCCCTAAAACCCAAAATCAAAAACTATAAGGAATCTGAGGTAGGTGCTTTAATAAAAGTTATAAATCTTTTAAATGAAGAGACTTTTATTTTGGGGTAGTTTGAAGTTATGTTGAAAATATTTGAATTAAACTCAAAACAGTGCTTTAAGATTTGAATTTGAAAATACACTTCAAAAATTATTGAGAATTTGATAAAACTTCCTTAACAAGAGTTTTAGATATCTCTGAGATGCAAAACTTTTATTTTGACCAATTTTGAAGTTGTTTTATAAAAATTTGAATTAACTTTGAATTACTAGTTTAAAATTCAAATTTAAAGTCCAATTCCAAAAATATCAAGAATTTGGCAAAACTTCCTTGATAGAAGTTGTAAAGCTCACTGATTAGAATAACTTTTATTTTGGGTATTTTTCAAGTTGTTGATAAAAATAAAAAGTAATTTTGGAATTACAGTTTAAATTTCAAAACCCTAGTTTACCCCCTTTTGAATATTGTCAAATCTTGGCCGAATTTGAATTTGGTTCCTAAAGCAAATTTGATCCTCATCAAATTTCCTGCAACTTTCGTTTTTGCCCCATCTCCTAATTCAGATCAGATCAACCCCAATTCAATCAACTAGCTACTGACCTAGAGAGCCTAGCACTGTAGCTACAGCGGGGGGTCCCCTGTTTTTCTTCCCGGCCGTGCACGCGCGTGCGCGCGAGGCGCGCTGCCGCCGTCCGGCCGGCAGGCTCGCTGTCGACGTCGCGGCGTGGGTCGATGGGGGCCCCGGACGCGTCCCAAACCTGACCGCTTCGTTCCCTTCGGCTATAAAACCCCGTGCACGGCTCCTTCGCCATTTCTCCCGCCACCGTTCACCGGCGAGCTCGGTCTCGAGGTGAAATTCGTCATCCTTAAACCACTGCAAGCCTCTCCATCTTCCCGATTGATAACCCACTTCTTTGCGCATCGATTCCACCACTCGTCTCGTGCTCTGGTGCCTTGTTGGCCTCGGCACGCCATTGCCACCGTCGCGGTCGCGCAGAGCGCCGCCGTGGATCTCGCCGTCGCCACCAGCTCGTTTGGGTGAGCTCTGGGACTTGAGATGGTGCGCATCAGTGTCTTCTCGACCGGTAGTTTCTCATGTGCGTGTTGGTTCGTTCTCTGTTCCTCTAGGTTTGCCGGGACGGGGACTCGCCGTCGTGTCCAAGCTGCCGCACCCGCCACCGCCGCCACGCTCGCCTTCACGCTCCGTCTCGGTCTCCACCAACTATTGGGTTAGCTTCGTGGTGAGCCCCTCGTTCGATTCCGCGCCTAATCTCCCACTCTTCCAACTCACCCTCGCCGGAGTGTGCCACGCCGCCGCCGCCGAGCCGCCGCGAGCGCGGTCGTGTCCGCTCCGGGCATCAAACCTAGTCCTATCTTACATCGTTGGGTTCGGGGAAGAGTTTTAAGCATGGTGGTGTCTTCGGTTGGGTCTCCCGACTCGCCGGCGGCGAGAGCCGCGCCGGTCGTCGCGTGCGCGCGCGCGTGCTCGCGCCTGCACGGGGTGGAAGAAAGGGCTGGCAGGCTGGCCCCGCCTGTCAGCGACTGGGAGAAGAGAGGGAGTGAGCGCGGGCGGTGCTGGGCCGATTTCCCCGAGCTGGGCCGGCTTCGGGCCATTTTTAGTCTTTCTATTTTCCAAGTGTTTTCAAATGCTTTTCTATTTTAATTTTAAAATGAATAGTGTTCTGTTTTGTTATTTTTGTATAATTATTTCTGAGTGTCCAAAAATAATGAAATTAATTTTGTGTGCTCTCCATTATGTGTAAAATTTTATAAAATGATTAGTTATGCATTTAGAACACTATCTAAAGTTTATAAAAATTTCTAGATTAATTAATAAATGGATCTTTAATGAATTTCAATAATTTTTCTATAGCTCCAAAAATCATAAACATTATTATGCTACTATTTTAGACTAAGACCTTTATGCTAATAAAGTTTTGGCTCAAGTGGAATTAATTTAATTACTAGTTAATTAAAATAGGGTTAATAATTAATAAAATAATTAGAAATGAAATTAACCCTAGGGCTTGTGTGACTTTATGATTGATTGTGGTTCTAGGTCCAAACCCCTATGACCTCGAACACCATAGCCTAGTATAGTTATGCCTAGCTTGTATAGAGAGTCATGCTCAAGGTTAGGATTTGTTTGTTGTTATTTTCATGCACCGTCATTTCATGTGCATCGCATTCATGCATTCATTATGCACACGTGTAGTGATCGCGAATCCGGAGGTGCCAGTGGAGGTGACTACTGAGGAACCACTCCAGAGTTCGTGCAAGGTTTTGTCGTCAAGCAACAGGCAAGCCCCGGTGCATTTGCCCCTCCTTGTTATTTAAAAATATTTATCACTTGAGTTAATCTACTGCATTAGGTTAATAGGAGTTGAGTGATAACCTATTGATGCATTACCTTTCCTTGACCACATATTATACCTAAGACCCTGGTTTATTTAAAGTATTGAAAAATGCTTAGTCATGCTTAATGATAGAGTTGCAAAAATGCTATTTTGAAAACTGTGATGATATGGAACAAATGAATCATTTTATGGGATTGGTATTGTCCTCGTTTGGTGATGGTGTACTTGGCCAGTCCATTATCATCAACATGGATGGGTTTTCCCGTTTGGTTGGCCAACTGCTTGGGTTAGAGTCCCAACTTTCGTCGCCATCGGGAAAGGGATGTGAAAACCGGGTAGTTACCAGTGTACTTGGGTTAGAGTCCCAATGCATGGTTTCTAACGGAAAAATATTAGGGACTATTCGTTGTCGGCCTGCTGTGATCATGACTTTGCAACTAGCCACATACTACGGAAAGCCTCTGACTCCGGTGGCTCTACTGCTGGAACCGACAACCACGCACTGGGAGTGGAGAGATGGCGAGAGTAGCGTGTACCCTCGTGGCCGTCGTGCCTGGAGACTAGAGGGGTACTGTGCTCTCGGGTGGCGCAGGACCGGTTCCGGGGTATGAAAAGCCGTGGTAGGCGGGGTTGGCATATGCAAGCTTAAGTGCTACATATGCAGTGTGGATAGGGATCCCCAGCTGGGTACTTCTGGATTCGAATCGACGTTGCTCCTCGGTTCATGGAGACATGATCCTCACACTTACAGCGAAGAGTGGTTCGGAACTAGGATGTTTTCGAATGGATGAAGTAAATGAAAGAATGTTGATATATCAGAAGGAACTTGGAGATATGGTTAATGATTAATAATATTACTGAGATAAAATACTGAAAATAGGATTAGTATTGCTTTTCTGCAAAATCCTTTGACTCTTGCTAAGCCTTACCTTGACTCCCCTCAGCCTGCATTCCTGAGTCTCATTTTACACCTTTAGTCGGGTAAGTCTTGCGGAGTACCCCATGTACTCAGGGTTTGTTAACCCCTGTTGCAGGTAAACTGAGAAAACCGTTCTACAAAGGATCGTGCCGGTCATTGGTTCGTACATGAATGAAGATGTGTATATAATGAAACCCTTGGGCAGGGTGTTTAGTTGTATACAGCTACTCCACTGCGAAACTCAGGTTTGGAATAATGTAATTGTAATCTATGTTTAAGTAATACTTCCGCACTCTTTACTCTGATTCAAATTATTTGTGTAAACTGTTGTAATACTTGCAAGGTCTTTACAATGAGATCCTCGGGGAAATTAGGGTTTCCTATGAAACCCGACGGGCCACCTAAGTCAAAGGGAACTCGTGCAGACTAGTCAACGGTCCTTAGGGACGATGACGTGGCACGTGGGCCCTATGATTAAGGCGGTTCCGTCACATTAAGACACTTTTCCCATATTTCATATAGATTTTGAATTGGGTTTTTAGGTCAACATTAGGGTTTGATTCAATTTCTATTTAATTTCATTTTTGATTTTTGATTAAGGACTCAATTACACAATCAATACTTAGCTGAAATCAAATCACTCTTGGCCCTAAGCTCAATCATATGCAGATGCTTAAATTTAAATATGATGACATGGCAGATTAATTGAATTGTAATACCAGAGGTATTACAGCCTTCCCCCCTAAAAGAAATCTCGTCCCGAGATTTAATAGAAATATTAACTGAAACAAAGTAATGGACAAGAACAGGTCTCGACTAACTAATTCTAAAACCTGCTAAAAACAGAAGAACGTTTACATAAGTCGAGACTAAAAGTGTACATTCTACAAGGTAGCAAAGAACTCAGGGAAATTCTCTGCGAGGTAATCTTCCGATTCCCAAGTGGCTTCTTCTTCGGAATGTGCATTCCAC
This sequence comes from Eremochloa ophiuroides, assembly GCA_038502445.1. NCBI lineage: Eukaryota > Viridiplantae > Streptophyta > Magnoliopsida > Poales > Poaceae > Eremochloa > Eremochloa ophiuroides. Next base: position 55,105,906 of record JAHLJS010000006.1, on the reverse strand, counting down.
TAGATCTTGTACCATCGAGTTGTATTCCTTCGCGTGACACGATCCTTTATGTCCAAGACTTGAATAGGATACTCCGAGTATGTCAGCTCCGGTTCAAGCTCTACTCTTTCCACTTCGACGACTTGATCAGGTACTCAAAGACATTTCTTGAGCTGAGACACATGGAATACATTGTGTACTTCCGAAAGATGCTCAGGCAACTGCAGCTTATAAGCTACTTTTCCCACGCGTTCTATGATTAGGAAAGGTCCAACATAACGCGGGGCCAATTTGCCTTTAACGCCAAATCGGCTGACTCCTTTCATTGGCAATACCTTCAAATACACATAGTCCCCTATCTTGAATGCCAAAGGTCGACGCCTTTTATCGGCATAACTTTTCTGCCGAGACTGTGCTACTTTCAAATTTTCTTGAATCTGCTTAACCTTTTCTTCGGCTTCGTTGACCAAATCCACACCATAAAACCATCTCTCTCCAGGTTCAGACCAATTCAATGAGTTTCGGCACCTTCGACCATAGACTGCCTCAAATGGGGCCATCTTGATGCTTTCTTGATAACTGTTGTTGTACGAGAATTCAGCCAATGCCAGACAATCATCCCACTTGTCAGGGTAATTGAGCGCACAAGCCCTCAACATATCCTCCAACACTTGATTGACTCTTTCCATCTGCCCATCCGTCTGCGGATGGTAGGCAGTGCTATACAAAAGCTTTGTACCTAAGGACTTGTGGAAAGCTCGCCAAAACTTGGAGACGAACTGGGTACCTCGATCGGAAACGATGGTCCTCGGTACACCATGCAACTTAACTAAGTTTTCAATATAAAGCTTCGCGTATGTCGGTGCCCGGAAATCTTTCTTGACTGGTAGGAAATGAGCTTGCTTCGTAAGGCGATCTACAATAACCCAGATGGAATCAAAACCTCTAGTTGTCCTGGGTAATCCTACTATGAAATCCATGCTGATGTCTTCCCACTTCCATGCAGGAACAGGTAATGGCTGCAGCTCTCCGCCAGGCCTCATGTGAACAGCCTTCACTTTCTGACACGTGTCACATCTCGCGACATACCGGGCATTCTCTATCTTCATCTTTGTCCACCAGAATTTTTGTCTCAAGTCCTGGTACATCTTGTTGCTGCCGGGATGGATGGAAAACCTCGTCAAGTGTGCTTCATCAAGGATCTTTTGTCGTAACTCCGGCACCTTCGGAACTACCAGACGATCCTTGAACCACATGACACCATCCTCATCAATCCGGAAACAATCTGCCTTGCCAGCCTGAATCTTTTCCTTGATGTGCTTGATTCCATTACTTTCCCGCTGAGCGGCAATAATCTCATCCCGGATGGGTGTTTCAATACTAATATTGGTCAAACTGCCTTGTGGAATTATTTCTACCCCTAATTTTTCCAACTCATAGCACAAGGACATATCATACGGCTTGACTGTCAAACAATTGCAGTGCACTTTACGACTGAGTGCATCAGCGACCACATTCGCCTTGCCAAGGTGATAATGCACTTCAATATCATAATCCTTGATTAACTCGAGCCATCTCCGCTGTCTCATGTTCAGCTCTTCTTGAGTGAAAATGTATTTCAGACTCTTGTGGTCTGTATATATATTACAGGTACTGCCCAGCAAATAGTGACGCCATATCTTCAAGGCATGTACCACAGCTGCTAACTCTAAATCATGAGTGGGATAATTCTCCTCATGACGCTTGAGTTGCCGTGAGGCATAAGCAATGACTTTTCCTTCTTGCATCAAGACACAACCAAGTCCGGTACCAGAAGCATCACAGTACACATCAAAGGGCTTTTCTATATCTGGTTGAGCCAGCACTGGTGCAGTGGTCAACAACTTTTTCAAGGTTTGAAATGCCTTTTCACATTCTGGCGACCAGATGAACTTGACCTGATTCTTCAGCAGGTTGGTAATGGGCTTAGCTATTCTTGAGAAGTCCGGAATAAACCGACGGTAATACCCTGCCATTCCCATAAAACTCCGGACTTGATGAACTGTGGTTGGAGGCTTCCAATTCAAGATTTCTTCCACCTTGCTGGGATCCACGGATACACCTTCAGCTGATAGAATGTGTCCGAGAAAAGGAACTCGATCTAGCCAAAACTCACATTTACTAAACTTGGTATATAGTTGGTGCTCTCTCAAACGGGTCAGGACAATACGGAGGTGGTTGGCATGTTCATCAGGGGTTTTAGAATAAACAAGGATGTCATCGATGAACACGACTACAAACTTGTCAAGCTCGGGCATGAAAACAGAGTTCATGAGATACATGAAATAGGCAGGTGCATTGGTTAGGCCAAAAGACATGACCAGATACTCATAAAGGCCGTATCTGGTGGTGAATGCTGTTTTAGGAATAACCTCCGGACGGATCTTTATTTGGTGGTAACCAGACCTAAGGTCAATTTTGGAAAAGACCTTGGCTCCAGCTAGTTGGTCAAAGAGTAGGTCAATGCGAGGCAAAGGATATTTGTTTTTGATGATGACCTCGTTGAGTGGGCGATAATCGACACAGAGTCTGAGTGACTTGTCCTTCTTTTTCACGAATATAGCAGGACAACCCCAAGGAGATGAACTTGGTCTGATGAAACCCTTATCAAGTAGATCTTGCAGTTGAATTTTAAGCTCAGCCAATTCCTTGGGAGGCATCCTATAGGCTCTGCCGGATATAGGTGCAGTTCCTGGCTTCAACTCAATAGCGAACTCTACATCACGGTCAGGTGGCAGACCGGGTAGATCATCAGGGAATACATCCGGAAATTCACAAACTACCGGAATATTTTGGATTTCTTGAACTGAGGTGGCACACAATCTCTGCACTGTCTTCTCAATCATTCTCACGGGTAGTGGCAGTTGGATAAGAAGTTGAGATTGACTACCAGGTATGCTGACCTTTATGGTCCTATTCAGCACATCTATCAGTGCCTTGTGCTGATACATCCAATTCATATCTAATATGATATCTATGTCCTGATCCTTGAGTACTATCATGGTGGTTGGGAATATATGCCCGCCCAATTCGATAGGTACTCGATGCACTACCTCCTTAGTATTTATACGCCCTCCGGGCGAATGTATAAGGAAGTTTTCCTTTATTTCCCCAATTGGAATCTCATGTTTTACCACAAATGTACGATTGATGAATGAATGTGATGCACCAGAATCAAAAAGTGTAATAGCGGGGTGACTGGCGACAGGAAACCTACCCATCATGACGGGCTCTCCTGCAGGGATGTCATCCACATGAGTATAATAAACGTGTCCAGACTTCTTGACAAGCTTGACCTTCTGAACCTGGTGCTGCTGACCACGGTGCTGATTCTGATGCTGCTGTCACTGCTGTCCAGGACCCTTCTGGGCATTTTGATTGTACTTCTTGGGATATGGACAGTCACGAGCCCAATGTCCCAATTTGCCACAGTTGTAGTAAGGATGATTATAGGTGGTCTGGGGTGTATTGATACGAACGCCTGAGGCATTCGGCTGAGTGGTGTTCTGTTGATTCGAGGTATGGGAGGTAGCCGCGGTGCGTACCACGACTTGCTGCTGAGGGTAAGCGGGGCGATTGTGGTGTGTAGGATGATAGATGATCTTCTGGCGTTTTTGACCGCCAGAAAAGCCTGACTTCTTTTTCTTCTTCTCATCCTGATGCTTACGATCACTTTCTTCGTAAGCAATGGCACTGTTTACAGCTTCATGATAAGAGCAGTTGAGGTTGTTAGCTAAACTACGCTGGATCTTGAAGTTTAGGCCCCTGACAAAACAATCTTTCTTCTTTTGATCGGTATTGGTGTGTTCAGGAGCATATTGGGCAAGATGGTTGAATTGGTTCACATATTACATCACAGAAGAATCTTTCTGTTGCAGAGCTAAGAACTGGTTCAGTTTCATCTTCATTACACCTGCTGGGATGTAATGTGCTCGGAAAGCTTCGCGGAATTCTGCCCAAGTAAGCTGATGTCCCTCGGGCTGTGCAGACAACAGGTTGGCGTACCAGGCACTGGCCGGACCACGCAGCTGTTGAGCCGCGAAGAGTGGCTTTTGGATTTTCGTGCAGCGGATCAAACTGAATTTCTGCTCCATAGTACGAAGCCAGTCATCGGCCTCTAAAGGTTCTTCGGCTTTGGTGAATACTGGTGGACGGGTTTCAGTGAAGTCTACATAGGTGGTTTCCTCATCTTCGCGGCGGCCCCGACGCCCGCCACGGTTTTCTCGGTTTTGAGCCATAGCGTTGGCTGCATGAGCCAGGGCTGCGATGGCATCTGCTAAGGTTGGTGGAATGGGTGGTGGATAGGGAGCAGCTCCTTCGTCAGAAGTACCAGCACATTTGAGCGAGTGTTGACCATCTGTTTCAGGACAATCACTAAGGACTCACATTGCATAATATAGTAGCATTACAACTTAGAATACCAAATTTAACAAGGTTCAACACACACAAACGGAACAAGACCCGCCCAGACTATGGTTCTTGGCACTACGATTACAATACTTGGATACAGAAGACTGAACCCCACTAGTCCTAAGACTAGCTCAGTCGATAACGACAACCTCCTCCTCGTCCTCCTCGACGACTACATCCTCCATTGGGTCGGCTGCCTCAAGGTAACCATCCTCTGAAGTCTCACTGTCATAATACTCATCATCTGGTCCTATGACCACACCCTCCTCCGGCTCCTCCTCTCGTGGAATCAGAATCGGGTTAAGCTGATCGTTCAGCCTATGCACTTCCTCGTGCAGCATCCCGTTGTTCCATTCAAGGTTCTCAATGTACCCCTCCAGCTCTTCAACGCGATCACGTGCCGCGCCAATTTGCTCCAAAGCTTCCTCCCTCTCTTGAGTCAGGCGGTCGATCTCCCGCCGTAGGTCTCTGTTGGTCCTCACATCCCGGTAATGATCAGCCCGGGCCACCTGGAAGTCCTCCCTTAAGAGGCTCATCTCACGGTGCAGCTCCTTGATTTCTTTCTTTAATTCCTTGCGGCTGCGGCGGGGCGGACGGCTGCCAGACACCTCGTCACTGTCGCGGGGTGCCAACTGGTGACGTGGAACTCCCCGAGGACCAGTCATCTTGCGCGCCGTTAACCTAGTTCGTGCCAGCTGGAAAGGTAAGTTTGAATTAATAAGGATATACAAGGCTAGCAAGAATAGGTGTGATAATTCCTAACCCATATACCCACTTTTAAGGAGGAAATTATTAACATGGGTGATTATCATGATGCATGCACGTACTTACGAATTTTAAACCATGCAATACAAATCAAAGGATAATTAGTTTAAACATAGGGCTAGTGTTAATAATGTTGTTCCACCTGCTACTAAAACCATAATACGATAAATTACAGACAAGATGAGAACTACTAAGTAAGGTAAGATTGTAAGCAGTTTGGACTCAAATAGCAGTTTAAGTTTTTATGATCCAAAACATTTTGAAGTTTTCGAAAGGTAACCTACAATGATTCAGCAATGGAACTCTCTGATACCAGCTGTAACAGAACCGCCTAAATCACATGGCCCACAGGCACCTGTCAAAGTCACTAATGACATCTGACAGCCGGGCCCGTGTTCCATATGACCTAAGCGGGCTCTGCCGGGCCACATAAGCACGCGTCACCTCCGACAGGATCCCATTGCGAAGTCATTACAGAGTTACAGCATTTCATAACAAAATACATCAGAGTAGAAGTTGCGGAAGAATAAATAGTACTTAATATTACAGACCAGTGTTCGAATAAAATTAAGTGCAGTTATTACAGACCATAAATTTAAAAGAGTAGCAATAGAGTTTGGAACAACAGTACGACAGTTAGTTAAATATTTCACGAACCCTGCCCAAGGGTTTAACCTTAGTCTTCTTCACTCTCCTGGACGATAGTGACGCAGCACGGAGCGAGACAAACTTCAGTCTCCTGCTGCCCTCCTGCAACGGGGTTAACAAACCCTGAGTACATGGGGTACTCCGCAAGACTTACCCGACTAAAAGTGTAAGATTAGACTCAGGAATGCAGGCTAAGGGGAGTCAAGGTAAGGCTTAGCAAGAGTTCAAGAATTTTTACGGAAAAGCACTACTAATTCTATCTCAATATTTTATTTCAATAATACTATCCATCATTATCCATTTCTCCAAGTACTTTCTCATATATCAACATTCTTTCCTTTACTTAATCTTTTTCAAGACAATCCTAGTTCCGAACCACTTTTCACTGTAGGTGTGAGGATCAAGTCTCCATATCCGAGGAGCAACGACGATTCGAATCGATTAATACCCAGCTGGGGATTCCTATCCACACTGCGTATGTAGCACTTAAGCTTGCATACGCCAACCCCGCCTACCACGGCTTTTCATACCCCGGAACCGGTCCTGCGCCACCCGAGAGCACAGTACTCCTCTCGTCTCCAGGCACGACGGCCACGAGGGTACACGCTACTCTCGCCATCTCTCCACTCCCAGTGCGTGGTTGTCGGTTCCAGCAGTAGAGCCACCGGAGTCAGAGGCTTTCCATAGTATTTGGCTAGTTGCAAAGTCTTGATCACATCAGGCCTGACAACGAACGGTCCCTAATATTTTTCCGTTAGAAACCATGCATTGGGACTCTAACCCAAGTACACTGGTAACTACCCGGTTTTCACATCCCTTTCCCGATGGCGACGAAAGTTGGGACTCTAACCCAAGCAGTTGGCCAACCAAGCGGGAAAAACCATCTCTGTTGATGACAATGAACTAGCTAGGAACACTGCCAACAACAAGGACATAACCAGTCCCATAAAGTAATTCATTTCATTTGTATCGTCATAGTTTAAAATAGCATTTTTGCAAATCTAACCGTCAAGCATGACTAAGCATTTTTCAATACTTTTAATCAAATCAGGTTATCATTTATTGGTAATTGGTCAAGGATGGTTATGCATCAAGTGGTTGTCAATCAACTCCTAGTAACCTAATGCAATAGATTAACTCAAGTGATAAATATTTTTAAATAACAAGGAGGGGTTGAATGCACCGGGGCTTGCCTTGAATTGCGTAGAGTGTCGGATCCGGGTCAGTCCCACAAATGTCAAATCCTTGTATAACTTCCTGAGTAGTCTCCTCAGATGGACCCTCAGACTTAACCTCTGGATTCTCGGTCACTACACGTTTGCAATGAATGAATGTATGAATGTGATGCACATGAAATGACAAACGAAATTTAATAACAAATAAATAAACCACACATGAGTATATGACCCTATCTTAGCTAGACATGAATAATTTAATTCATACTGCCCTAGGTCATAAAGGTGTTTGACCTAGAATTCCAATCAATCCAAAAATCACACCAATCAATAATCATTCCATTTATTATTCCTAATATTATCATTCAACCTAACATATAATTTAATAAATATTTAACTATTCCCATTTGATGTCAAAATGCACCAACAGATAGGTTTTAATACCAAACAGTGACACAATAAATTTCATGATTTTTGGAATATCACAGAAATTATTAAAAATCATTAAAGTTCCTTTTAACATTTAATGTGCTGATTTTTAATTAATACAGAAAACACCCAAATCCTGTATTTAATATTTTTATCAAATTCTACACATCACAGAGAGTATCTAGAAATATTTTCATACCTTTTGGTGCAGTATATTAATCCATACAAAAATATCACAACTTAACACTATTTATTTAAATTAAAATGAAAAAGCAATTGGAAATTTGCTGGAAAAAGGAAACGGCCATTCGGCCCACTACAGCCCAACAGCGCAGGCCGCGGCCGCGCGCGCGCGGGCCACCGAACCGGCCCACACGGCCCAGCACGGCCCGGCCGCGACCGCGCGATCTCGCCTCCGCGCCGGGACGCTGACAGGCCGGGCCCAGCCGTCAGCCTCCCGCGCGCTCGCGCGCTCGCCCACGCCGGGTCGCTGACAGGCCTACCCCACCTGTCAGATCCATCTCCTACCTCTCGCTCTCTGCCCTTCCCGACGCCCGCGCGCGAGTGACGCGGCAGCTTGCCGCCGGCAGCCTTCCTCCGGCAAGGGAAGCCTACCGGACAACAAGCAGACCTAGAGGCACCACCCTAGAGCCCTAAAACGACTAGACCCGACCGGCAACGAGCTTGCCGGTCACTCCGGCGGCTCGGCGGCGGCGGCGGACCACGCGCCGGCGAACACGAAACGAAACGCAACCAACTCAAGGCAGGAAACGATTCGGGAACTCACCACGACTCTAAACCACTAGCCGGTTGGGACGGAGACGGGACGGAGGAGCGGGCTTGACGACGTGCCGTCCTGCGACGAAAAACGCCGGCGATGACCTTCCCCGTTCCGGTGATCCTAGAACACCAAATGGAGAACCATCTAGCGCATGAGAAGCTGAGAAACACAAGGACCCTAAAACGCACACAAGTTTCGGTAGAACCTCACCCTACGAGACCGGCCTCGGTTTCCCGACGAGCGGCGGTGCTCTGCTCGGCTCCGGCCGGACGCGGAGATGTCGACCCGCGTTCCCGGACGCACGAGGCACCACAGCGCACACCGATGGCACCAATCGACGCGCAAGGAAGCTAGCGAGCTTGCTTGGAGATGGACAAGGCGATGGTGGCTTGGTCACGGTGAATTTCACCGTATTCCGGTGGAGCTCGACGGCGGCCGCGAGAGGAGAAATGAGGTCGGGAAAGTGCTGTGGTGGCTTATAACCTCGGGAAAGGGAGGGGATAAGCTCGGCTGGGTCCGGGGCCCCCTCTCGGCTGCTCGACAGCGGCACCGGTTGCCCATGCCGGCCGGACGGCGACTGGCGCCGCGCGCGGTACGCGCGTCGCGTCGAGGAAGATGAACAGGGGGGGTCCCCCCCTGTAGCTACAGTGCTAGTTTGAGTAGGTCACAGCTATTTGATGCAAATTGGAGCTGGTCCAGACCGAATCCGAGGAAGTGGTGAATACAAATGTTGTAGAGAATTTCGTGTAGATCATTTTTGCTTTTGACACCAATTTCAAACTCGGCCAAAATTTTGAATTACAGAAAAGGGGTAAAAGTAGGGTTTGAATTTCAAACTGAAATTTTAAAATTACTTTTGATTCTTCTCAACAACTTGAAAATTGGTAAACATGAAAGTTGTTCTTCTCAGAGAGATTGACAACTTCCATGTAGGAAGTTTTTGAAGATTCTTGATATTTTTGAAATTGAAGTTTCAAATATAAATTTCAATATAGTAATTTGAGTTAAATTTGAATTTTTATAATATAACTTCAAAATCTCCAAAAATAAAAGTTGTTCCATTTTTAAAACTATACAACTTTTATTAAGACACTTTTCCCATATTTCATATAGATTTTGAATTGAGTTTTTAGGTCAACATTAGGGTTTGATTCAATTTCTATTTAATTTCATTTTTGATTTTTGATTAAGGACTCAATTACACAATCAATACTTAGCTGAAATCAAATCACTCTTGGCCCTAAGCTCAATCATATGCAGATGCTTAAATTTAAATATGATGACATGGCAGATTAATTGAATTGTAATACCAGAGGTATTACAGCGACAGACATGATTCCGGGCTCGGCTATCTACGCGGCGGTGCTGTGGCAGACTTGGCGAACCTCGTCGGCCTTTCTCCGCAGCGCGGGGTGACCAGAGGTACTCAGAACGGACTTAGGCGAGGCGGAACGTGCCGGCGGTGAGCACGTTTCCCCGAGAACGCACCTCGCGGAGTTCCGGGCCATGGAGGTTCGATCTTCCGCAACTAAGCTTGTCCGAGGTGGTCGGTGAGTTGGTGGTCACGCTAACGGGTCGCGTCGGCGGTTTCATGGCTTGTGCGCACGGGAACGCCGTCGAGGTGGCGGTGCTCCGAGTGGCCTGACGTCCATAGCCGATGTCCAGTGGTTTGATGGCCGGTCTTGTGCGTGTGTTATGCAAGTGTCCTCCTCGAGCCGGTAGAGGCTTGTGCCTACGCGTTCCATAGGCAGAACGCCATGGCAAGAGCAGGGCGAGGTCTGCACATGGCGTGCGAGCGGCTCACCGTGGTGTCGGGGTCGAGAGGATGGCGACGCAGTGACGATTTGACGCCGTGCCGTGTGTTCGCAGTGCCGTGCAGCTCCGCGACGGTGGCGCCGGCTTCTCCTTCCTCCCCGGCTCCGGCGTGCTCCGCGGCTGCGGCGCTCCGGCGATTCCTCCTCCTCTGCTCCACCCGTCTTCTTCACCCTCTCTCTCTATTGTGCGGTGTGGTGTAGTGGTTGTGCCGCAGCGCGGCGGCGGCGAGTGGGACGAGGTCTAGGGCTTCGGGGCGACTCCTTATATAGGCGGCCAGGGCATGGCGCGGCGGCGGACGATGATTAGTGGCGAAGGGGGCACGTGGAGACCATCGGTGCTCCCGAGCTAGGGTTTCCGAGTACGCGCGGGGTCCTTTGTCGTCTAGGCGACGGGGAACACGCAGGGAACAGCCGAGGGGACAGGCAGGCCAGGGTCATGCGATTTGCGTGACCCTGCCGGCCTCCGATTTCGTGGAGAAGAAGAACAGTGGGGGGCGAGAGCGGCTGACAGGCGGGGCCGGCTGGCAGCGGCTGTGAGTGGGCGCGAGTGCGCCAGGTCACGCGCGCGTGTTGCCGGGCCACGACGTGGGCCGCGCGCGGTGAAGAGGAGGAAGGGGCGGTCTGGCTGGGCTGGCGTGGCGCGTGCACCCGCGCAGGTGAGGCCAAGCAGGCCGGCTGGGCTGATCTCCCTCCCCACCCTCTTTTCCTTTTTCTTTTCTTTTTCCTGTTTTGTGTTTATACGCTACAACTCAACAATAATCACAAGTATAAATTAGCAATGAATCTCAAATATGCTGCATGAATTTCTACCCTTCTTTGATGAATTAAAAAGGCAAGTGATACTTACTCACACACACTTATATTTGTGTGTATTGCTTGTAGGTGTTACCTTTCTACATGCATGCACATGGAATGAGTTTAAGTAAAAAAGGAAAAATTTTAATTAGTTGAGATTTTTGGTGTTCGGATTTCTTGGGTTGTTACGGAGACAAGCACGGGCCCCACGCCTGGGAAAGCGCAGATCCTCTATCACGCCATATTTACCGGCGGACGTTATTTTAGCGTATGATTTCGAGTACCCGCTGCAGGGCTCTGGTACACTACGTGCTACTGCAGTGTGAGATAGAGAATAGCAGTGCAGACAGTCTGAGTACCCTAATCTAACGTGGAATCTTGTGTGTATACACATTAACATTTACAGCTGGGACTGGGAGACAGTTGTATTGTCTGAATACTTGAGCGAGCCTAGCTAGTGCTAGTGAGAAACTTGAAACGCACTGTGTGTCCAAACCGTGCGCGCGTTGTACGCACTGTGTGTCCAGACCTGTTGACACTTAAATTGGAAATCATACCAATTTAAACAGGCCCACCACAGTTTTGACCCAATATAAAAAAAGTCTATAAAGTGAGATAATAATAGTACCATATTGATTTTTAGCAGAATAAGACCACCCGTACTTCCTATAAAATACGGCATACATGCTTCGATTGAGGCATCCAACACACAATGGTCCAATTTACATTTATTAATACTGTTTTATCGTTTTTTCCTCATCCTTTTTTTTCCTAACTAACACCATGTTAAGTATGATAACTATTTTTTTTGTTAGTTTGCTTGTAAACCATGTCGCTCTTCACTTCTTATGTGTAATCTTTGATGAACCGTCGCGTCAAGGAGACCCATAACAATACACGGGAAGGATCGGACCGAGTCCAAGTCGAAAGAAAACGCGAGAGGGATGGCGTATCCTGTGGAAGATATTATAATATTGACTGCCCAAAGCGGCCGGAGCGGACAATGCAAGCAGCAACAGTAGAGGCAACCAATGCATAGCGTCGTACACCAGCACACAACATGTACCCGTACTCTGTTTGCTACTCTCTCTCTACCACAGCAATGGATGGGCTAGCTTTGACGTGCATTTCTTTGGGTCGCCGGATCGGCAAGGCTAACAGGCTAACAGCAGCAACAGGAATACAGAAAGCCAAGGGAACTGTTCCATTCCATCCACCCAAGTGGTATTCGTTGGAGGCTACCAAAGGAGAAAAGAAAAAGGAAAAAGAAAACTAAGACCACCGATCTGAGTGAAGCGTGCAGCGTGCTGCTTGTGGTTATGGTCTACGGGTCACTGGGTCAGCGACGAGTGAAGCAAGCGAAAGGGAAAGGGGCGCAATTTGGATCTGATTCAATGAGAGCAATGAATGAGGCTGTGCACCCACCCATCCCCCCATTGAAACGGGGCCAGCTGAGCTGAGCCAGCCAGCCTGTACCCCAGATCTCATCGTTCCTTCATCGCCCCCTCGTCAACACACCCAAAAAAAAAACACAAACGAATAATAACCCAAAATTGTTTTTTAATTCTTCAAGTATAGTACTCCCTCCGTCCCAAAATAAATATCATTCTCACTTCCCGAGAAGTCAACGACTTTTTACCTTTGACCAACTATATATACAAAAATATTAATATTTATAATATATAATTAGTATCATTAGATAGTTCTTTGAATATGCTTTCATAATATATTTATTTGAAAATATAAATATTGCTCATATTTTCTATAAACTTAGTCAAAGTTGCATTTGGTGCTATCTATCTCAGCAGCACCAGACCCTATTGAATGTATTTCATCCTCCTATGATTTTCGTTACCGAGATATCTTTTAAAGTAAATTTGACCAACACGCATCCCACAGCGACATCTATTTTGAGACGGAGGAAGTATACTTATACTCCCCCGTCCCAAAATAAGTGTCGTTTTAGGATTTGGACTATCTCCTTTCGATCATTCGTCTTATTCAAAAATTTTGTGAAAAAATTAATTATTTTATTATAAAATGATTCATTATTAGAAGTACTTTAATCTTGATTTGTTTATTTTTATATTTTCATAAATTTTTTTTGAATAAGACGAATGGTCAAACGTCGAATTCAAAAAGTCAAAAACGACACTTATTTTGGGACGGAGGGAGTACTACTCTATCCCACAAAGTATGCATCCATATTTTAGAGTATTAGGAAAAAGAAAACTTTACTAGTCAGCTAGCTAAAAAAAAAAAAGAGAAGACACTGGTTTTAAATGATATTAATTTATTATGAGAAAAATACTGTTTGAAGCTCAAGCAAACATGTTAAGGGTGTGTTTAGATCCCAGTTGCAATTACAATTCTGCACTGTAACACGTTCGTTTGTATTTGACAACTTTTATCCAATCATGGCCCAAATAGGCTTAAAAGATTTGTCTCGTGATGTACATGCAAAAAGTACAAACATACAAACATTTCGTCTATATTTAATGTTCCATACATACGTCGCAACGTTGATGTGACTAATTGTAATTGCAATTTGAAGTGGATCTAAACAGGCCCTAACTCTGTAGCAAAAGACACGTTAACTCTGTAGCAATAGACCTAGAGGGGTGAAAAGTCTCTGCTTTCTCTCACTCCTAAGCACGTCGGGAGGCGCGCCACGCGATCTGTTTCTCTCCCGTCTCTATGCTCCCTGCCACTGCCAGCCGGGTTGCCACGCAAGCACACACACAGGCCACAGCCAGCCAGCCAGCCTGACCACACAACGGACGGGACCAGCGTCATGCCTCGCTGCCGACGCCGTCATCTTCCTCCTCCCTCCCCAGGCATTGGCTTGATAGGAACAAGCCACCACATTTTGCTTTAGAACAAGATCCCAGCTCTCACATTGGCCATAAACACAGAACTGCGGGCAACACATACCAAACCTTGCAGACACAAACGCTGTAGCATGCTACAAAACTAGAATCCCAGCTGCAACTGCGCGCACATAGCATTATCAATACAGGGAAGGAGATCATCATTCGCCCGTATGCCGTATACCATCAACAAACACCAAAGGAGAAATAGCAGAGAGATGGTTAACTGGCAGATTGGAGAAAGAACCCAAAACAAACGAACGAATGTTGCAGTGTTTTATTCATATAGAAGGAAAATGGTAGCATATAACCAACAAAAGCAGCAAAACGACATGTCATCATCTTCAATGGACACCAACCATCTCTACATCATGAGTAAACAGCCTTGTCGCTCTCTCTCTCTCCCCCTCTAAAGATAGATAGATAAAGACTAATGGAAACTCAAAACAACTACTAGCCCTGTACCTGACCCCAACCACCAAAATCTCATCTCAATCTGATGCTACCATTTCTTTTTTTCTCTTTTCTCCAGGGAACCAATCTTCCAATGGATTTATCTCATGTTTTTTCCTATAGATATGTACATGTAACGAAAACTGCAACCTCCAGCGCCTGTCCCCTCTCCCTCACTAAAAGGATAGACGGTATGCTAAACCTAGAAGACATTACAAACATTTCCCCTTTTTCTTGAGAAGCAGGGTGCTGGCCTATGGACTATGATGAGGTGAATCAAAATGGAGTATTAAAATACAAAATGAGGTGAAGAGAGCCCGAAACATGAAAAAAAAACTCTATTGAATTGAATGGGTTGGTATATGAACGGTGAAAAGGCGAAAACGACAGGAGACGGGGAATGGGGGGCTCTTCCACCTGACAGTCTTAGCTCCTTATACTCATGCTCAATGGGGAGTAGTTAAGCAGGTGGTGAAAAAGCTCTGGAGGCTGGTAATGTTTGCAAGTTTGATGGGGAGCTCTATGCATTAGCGAAAATGGGAAATTGGGGTACCGGTACTTAAAGCTTCTCAAGAACTGGATACAGAATAGTGCCGCACAGAGTAGCGCAGAACTTGCAAGTTCGGGCAGATCATCTCCTTCACTTTTACCCCTCCTTTGTATATCTTGAACGTTGGGACTATCCGCACGTTCTCTGCCTTTGCCACCATTGGGCTGCTGTCGATGTTAACCTGTTGGGTCGCACACAAGATAGTACTTGTTAGTCATCATTTAGAAATGCTTCCTGCCTGTAGTTGGCTACCAGGGTTACTGGAGACAGACATATTGTGGAATCCACTAGCTTACCTTGAGAAAATTCACAGAGGGGCATTCAGTGCATAGAGTGTTTACTGATGGTGTAATTTGTGTGCATTGCTGATTCATTGCCGACATGAAGTAGACAACAGATATCCCTGAAGAAAAAACAAGCGAAAAATCACACAGAGACCATATTGTGTATGACAATAAAGACATTGTAAACAAGGCAGTGCAAGCAATTCTGACATACTAAAAACCGAGTAAATCTCATTATGCATATCAGCAGATAATGACTCACCAGGTGAACTAACGGCAGCACGGAGTTGCTCTACATTGGAAACTATCTCTACCTCTCCTCCAAACTTCATATTTGATACATCCTCACCACGAGTCGCCTTCAAGGCAATTTGGGCATGGAACAATGCCTCAGCAACCTCCTTGTCACTGGGAAGCTCCTTTCGAAGCATCTCATAGTCCCGCACACAGTCCACCCAACGCTCAAGCTGAACAAAATTATACAATGTCAGTGGAATATTGCAAAGAGGGGGAAAAAAACATGTGCATGCTCATTGCATACCTTAGCATAGGATGCAGCTCGCCTTAAGAGAGCCTTTGTATATTTTGGCTGTATTCTTAATGCCTCATTGCAGTCATCAACAGCCTTTTCCCACTTTTCTAGCTTTGACCAGCAAGCAGCTCGATTGCAGTGGAGCACTGAATTTGAGGGATCATACTTGAGCCCTTCACCATAGGCCATGGATGCATCTAAAAACTTGGCAGCTTTAAAGAGATCATTCCCTTGCTCTCTGGCTTTTGCAACTAGTCTCACATTATTCAAAACCATCCCGATTTCTGCATTCCCAGGATCAAGATCTCTAGCCTTCTCAGCTGCAGCAACAGCAGTATCAAACCTGCATAGACCAATAATAACTTTTAGTGCTAACCTGAATTTGACCCAGCATCATGGAAAATTGGCATTATATCAGGTTTAGACAATCACACCTCCCCAATGCCATGTCAACCAGTGCTCGAACAATATGTACGTATGATTCAGCAAGCATCCCCGAGAGTTTTGCTGCTGTCAATGATGAGAGCAATGCACCGTCCAATTTCAGCAAGCTTGCAAGAGTCGAATCAGCCTCCTCCAGCTTGTGAAGGTGGAGAAGTGCTTCTGACCTCAAGGCAAGAAGCTGCATGGAAAGCATGATGTCATGTCAGTATAAATTACACTACCAAAACAATATAGCAACACTTCCAGCACTCCATCAAAACATAAACCATGAGGAAGTCGTTACCAACTGAGAGGAGTCAGCGCCAGCAGCAATGGCAGCATCAGCCTCCCTCAGCGTGCTCTTCCAATCCCCAATCTTCCTTGCATCTGTGCATCTTCCCAGATGCACCTCCACTTCCTGCAGCTTCTGCCACTCGGCGGGGTCTGATTGCTGAAGATGACCCGCCTGGGTGAAGTGCCTCTGCGCCTTGTCAATCATCCCCAATCTGAAACAACACAACCCTCACAGCATATCAGCAGAAATACAATGATTACAGCATGTCATCAGTCCTCCACACCTAATTCCAGGGGAGAGTCAGGACAATATACAGTTTAACAATATTAGGATCAGGATGCATCAGCATTGTGTGGTCTAAATCCAATGAACCTAACAAAATCGTCATCAAGCAACCTTACAAAGTACAGCTAAGCAGACACCCATTCTATCAGCCTTATGTGATGGGAAGCTTTAACGCCAATTTTACCCACAATCAAAGCAAGGCAATATTAGCTTTCCTCACATACAGATAAATCAGCCAAAGAAAAAATCACTTTGAATTGCCAAAAAGATCAAAATCTTACATCCTGAGGGGCAAGTAAAATGACTAGTTAGTGTGAGAATGGAGCAATCTCAGCACCTCAATGGAAAGGAAAAAAGTGAAAGGCACATCACTCATGTTGCTTTCTCCTCGGTCTCGCTCACAGAGAAAGCCATCCAAGAAAGCAACATCAACATGCAGATGCAACCATGAGGGAAGAACAAAATCGAAGCAAGAGCTAGGGACCTTGATGCACATCGGTTCTAAAATCTAGTACATGTTGCAGCGCAATGGTGGAGGTAGAGGAAGACTCACCGGAGGCAAACGCATGCGACGCGGCTGTGGGCGCGGCCGCTGACCGGGTCGAGTCGGACAGCCTCCTCGCATTCACGAAGCGCGTCGGCAAGGCGGCCGAGTCCTATGAGCGCGGCAGCTCGGTTGCCGCGGCATGCGGCGCTCTCGGGACACAGGCCCACGGCGCGCTCGTAGTGCCGCAGCGCCTCCCCGTACTTGCCCCTTTTGTACCACTCGTTCCCCAAGCGGGTCACCTCCTGGAGGCTCCCACTGCTCGCCGGAAAGCTCGCTGGTGACCTCGAGGAGTGTCCGAGGAACGAAGAGGAGTCAATGCTGCTCCTGGGAGGGGCCATGCCGGCGCCGCGCATGATGCTGCCGTGGCCGTAGTGGCCGGTGCCGGATCCGAGCACGTCCGGGCGGGAGCGCGGCGGAGGGGTGGTGGCCGCCGTTGCCGGGACACGCCCGGACGGGCAGATGTTCCCGGTGGGGAGCGCATTCAGCATCGGCGAGCTAGCCGTGCTCCCACGGTCCCCGCCGCCGCCGCCGCCGCTGCTCCCCCGGCTGCTGCCGCCAGAGAATATCAACTGTCCAGATCCGGACCGCCTGTGTGCCATCAGCCGCGGCAGGTGGCACTCGCCCACCAGCTCGCCGGAGTGGCTCCTCCCGCCCGCCATCCCAGCATTCGACGGGGCCGGCGACTTGGCCGACCCGGAGGACGAGGACGACGACGTTGCCACGCTCGCCCGCGCCCGCAGCGGCGACACCGGCGAGCCGAGATCCGCGAAGACGTTCGCCTTGGCGTCCGGCTTGTCTCTTACCTCATCGTCTTGCAGCGCCAGTGCCGCCGTGCGGTGGCGTATCCGGTCGGCCTCCGACATCGCCGGGTCTTCCCACGCCGCCTCAGCAATGCCGGTACCTGCAACCCTCAACTACCACTACTCCGCCGCCTCCTCCTCCCCTCGCCAAGCAAGCAGGCATAAAACCACGCACACAAGAACAGCTTGCTCTTGTGAACGAGTACTGCTCGCACCACCCGCCACCACCACCCAGCAAGAACCCTGAGCAATAAATTGCGGAGCAAAAGCGAGTGCGGATTCCTCGTGAGGTGGATGGGTTGAAGGATATCCTCAGCCCTCAAGGAGGAGAGAAGGAAGGAAGAAGAAAGGGGAGGAGAGGGAGCGAGGGGAAGAAATAGTGGGTGGGAGGGGTGGCCTTGAGAGGCTGCGGATGTTCCGGGGTCTAAAGCGAAAAATAGCGCTCATTTTTGTCCGTGGGGTTATTTGAGTTGCAGGATGGGTTTTTGTTTCAATACCGTCTTGGAGTTTAGGGTTTTTCTGTTTTCCTTTGTTTTTTTGGGGGGTTTTGAGTGGGTTTTTCCTTTTTCTCTCCTGCTAGTCCACGGTGATCTCGAGGCTTTGGTGACAAAGCACAACCATATTTGGTTATTCAGTGATTTTTGAAAAGATTAAAAGTGGTTTGTCTTTCTTATAATACAAATATAAATATTTATATATGAACTCTACGTGGTTTTGTATTTAGAGTATAGTCTATGTATCTATCTGGAAAAAAAATGAAACTTTCATCTTTTGACGAGTTTAATTTGTCGTCATGGTTGCCGCCACGACATTGCACATGACTCACCATTCACGCCGCATGTCGTCTATAGATAAACCATAAACAATATGAATATCTACAAGATCTGTGGTCAGGTCAGCGTTTCGGTTACATCATTGGCTTCTCATTACGGATATGTTTTTTGATATTTTATATCACAAAATAGCTGTAATTTTTCTAGCGACTTTAATATGTGTATACTCTGCCAATGGATCTCTTCTTGATGTCACAATGTCTCTATGAACCAGAAAAGGTTTAAATCAAATAAAACGAGGGCACGCCGAACTTCTAGAGAGATGCATCTAAACGTAGGTGTGGCTTGTGATAGACATCTCTTGTGGCCGGCAGAAGTGTACCCGTCAAACTTTTGAAAACTTTCTACCTAAAGAGATGTTGATACCTTCAAGATATATACGCAGACATTTTTTACACGTGTCGTTTATATGTAAGAGTCACGAGATCTTCAAGGGTAAGCATGAATGCTTGTGGTTTATTTTACAAGATAGAGAATCTTTCTTCATGTCTGGATGCCTCTCTATTATGTGTATCTTTATTATCTTTATCTCCGGTAACAACCTCTTGATATGTAGAAAAGTAAGAAAAATCTAATACATAAACTGAATTCATATTATATTTTGTTGCGACGGTAGAACATTATCAAGAATGTTACTAGTAATATCATCTTGGTATCTTAGCATGTTAGTGGAAAGTTTGTTAAAAAAACAAGTTCTTAATTATATTGTTTCATATTAGTATATTATGTGTAAGATACAAAAATATTGCATTGTACTTGTACATTATGTTACTATAAGTTTACTTCTTCTTAAAGAGTATGTAATGTGCTAAATGGAATGGTTAGTTGACAAGTGTGCCCATTTCTTGCCTAAACTCTGCATTCACATTTAACAAAAAAGAGTTGTTTTTGAGAGAGATGAAAACTAAAGGGAACACATGGTTTAGCAAGTTTTAAGAAGCTTAAAAGAGTGCATCCATTTTTTATCTGCTTCTAGTTACTATGACATTTTTCAGGGCGATATTGCGATCTTAAAGATAACAGAGCATAAGACTGGCAAAGAGGGGTGGAGCATCATTTGGCAAGTTTCCTAGCTTCTCATATAAGATGCCAAGACTTACTAAAAGAGACAAAGAGAAGGGCGGATTCCCATCAAAGGCCAAGATAACTATACTACATAAAGATGCTCTTCTTCATTTTTTTGAGGCTAGGCAAGCATAGCCAATAACAATCCGCTACTCACAGGGAATTGTATTTGAATAAATTATATATATATATATATATATATATATATATATATATATATATATATATATATATATATATCACATGCCAATACAACACTAAGGTGAATTACCAAAAATTCACCTTACCTTAATGAATAACCTTATTAAATTAATTGAATGAAAAAATATTTGAACATATGAATGTGTTACAAACTACACAAATGGTGTATGAAATAACTATGCAACATAACTAATGTAATATAATTTACGTTCTAAAATAAACCATGAAATCTCATACAACCACTCTACTACAAGAGTTTAGAGAAATCATGGAACATGACAACAAAGTAGTCCTTGTACTGGTGTGTACTAATCTTCACCACAATATATGTTTAATAGCATGGTGTGTACTAATCTTCACCACAATATATGTTTAATAGCATGGTGTTAGGAATATCATGCAACACGACAACAATATATATTTAACGCTATATTGTGATCTTTGCCACCATAATGTCGACAAACTCATGTTCCCCTACAATAGCCAAATGGTCTCATGTTTCGAACACTTCATGCCATGTAGAGGCATGTACAACAATACCCCTAACAAAGTATTTTTGTGCTGCCATACCACCTACCACTCTACCTTAACAATTGACGGGCCTTATAAGCTCAATAAATTGCAATTCTTCACCTTTTCCTCGGATAGTGGGAATGAATTTTCTTATTTGATTGGCATTGACAGATATGTGTAGCCCACCGAGCAAGCAATATGTCATATGCTTAATGTACCAGCCAAGCCAGCTTTTTTTTCTCCATTCCCTTATCCATAGCGTTAAAGTAAAAATAAAATGCAAGAGAGTTTGTATTTGCAAATGAAAATGAATATGGATAGGTGAGGAAGTAATGTGGCGAAGGAAGCTTCACTGAAAGCGCTGCAGAGTAGAAGAGTTTTTTCGAAGAAGCAGCCCGCAGCCCACTCTTTTTGATCATAGTTGACGAATAGAGTTTCCGTCCCAGCCCAATCTCCTTTCTTTTGACCAAGAGTTTTTCAAAGCCAAAGCTTAGATAGCTAGAATAGCATCTCAATATCTTAATGAAAGGTCCTAAATGACTAGAGGGGGGTGAATAGCCTATAAAAACTTCTACAAACAACACTTAAACAAAATGGTTAGACAATTAAGCGGCGAAGCGAATTTTGCGCTATTCTACTAAAAGATGCAAGCCACCTAACCGTTCTACGCTAATGTCTCTAATATCACATACAAGAAGCTAAGTCACTATTTTACTCTACTTCTAAGTGAGCAACTACAACAAGTACACTAGTACAAAAGTAAACGCTCAAATATAAAGGAGAGGGAGATGATCTTTATACCGCCGGTGATGAGAAGATGAATACCAATATAGTCAATCACAATAAACAAGAGAGATCCTCGGTAGAGAGATGACACAAGATTTTTTACCGAGGTTCACTTGCTTGCCGGCAAGCTACTCCTCGTTGTATCGATACACCCACTTGGAGGTTCATGCGCTAATTGGCATCACACGTCAAACCCTTCTCAAGGGTGCCGCACAACCAACACAAGATGAGGATCCACAAGCTACGCATAATCCACTAGAGTAGCCAATTGTGATCTCCCGCGGGGAAGGCTCAAGAACCCCTTACAACTTCACCGATCGGAGGTGGAGGCAATCACCAACTCCCCTCAACGATCCTCGCAGCTCCAAGCCGTCTAGCAGTCGGCAAATTCAAAGAGTAACAAGAGAATCCGCTGCGAAATCCAATCACCAAATGCCTCTAGATGAACACACTCATGCAATGCACTTGATGCTCTCCAATCTCACCAAATAATGATCTCAATCAAATGAAAAATGTGAGAGAGGGGTGGAGTGGCTCACTAGCTTATAGAGTCAATGAAAATGTGCAAGAGAGAGGGCACAAGCCGGCCACTTCACTACTTATAGCCTCTACTCAAAGATTCAACCGTTACTCACTGTTTTCGGGGGGCACCGGACGCACCTTTAGTTCACACCGGACGCGTCCGGTGGTTGTCCGGTGTATCGTCCAGTGACACGTGTACTAGCCGTTTGAATTCTCCGGCCGCGCACGCTCACACCGGACGCAGAGCCGTCACACCGGACGTTCCGATGCCCGTCTGGTGTCCACGCAGAGAGCATCCAGAGAGCTCAAAGTGGCACCGGACGCGTCCGGTGCGCCAACGGTCAACTGCTACTCTCTCGGTCAGAAGCACCGGACACTGGAACAGTACTGTTCCCAGCGCGTCCGGTGAAAACTTCACCGAAACAACCCGAGAGCACAGGGTTCACACCGGACGCGTCCGTTGCTACCCCACCAGACGCTGTGAGAGCGTTCGGTGCACACGATTTTGCACTTTCTCAAAGAGTTAGCCACCGGGAAACTTCGGCAAGTCTCCGGTGCACATTTCTACTAAGTGAAAAACACTACAAAGCGCTGAATCCTGCCTCGCAAGCTCGGCAGGAGGGAGAGAGGATCCAAACCTCTCTCTAACTCTCAAACTTCACCCCGTTTCTAAAGACGCTAACACTCCAAAGTGTCTCTCACTTTATTGCACGTGTGTTAGCATTTTTCAAAGAGTTTTCCACGGGTTTTGTTAGTGTCACTAGCATCTACATGCATATGCAATGAATATGAACACCTATTGGCACTTTGATAACAGCATTTCACAAACGATTTCTTCCCTCTTGATAGTATGGCTATCTATCCTAAATGTGATCACTCTCTCTATAAAGTCTTGATCACCAAAAGCAAAAGAGCTCCTATTAGTTATACATTTGCCTTGAGCTCCTAGGTTTTCTCCATCATCCTTCTCTTCCCTTGATAAAGCTTATGGACACCTTTTGATGATGGACTTATACCATTTGCGTGGATGCCGTCATTAGGGCTTTCTCCTCTTGTTGATGGACTTACACCATTTACATAGACGCCGTCATTGCCCTTCACTTGTGGCCTCCACTGACCCAGTCCTTTGCTCCACCTTGATGTTTGCGAACTAATCTCATGAAACACTTAGAGCAAACATTAGCAAACTAGATTTCATCAATTAACCAAAACCAAACATGGGTTTTCACTTAACCCCTCTGCTCAAATCGTGAAAGCTCCTTCTTGTCAGAAGGTCAGGTAGTATCGTCAAGGGTATGCTCATGGTCTATGGCTCGCCTGTCCCGAATATGGGGACTTTTATTCATGGTATAGTGCGTTGCTGACCTGACTAGCTATGTGTCAGTGCATCTGGTAAATGCCTAACTGTCGGTACTTTTTCTTGGAGGGCTTCGGTTTTCACCTTAAAATCTATCATCTTTGCGGAGGAAATCAAAAGAAGAAAGGAAAGAGGATAGCAGGACATGTGTGTCACACCCATGCCAAGTAGCCTATTTTAGGGATCCCCAAGAGCATGTGGCAAAATCCCCTAAATCAAGATCTCTACTTTGATCTAGCATTTCCCCTAATTTTGTGTCCCTCAAATAATTGCTCTAACTCCAATAACAGTCCCCAAATATCATTCTCGATTTGTATATGTCATGCATTCTCCAAAGTTTGACTTTTCCTTCTTCTTTTCTCATCTTATGAAACCCTAAGGTCTGGGGTTGTATATATAGACCGGAGAGGTGAATCTCAGCTATCGGATCAAACCGACTTTGAGCAAGGACCAGATGCAATCTTAGAGGCGGTAGAGAACTGACATACGAAGACGAAGGCTGATAGGTGGGACCAGGTTCGGCCGACCTAGGAGTGAAGTCGGTCGACTGCCCCTCACTGCCAAATGGGCCCTGCTTTTCCAGGTGGGTCTCTGGTGTCCTCTAGAATGTTCCTTACGAAAAGCCCGCGTAGAATTCGATGTATTAGTCCAACATGTGGGTCTTATTTGGTCCTTTTCCTGTTTACACCCTGTAAAACCCGGTTTAATGAAGGAATAATTATGTCAGTTTAAACCCTAGTCTATGTTGGTAATTGATTTTATGCCCTTTTTATGGTTAGTTGATGGTTTAAAATAAACAATAATACCATCAACACACACCGATGCCCAATCGCCACACCTCGCCAGTTCACGCTTTCTACAGCACGACAACATTGCCATGGTTGCCGCACCTTGGATGTTGTTGTTGTTGATGCGAGCCAGCGCCGCATGTTGTCGCCACCTAAGCCTGAGAAGTAGGTTTTCCAGTTGTCCATCCAAAGCAGGAACAAAAAACGAAGAGAATAGAAGAGTGGGAGTCGGAGAGAGTTCAAAGAGATGAGAACCAATGATAAATTGTTGTTGCGTGATGAGAAGATAAAGATGCAGCTAGCAAGAGATCGAGGAGCATGGGCCCATGTACATGGGTATTGAAATTTAGGTAGCACATTTAAATTGATTGGGCGTAGAATAGCTTTCTTACATGTGAAATTGCATCTTTAAAAGCGGATTCAAAACAATTGCCTGAAAATTGATTATAGCTATGTTAAGAGAATCACCTCTGAAAATCACTCATTTTTAAAAACGGATGTAAAAAATAACCATCCTTAAAAATAGCATTTTCAGAGACGGTTCTCTTAATAAAACCGTCCCTAAAAATAGATACATTTTTAGATGCGGTTTTCTTAATGGAACTACCCCTAAAAATAGATCTTTAGTAGCGGTCATGGAACTACAGCCTACTTTTCTGATTGCTTCGATTCCTCTGCTCCTAAGTGACATTAGAGGTGGTGTGTTAACCGCTTTCATAGAAAAGGAAGGCATCCCTTAAAATATTTTCAATAGTAGTGGCCTTGTTAGCAACAATGGTACCCTTGGACAAACTGCTACGGCATCTTTGATATACACTAACCTCATTTATTGCTTAATATGTTGAGTTTTCTTTATCAAGTAATTATAATTGTAGTAGTATTGTTTAAAATGGAGTGATTATAATTGTATACAACCGATATGGATATCTTCGAGTTTTCAATTTAAATTTACAAATTTATTTAACAAGTTACATAACAAGTTTCATGTCATACGACTGAAGTAGAAATACACAAATTTTCAATGGATATTAGAAAAAAGGTTCAAACTCCATCAGTCACGGTATTGGATTGATTTGTCTTGAAGATATGAAATAAGAAAAATTCAATATTGACAGGCCTAATTCTTTTCCTTTGCTTATGCAGGGCAAGAATTTATAGGGTTTAATGAGTACAATAAGAAATAAAAAGTATTTTGTGGGTCAGGAGACACCCAAATTTGAACTAGAGATAAAGAATTTGCAATCCCGTGCCTTACCGTTTGGCCATGCCGCCATCCGATCCAAGCCAGAGAAGATACTGATAGTATTTTAGTTCAGTTGTCAACATAATCAGTATATGAGTTGTTAACAGTTTATGGTTGCTTGAACATATAAATATATTTTTATCGCTCATGTTTGCATACATACAAAACACACTTGATCCGCATGATGACATAGTAACACATATGCTTACTTTTAGCTATTTTATTATATATCAAGAGTAATAGAAGCGGGCAATTTAGAAATATATAGGTATACTTTGTTGTTATTTAAACTTTTCTATAATATATAGTGAATATTGGTATTATAAATGTACATTTGAGGGAATGTTTTAGTTTATTTTTAATGGTATTAGATGCAAAAGCAAGGGGTTACATAGATTACCTATATATCTTATTGGTAGGTTGGGTAGTTTGGATGCAAATTTAGAGGTTACATTAAATTGTGTTTACAATAGCAAACACATTAAATTTTGACGCAAATCTAGAGGTTTAGATGTGTGAATTAGAGGTTACTTTATGTTGTTCATAATAGAATATGTGAGTAGTAATTTATTAGGAAACATATTAAATAAAATAGCTATTATAATCAATGATGATTAGAATCCACTCCCTCTCTTCTCAAGTATTGTAAGTTTTTTCTTAATTTTTTCTAAGTCATCATTCTCTTGCTTTGACTAAGTTTATAGAGAACTTTACACACATCTACAACGTCAAACAAGGTTGATTAGATATACTATTGTGGGGGATATAAACCCATATACCCGCACAGCACTACATGTGCCGCACCATCAGAGGTGGCCCAGCCCAGAAGATAAAGGCGTGTGGCGCACGGCTCTGGTCGGCGTGCACCGCACGGTTATTGTACCAACTTGGCTAATTTACTTGTAACCTTATCCCTTCAGACTATATAAGGAGGGGCAAGGATCCAACATCTAGACAGATCATCAGATCACAACTCAACTCATAGTAATACGATCCACAAGAACATAAGACGTAGGGTATTACGCCTCGCGGCGGCTTGAACCTGTATAAATCATGTGTTTTACGCTCTCTGTGTTACGCTTGCTTGTCTCAGGCACACCTTCACCTATCATCTAGTATCTTGGGCTTACCTCTCGGTAGACTATCGATGATATTCCGTTGACAACTATGAAATGTACTTTGTAATGCATTTATTTGATACTGTACATGTTGACTTATTGTTCTTTAAACTTGGTAAATTTTATAGTCTAGACAGAAATAAAACGACCTGCAATTAATTTGAAATAGAGGAGTACCAAATTTTGATGGCTAAATTTTTTTTATTTATTCTGTGAGAAGAAATGTGATTTGTGGAGCTCTAATCAGTAAAAAAAATAAGATTATACTAGTACTAGTAGTAAACTTCAACTTGAAACGTAAACTTTCATTTAAGTGAGGTGAATGTGATTTTGAGTGACGCATTGGCTGTCTCAGTGTCGTCAGAGACATAAAGTTTCTAAAGTTAAGCCATACACAAAATGGAGAATAACATATATATATATATATATATATATATATATATATATATATATATATATATATATATATATATATATATATATATATATATGTATATATATGTATATATATATATGTATATATATATGGGGTATTGGTCGAATCGTATTGATCCATTCCTGGGCACGGTGAGAAGCTTTCTCGACTTTATTTAGATAAGAGAAGTTTTCTCAATAATATACAGAAACAAATTGTTTTCCAATAGTACACTATTTAATATTCTTCCTAGGATGTTCGATGTGCATTTTATTTTTTAATTATTAGTAGCGGTAGCTCCTAGCAGCACCCTTTGCTTCCGATCCACTTTCTTTCCCTTGAAGGAATCCACAGCAATCCAGAAACAAGCAAAAAGCCTCAAGCAGTTGTCTTCTCTCCCATGGCTCGCTTTGATCCCTCCAACAAGGACACGGCCGGACCACCCTATTGCCAAGAGAGCCAGCGCACAGCCTCCTCATGCATGCCCTGCCTGATGCTTTGCATTGCATTGCATAGACTGGTCACTGACCAACAACCATTGGATCCTAATTTAAAAGCCCCACAAAGGCCATGCGAGGATATAGTCCTGTTTAGATACACTTTAAAATTCTAAGATTTTTATCATATCAAATGTTACAGCGTATGCATGGAGCATTAAATATAGATGAAATTTTTACATATTTGCGCAGTTTGTATGTAAATCATGAGACAAATCTTTTAAACCTACTTGGATCATAATTAGACATTTATTGAAAAAGATTCTTTTTCTAAATTGTAAATTGTAACTGCATCTAAACGGGCCTTAGTAGTGGCAGCATGCAGTGGCAGGGTGTCAAGTGATCTGTCAGAGCCAGCAGGGTGATTGTGACCGAGACATGCATCCATGGCCAAAACAAATGCGGATGAGCTAGCTAGAAGTTGCAAGTATAGCAATCTCACACGCATCTGAAAAATTGTTTATGCTGCGGTACCGTGCATGCCGTGCAGCCGCAACTGATGCTGTATTAATTGTTGCTGAATGAGAGTTGTGGCCAGCTTAAACCTAATTAAGGGCCTGTTTAGTTTCACAAAAGTTGGCAAAAAGTACACTGTAACACTTTCGTTTGTATTTAACAAATTTTGTCAAATCATGACCCAAGTAGATTCAAAAAATTCATCTCGAAATAGTCAGGCAAAAAGTACAAACATGCAACAGCTGCTACTTCATTTAATGTTTCATGCATGTGTAAAAGACAATCGATGTGATGAGAAAAGATAAGAATTTTTGTGAACTAAACAGAGCCTAAGAACGAGCTGAGCAGGATGGCCTACTTTGCATTCTAAATGCACCACATGACCCCAGGACATAGCGCGGTTTTCTGTTAATTTTAATCTGTACTGGCGTCCTGGTGGCCACATAATTCAGTTGCTTGTCTAAAACGCAGCATATATTAGAGCCAAAGAAGGGGCAGGTGCAGGTATCAAGCACAAAACTGTGGTTAACTGCTCTAGAGCTGTTTTAGTAACCCAGACAACAAGAGTACAAACAGGACAAGCTATCTCCAAATCAAGCTAAAGCTTCATTTTTTTAGCCGGACACACGTTGGCTTAGTCAGACACACGATCATACAGATATATAGGAAGGATACATGTACTGTCCAGGCCTCACGAAGATGACTTTTATTTGCCTCAAAAGATAGTGCCGTGTAGAGCTGAACCAATTAATTTAAGCACGGCGAACGTTGCTAGCTTAACCACATGTCACTACGCTAAACTCAAATACGTAGTTTCTAAGAAGACATGTGCTGTGGTGAATTATTTTTTTTTTCTCATTTTGTATGAGATATTTAGGACCTGTTTAGGAGGGCTCCTCTCCAACTCCAGCTCAGATTCTTTCGGACGAGCCCTGCCAAATGGTTTACACGAAGAAAATAACCTTTTTAAAAGTTAGTATATTATTTGTATTATGTACAGTAAAATATCCTTTTTAAAACAAAACTGCCTTTATGTGCCTAGAAAACATGGACGAGTGTTCCGAAGGCACCTGCTCTCCTGATACTCCATGTGCGCAGAGTTAACGGACGGGGAAACTCAAAGCAATTGAGGAACAAATTGTGCTTGGTCTATATCTCAACCACTCGGATGAAGACAAGCGTCCATACTTATAGACATGGAAGGTAGAAGATGAATATAAAGGATGAACCTAAACGTCATGAAGCATCATGAAGCGTCCATCAATCACCAATAACTTCCCACCATAACCATAAGAGAGTTACTAGTAACTACAACCACAATAATGGGAGTTACATGTTGGTCATCAACTATATATTCACTCCATTATTTACACTTAGCATTTTTATGGTCTTAAAATTTATTTGATTCAGTGGAATAAAATATCGGTAGGTCCACATTAAATCCAACAGGTTTCGCCCCAAAATTGTGCTTTCCAGAGCTGAACCAAAGCTCATGATACAAAACGAATATTACAAGCTTAACCACATATCATTAACAAATGCTGAAATAGTTGTTTGTAAGAGGATTGTTGTTACGACGAACTGTTTTTTTCTAGTTATTTCTATTTTTAATTTAGAAGTAAATTTGTACATGTCCAAACTTCCCAGATAATGGGTTGTGGAGTGTATCTACATTTTTGTAATTGTTTACGCAAAGAAATTGCACATTCCTTACTAGCTCATATACAACACAACAAAAGGTTGTAGTTAGACATATGCAATAAATATGCCAATTAATATCTATAGAAGTTAGAGTTAGGACTTAGCACACCTCAGCTTCACAAGTGAAGTTGTTTTTATATAAAATGGCTTCATGAGCAATTTTTTTTTTTTGAAGTTGAAATGTTTTAGAAATATTATTTGGCAAAATAGCTTCACCAACAACTTTATACATGGTTGAGATAGAGAAATGAGAGAGAGTTAGGAGAAGCCACTTTTTTCAGCTTCATGTCAACTCATCCCTTCATGAAAGGAGAGAAAAAATAGTTTCACTCATGAAGCTGTTTTGAAAAAAAAATGTTTAGCAAAAAACTCACAATAAAGCTATTGTGAGCTGTGTCAAAAAAGCCCCTTAGTTATTTACTCTACTTCACATGTGTATATCTCAGAAGGGTTATGATATTATGTAAGATAGTCGTGATCTTTTTCCCTTTAGGGATTGTTTGGATGATCCACCTCAATCTATGTGCGTTGTGAGAGAAGTGAATATATGGGCATTCGAACAAGGGTCCTTAGAATATCCTCGAACACAAATGTCGGTCTATGTTTCTTTTGTAATATTAGAATATAACAAAAATGATCTAAGAAAATATAAAATTCAATCGGCTGCGGCCTAGCTCACCCTTGAAATTTTATATAGGGGCGTTTTAGCTATAGTAGTTGTTGGTGTGCCGCTGCCGTTGCTGCTACAGCCTACAGTGACATTGCGAGAGGCAGCCACAGCTTTTGTAGCAAGGCTGAAAGAGGTGCATCCAACATCACGCAGAAATGAGGCTATTAAAACTATTTTTTTAGATTCAGCTATATATGTTTCCAAAGGGAGTTTTTTTTTCAGATATGGATGCATGCAGAAATGTTTTTATTTTACGCATCACCTACGCACTTAATGTCACGGCATCTTGATATACTAGTTAAGGGCTTAAGGCATCTTCCTATTGCAAGAGCCAAGAGATAGATGACTATGCACCATGTCAAGTAGTACTAACCTGTTGACATGCACGTCCGTGAGTGAGCAAAGTATACGTACGCGAGAAACAATTGATAGATGATCATATCAGCGCATTGCCACATTTGATGATCGAGTTGGAGAGGTTGATGATCTAGGCCGCGCTGGCCCGCCAAATGCAAAGTCCGTTCAATATTCGTCGTTAGTCGTCACCTCTTGATCTCCTTTGCTGCTCAGGGCGTCCTCAATGAGTAAAATAGAATAGCTAGCGAGATGAATTAAAAAATGGACAGCCGCAGGAGGGTGTTGGGGTGCCATAGAGAGAAAAATTTTCGGTAACTGTGCGAGCTAGTAGGTGAGAGGCGCTAGCGCGGTGGATTTTCAGCCCGTTTGGATTCACTGCAAATTGCAATTGCAAACAGTCACATCAACGTTACGGTACATGTATGGAACATTAAATGTAAATGAAATGTTTGCATGTTTGTACCTTTTGCATGTACATCACGAGACGAATCTTTTAAGCCTACTTGAACCATGATTGGACAAAAGTTGTCAAATACAAACGAACGTGCCACAGTGCAGAATTGCAGCTGTAACTGGGATGTAAACGGGGCTATGTATCTCTTTCTTCTACCGATTGGTGCAGAGCTTCTCCTAGCTATGTGACGTCGGCACCGTTGGGGACGCCCTCAGGCTCGGTACCCCAAAAGGGAAACCCCCATGTCGTAACAATTTGATTCGTTAAGCTGACGACTGTGAAAAAGGTATGCTGACTGGACATGGTGAAATTGCGCGTGTGAGCGAGCAGGTGAGCGAGAAAAGCAGAAAGGACAGATCAGAGACGACGGCGGCCCGGGATGAGAGAATTGAAGGAGATCACACCGGTCATGCATGTGCCCCCCGGAGACCGGAGACGAGATTCCCCCAACTCCACTCTGGCATTCTTCCGCTCCCGATTGGCAGCTTGCACGGACATGGGAAAACGCTTGTGCTGCACACAACAAGTGCAGAAATTAACCACGACGCCTGGGCGCGCGGCGGGTGAAATGAAATCGTTGCCGCAAGCAAACCCGCGACGGTTGCCGTTGCCCGGGCGACCAGGCCATGGCAGCCGTGTGTTGTTCTCACAACACACGGTGTCTATCATGTCGTGCGTCCGTCTCCTAAGGTTGTGTTGTGGGTGTACTTGACTTGGGCAGCCAGTTGGCGATGGTTCTGCACCTGCCACGGTTCATGTCCATTCCTCTCCTCGCCTGGGGACGTGATGAGCGGGACCAGAACGAGACCGTGCTGACGAGCGTGATCCTTAATTCCTTATCCAAGCCTCCCGCCGTCCGATGATGCATTGTTTACTGAGTAATGGAGTTCATTTCCATGTTAAAAAAAATAAAAACGGAGGGAAATTAAATGGATGGAAAACCCTTCTTCTATTTTTTTAGATTTTTTTTTCAGAAACAAGAGACTATGATGTTCGGAAAGCTCTGGTTAAAAAATGTGGACGTACGGAATTATCATCAAAACAAATAAATACGGACGCAGAGTGGGAATATTATGCATTACGAAGCCACACAACAATGACAAATATGAAGTCATTGGTCTAGTGTTCGCTTGCATGCCATATGTATTAACACGTTAATTATAATATACGTGTTAATACTACATACTATACGTGTTTTTTTTTCTTCTAACTCTAGCAGTAATAGCTAAACCATGACTCTCAAATTCATTTTAGCAACGGATGACACGTAGAACGCACATGTCATCCTCTTCCATGTCACCATTGATGAACTCGACCATAGGGAGCAGGCCACCGCCAGCGAGTGTGGCTGAAAGAGGTTCCACGTGGGGAGAGGAGAAACTGGGAGCGGACAGCTACAGATCCAGCCGGCGAGGAGGCAGCTCGCTAGTGCGACGTGGATGCGGGGAAGAAACCTTGCGCCATGGAGGCCACGCGCACGCCCGTGCCAGAGAGTCGTGCCACCGGTCCGAGCAAAGAAAAGTCATGCAGGAGGGGTCTAGTAGGAGGGGTTTTTTTTTTTTACCTCTACTGAGGTCTAATTTCTGCTGGGCTGCCATTTTGCAGCGTTGGGGCTGCAGCAAAAATAGCACCCCGTAAAAATGACAGGTTGTATATTTTGACTGATTGTAAAGTGTGGGTATGGTGTCCAAGCACGCCATTTGCAATGAGAACGTCGTGCATTCCAACACCACAAACTAGCGACGCATCCTATGGCATCTTCTAGATCTTCAGACCAGCATCTGGCATCTTCTAGATTTTGCAAGTTTTTTTTTCTTTAAAAAAAGAGATGATAAAGAGAATGGGCTGTGGCCCAAACGAGATCGAACGGGGCTCGGCTCTTTTCCTCTCACCGAACTCCGTACCACCTCGCTGACAGAGCGCCGGGCCCCGCACGGAAATTCCCTCGTCCAATGATGACGGACCTGGTGGCGCGCTTTCCACCTCAGCACCGCAGCAGGGGTGGGGGCCCCACGTAGCAGCCTGACACGCGGGCCCGCCCTTCCCAGAACGGGCAGCCGGCCTACTCATCATTCCCTGGCTCGTGGGAAACCGGGGAGGACAGCGACGCCCGCGCGGGCTGCACGTGAGATCGGCCCCGTCCGCTCGGGCACGGACGGCTGACGTCGCGCGCGCCGTTGAGGGTGGGGCGGGGCGAGCGGAGGAGGAAAAAGATTCGCCAGCTAGGATGTGGGCCACCTCTTGCATGGGCCAGTTTCGGTTAACGACACATTTCTATTTTTCGTTTGTTTCGACTCGACGGGCGGGGCTTGACAAAGACTGCACTATTCTCTCTTGGATTTTTTTTTTTTTGGGTTTTGATCTTGACAATGGAGAGACGTTGACGTGGCAGAAATAGTAGTAGTAGTAGGTACGTACCACTACCGTGCATGACAGTTGAGGTCGGCACACCGTCCCTGTCATGCATCGATCCTACTACTCCTATCCTACTCCTAATAAGCGAGTGAAATCACGGCGGTGGTACTGCGTGGCGTCACTGATTAATTAGAGATGTTGTTGTAACTAAGGCTACACGAAAAACTCGAAACTCGCTAGCTCGCTCGACTCGCTCATTAATGGTTCGGTTCGAGCTCGGCTCGTTTTATAATGAGCCACCTTGTTTTATAACGAGCCAGCTCGAGTTGGCTCACGAGCTGCTCCTTAGCTCGTACGAGCCAGTCAATTCACAAGCCATCAAAGTAACGTGCTTTTGTTATATAGCTAACAAACCGATACATTTTAAATAGTTGCATTATCTATTGGACCGAGGTAGTACTATAGTATATTATTATGCTTTATATATTACATATATTATTTTTTTCATTTGATTACGGCTTTCTTTTGAATTATTGTTATTATTAAAATTTCGATAAATATATATATACTCCCTCTGTTCTGAAATATATTCATTCTCACTTTTCGAGAAGTCAAAGACTTTTAGCCTTTGACCAAATATATATAAAAATATTAATATCTATAATATATATTAGTATTATTAGATAGATCGTTGAATATACTTTTATAATATATTTATTTGAAGATATAAATGTTGCATGTATTTTCTATAAACTCAGTGAAAGTTGAAAAAGATTGACCATCCCGTAACGATATCTATTTTGAAATGGAGAGTATTTTTGTATTTTTTATGTTTAGCTCGCGAGCCAAACGAGCCGAGCTGAGCCAAGTAAGCCTTCTGCCTCGTTAGTATAACGAGCCGAGCCGAACTGGCTCGTTATCCAGCCCTAGTTGCAACGGGAATGATTGCACTAGTACGATGTTTGGTGCTGTTCCGTCACAGTCGTTATGATGATGGTCATTATATACTAGCAAATATGCCCGTACGTTGCAACGAGAAAAATACTATCAACGTTTATGAGCAACAACAGCAAACAATGTATATATTTATTTATGTTTTATCTTTTTTAAAAAATTTAAATATACAATTTACAACATGACATACATTTTTGTTTATTTTCACTTTATCTATTTTCTGATATAAATAATTTTTTTTGTGCCAAAACATCACATTAGTTCAAAATATGTCATAATAAATACTTAAAATACTACTTGTCTGACTTGTTTACCCGCTCACTGAATGACTTGAATCTATAATTCTTACATAAACAAACCCCACTACTGAATTCTTTTGACATGCAAACTGTCCACATCAGCAATCTACTGAAACTTGCAATTAAAGCCAACTAGCACATGTAATTATGATAGCTATCTCTTCATGTAACATTCATTTAGTTGTCCACATCAATATGTCAAACCATTCACCAAAATTAATTTCAAATAGTTTAATTTATATAACTATAAATATATAAGTTCAATATCTTTTTAAAATATCTGGAATCGCCGCAGCAACGCGCGGCGTATTCTCCTAGTACACCGGATAATGGTCTATTGGATGAACTCAAGGCCTATTTGGGTCAAACCTGCAAAAATACGATGCACACATTTGCCTACTAAGCCTCAATCCAAACAGGAGTCATCACAAACTAAAATACAAACAAGTTACTCCGAAATAAACAATAAAAAAAGAAGATTAGTCTTTAAACCTATACACACGTTCAGTGACTCGCAGCTTGGGCACTCGGCGCGGAGACGCATCAGACCTTGCCGGCGTTCCAGGCAGTCGGCCTTCCTCGTGTACTCGCGGTCGCTCAGCGAGCAAACTCGACCATCGGGGCTCAGGCCGTCGGGCGTCGCTGTGGAGGCGTAGAGCCACAGACAGCGGACGGGCAATCTCCATCTCCGTGGCCGTGACTCCGGCGTACCGTGGCGGCGCGTTAGAGTCTGAGGATCTGCGCCGAGTGAAAAGGTTGACGGCACCGGCAAATATGGCAGTGCGTTGTTGCTGCAGTTGGCTGGCCACAGTTTCCTTCATGCTGTCTCTGCCAAATCCTGAAATAAGGCGTTGTTTGGTTGGCAGCCACAAAAAATTGCCCTGCCTAATTGTGGTGGTACCATAAAAGAATCATAGCTATTGACTACTGTTTGCTAGAGAGAATACACATGTATACAGCCACGGGAGACTATATATAATATACACACGCAAACATGCTGAATTTTCCTCACAAAATGTGGTGTCGATTTTTGGTGCTACTACTACAACTAGGGGCGCTGCTGAACCTATGGCAAGTATAGTGGTTGATAAGTAGTCTTAACTTGAAAAAAAGGAGCGGCCTATTCGCCTGGCTGATTTCAGTTTCTGTTGTTGCTGTCATGATTTGTTGTGAGAGAAAAATAATATTTCATGATTAAAAAGTAGCTTTGATTTTTTTTCTAAATAAAATAGTTTGATTTTGGCTCCTCAAGCAAACAAGCCCGATTTGTAGGTCTGTCACTGTTGTTATAATTAGGACAAGAATATGATGATTGATTGATGAACTTGCATTGTGTGTACCGTGTAGCACTCAATATAAAAGTAACTTTGAACTGACCTGTTGAGTTGCTCTAGTATTGTAGTGTTTTGAACGTGTGCATGTAACTTTTTTTTTTACAAACCTACTTAATCCATCTCAATTTATAAGCCGTTTGACTTTTTTCAACTCTAAATTTGATCACTCATCTTATTTAAAAAAATTACGTAAAAAAAGTTCAATTTAAATTATTCTTGAAGAGCTTTTAGTAATAAAGCATGTCATAACAAAAAATAATAATATTTTGTATAAATTATTGAATAAGATAAGTGATTAAACTTAGAAAAAAATTAAATGATTTATAAATTAGAACGAAGAGAGTACTATGCATAACAATGGGTTTTACCTTCAGCGTACCTTTTGGCCGGTATGCTGTGTGTGGTCGTCTAGGACATAGCCACATGCATCATGGGAAATAATGTAGCAGGCCGCAATATAAATCAGTGAGCATTCCAGATAGTAATTCCATTATTGCTCTAGGTTATTCAGTTTTGTTACGGATGTGAACCAAAGAGGCGCAAAGGAAAGCGAAAGAGTGCTTGGTCGCGCGCGCGGACGATCTCGATGCGTTAATTGGCAGCAGTTTTGGTGCACGTACGTACTACGCTACACATACATGATGCACGCAGCGTCTCGTCCGGTACGGTCGTTAGTTCCCCGGCCGTCAGCCGCGGCGCGGAGGCCCACGCTGGGCGTCGTCGTCAGCCAGCAGGCACGCCGCGCGCCAATGCATCATTGCCCCGCCCGGCCCGCAACAGCCGCGCGCTCCTCCCTGCGCTGCGCCCTCAAAACGGCAAAGCTCTGCTGCGTCGTCGTCGCGCGCGCCACGCCTCTCACCGCTGCACATGCACTGCACTACTGCACGCGTGCGTGCTCTAGGCATATACGATCACGCACGCACGTACGCCCCGGCCCCGCGCGGCGTCGTCGTTCGGTCAATCGATCAGTAATCTAGTACCTGTTTCCGCGCGCGGCGTGCACCGGTGCCGTGACCGCCGAAGATGCCTTGTCGCACATGCACATTGCACGCACGATCGACATGCATGCTGGCTGGGCATCCATGATCCATCCATCCATCCATCGAGAGTAGTAGCTAGTCTGGATCGGGCAGGACGACGAGTAGACCGATCCGGCGACCGATCGAGGGACTGGACTGGACGGGTCGTCATCGTCGATCGGGGACGGACGCGCGCGCGCGCACTTGCCGGCCTCGTGCGTGCCATCTTTCGCTAAGCACCGCTGTGATGGCGATAAAGCTTCTTCGGTAGGTATACGCCGTATGTACGGTAGGCATGCTTCCGCATTACGGGGCGTTTAGATCCACACCGTAAAAACTTAACGTGTCATATCGGATATATTTTATAAGATGTCGAAATAATTTTCTATACTGTCCAGCTCAGTTTTGGTTTTGTTTTAATTTGCTCTACCTGTAATTGAACTTAGTTTTTTTTTTAAATCCAATTTGCAGTAGGGGCTTCTTGCCCCTCCTGATCTTTAAAGAAAAGATGTCGAAAGAATTTTTTAGATAGTAATAAAAAAACTAATAACATATCTCGCTTGTAAACCGTGAGACAAGTTTTTTATAAGTGCCCTGACTATGGCTTTCACCATTCTTTAATTTATATATGGTCCACATACAACAATCGGACTTGACATGCTAAGGGCCTAGGACACGTTTTTTTTTTTTCATGTTTCTGTATTTATCGTGTATTTTTGTTGTGTAGATCCTATATATGGCGCGTGGTGTCAGTTTATTTTTTTTTTCAAAATTTACATAGAATAAATCTTAAGGGATTTATTTATGGGATAAGACATTGGATAGTTACAATTGCTACATATAATGGTAAAAAAAAAAGCTAAGGTAAGAAAATGAGCTTTTTACATGTCCATTATAAAATTTCAAAATGACCTACGTACCACTGAATTAAAAAAAAGTTCCTCAGTACCCTCACATGAAATTTTCTTTACCTACATACCACTTCCGTCAATGACTCAATTTTTAAAAAATCATAACTTCTCCATACAACATCGGATGAAGACGAATTTTATATGAAAATTGTAGAGCTCGACAAGATCTACAACTTTCTAGTTTTGAGTTTTTCATTTGAAGACGTTAAGATGCTCAAAAAAATTAATTTAAGCTTTCAGCACTAAAATTAATTTTGAGTATCTTAACGTTCTCAAATGAAAAAACTCAAAACTAGAAAGTTGTAGATCTCATCTAGCTCTACAATTTTCATATAAAAATCGTCTTCATCCGATGGTGTATGAAGAAGTTATGATTTTTTTGAAAATTGAGTTATTGATGTAAGTGGTATGTAGGTAAAGAAAATTTTATGCGAGGGTATAAAGGAACTTTTTTAAATTTAATGGTACGTAGA
Organism: Eremochloa ophiuroides; assembly: GCA_038502445.1. Classification (NCBI taxonomy): domain Eukaryota; kingdom Viridiplantae; phylum Streptophyta; class Magnoliopsida; order Poales; family Poaceae; genus Eremochloa; species Eremochloa ophiuroides. The sequence goes on along the minus strand of JAHLJS010000006.1, from coordinate 55,067,711 downwards.
TTATTTTGAACTTTTATAATGGCACACAGGTAAAAGCTCTAAGAAAATACGGCAGTAAGATAATAAGTGAAGAGAACATGAGCACACAAGAAGCTATGATCTTTAGACCTGTTTGCACATCGAACGTGTGAACACGACATGCCGTACGTTTTTTTTTTCTCTGGGGAGCGCTAAACCAAATAAAGGTGTTTTTCAACGTGATGTTGCTGCTACTGCACCTGTGTGGCTGTGCCCTTGCGCACGCTTCTTTATTTATCTTTTTATATAATCTCTTTTTTAATATAAGGGGATGGAAACGAGGCCACTGACAGCACGACACGTCTCACCCGTCAGTGATAGTACCGTTTTGGAAAAAAAAACAATTCTACCTTTCTACTTAGTCAAGCTAGCTACAATTTAACTTTTTTTTCAAAAATAATATTTATGATATCAAATATATTTAATATATTTAATGAAAATCTAACAATGCATTATAAATTTTATATAAATTTAGTTAAATCCAAGATATATTTTTTTGTTCCGTACTAGAATTTTTTATACTTTTTTTAAGTTCTAACTACGACTCCCACTCTCATCTCATGGAAAGAAGTCAAGAAGGGCAAGAGCCAAAGGCTTCTTGTAACGCACTGCACGACCGAACACGCGTGTTTAGTACGAACAAAAATTAAAGTCACTAATAAACTAAGCACCATCTCGCGTTAGTTGCCGGTTTTCCAGCCTTTGTCTACTGTCTACCTGTGATTCTGTGGGTTGTTAGACCTAGCTGGCTAAGCTGCTGCCCAAAAAGGTCCAAGAGCTGAAAGTGATGATGCCCTAAAAAAGTTCGACTAGTACAATGACACTTTTGTTTAGCAGACACTCTTTCAGCACAGTAATGGCCAGTGTGCATCGTTTTAGACATTGATATGCATGGCATCCATATTAAGTAGTTGACCATTACAAAAAAGAAACCATAATCATTTCAACTTGCAGAAATATGCACTAATAAGCAAGCTAGGGCAAATAGAAAACAAGCCTAGCCGAAAGCTAGATTTGAAATGGCCAGTTGTCTAGGCATATAATTTATGTAGTGCAGTTGATTAGTCAGTAGTTTGACTGTATGGGATCCTAGAACGAATTAACTAGGATGCATCAGTTGTCCAAAAAGAAAACTATACTGTACAACCTAGCATCAGCACCGTTCCAGATGCAGGCATAACTAAGCTCATTGGCAGCACACAAACACAGGGCTGTGGCTGTGCCTCGTCTCATCCTTGGCCGTGCATGTGTTTTGTTCAGGGGAGACAGATTATTTTCAAAGCCCAAGGCCCTATACTCCTTTCGGCTTGGTCGGTAGTTATTAAATATGTTTAGCGCCCTAATCCCTGGGTTAGCACTCAGCAATGCAAGAGCTAGTAGCGTGGCTCATCCGTCCTGCTCCTGCTCCCTCCCAATTCTCTCCCACCAAGACAAATCTTCTTCCAAGCCCAAAGCTGGACATGATCTAAATGGAATATTACAAGGCAGGATCAGCAGCAGCTAGCTCATGTGCCGTCCACCTGTCACTGCATGTTGTTGTTTAATCGCGCACAAGGTGCATGCATGTGTGATTGGTTTAGTTAGTTGCATTGATCAGGGAAGAGACGAAGACCATGCTAAGCACGGAAGCTGTGAAGCAGTAAGCAGCCACGTCGGGGATCCGGAACCGTCCATCGTGCATCGAGATGTGTGGCTGCTGTATATACGGAGTATGTAGCAGGGCCTGCAGTTTATGGCAACAGAGATGCAATGTCTTAGTGCCAGGGGAATCATGTATAGTGGATAGCACAAGTGGTGATATACTACCAAATCTGGGAGCAGAGGGTCCCTCTGTGGCGCACCCAGAGATGCCTACTGCTTCCTCTCTGTGCATGTCACACCTCATTCTGGTTGTTAAATCCCAGCAACAGATCACTTCTTAATTAATACACCAGTTGAATAGTTTACCTGCGAGAAACTCATGCTGCTTTGTTAATCATCTTCTCTGATGGAGAGCAGGAGAATATTGATACAGGCCACAGTATCCAATACGTGCCCCCCCAAGGCCTGTCTTTTAAGTTAGATTAGATGCATAAGAGATTAGGTTCATATATGCTAACTGCTTAGCTTACTCATAGTCATATCACAACGTCATATGAAAGAAACTACTTCTTTGAGCTGGAGAAGGAAACTGCAGTAGAGCTAGTGTAGTAGAGGAATGGCGTTCATCTTAGATTTGTTACTCTTCTGAACATTTTGCAGATCAAATGGAAGGAGCAAGCAGCGATGCATGTGTCCTCATGGCTCTAACCTTTCCTTGATCTGTGAGCATTTGAAAAGTCCTCCAAGCAGTTAACCCAGATTAGTTGTAGGAACAGCTGGGAGTGGAAGAATAAGGGAAAACAATATATATAGTGGTGTGTTCCAAGCCATGTTTGCAAGATTTGCAAGCCTTTAACAATGAGATTTGATCCCATGAGGCCATGTGCAGGCTGTCAGTGAGGGGAGGGGGGCTGTGTTCGGTGAAGCTGAAGTGCTGTAGATAAGCGCTGAAGTGCTCTAGAAGTGCTGAAATCTTGTGAGAGAAAAATACTGCTGAAGTGCTGAAAAATAAGCGCTTTTAAGCGCTTATACCCTCAACCGAACGCAGCCGGGATAACTGGTCTGCACTGACCCTCATTCTGTGCACTTACCAGAAATGAGCGCTCCATAGATTCCATTGCACTGTACGACTGTACCAAGGAAAAAAAAATGGAGTTTGATTAACAACAAAGACATCATTGTCTTAGCAAAGAAACAGAGCTGTCTCTTTGCAACCATTGGCTGAAGTGAAGTGATAATAAACTATGTAAAAAGCATGTGATTATACATATAAAGTGGGTTTCGGTTGGATTAGTGTGGTTTTAGAGGACGACAAGACCTGTGCGTGTCATGGAAAAAAGATTTCAGGCCTTTTCATGTGAAGGTTCAGTGTATGCAGCTGAAGAAGCTCTCCTTTTGTGTCCCATTGGCTAGAGCAGGGCATATTTATATTTCACTGTGGCCTGCACTGGATAGATGGAAAGATAAAGCTTGCCCTCACATTGTTAATCATTGCATCCCATTATTATAAAAGGGTAGCTGCAGCAGGCAGTGTGTGTGTGAAGCTTGAATCCATTGCAGTTTCTGGCCCTGCAGAGGGGAACTCAGCAGCCGCTGGGTTTTGGGCAAGGTGGCACAAATGGTGAATCACTTGGAGCATGGTAACAGCAAGCATCCTGAAAGGGGGCAGGTCTGCCTGACCCAGATCCAGGCCATGGTGAAACAATTAAACCTGTTGAATTTCTTCCAACCGGCCATCAGGGCATAACAAACACTTGCACACATGCACCCATCCATGCATGCCAATAAAAGGTGTCATATGCAATGTAGTGCAGTGCAATGCAAGTGTGTTTATGGCCATGGTGGTGGTGGTTGTTGCAAGGCATGAGCAAGCAAGAAGCCAAGCATGCATGTGAGGTGAGTGGCCAATGCATAAATGTTGAGAGTGAGAAGAGAGTAGCCAATGTAATACACCTCCTGTGAACCATGCAACTAAAGACCAGAGAAAAGGTAGATGGGTGCACACCTGTCCAAGTTAATGCAGATCACACCCTCCACTCCACCTGTGAACCTGATGGTGCCACACTTTGTATTTGTTTTACCTTTTTCTTTCTTCCTCTCCTGAATCCTGAACTCCTGATAGACGACGCATGATCAGATGCTTGGTCCAGTCACAAGTCACTTCTTTGTTTTGTTGGGGAGTCATAAGCTAATGAATGGTGGTACCTTTGGGCCGGGAGGGATGGGAAAAAAGTTCCGGAATGGCACAACGGATAAGCTATAGTAGTACATTTTGTTTTGATTTATGTGATTTGACCTTTTAGCTTAAGGACTGGGTTAACTGTACTTTTTTGTGATCTGATGCTTGCTCTCCAACAGCCTCTCCCCTGCCTGGCTGGCCCTCTCTTTCTTTTTCTCCTTAAAGAAAGAACATGTCGCACTTACCCACACAAGTTTAAAAGTACCCTACACATACTAGGTGAATTTTTTAAGAGTAAACCTATCGAATAAAATTGATAATTCGTGAAGCTGAAATAAATTAAACTTAACCAACCCTCCATGGTAATTAATTTCCTACGTATAACTACACTTATTTTGCTTAGCCTGTTCAAAGCTGGGCGGTTACTTCATGACCAAGATGGGTCAAATGTATCGATGCCTCAAGATTACAAAACAAGAGTCGTTGCTGTACCTTATCCAGTACTACAGTGTATGGCAATGTGTAACTAAGCCAATAGGTCCAATGAGAACCAGGGCCGGTAAGGATCCAAGGGAGCACAGTAAATACTAAGTAAATGCATCGATATTAAAATTGTTTGACCGTACTGCTTTTACTATATGTTACTACCGATGAAAATCATGCAGATTTGAAGAAGAGGAGCTGAGCATGCAGATATGTTACCGGTTGAGGAAGTGTGATTGGTCTATGTTGGATCAGAGTTGAGTTAGTTAATGGTATCTGGAAATTTTTATTTTATGAGCTATGGACCCGGCTGTCTTCCCATTGTAGTGGTTGGAGTAGTTTGTTTATCTTTGGTTTTGATCAGGGTCTTAATTTGCCTTGAGATATGCAAGGCCTGTAGTTGAATGCAAGCAACAGCTCAGTTATGTGTGTGTGACGCTGAAGGGATCTCTATGCTCAATCAGAAGGAAGATAATTTTGTCAGGCATCGAATGGAGAGCTAGCTACTCTATCCACTCCAAATTAGATGTAGTTTTTCATCGTAAGTCAAACTTTTGTAAATTTGATCACGGTTTTAGGAAAATCCATAAACTTTACAGGTTCAAATAAATACAGTATCAAAAAATATTAAAAAATAATGAAATTAATCTGATTTTATAGATGTCGGTGTATTTTTCTATAAATTTGATCAAAACTAAAGAAGTTTGAAGATATTTTCAGGAGAATCCAATATGTCAAGATGCTGAATCCATTGCCCGCAAAAGATCCATCAACTGAACCATTAGCGTTTAGTTTTTTTTTTGTTTACTTCAAAACGTTTAAGATTGTGTTTAGGGAAGGGCAGCTGGTCAGACAAACTAAAATTCAGGACAGGGCAGCTGGTCAGACAAACTAAAATTCAGGACAGAGAGAGAGGGGGGGGGGGGGGGGAGGAGGATTGGGGGGGGGGGGGGGGGGGGGGCCTAAAACTCATTAAGACTGATAACCAAAAGAACCTTGTCATAGAAACAAAAGGATAGAACAAGCAAAACATAACAGGAGCATCACGCCCGGGGTTTTCTTTGTACCAGGATCCTAATTCATGGCGCTTTCAATTGGCGCCTCCTCTGATCTGAAAGACTGACAAGTACAGCACAATTGCAGGTTGCATTAGGCAGACATGCACATTATTTCCCTGACCCAATCTAACTATTTGGTCTTAATGGTGACACTAATGACTGAGCAACTGTACCATGATGACGCGCATCTCCATCTGGACAAAAAGGCTGCATCCTTTTCATAAAAAGGGTTGAGCGCGCGCGCGCGCGCACACACACACACGCCACAGAGAGACACACCCTTATTGCAACTTTTCAGGGAGTAGCTCATGGCGTCACACAGCTAGAGGCTAGAGAGGGAGAGAGACAGAGCATCTCAGCCTCTCAGGGAACTAGGGAAGGATCCATCATGGGGGAAACATGGCTTTCCTTTGTGTCTGCGCAGGGGCAGATTCGCTCTCTCTCTCAGTTGGGCTTGCGCATGCATGATCTCTCCAAGACTCCAACCAACCAACCAATACCAACGCAAAGCTGAATGCTTTTGCTAGCTCGTGGCAACTACGGCCTTGGTGTCTTGTGCTTGACATATGTGTGTGAGCCACGCATGTAATGTGACAGGGCTTGTGTACTGTTAAAGCTGGTGTGTGTTTCTGGTAGTTGTAGATCTGATCTGAAAGGTACAGGGACTGCTTGACAACATCCCATTCGTCACTTGGTTTTTGCATGCGTAGTCCCTTTCCTTGATGTTGATGAGGACACAAGTTCTCTTTCATGCCATGGTAGGGGCAGGGCTTGTGGCTGATGCTGCTTGTGGCTGATGTTGATTTGTTCTAAGAGAAAAATACTGTTTCGTGACTGAAAATAAGCGCTGATTTGTTCAAAGAACAGACTGTTTATTTTACATGCCTAACCAAATAATGTGAACAGTGAGCAAGAGTACAAAGCAGCTGGTGTACCAATGCAATGTGTGGCCGAGGATACGATGTGGGTCATTGTTGGATGCCATGGCACGTTGTTGACTGCCAACATTTGGCAGGCAGGCAGAGAGAGAGAGGGCGGCAAACGAGCGCAATGAGGCAATGAAAAGCCCAAGCCAAGGCCCACCTCGTCTCCGTGGACCCCGACCGAGAAGCCCACCGGGTGGGGCATGGAAATGGCCGTATATCGTCTCCAATGTGTTATTGACCACTCCCTTTATCCCACAATTAAACGCAATTCTTTGACTTCTAGAATTCTTCTTTAACTATTCATCTTATTTATTTTTTAATAAATATTATTTATTTTTTTATGACTCATCTTATCATTAGAGATATTTTCATAATGATTTATTTATTTTATTATTTATATATAAAAATTAAATGAGACAAATGGTCGAACAAGAACTGTAAAAGTCAAATAATTGTGTTTATTTATAGGACGGAGTACTTTCTTTCTTTCCTTTGTATAAGATATAATAAAACCGATACATTGGCAGCTTGCTTTGCACCTGGCCTGCAAGAACAACTCCTTTATATACTGCGAAAAAGGAGGCAAGGCAACTAGCTCCCGCTGCATGTTCGGTTAGTTTGTGATTGGAGTTTAACGCTTTCCTGCTACTGTTTTTTTTTTTAACAGCACAAGTGCGGCAGGGAATCCCAGGTTAGTTAGGCCTTTTTATATAGCTAAAGTTAACTGCTAAATTTAGTTTATGTCATATTTGGATATGCCAACTAATATCTTACCAATCATCCAGCTAGCTATATAATTAGCTATTAGCTAGTTTCCTCTAACTACCACAGCTAACAGTTAGCTGGTGAACTCAGACGAGCCATGCAAATGTGGAATACAAGGACAACCACTGCGCATAATAATTACTATACCATATGTCTTTCTGGTTTAGGTAGTCTCACCCCCTAGAGAGAAGCGGAGGGACCAAGCTGTGTGCCTGTATTATCCACACAAAAAAAAAAAAAAATCGTGGCTGATGAGCTGTTGCAGTCTTATGTTGCTAGTTTGCTACCCTTATCCAATTCCATGGAATTTTCGCGCCCACTACTTGATGCTGGAATAAAAAGCATGCAGCAATGCCTGAATATATAGGCATGCACTTGATATGTTGTACTTCTTCTGTCCAAAAAAATACAATTATAAGATTTAGGTCTGTCAAATAAGATCAAATTTAACTAAATTTATAATAAATAATATTAACATTTATATCATTAAATAAGTTTAACTATAAAGATATATTTCATAATTAATCTAATGGTATTTATTTCGTATTATATGTGTTAATATTTTTATATAGCTTTGGTTAAATCCCAAATCATGTGTCTTATGGAGATACAAAATTACTTTCGAACATCGTGTTTGACCGTTCATTTTATTAAAAAATTTTGTATAAATTATAAAATAAATATATTATTATTAAAATATCTCTAGTGATAAAATAAGTCATAATAAGATAAATAATATTTATTAAAATTTTTTAATAATATGAATGGTCAAACTATATGTCTGAAATTCTAAAAGGATATTTTTTGGGACGGAGAAAGTATATTATTATTATTATTATTATTATTATTATTATTATTATTATTATTATTATTATTATTATTATTATTATTATTATTTAGAATGGAGAGAGTACCTTAGCTAAATTTACATCATACTAGAAACAATGGGACTTTTATTTCACAGGTCTTTTTTTTTATAAAAAAAAAAAGACGACAGTTGCTGGTTAATGATCATCGGCTTTGTGTGCTTTCTTCCATCGGCTCAGCGGGGAAGCAGCTGAACGTAGCCCGAGAGCTCAGGCGACTGAAGTTGAGGAAACATGAGAAACAATATACTACTCCTACTGTACTACATGACCTTTTTTTCTGTGGCAAGTGTTGAGCATCTCAGAAGCAGCCGTAAAGATAGTACTCCGTCACATGACGCAACAGCAGGCCGTGGCATGCTGGTGCTTGTGTAATCAAAGGGTTAGATTTAGGCGCTGTTTAGATCCACTGCAAATTACAATTGCAACTAGTCACATCAACGTTGCGGTACATGTATGGAACATTAAATATAGATAAAATGTTTATATGTTTGTATTTTTTGCATGTACATCACGAGACGAATCTTTTAAGCCTAATTGGCTCATGATTGGACGAAAGTTGCAAATACAAACGAACGTGATACAGTGCAGAATTATAATTGCAACTAGGATCTAAACACAGCCTTAGATTAGAATAGGAGTATGCATGATGGGCCGAGGTTACTTTGCTTGAACGGGCGCGAGTGACGTCACCACCGGCGCTGAGAAAGCCGGCGGGCGCAGCAGCCCACTGCCCACGCCATGACGATGGACGCCGCGGGGTCCCCCTCCTTCGCCTCCCTCCCGGCGGCGCTCGCCACGTGAGTGTGGCGTCGCGGCACGTGCGGCGCCCACGTGGTGACGTGAGCGAGCCTTTGGAATTTGTCCTTGCCGATGCGGCGGCGATGCCGATGGTCATCGACTGCGGTGATCTGTGCTGCGCCTGCGCGCGCTTTGCTTTTGCTTTTGCTTGCTTGTGGTCAGGGCCGTTTTTGATCCAGGCAACCAGCAGGTGGTTGGATAGGTGAGATAGATACAATTACAAGAGTCCATTCTAGCTAACTACAATACATTATGTATATGGTTAGTAGGTCCATTGGCAGATTTGTTTGATCAAACACGCTCTTATTTATGGTTATTATTAGGGAGAGGAAAGTGTGTATTCGGAGTTTGGATCAGGATCCCTCTCGCTTGCATTGGATTCTCTCTAGCTTAGCACTGGTGTGGACCCTATCCACTTCTTATCTACTACTCTCTCTTGTGTGATCTTGCTCTCGATCTCTCTCACACATCGCACACGCACACACAGAAAATCACGCACATGCACGATGGCCATGGCAAGGGCAGTAGCCGCACCGGGGAGGGTACAAGCCATGTCATTTTCAGGCTTTGAGCGCACTGCTGGTCATGCTTGTGTGCACAGGTACACGCTGCTACAAGACGAGCTGGCGGCGTATGTACGTTAGATGCATCGACGCGCCTCTAGTATAACTGCCTGCCCATAGTCTTCATACAGTAGTACAGTACTACATGAACTCTTTATTACGTAAAAAAAAAAGGTGGCCCGCCTCTTCTGTTGGGGCAGTAAAATGACTTAACAGCAGGCAGGATGGATTCCTTAGGGTGTGTTTAGTTGAGAAATTTTAGGAAGTGTTGTAACTGTAGCACTTTCGTTTGTATTTGACAATTTTTATCCAATCATGGCCCAAGTAGACTCAAAAGATTCATCTCGACCTAGGCAGGCAAAAAGTACAAACATGCAACAGTTACTACTTCATTTGGTGTTTCATGTAGACGAAAAGTACAATTGATGTGATGGGGAGAGAGAAGGAAAATTTCTCAACTAAACGGGGCCTTAGAGCTAATTAAGGGCATGCACGAGAAAGTTCCAGGGCCACGTCAACCTGGAGCTAACCATTCATGCTGTGGTCCTGTACGAACGACTTAATTCACCACCGCTCCTGCCGGTAACAACTCCAATTTTTTTCTTTTTACTGGCTCACGACTCACGTAACACACGGAAACGCACCACAAATTAAAGACGATGTACCGTTCCCCTGTAGCTGTAGTTGCTGTAAGCGACGCGTGCACAGTGCCATGGAATTTGACGGGTGCACAGTGCACTGCACACAACGACGACAGGACGACGTACACGTACTCCTGTCTTTGTCTCTGCCTGTACAAGTCCCTGCCCGCTGCCGGCTCATGCATGCTTGCTCCGTTGCCCGTGTCGTGTCGATGTCGTGTGTGTTGGTGCTGAAAATAAGCTCGAGATTGATGTTCATTTATTGTTTAAAAAAATATTATTTTCTAACTGGAAATAAGTGTTTATATGCTCAAGCGAACAAATATGGTCGGAACTTTTGACTTGCATCCTCTTGTGGACAAGTGATGATTGATGAGCTCAATACATACTACTCTACTCGTAGTAGTATTATCTCTCTTCGGCTGACATAAAATTTGACTGAGCTCAATTCTACGACTGAATTGTTATAAGAGGATAATACTGTTCAGTGGCTAAAAATAAGATGAATCTAACTTAAGCGAATTGTGTTTGCACTACAGTACTCTAGATCTGTGCCAAGAGAACAAACATGATGGGATCGTAACTTAAGGCACTGTTTAGACCCACTGCAAATTGCAATTGCAACTAGTTACATCAACGTTGCGGCACATGCATAGAGCATTAAATGTAGACGAAATGTCTACATGTTTGTACTCTTTGCATGTACATCACGAGACGAATCTTTTAAGCCTACTTGAGCCATGATTGGACAAAAGTTGTCAAATATAAATGAACATGGTACAGTGCAGAATTGCAACTGTAACTGGGATCTAAACACAGACTAAATCAATAATGATGTTGCAATCTTGCAGCGACAAGAGGAGGTGCTACAGTAGTTAACATGCCATGTATCACATCCACTGCAGGAATGTGTCCCCCCATCCAACCCATGGTTCCATCTCTCTCTGCATGCCTGCCACTGCCGGCCACCGTGAATGTGATCACATGGCACCCCATTCATCCATTCCTCCGTCGCCTTTGTAGCCCTGCTGTATTCCTCATCCGGAGCCTACCGATGGCCGTTGCCTGCACGTTCCCAGTGTTCGTTTCCCAATCAACCAATGGCCGCCGTCGCATCCATCCACATCCACTTGTCCCTGCCAAAGAGAGGGAGAGATCATCATAACTCATAGGGAGCGAGCGAACTGAGAGAGGAATACATGGCCATCCCATGATTGATGAGAGAGGCCACGATTGATGAGAGAAGGGTAGACAAAACAGGCGACACTGTGCATAATTCTGACTTCGTCTGATGATACGTACGTATACGTACCCGGTGAGTGAAGGCCAGGTCGCCATAATTTTCCCTGAGCCAAAGCCCATCACAGTATCATACAATCTGCATGGGTGCTAGTGGTACACAGACACACAGAGCTGTAGTAGGACCGTGTAGCGAATTCAAGATGCTCGGTCGGTGTTGTCCAACGCATGCACGGATCATAACACCACTGCAGTTGCCCCCCAGCTTCTGTACAAGGTCAACAGCAGAGGTTTGGGACACAAGAATCCAGCCAAGGATGGGGATGTGCACATATAGCTTTTGTCTGCAATACCAAACATACCAGGCTGGATGAAGGCAACTGGGGCCAAGTTTGTTCAATCAGCTAGAAATGGTAAGGAGTATATAGATAAAAGGCCAAACATGCAGCTCAGCTTTACACAGTTGTGGGGTATCATAACACAACAGATGTGATCGTACCAACAACGGTTTCTCCAAAGTCCAAACAACATACTATAGAAGCAGAATTGCCAATAGGCCTTAATTCAACAGACGTATACACAACATCAGCCTTAACTGATGAATTACATGATGTTGGGGGAGCGGGAAGTACATGAGCAGGGTCCACCTATAAGGCCCAATTCAAAACTTCACAGCCCAGACAAGCATGTCAACTATATTCATCAACTCTACAAGCTACAGCCGAGTTTGGACAGAAATATACACAACCACATTTCTTCTCTCACCAATATGAAGATGGCCTCAATGCCCAAATCAAAACCCTATGCATGAGAGAAGGTAACCTCTGCAAGATCCAGATTCCCGAAGTAGAATTCCTTCAGACTATAAACCAAGGCCATCCAGCTTCAAAATGAACCAAAAAAATGCTTTCGACACATGCATGTCCAAAAGAACAGTATGATGCTCTTACAAAGTTTTGAAGATGTACACATTGACAATCGGAACAGGAAGAACAGAGGCGAACCTCTCTTACTAAAGTAAATCAAGGATAGGTTGCTGTCCTGATGACGAATTGGAATGAGGAGGCCTTGATGCTCGGGAGAGTGCTGACTGTCCTTGGTTTCTACCACGCCCTCTTCCAACTGAAGCGGATGGAGGAGGGGCAAGTCTGGGTGGGCCATGTGCAGCATTGTTCGCCGACATGGACAGTGATCCAAAATCAGATTTTGGTTGCACCATGCTCAGGCCTGTACTGGAACTACTTGGATTGGAGAGACCTGTGCTCAATCCTCCAATTGGATTTCCAAAACCTAGAGCTGCACTGCCCTGATTCAAATAGCTGCCAGTTGAGTTCATGCCCATTAGATTAGACGAGTTTGACCAGCTCATTTGGTTGCTTTTCACTTGCCCTATAGAATTCCCACTGCCACCAAACCCTATGTTACCTGAGCTAAATCCAGAAATATTTTGATTTATGCTCGGACGATGCTCGGTAGCTGAAATGCTAGTAGCATTGTTAGGTTTTGGGGGCCAATCAGCAAAAGGATCAATATCGTCAAGTCCATCGCTAGACAGCCTTCCAGAGTCATTCTCCTTGCTAACAGACAAGGGTGCATTGAAGTCTGATGATGAGCTTCTTCGAGGAGGCCACTCAATGTCAACAGGAACACATGAGCCAGAATCTTGAGGTCCTGAACTGGGCATAAGAGACTGTAGTGATGGTTGTAGTTGTGCAGGTGGGATTGTAGCCGCTGTAACCTGAGAAACTAATGGTGGCTGCTTTGCTCGGGTGCTCAAATCAAAGGGGAGTGTTGTGGATTGCTTTGTTTGAGTACTGAAGTCAAAAGGGTCTACTGAGGGTTGCTTTGTTTGTGCACTAGAATCAACTGAGAGCGATGGAACACTGGTTTTCTTAGTAGGACCCCAGTCTTCATCCCATGCAGGGCTGCTCTTTGCAGCTGGTATTTGCCCTAATATAGGTTCAGAGTGGATCCCATTTGCCAATGAAGGTGATGCTTTTACCTCTGTGTTCCCATTATCTGTAACAGTCACACCACGCTTCTCTTCAATCTTGCTGTAGAAATAGGTAGTAGTTTAGTTAACATATTGATGGACACGTGGTGAAAGATACAGGATAAATGATACCTTGTAATTTCCTTGACAAATAGCATATACTTGGCAAATTGTTGTACATTCAGTTGATGTGCTGTGAGCAATGGGAAGATGAGAGGAATCACATATTCCGCAGCAAACTCAACACCACACTGGATCAATGAGACAATGACAAGAGAATAAATTGAGTACTACAGAGGTAAATCATGGCATGGGGGAGAAAAAGCTCATAATTCAGCTATGGTAAAAAAGAACATGCCAAGAAGACAAGAACTAACTTGTTTATAGATTGCATTAGCAACACCAAGTGTGCACATAAGAGTTGGCGCAGTATGGTCAACAGCTGTGCAACGCCGAATAGTCTCCAAGATACCCAATATACCTTCTTTGTCCAGGGATGGCACAAGATCTCCAAAACAGCGCAGCGCATTCACACGGACCTATATTACAAGAATAGTTAAGAACATAAGAAAGCAACATAAGATAAGTTACAGTACAAAGTCAGAATTATGTATCCCTAATAGTGAGGCAGGAGCGCACAAGTACAGCACTACATAAGAAAAAGCACTTTTCGAGAAAAAAAAAACCATAAGAAAAAGCAGCAAATATTCACAAAACAATGAGTAGATAGAGAAAACGTGAGAGATACAGAGAACAATGCAACAATGGAATTCTAATATGTCAATCTTGTTCAAGAATGAATTAGACTCAACTTAAACATCACTATGCATTGGTAAAACTAGTAAACTACACGTTGCTAATATTACTTAAGAAAAAACAAAATGTAAAGCACAACTACTTTAATAAACACCTATCATGCAGCATTACTAAACTTAGGGCCACCGGTCATCAGTAAGATATTTGGTATAAGAGCAGGCCAGAGACAGGCAAGTAACAAGCAGCATGGATGTTCATAATTACATAAGAAAACAACCACTCAGTGTTGAAGGGTTCCTATCCTTTTCTTTTCTCGTATGAGCCTGCTAGAACACAAAAGAGGCAGTAGCCTTCCATTTTATACAAGTTTAAGGTATTCCAATGCTTAATGTGTGTTCACATGATTACAGATAATAAGTACATTGCCAAATATAATAGACTAAATTATATACTGTGCATACCGCGGCAACTGTGGTCTTTAGAGCTAATCCATGTACACGAGGAAGCACAGCCTGTTTGACTAGCTGCACAAGAAAAAACAAATTATCATGTGAACACATAACATGCATGCCATGCACATTCACTGTAACCCATTGGTAAAGTGAGTTTAAACAGTCTTAAAAAGGGGTTATCGTTTTTGTACTGGTCAATCAAATGATTAATCTTCATTCTTGAGTATAGCAAAACAGTAACCTTGGTGTCAAGTTGACGAGACAGTGGTACTGTTCGACGCAGAACTTCCTCCTGTAACCGGGGGTCATTGTCATCATAAGCCCGGACCAGCATTGGAAGAACATGTGATATCAAATGTTCCTGTGTGGCCTGCACAAGAGAAATATCCTGGTCACAAAGCACCATACAAAAAAGTCTACTAAAGCTACGTGTTAATAACAATAATTTGTGGATTAAGGGCATCATTCCGTTCAGTCACAGATAACACAAAGGATAACATAATCTATTGATATTTCACAAGCAACACTGATTACCTTGTTAATGATGAGATCTGCATGCTTCACAAGCAAAAGTAGAGTTTCACCTGATGCTGAAGTAAACACTGGAACAAGCGCAGGCAGTGTTGCGAGTTCAAAATCCCCTTTATCCTGTAAAAGAGCCAAAAGTAAAGGCCTTTCAGGATAGTCATGTCAAAAAGGTCAGTACATAACATGTCCTGAAAAGCATTTTCCTTCAAAGAAAACCTATAGACAAGAGATTACAGTATTCAATCAAGTTGCGGATCTTGCACATAGAATGACATAAACCGCATGTAATTAGGACTTTACTATAGTGATATGCATATTTTGGAAAGCAACAGCGTTAAAAATAGATATTAGGATGGGTTCCACAATATTATTTGAATGGATAGAAACTCTATTCATGCATTAAAATGGATACAAATAGGAAACAGCAGAAATAACCTGAGATTCTGCTATCGTTAGAACCATAGGCAAAATCATTGGCTGCATAACCATGTTGCGTAACTCAGCACAAAGAGGAGGAAGAACCTGGTTGAAAAGCGTGAGTCAGCTTTGAAATAACCAATGGATCAAATAAAAATGATGTTCACAGAGAGTAGACACATTGGGGTAGCATTGATCTGAAGAAATCAGAATGGATCGTAGTACTGAACATACTTTATATCGAAGAACTCGGGAATCGAAATCCTTCCACATATCTGATAATGCCTTCAAAAACTCTGTCTTCTGCATATTATCTCTCTCCTGAAAGGAATGGTATCTTAAAAATTAGGACCACTTTTAGGTACCAAATAGTGTTGTTTCGTTCTCTAGTCAAGAAGGTAAGACTCTTGCTGCTGTGTTAACAGGTATAACTCAAACAATCTATTCAAAGGTGATTTTCAGACAGCAAAGAAGCACACTAGATTGAAACCTTTGAACTTATCCAGAAAATAAACTAAAGCGGAAAAACAAATACATACAAGCAAATGGTCAAGGAAACGAAGAGCACGCAACCTCGTATCATCCCGGAAGAAAGAAGAACCTGCAGAAAAAGGTAGCATTTTAAAAGTCATTTCATGAAACTATCAGTTGCTGTCATGAATTACCTTAAATGAGGGAAAGAAAGGTGTTACAAACCTGTAAAGGCCATAGCACTAGGACGAGATACTGCATCCATCGATAGCATCTTTTGCAAATCCGATACCAAGTCAGAAGGAATGTTAGAAAAGGCTTCACTTGTTAAATATGTCAAGGCATTCATGTACTGCAAGAATAGGGGAAACATCAGAATAGTGCTGTAGAATGTGGATACAACCCAAACAAAGATGGTCTACATGCAAAACTGAAGCAGAGAAAGTGTAAATATACAGTTCAGACCATTGATGTTAAAAGAACAAATCTATATTGGGTAAATGCCATCAATCAGGTCTTAAAACATACCATTTTAACATTGTTATGGCAGTCCAGAAGTGGTCTACGAGCAACCAGATGGTAAGCTAGACATCCAAAGCTAAACATGTCGCAAGCAGAGCCAACTTTAGAATCTCCACTCCTGACCAATTCTGGTGCAGTATAGTTCAACGATGGTTGAAGAGGTAAAGCTGTATCCTCGACATCATAGTCCTAGAAAGAAACCAAGCAGATAAATTGGCAACAGTTCAGAGCATTGGGACGCAAAAACACGCAGGGTTCACAAAACAGATCATAAAGTCACCAATCACAGAAGATGTCACTAACGTACTAAGAAATGGGTATAATGAAGCGCTAAATATGCTTAGTTGTCCATTAATAACTTAACCATGGGGCGGTCTAATAATGACTAACATAGGTTTGTGGTGGACATAGTATATGCCGTTGCAAATCCCAGCAGTAGCAATGTGCTACACGCAATCGCCACATGACAGTAGTGGTATATTTTTAAAGTTGATACAAAAAGATCAGTTTATTTCTAGAGAAAATTCTATGCCAAAAAAAATATATGTATCAGGCAGAACTACGTGACAGTTAATTGAACAATATAAGTTTGGTGGAATATTTTCTACTACAGCAAGCTTCAAAGGGACAATACAGATTAGTCAATGTTCCCAAAATATGGTAAAAGAATCTGCAAATTAAAGCCACCAAAATGATAAACTAAATGCAGATATCTTACTAACCGAATAATGGAATAGCTGTGATGAAGTCAAACCACCTGTGGCTTGATCAACCGAAAGAGCAAAACCAAACCCACCAAGCTTCCAAGATCCGTTAGAAGTTATAAAGACCGTCTGTACAAGAAGTAAGATTAGTACAGTACATTAGTGTAGAATTCAATGTTGGCATAATGGATAACAAGCAATTAACATCAAACTCATTAGGTATTCTGCAGATTCATTCGCAGATATATTAGATAACATGTGGCGCTAAGCCATCAGTTCAGAGAGCAACATACATTAAAAGGCTCCATAGTCCATATATAGAGACCAATTTGCAATTTCAGGACAAAAATTATGTCCAACAAAGCATTGAGTTTTTCAGCAACTTGAGCATCATATACTACATAGCAAGGCTAAATCACAGAGTGACCTTAGGATCACCAAGGGGGACTGCGGCAAGGCAGAAAACTAACTACGTTAGAATGATAAAAGAACACAAAAGATATGGGATTGTAAAAGGAAAATGACAGAGCAAATCAATTATATCAGTAACAGAAAAGGAACAAGCAGAAAATTATAAGGCAGAAGAATGGCAATGCATAGTAACCTCAGGTGATATAGCTCGATGGGCAAGATGAGCATTGTTATGAAGAAAATCCAACGTCTCCGCAACTTGTAGCAGTCCATGTTTAATCTCAAGTAGTCCCATTTCCTGAAACACAAGAAAAAAATTAGCAAATTGTTGAACTGAAAAATACATGACTAGGGCACCACTCAATATACAGAAATAAGGAATGTAGAATCTACAGGCACCAATCACCACTTATATGACCAGAGAAGTTCCAACTCAAGAAATCCACAAGAATCACACTAGAACCTCATGTTTAAATACAATTCTGGTTATCTAAAGTCCTAACGAACACCATTGGATCTGTGGCAGGGACAGTGTAACAAGTGAGGTCAGATAATCTCAGAAGATTTTTACTAGTGGAGTATAACTTATGAAGTAAAATACCTATGCAAACCCTGAGAAACATATTACGATTTTTTATACATCGGTCGAAGAAGGATGCATTTCTTTAGGAAGGTTTGTTGCAAAATTTTAGTAGTACGAATATTACACTCATTTGGTGGCTTTTCTGGATGTAACACTGACAAATGCTGCATTGGAAACGTAAACGATATCTTTTTAGATCATGCCTCTGTAATTCTATGACATTTGCTAATAAACAATGGCATGAACAGCCAAAACTAGAAACAATAGCAAGTTTTCCACTCCCATACCAACACTAATCGTCTTAACTTGCTAGCCAGTTTTGAATGCAGCAGCAACAAGTAACAAGTAAGAAAACACGACAGAACTTTTATCCTTCAATCAGCCTTGTAACCTTCCTAGCAGTAAATTAAGTGCCTAAGGTCGATGCTACTATGCGAGGTATATACACTCACACGCAGAGTTAAACAAAAACACGATATGTCAAAGTCGTACCATGCCCTTGAGCTCCTTGGGCACCTTGCCAACATTGTCAAGGCAGCCGAGCGCGTTAGCTACGGAGGCGAAGACGGGCTCAGTGGCCATGGCCATGGCGGCCTTGGTCTCGTCGAGCGCCTGCACGACGTGGAGCACGCCCGGGTGGCGCAGGCGGACAAGCCGCGCAGCGTCGGCGCGGACGAGGTCGAGGAAGGCGTCCTCGGCCGCCTTCGACAGCCCCGCCCGCGCCCGGGCCTCGGCGAGGGCGCGCTTGTCGAGCACCCAGACGGAGACGACGGGGTAGGGCGCCGAGGGGGCGCCATCCCGCGGCCGCGCCGTGTAGATCCGCCACGCGAGCCCCGGCCCGCCGGACCCGGCCTGGTCCAGCAGCTCGTAGTCCTGCAGCGGGCGCGGGCCCGTCACCTCCTGCACCGTCGTGGACACCGTCTTCTCGATCACCGCCGACGCCTTCGCCAGCGCCTGCGTCAGGGTCTTCATGTTGAGCGCCATCACACCCCCACCGCCGCCGCTGCCGCTGCCTCCAGCGAGATCTGGGAGGCCCCGGCCGCGGTGGTGGATTTCCTCTTGCTTGGAGGGGGGTCGCCTGATCGGTCGGTGGCAGCGCGTGTTTGGTTTATTAATTACTTTACGGGGGTGTTTTTGCTTTTTTTAATTTTTAATCGTTTTTTCTAGGAAGAAACAGCTCGTGCCATGTGAGACCGCGAGCGAGGGGAGGAATGGAGGATGATGCTTCGTCGCGAAGGGGACGAGAAGGGGATTGTTGGTTCCATCTGGGCCGTTGGTTCTACGTGGTTTTGGCCGAAATGGACGGCTGGAATACGGCATTTGGTAGGCGTGGCGTCCTGGGCGGCTGGTCCTGTCGGGAGCAGAGAGCTTGGTCAATGATAAGTTGACAACAACCATTTTTTTTTTGGGTATAATTTTTTCTTTTACGAAGTAGTACAACACAGATAAAAAAAATTGGCAACGTGCAGTAAGTGGTTATTAACCGACTACTATTATGTACTCCTTCCGTTGTTATTTACACGTAATATTAGATTGTCATAAGTCAATTATTTATACATCTGGCCATCAATTTTTCTTTAAAAAAACTTATATGGTTTAAGAGATAGATTCAGATTTTTAGTGTCACTGTGAAGTATATTTTTGTAATATATAATTCATAGGTTGTAAAATTATAGAGATTGTTCGAATTGAATAGTCATGACTTAGGATAAATCAAATGTTATATATATAAAAAAAAAAGAACAGATGGAGAATCAGTAAAAGGAACACAAGTTTCAACGTTCTAGCACACATCTTGATCTAAGGACCCGTTTAGTTTCCCTTCAAAATTTAAATTTTTTTGTCACATCGCGTCACATGAAATGTTTGGGTACATGGAGCAGCATTAAATGTAGATAAAAAATTAATTACACGGTTTGCATATAATCGCGAGACGAATCTTTTGAGTTTACTTAGACCATGATTAGACACTTATTGTAAAAGTTATCACACGTACTACAGTACTAAAACTCAAACGGTTCAGCATCTAAACACAGCGTAAGTTTACACGAATTTATATAGAATTTCTGATCCACCTGTGAATATGCGAGTTAGGGGTTTGGTTTGATAAACACTAGTTACTCAATTAGCTTAAATTTGCAAATTGATTTACCTAAGCAATTGCCCTCTTGTTTGGATCCACTAGAGCAACTTTAAACTAAAAATTAGCTAACTAACAACTTTAAACTGTTGGGCTTAGCTGAATTTAGGTTGGATGGGTATGGATACATTGGGTTACATGAGTACGATGCAGAGAGTGTGGAAGGCACCATACTCAGTGACTCACGATGGGAATGGGCCGACCCGGCCCTGGCCTTGGACCCGGCCCGTGTCCTCAAGGCCAATTTCTAGGGCCATGGGTCGACCTATTTTATCTAAATGCTATGGCTCTATTGGCCCAATGGGTAACATGGGTCGACCCAAATATTTTTCTGCACATCTAAAAAAGATAAGATAAAAAATAAAAAAACATCTTTGTTATATACTACCTTATCTACAAATAAAGAGATTAAAGCTAGTGTTGTTATCTTCGAGT
The DNA here is from genome assembly GCA_038502445.1 of Eremochloa ophiuroides. Taxonomy (NCBI): domain Eukaryota; kingdom Viridiplantae; phylum Streptophyta; class Magnoliopsida; order Poales; family Poaceae; genus Eremochloa; species Eremochloa ophiuroides. The sequence continues at coordinate 55,047,179 of JAHLJS010000006.1, read as the reverse complement.
TTGTCCAGCAATGTGAGATTAATTAACCGTATTTATTAAAAAATAATAAATTTAAAAGTATGATCAACCATATATTTGTCAGTCCACTTCTAAACATAGATGTATTACGAGTTATGATCAATCATATTTATTTAAAAATTAATAAATTTAAAAATATTATTATTGGGTCGACCCATCATACCCATTTGGTCAATAGGTTCATTCCCTATTGACCTATTTTAAACTTTTGAGGCCGGCCCTATGGCCCATTGGTCTTGCTTTTGTGGATCGGGTCAACTATCCAATGGATCGACCCGACCCATTCCCATCCATATCAGTGACAAACTAAGCCCAGTCGATGAGCCATCCGGGTGACTCGTGATGAGCCATTTGGCCGAACGTGCTCTTCTTACTCCTTGCTAGCTAGTGGTTTTTGCCGTTCTACGTCACGGACACGGAAGGAGCTCGCCGCTAGCCTCACTCGGTGCCGATTGAAGTTGACGTCGCTTATCAGCTATGGGAAAATAGTAATGGACAGCATTGATATAAACGCTAGAGAAAAATAACAGACATAAAGAGTACAAAACCACCCACAATCACTCCTCGTCTCCCCATAATCCACTCCAGATCCTCGTCACTTCTTCAACTCCACCTCTAGTCACAGGCACATCCAGCCATCGTACTGCGTTAGAGTAACTTCAGCAAGATCTCTATTTAAATCTTCATAACTAAATATAGACATACAAGGAAAAAAAATGCTGTAGCAGGGTCTCTACTAGAGCTGTAAAATTTAGTTGGGCACACAAAATTGCTCCCCGGCACCCATCCCTTTTGCCTCGAGGCCAAGCCCCAAAACAGAAACGTCTGTTTTGGCCGTTTTCCTCGCGGGGGCTTTCTTTCCGCTCGTGACCGATAGCCACGTGCGCCGCCGCTTCCTTTGCCCACTGGCGCTACTTGCTCCTGTTGACGTATCGCCCGTATCTTTCTCTTCCTCGCGCACGGAGCTCCCCTCCCTGTATCTAGCTTGCGTGCAGGCCCTTCTAGGCCGCCCGCAAGCAGAAAGGGAGACGGTGCCGCCCGCTCCTTTCCTCTCCCCAGCAGCTTCCGCTCTCAGGCGACTCCTTGCCCTCCGTTGTAGCTTTGCTCGCAAGAAGGACGAGAACTGTGGATCTACAGGAAGAAAGTGGCACTGCTTCTCTGCAAGGTCACGACTGGGGCTGCATCTCACGAGCGGCCCCGCCATCCCCGTCCGTGCGCTCCGCAGGAGCAATACCACCAGCAGACATGACCCTGCTCCATCCTTTCCAATGTATCAGGCTTGCTCCATATTTTCTTTATTTATTTTTGGGTAAATCTGCTGCAAGTAGGATTGCATACTAAGCAGTTTGTACTATTTTTCTGTCTGTAATCATTAGTTGCATAGTCCTGACCGCTGAGTATGGAAATCGATAATTGGGAGTTTCACATTGTACCTGATCTGATCCTACCCAGTAGACAACACTGCATGCAGGACGTCTGAGTTTCTCAACATACACAAGGATATTGAAGATAAAGAGAGACGTGAGAAACTCCAAAATGATCTTGTGGAGCATTTATGGGCTCGACATGGCGCAAGTTAATTGTTTTGTTCGCATTTATCTTGATGATTATGTTATTTGATTTGCAAATATGTTATGAACTAAATTTGTGTTTGAATTTAAATTTGAATGTGTTTTCCATTTATTATTTTTTCAAATGGTGCTTTATTGTTATAGTTTAAATAAATTATTATATAATATGACATTTCCAAATATATATGCATATATAGAGTGTGTGTGTGTGAACAAACAAAGCGAATGAAGAAGCTGAGGCCCTGTTTTGGGGGCTTCTTCTCGAGTCCAATCAAGAAAACAGGGTCCCAAGAAATGGAGGGAGCACCCAAATGAAAAGTAGGGATCTGTTTTGGTCTCCCGTTGGAGTTGCTCTGAAATAGTCGGGCTCGCCTAGTTGGGCCTCGGGCGGCAGGCCACGGCGAAAGGCATCACTGTGTTGCCCACGTCGCCATGCTGTGGGCTCGCATGGTTCCTTCTGCTGACCCTCATGGCGTGCGTATTTAGGGGACTCGGCTGCCAAATAAAGTTAAGGTCTTAGCGTGGCTATTTTTCAAGGATCGATTGAGTACGAGATCCAATCTCCATGCAAAACACATTGTGAAGGATGATCGGTGCCAGCGATGTGCAGATGCAATGGAGGACATACATCATGTCTTCTTTGAGTGCTCAAGCAGCTCAGAGTTATGGAGGGTGACTGGGCTCAGTCATATCACCACTCGGACCGATGAAATCTGGAACGCCACCATTCCCCCAAGCCTCGACACTTCGCTCTAGCCCTTCGTTCTTCTGACAATTCTCTGGAGGTCGTGGGATAGCAGGAATAGCGAAGTCTTCTAGAACGAGATATCTCACCACAAGGTTGTGTTGGGTCAGGTCTGTGATGACCTTGTAATTTGATTTAAGCGCCTTCCCTCTCATCTTGTTAGCAGTCTTGTTGCTTGGTGTAGTTTTCTCCTTGGTTGTAACTCCACTGTTGACTGTTGTAACTCAACCCATGTAACTGGAGGAATTTGCTCTTAGAAATGAAAAGGTGGGCAAGCTCTCCCCCGTGCGTAAGTTTCAAAAAAAAGATATATCTATATCTATGCATGGCATTACAGAGCATTGTTAGGAGTACTTAGTTATTTTTTTCTCAAATACGCAAAAGATTTATGTATTATTGTATTAAAAGAAGAGTTTAAACATATAGACAAAGTATAGAGCGCCGAAGAAGGTCAACATAAAATAGCCATACCATCTTAAAAAAAACATTTAGTTTCGATATTACATACTCCATCCGTCCCAGTTTAGGTGACGTTTTAGGAATCGGAGGTAGTACCAAGGTAAGGACTGAATGACCTGCATGCCCCTATAATTTCCATGATTGTGCATTAAATGCCTGAGTAATAGAGCCATTCGAACGGCCATACCCTGTTTACTTTCCAAAAACTTTTGTCTTTCCCCATCACATCGATTATACTTTCCGTCTGCATGGAGCACTAAATGAAGTAGCAACTGTTGCATGTTTGTACTTTTTATCTGGCTAGCTTGAGATGAATCTTTTGAGTCTACATAGGCCATGATTGGACAAAAGTTATCAAATACAAACGAAAGTGTTACAGTGTACTTTTTCACCCCTTTTCACCAAGTAAACAAGGCCTACATCCACTTGCATGTGCAATTTTTATTTAAACAAATGGATGGATGTACTCCCTCCGTCCCAGAAAAACTATCGTTTCAGACTTTTCAGGCATCACGTTTGACCATTCGTCTTATTTGAAAATTTTGTATAAATATCAATTATCTTATTATGATTTATTATATCATTAGAGACAGAGGTGTTATATCACAGAGTATAGCGCCGTCAGACTTCGGGAGCAGAGATGACAGAGGTGCAGCAGCAGGATGAGGCTATGAGGCATGTTGCCCATAGCGAGCTTGAGCAGTTACTGGTTGACGACGACCCCGTCGACGCCTCCTCGTCCAGCTCAGACCAGGACTACCGGCCTATCCCCAGGCGTCCTCGAGCTCACGACTCTGAGGCCGGTGGTTCCAGCTCTGCACCGCAGGCTCCGCAGACAGACCCAGCTCTACTTGCTATCCTTCAGAGTCTTCAGCAGTCCCAGCAGCAGCAGGCACAGGAGCAGGCACGTCTTGCCCAGGAGCAGGCCCGGCTAGCACGAGAGCAGGCTGCAGCTCTTGCTCAGATACAGCTCAGGCAGGACCAGTTCCAGCAGCAGATGCTAGCGATGCAGATCCAGAGCCAGCAGATTCAGTTGCAGACTTTTGGGTTCATGGAGCACATCATCAGGCACACCAGAGCCCCTCCTTACCTGACCACAGCTCCTCCGGTACAGCAGCTTGGTCCGGCAGCCACTTCAGCCCAGGTGACTCCAGCGTTACAGTCCAGCGGACTTTAGAGTCAGGGCACTGCTCCATTCTCCACTCCTTCACAGCAGACGCAGCAGTGGTTTGCCTCACCAGGGTTCGCTCAAGGGTTCACGCCGATCCGCACAGGTTTCACACCAGACGTGGTTGGCCCCTCAGTGACTAGGAGTCTTGGTACGACCTTCAGTGAGATCACCGGCTTGCCTACTCCTCCTGAGTACAGACAGCTGATGCCTTCCACCATAGCTCCACCTGGTACCGACACGACCGAGACCCTACCGTCCTCAGTTGCTTCTTCAGAGCCACTTCCGACTTCTACAAGCACTGAGGCAGTAGTGGTGACAGTTGAGGCACAGGGTCAGCAGCCCAGTACCGAGAAGCAGACTCTTCCAGAGTCTGTTCAGACAGCTCCAGTCATTCAGGCTGACCCTGGTACAGAGACAGTTGAGCCGGCCTAGACCGCTTCTCCTTCACGTGCACCGACAGAGGGTCAGGCAGGTCAGGGTTCAGAGTCAGACACAGACCCTTCTCAGTTTGAGCTTCGACCTCACTCCTCCGACCGCGACGCTGCAGCTTCCTCTCCTCCTCCTGAGTTTTAGGTCTTTAGGTGCTTGATGCCAAAGGGGGAGAGAGAGCATAGATTTAGGGGGAGCGCCGTGAGAGGGATTTGGCTCTTTTCATGTGATATAATCATGCATCATGTTTGCTTTCATGCATTTGTTCTTTATGTATGCTTGAGACTTGGTTGTGACATGTATTTGAGCTTCATGTTATTTATATATCATGTCACTTTATTCTCACTTGGTTACGCTCTTGTCTTAGCTTTCGCACTTCTCTCCGATCTTGAGCGTATTCTTTTGGTACTTATGCTTATTTCATATCTTATGTGTACCTTGTGGTCATGATTTGTATAAGCATGCCTAACCCCTTTGCTCTTATTGTCACATGCTTATATGAATCAAGCCTTTAAAAACTTCACTCTTTCTAAATCTATTTGAGGTTGTTGTCATCAATCACCAAAAAGGGGGAGATTGAAGCATCTAGGCCGTAATGGTTTCGGTGATTAATGACAACAAAGAGGTTATTATGACTAACGTGTGTTTTGTAGGATAACCTAGAGGTTAGGTCATAATAATATGTAGGTTTAAGCCCCTAACGATGGAAATCGATTCGGCTTTCAAAGGATGGAAGACAAGACGGTGATAGGCTAGTGCCAAGTGTCGTTTGGTGTTGAGAGACACTTGGAGTAGTCTTAGGTTTTGTTTTTCACTTTTACCGTACTATTAAGAGGGGTTTGGATGGGTAGTTTGACTTAGGGCAAGGTTAAAGAGTGTAGATGTGATGCACACTTGTCCAACATAGCTCTAGATAGCCCAGGGAGACTCTTGAGAGAGAGAGAGGATCAAACTTCGTTTTGGAAAGTTTTCGATTCGACGAAGTTTTGATCATTTTAGAGGCGTCAGACTGTTGTGCAGTATGGGCGTCGGACCAATGTGCACAGTCCGACGACACGTGGCAGTCTCTGGTTGCACCCCAGCGAACAGAGACCGTCGGACGCTGCTTGAATGGGCGTCGAACCATCAGCGAGCGTCCGACGGTGCCTGAGGGCCATTCTGTGAGCGTCGGACTGTTCTTGTGGTAGCGTCGGACCAATCGCTCGTAGGGTCCGACACTTCCAGAGAGGTTCTGAGAACAGTTCTGAGCATCGAACTTAGTCCGACGGTGGGCGTCGGACTATTGTCCCGTGTTGTAGCTGTTGCAGGTTACTGTGCGAGCGTCGGACGCTGAGTCGTCGGACCTTTTCTCTTGGTCCGACGCTCATCTGACACAGTACCTTGCACAGCGCGTTTGTAAGAGTCGGACCGTGGAATTTGGTCCAACGGTTGCCGTCTGATCAGTCCGACGGTTCGCAGAAAATTAAGAAACGGCTAGTTTTGGAGAGGGTGAGTATTTATACTCCACCATTGCCTCCATTCTATCTCTCTTGCCATTTCTAACAGCTGAAGGAACCCTTGTGTCTTTGAGAGAGCAAGAGCCCTAGGGAGGATTGAGTGAACTTCATTGCTTATAAGCTTCCTCTCTAGAGTGTGATCAAGAGTGATTTGTGTGCATCCATCACCCTCTTTGTCCTTGTTCTTGGTCAAGTGAGAGTCTAGACTTGTTACTCTTGGTGATCGGCATCACCTAGACGGTTCGGTGGCGATCAGAGATTTGGTGACCGCTTGGAGAGCTTGTGGGCGGTCCAAGCCAAGCTTGTGAGCGGTTGTGGGCGATCCACCGCGCCGGAGAGGCAAATGATCAGCCCGTAGAGAGCACTTGGTCCTTGCGATGATCAAGGAGGAGCTACACCATTGCGCGGGTGCTCCAACGAGGACTAGTGGAGAGTGCCAACTCTCCGATACCTCGGGAAAAACTCGGCTTGCATTCTCTTACTCATTTACATTCCCATACTCTCTTGTGTGCTTTACTTTCGTAGAGTAGTATACTTTGATAGGACCCGGCTCTAGGTTGCATAACTTGTTTTAGGATTAGAACTTGGCACAAACACAAGTGCGTGAAATTGGGCAATAGCGATAGGTTGATTTGATTTGCGAAAAATTATTAGTTGCCCAATTCACCCCCCCTCTTGGGCATCCTCGATCCTTTCACCAAGTAAGCAAAACCATTGTCCTTCTCAGTGTATGAAGAGAACAACTCCTTCTTTGATGTTGCATGGAACAAGCTAGCTGATTCCAATAACCATGCTTCACAAGAATTTTCACTTGATACTGTGAGAAGATCACCATTGCTATCCGAGTCATCTTTCTTTTTGGCAATCACAACATTTATGGATCCTCCATCCTTCTTTAGTTCCGTACAGTCTCTCTTTACATGTTCTCAACCCTTGCATTTATAGCACCGCGGCCCCTTCTTCTTGTTGCATTTCTTATCTTTCACACTACGATCATCTTTAACTAAAAGAGCATCACCAGAAGACTCCTCTGTTGCATTATTCTTCATCCTTTGATCATGAGCAAGCAACGCAGCAACAATGTCCTCCACCTTGATGTCCTCTTTTTCATATGTCAACGTAGTAACCAAGTGCTCGTAAGACCTTGGCAACGAACACAAAAGAATAATAGCCGTGTCTTCATCATCAATCTTCACCTCGACCTTCACAAGATCAGCCACTAATTGATTGAAGACATTGATGTGCTCTGGAAGATCTGACCCTTCCTGCATTTTCAAGCCAAATAACTTCTGCTTCAGATACAGCTTCTGAGTTACCGTCTTGGACATGAATTGACTGGCCAACTTGTCCCAAATTTTCTTTGACGAGTTTTCCTCCATGACAAGGTACATGATCTGATCAGAGAGACACAACCGGATAGTCGCACACGCCTGCGCCTGCATCTCCTCCCACTTATCATCATCTACCTTCTCCAGCTTAATCCCGCTGAGCACCTTCGGGATATTTTATTGAGCCAACAAATCCTTCACTCGCGTCTGCCATAGCCCGAAGTTCCCAGTTCCGTCAAAACTTGTCACCTCAAATTTGGATGCCATCAACGCCATCTGCCTGTCGCCACATACCGCCGAAAAATCACGTACCTATGTACGCGCGCCTGCGTGCTCGCTCCACGCGCACCAAACACGTCGACCACGTGCTTGTTCATCGCCGCAGCACACATGTCACCGCAGCACACGCCTTCTGCACGTGCTGTAACAGATCCGCCGCGTGTCGCCGCCGTCGTACACCACCTGTGCACAGCCACGCCACTCGCAAGTTCCGTCGATCGTCCTGCCGCTCGCACACCACGAAGTCAACCCACTTGAGCATCGCCCGTCGTTCGCCTTCAACTGTCGTAAGCACCAGTCACGAACAGCTCCGATTGCTTTGGATATGCAATTTCCGTAGACCCTCTCAGTATTTATGCAGACCAGGAAAATACGTGAGCAGCACCACCGTTTCCCATCCGGACTCCAACTGCCGACTGCTTCCTTCTCCTATTCGAGATTTCCTTCCGTGACTTTTCCTTTCCTTGCACATGACAGCATGTACGAGTACGACTTCCGTACGTGACCGAGTAATACACGTTGGAAACCAAATACATCTCCTCTCGTGGCCAGCTGAACATGTACGCAGATTTGTTTAATCCAACGTGCACCACATTGCCATGCAAGTCCCACTCGGACTCCTCTCTTTTTCCTTTTTTCTTTATCGATACAACATGCATCTCCGTCGTCAAGACTCTGGCCAGCATGTCCGACATGCATATACTCGAAGAAAAAAAAAAGAAACAAGTCCAATCCGAATCCTCCTGATGACATGGTCATTGGCCACGAGCCGCAACATCTGAATCCACGTAAAGCCACGTAATCTTTCAACAAAGAACTTCTCCAAAATACACAGAGTCCACCGTGGTTTTCACCACCATCATTGCTTATTCTGCAACGACCACTCTAATCACGATCAAACTTTCATTGATCTGATCCTAAGTCGAAGTCGCCGTCTTCATCCACGACGTCTTCTAGCCGCACCGTCAAACCTGGTCGTCACTTCTGACCGTCTCTTATCGAACAGCAGCCACCAGCCGCCATCAACCCAATCTCTACGTCTGGACCGATCCCTGTTGATTGCAGCCCATTGGACGGTTCGAGTCAGCCACTCGAAGTTTCTAACTTCACCGATCGAGTCATCGATCGCCGCCATGCTCCACCTTGCGCCATATCCCTGTCCGGACACTCCCGTGCGAGCCTTGCGCTGTGTGAAACATATCCATCAAACCTCCCACGATCTTCTTCTATTAACCATAACTCTGATACCACTTGTTAGAGTGCACGGTTAATTCCAGATCTAAATAGATCTACTAACCAACGAATGCGGAAGCATAACCACCATATAAGAAAATATGCAGATAAGAACGACACCGAGGCACGATGTTTTTTAACGAGGTTCAGCGATGTGCTTAATCCTCGGGGCATGACTACGGGCGCTTCTCCCCATAAGCAGTAGCTACACCGGTATCCGGGCGATCCCGCGGCCTCGCCGCCGCCCAAACCAGCCATCTAGTCGTCTCACGATTACAACAGGGGGTTGTCTCATATTTATGGCTCCCCTATGATACAGAGTTCGACTGCAACTCTATCCTAACCCCTAATACAGCTAAAGTCCTAACATAACCAACTTGTACACATATTCAACACATATCTAACAGTGGCGAAGCGCGCCTGCCCAATGTCTAGTCACTATATGTAACAACCCTAAAAATCCACGCAATCTAAAAATCCCAACCAATTAAAATTTTTCTTTTATTTATTGTGAAAACCCATTTTTCTTGTGCAAGCATATATGTTTCATTATGAAATTGGTAAATAAAGGAGTGTAGTTTGTATTTTAATTCCATTCACATAGAATAATAACTTATGCATTACATTTGGGATTTATTGCAATTTATGTTTGTATTTACTCAATATTTAAAATGGGCAATATATGTATATATACACTAAACTGAAAATAGAAAAGGAGAAAGAGAGTTAGGCCAGCCATTCGTTTCGGCCAGCCGGGTCGCTAAGCCAGCCCAAGCCCGCCCGACCTTCCTCTCCTCATCTCACCGCGCGCGGCCCACGTCGCGGCTCGGCAGCGCACGCGCACGACCGGCACACACGCGCTCGCGCTCGCGCTCGCTGCCAACCCGGCCCCGCCTGTCAGCCGCTCTCGCCCCCCCCCCACTGTTCTTCTTCCTCACGAAGGCGACGCGCCTGCCGGGGGTGTCGCGCGAATGGCGTGACCCCGGTCCCACAGCCGACAGCATGGCAGAGCCCTGACCCCGCTGTCCCCCTCATGTCCCCTCCTTTCTTGGCCGCCAAGCGAACCCGCGCCCATCCGGAGCCCTAGATCCACTCGAGCCACGGCCCTTCGATCGGCCGAGCGCAATCAGGACCGTTCGCCATTGGAGCTGGCCAAGCTCGCCTATAAATTGGAGCACCCCGAAGCCTTACCCTCATTTCCCCTCGCCGCCACCGCAGCACAGACCGGCACACCGCACCAAACCGAGAGAGAGCGTAGGAGAAGGGCGGAGCAGAGGAGGAGAAGCTGCCGGAGCGCCGCCGCCGCGGAGCACGCCGGAGCCGGACACGGAGGAGAAGCCCGAGCTGCGAACGAGGAGCGGCACGGCACTGCGATCGCTCTGCACGGCTCCGACTCGCCACTGCACTGCCATCCTAGCTTCACCGACACCACGGTGAGCCACCGCACGCCATGTCCGAACCTTGCCCTTCTTTTGCCATGGCGTTCCACCCTCGGGACGCGCAGGCACGAGCCTTTACCGGCTCGGGAAGATCACCTGCACCATGCACTCATTCGACCGGCCGAAACCCCCGGACTACAAGCTTGCTAGACCGAGAACGCAGCACGACGCGTTCTCGGCGGAGCGCGTTCACCACCGACGCGTTCCGACGCCGAATCACCCGTTCCGAGCAATCCGTCTAGCAACCGTATAGGTTAGAGCGTCGTGGAGCACCGCCACGACCCCCTCGAGCTAGCTACGCGGATCTAAGCGCTAGAGGAAGCCTGAATCGCCCTGGCCGCGTGCGCCGCGACCTTACCGGAGCGCCGCCGCGAGCCGTCGCCAGAAGAAGGTCATGCCATGGCTAAGTTCGCCACCAGAGTGTTGTATGCCTCTCTGGCCTCACCAATTTGACAAGACCGCATTCGATTGAACCAATACTTGGTCGTAGCCGCGATGCCGCTTTCCGCCGTCGTCGGCGACACGCCGCCGCCACAACCGAGCACCTTGGAAAGCTCGGTAGCCAAAATTGGTAGTTGTTATACCATCGCCATAGACCCTGGACGCGTATACACCTCCTAGAAGACCTCCTTAGCTCCGCCGGAACCTCACAGTCGCGACGACATCGCCGCCGACACGTTCCGCCTCGCCTAAATCCGTTCCGAGTACCCCCGGTCGCCTCGCACTGCGGAGAAAGGCCGCCGAGGTTCGCCAAGTCTGCCTCGGCACCGCCGCTAGATAGCCGAGCCCCGAATCACGACTGTCGCTTTGGCTACGTGCGCCTCCACCTCGTCGGAGAACCGCCGTATGCCGAGGGAGAGAAGGAGGCCATACCACAACTCTAACCCGCCACCATTTGGTCGGACGACTGCCTGAGCACGCCGATTGGGGAAAGCCGAGCCCTGTCTTGCCGAAATATGGTCATCGCCGCCCTGTCATCGTCCGCCGCACCGGAGAGACACCGCCGCCTTGAACAGACGCCCTGGAACCCTGCTAGCACCGAATCTCCGATTCGCCCGAGCCTCCCCAGGAGAGCTCGGGAGAGCAGCACCCTCGGCGCACCAAATCTCCGATTCGCCCGAGCCTCCTCAGGAGAGCTCGGGAGAGCGGCACCCTCGGGCGCCCAAATTTCCGATTCGCCCGAGCCTCACCGGGAGAGCTCGGGAGAGCAGCCCCTTCGGCGCCCACATTTCCGATTCGCCCGAGCCTCCGCGGAGACCTCGGGAGAGCGGCACCCTCGGGCGCCCAAATTTCCGATTCGCCCGAGCCTCACCGGGAGAGCTCGGGAGAGCAGCCCCTTCGGCGCCCAAATTTCCGATTCGCCCGAGCCTCCGCGAGAGACCTCGGGAGAACGGCACCCTCGGGCGCACCGAATCTCCGATTCGCCCGAGCCCCCCCCCCCGGGAGAGCTCGGGAGAGCGGCACCCTCGGCGCCGCGAATTTCCGATTCGCCGAGCCCCGCCGAGGTACGCCGAACTATGCCGAGCCCCGCCGAGCTACCCCCGACCACCGCCGAGCTCCGCCGAGCTACCCCCAACCACAGCCGAGCTACCCCCGACCACCGCCGAGCCACGCCGAGCTACGCCAACTCCGGCAACTCTCTGGGAACCAGCATCGAACACCTGGTGGGCGACCATCGGGTCTGTGTTCTGTTGAGGCACCACTTGCCGCACTACTGGACCCGCGCGCCACGTGGACCAATCCCAAGCTGCCCCTGATTAACCGACCAGTTTTCCCATTTTCAGAAAATAGGATAATCTTCGGAAATTCATAACTTATTCATACGATGACCAAAAATTGCGCACCATATATCAAAATTCTCAGGAAAATGAGATCTACAATCTAAGACTATGTTTGTGTGCATTTGGCTCTTTGTTTTATTGGATTTTTCTGAAATACTCTATAGGAGTCGCTGACGCGACTATTTCGTGTTCGATTTCAGAGCCGGAGGAGGATCTGACTAAGGAAGACGACCACGAGTACTTCCAAGAGCTAGGAGACGACTACGAAGGTGCCACGTCCCACCAAATCCTTAGATCCTATTACGCATTGCAAATGACATTGTTGCTATTGCTTTATGATTATGTATGGATTGGTTGCATGGTAGTATATTTGAATTCCCTACCTTGATAAGACTTTACCCTGCTGTCCGCTGCTAGGTTAGCTGCTGCTTATTCTACTGTTACTCTTCCACTACTTACTACTTGCTATATGCTATGTGGTAGAATTGGGACGGTGTATAACTGATTATAACTACTGGGAGAGAGTGCTGCGTGCGTCTTGGGTGCGTGGTAAGGGTTGATGTCGACCAAGTGGGATGTGAGACAAGCCCATGGGGCAAGTCGTGCCGGGGGTGCAACCTGGGCATCCCCAAGCGAGATACCTGTGGCGGGTAAAGTTGTTGAGGAGGTTCCGGGTGGGATAGCCTTGGTGGTTTGAAGCCCGTGGACGGAGGTGCTGTGATAGCACGGGGAGAGTATCCCCTAAGTGGAGATGCCTGCTTGGTCAAACCTAGGATGGACTAGTTTCAGGTTCATGGGAATCCTTTTCTACTCACTCGCTTCTGATGGGCGGGAGACGGCTGGACTACTTGGTAGGACGGTGCCACTACTGCTAGGTTGAAAGGTGATAAGGGTGGGCGGAGACGGTCGATGGGTTCCCGTTCCGTTCTAGATGCACAGTACCACTGGATGGGCCCGGTACTGTGTCTCCCAGTCTCAGCATAACGGTGTAGGATCCGGAATATCCCAGGGCTGAGTGGTAGGGTGGCATCGACCTAGGCAAGCAAGCACCCGGAATTCTGCCTAGGTGTTTGCGCAACACCTATGATGGCTAATCTTGTGAGTAGTGAAACCTCTGCAGAGTGTATGGTTGATCGATCGATACATATGCCAACCTATTGGCTATGGACCTTTCCTGTGAAGCTTCTACTAGTGTAGTGAGTGTTCTCTTCTCCCCCTGGATGACATTTTTCCGGCAGTGTACCCGTTGTGGTAGTGTGCCGCTGAGATAGGCCCGAGAGGGAGTTGGGCCTGTCGAATGAGAGCGAGGTGTGGGTAAGTGAGATGTGGTGATGGGAAAAGGGATGATGGTGTTAACTGGTGATAAAACTTGACTAATTAAAACATTGATTACAGCTGCATAGGAAAACCTCAGCCTATAGGTCTGCTTGTATAGCCTTGCATCCACTTTCCACAAAGCAAATGCTGCATAGGTGGGCTCCGTGGCCAGTACAAATCGTACTGATAAATTTGCTGTCAGGTGACGAGAATGAGTACGACTTCGAGGGAGATGATGACGAGGAATAGGGTCACGTGCTACACTCAAGTTGGCCGTGAAGGATGAATCGCTTCCGCATCTTCTAAAGCTTCTCTGATTGTTGATTCCGTCAGTGTGGCGATGTAATAAATATTTATGTAAGACTTATTTACCGTTGTATGGATCCTGGTGGCAACTGAGATATGGGTAATTTCATGGATTGTCCCAAGCAATCTGTTGAATTACAATTCGAGCCTGTGGATTTCCCTTCGTGGAAATCGAGGTCCTTTCACTATAGTCGTCAGTCGTCACCACTCACCACCTATCAGTGTGTGCGCGCTCGCGCGCTCAACAAAATCGGGCCCAGTGTATCGCGTCTTGGCCTGTGCTTGTTTTCTTCTAACACCAATCACTTAAACCAGCCTTTTGAGCCACCTTTTCAACCGATCTTCCATATCGTTGCGCGTCGTCCAAATCCAAATAAATAAACCAAGTTTAAGCACGGCCGGCGTGATCGTTCTTTGCTTGCTCCCATCAGCTGTAAATGCAACCGCAGGCGATTAAAACGTCAGATAAACTCGGCATCTATGCTTGAGAACGCCCAAGAAACCGCGAGTTTCTTTTCGTGGAAGAAATGAAACCCGGCACGGTAGCGCAGTCACCTGCTCACATTATACCCCTCTCTGCATCTGCATCTGAAGGCCGGGCCGACCACGAGTCCACGAGCTGAGAGATTGCCTGCAAGTCTGAGCAAGCGCAGCAGCACACACAAGAGTCCGTATAGCTAACTTTGCCTGAGCCACGATGCAATGATCCAACTAACGCACACACACCCGCCGCGCATTTTAAACTCACATGCATGGGCCGGCGGCGACACCTCTTTTGCCTTGCATTTGCAGGTGAAAACGTCGAGGAGCACACCGCACACAGTAGCTGCTCCTACTAGCTAGCTTAGCTGGAACATACAGACAGTCGGCAAGGCAAACCACCAAGCGTTTTAACAAGATGCAGTAGTTGCTCGCGGCGCCGTGCAGTGCACTGCATATCCTCCTCGTTTCGATCGGTCTAGCTTGCACGCTCTCCAAAAGCTCACGCTTCTGATCAGAAACTAAACCCTTGTCGCGGCAAACGCTTGGGAGCCAGTTGGCTTCGGACTGGCAGTTGTTAGCAGCAGCACCTTGTGTTTGCTGTGTACTTGGCTACTTGCCGAGCCTGAGAATTTACATCATGGCTGATCGATGCATCCGCAACAACGAAATGCAGTCGTCGATCTGCCTCTGATCTCACACTGGGGCAAAAGAGATTCTTCATGCTGTACGTTGGCCAGGTCTGCACTGCGAGCGCAGAGCGGCGTGGTGGTGTTTGACCAGCAGGTGTGTGTTTTCGGAAACAAGGCAAGCCAATTCTGCAGGGACCATGTACTACGTGCTTTGTGCTGCCACCGGGGTCTGCATCTGCACCTCGATCGATCGAGCGACTGCTGTGGTCTCTAGTTGATCTCCTGAAGAAAAATGCGGCTACCTTTTGATGTCACATGCATGAGCCCGACACATTGTACTACTACTGCGGTGCCCTGGCTCAGCTGTTCAGTGATCAATTTAAACTGATCACACAGCGAAGCGGTTTCGAACTTTACATTGCAGAGAGCTCATGCTAAAATGTTTGGTTAATTCCGGTATTAGTTGGTAATGCTAAACTTAAGTTGGATGCATGAGACTTAACTAAGGCACTCTAAAGTCTCGGTGTTCTTCAGATAGGCCGAAAACTGGCTTCCGTTTATGTCTGCAAAGTGGAAAATAAGATAGACAGTAGAAGAAGAAATCTGTGTTGTCCCCTACATCACCGCGTCCTTTTGGTGAGTTTGGTTCTGAACTCGTACGGCACCATGGCCCGGCCATGGGGTAGTGACTAGTGAGCAGTGAGGCCAACCCCAACCAACCGGCCGGGTGCCGGTCAATGGTGCAGGTCATCAGAAACGCCTTCACCGCACCGGCGATCCTCGCTGGCTTCTCCTCTTCGTTCTCTCCCCTTCATAGAGCCTCCGCCTGGAGTCCATGCTTTTACTCTTACTCTTACTCTTGCTGTTACTGTTACCGTTACCACCCGGCCGGCTGCCGATCGATGGTTGCTTGCTTTGCCTGCAGCCTCGCAAGGGAAGGGAAGCCAAGAAGGCACCAACCGCCATAGGAAAAACCTGCCAAGGTCTACAGGTTACTGCTGCGTGTTAGGTCACCTGTGGATCCACCGGGTGGACGACGACCACGGTCTCAGGCACGGGTCAGTTTCATTCTCGCGCGGTTTTTCAAATGCGCACAGCAAACTAACCGTGTCACAAGTTCCAATGTGAATGAATAATCATTTTTGATTCATCAGGCCAAGAAAAAAAACGTTATATGGATTATATATATAGATAGTATAGTTATAACATATACTAGTACTACTGTACTAGTTATAATTGTTGATTGGTACAAAATGCATGATAAACAAGCGAATCCATCAGTCAACCCCCAACAGACTTAATCGAGCAAAGATCTTGGGTCCAGTCCAGCCAGTTTCGTAAGCCAGGCGAGCACCCCAATCTCACAAGCATGGTCGTTCCGTTGATTCGGCCCAAACCGGCACGTCCGCCCGGGACACAAGCAACCCTAAACAACGCCCGTGCGGTGGCGCCCAGCGTGCAGCGAGCGACCAGCCCGACCCGACAGGCGACAGCGTCGCCCCGCCCCGCACGCCCCGCCCGCCCGCCCCGTTAAGAGCGTGCGCGCGCCCGCGCCACAAGCCCACCCGCGCGCGCACAGGCACAGAGCGAGCGAGTACAAAAGGCGTGGCGAGGTTGGTGCCGGTAGCTCAACCCTCCTCACCTCACTCACCCTCCTCTCCTCTGCGAGCGAGCACCTTCTCCCCGACCACGTACCACCACCACCGCGCCCTTATACCTTTCGGCTTTCGATCGGCGGTCGTCTCCGATGGAGACGACGGCGGCGGCGGCGATGTCGCAGGGCCGCGGCAACAAGGACGACAGTAGCGGCGGCGGCGGCCGCCGGAGGCATCAGCCGTACCGCATCGAGACGAGGGCGCTGTCCTACGTGCTCCCGCCGCCCGCGCCGCGCTTCCTGCCGTGGTCGTCGTCCTCGTCCAAGGGTGGGAATAAGGACGAGGAGAGCAGGCTGCTGCTGCGCGGCGTCACCTGCGAGGCGCCGCCGGGTGAGCTGGTGGCGATCGTGGGGCCGAGCGGGGCGGGCAAGACGACGCTGCTGTCGGTGCTGGCCGGGTCGGCGGACCCGGCGCGGGTGGCGGCCGGGGAGGTGCTCGTCAACGGCCTGCCCATGGACGCCGCCAGGTTCCGCCGCGTGTCCGGCTACGTGCCGCAGGACGACGCGCTGTTCCCCGCGCTCACCGTCGAGGAGTCGCTCGTGTACAGCGCGCGCCTGCGCTTGCGCTGCTGCTCCGGCGGCGCGGCCCGGGCGCGGGAGCTCATGGCGGAACTCGGCCTGGCCCACGTCGCGTCGTCCCGGGTCGCCGACGTGTCCGGCGGCGAGCGCCGCCGCGTGTCCATCGGGATGGACCTCGTGCACGACCCGGCCGTGCTGCTGCTGGACGAGCCCACGTCCGGGCTCGACTCCGGCTCCGCGCTCCACATCGTCAAGATGCTCGCCGACATGGCCGCCGCGCACGCCAAGACCGTCGTGCTCACCATCCACCAGCCCGGCTTCCGCATCCTCGAGCTCATCGGCCGCGTCGTGCTCCTCGCCGACGGCGCCGTCCGCCACCACGGCTCCCTCGACTTCCTCCAGTCCCGCCTCATCGCCACCGGCCACGCCATCCCCGCCCACGTCAACGTCCTCGAGTACGCCATGGAGACCATCGACTCCCTCAAGCCCGACGTCGCCACTCCTGCCGCTGCGGCGGTCACCGCGGCGAACCGAGCCGCCGCCGCCGCCGACGACGACGACGTCGCTGTCGCTCCCGTAGGCCCGGTCCCCGCTTCCCGCGCGGCGGCGAGGTACGCCAACTCGCCGGCGGCGGAGGCGCGCATCCTGGCGGGGCGGTTCGTGAAGACGGTGCTGCGGACGCCGCAGCTGTTCGCGGCGCGGATGGCGCAGTCGGTGCTAGCCGGCGCGTTCCTGGGCAGCATCTTCCTGGGCACCACGGACCTGCAGTCCCGCCTGGGGTTCTTCGCCTTCAACCTCACCTACCTGCTCTCCTCCACCACCGAGGCGCTGCCGGTGTTCCTCCACGAGCGCCGCATCCTGGAGCGGGAGACCTCCCGCGGCGCCTACCGCGTCTCCTCCTACGTCGCCTCCAACGCCGCCGTCTTCCTGCCGTTCCTCCTCGCCGCGGCGGTGCTGTACGCGGCGCCCGTGTACTGGCTCGTGGGGCTCGCGCGCGAGCCCGCCGCGTTCGCCTACTTCGCGCTCGTCGTCTGGCTCGTCATGCTCACCGCCAACTCCTTCGTCGCCTGCCTCAGCGCGCTGGCGCCCAACTACATCGTCGGCAACTCCATCGTCGCCGGCCTCATCGGCTGCTTCTTCCTCTTCTCCGGCTACTTCGTCGCCAGCAAGAACATCCCGCGCTACTGGGTGTTCATGCACTACGCCAGCCTCTTCAAGTACCCGTTCGAGGCGCTGGTCGTGAACGAGTACGGCGGCGCGCGCGGCGCAAGGGAATGTCTCGCCTCGGCCGGCGGCGGCGGCGGCGCGGGGGGGATCTGCGTGCTCGACGGCGCGGGCCTGCTGCGGCAGCAGGGGATGCGGGAGGGAATGCGGTGGAGCAACCTGGGCGTCATGATCGGCTTCGTGGTCGGATACAGGGTGCTCTGCTTCGTCTTCCTCTGCTTCAGGTGCCACCGCACGAGGAGGTGAGGTGAGGAGGAGAAAGCGCGGGAAACCATGCCAGTGCGCGCCAATCTGGGTTCTGGCCATTGGCAATGGCATTGGCAGGCAAGCAACTGCAAATAGTACACGGACGCTGCGTTTAAATTTCGCCTCATCATCTTCATCTTCTTCATCTTCTCTTTTTTTTCGTGATTTTCCGCACGAGACATGGATTCGATTAGGTTGTTCGATACGAATTTATGTATATGTTTGGGAGATACACATACTACTGATCGAGATCGAGTTGTTGTAGTGGTCAGTGGATGATGATGATATTCTTATGTATCAATATTGGGGTTGACGGATGATGCTAATGGGAGAATAAAGATTTGATGTTCAGGAGGTTTCTGCTCCCTTCCCAGTTCCAGGGAAAGGTGTCACATTCGTGTTGGATTTGATACTTGGTAAGCCCTTGTCAATATGGGAAAGAGGTAGTTGAGAAAGACAGGTTTAAGTTGCCAATCATGCCTGAGGTCAGACAAAAAACACGATAAAGGTACAAGCAGCAGCTCGGAAACTTGCCTAATCGGCACCAGTTTAGGCGAGAAAAATATACTTAATTTTCCTCGCAATTTCAACTGTAAATTGACAAGCCGTCCTTTTCATTTTTTTTTTCAATTTGTTCACTCGTACAGATCATGACAATGGTCAAGATCATTAAAAGGTTGATGAGTAATGAATTTGTTTGCTTGGATAATCTGGAAACCTAGCGAAACACCTGTCCAACTACTATTAATTTGGTTGTCTGCACTCTGCACTGGTCCATTCCTAACTTTTATTACTCCCTCCATCTGAAATATCAATTATGAGACATTTTAATTTTTCCAGATACATAAACACTCTGTTCGGCTGGCTGACTGATTATTTTGAGAGAAAAACACTGCTGAATGACTGGCTGATGCTGGATGATAAGTTCAAGCGAACACAGTGAAAAACTTTTCTTACACTTAAGATTATACCTAGAAATATAAAATCAGAGTATTCAGAAAAACCAAAACAATAGATAATTTGGAACAAATCGAGTGGATATTAGTATGTCTTTGTGTTTGGAACGAATTAGTTTTGAACTTTGCATAATTGGAAAATTGTACATATATATCTATATTGAAAATTAGTTTTTATCATCATATTATTATATTTTGCAAATATATTGTAATAAAAAGTACTATATATTTCTTATAAAAGCAATCTTCACTATAATGTCTATATCTACATGCAGGCTACTTATTTACATCGATGACCCATTAGCACATGCAATTATCTATCTTTTCATGTATTTTTTTCATATTAGCGAGTCATATCATCCACTAATATCAATTTAGTTATCCAAATCAGAGTGTACCATGTTATACCAACATTCATTTATGATAATATTATCCCTTTGTGCAAGCAAATATAAATTGTATAATTTCACTACAAATCATTCGCGATCTCCACAACAGCGCGCATGTTATCCTTTCTAGTTTCTATTATATTAGAAAGCCGACTTAGTTTTGTAAACATTTTTGGTGGGCCACTATAACTACTTGTGCATGAGTATTGCACTTCGCATCCAATGTTCGTCGGGTGGATGGACTTGATTCTCCTAACGAAAAGCATTTTTCATTTGCCACAAGTACCAAACGAGTTTGCCTAGCCTTAAGAAAATGGGAATTCTATGTCCAAAACTTCTCTACGAGAGGCATTGCATTGGGGATGAAAATGCGCAACCATTTCGCTAATACCTGTCGTCGGTTGCCAACATGCAAAAAAGAAAAAAACAAAACAAAACAAAAAACATAGACATGCTATGTAGATGTCCGCAAGAAAACGCCCAGTGTGGCCGTTTCTTGGAGAGACAGGACTACTCCAGGTGATTGTGTTTGCGTATGAGAAAAGTATAACTCCGTGTGTATTTTAGTCTACAGTCTATACCGAAGTGGATTATGGCCTGATGAGGTAAAGTACGGGCGTTTAGAGTACGGTTGCTAACGCAAAAAAAAAAAAAAAAAAAGAGTGCATGCAGTAACATTTCCGCCAATGACGTCGCCTTGTATCTCAAGAACCAAGACCAGCTAGTCCTGGCCGCCGACGCCTGAAAATCCTTCTATGCCGGTACCGGCATGATTGCAGGATCGGGCAGCAGTCCGCGCGTGCCTCCCAAAGCGGCACAATTGCCGCAAGTGCCGGTCGCTTTTGATGCAGAGGAACCGAACCTGCCTGCCAACCCAAGTCGGCAGATGGCCCGGTTCGTTCCTCTTCCTGCTGGGATCAGCTGCAGCTGAGCTGATGATGACTGGCCGCGCGCCCCAGGCCGTCGCGACGTCGGCTCGCCCGGCGTGCAGTGCAGTGTGCTGCTGCATGCGCGTGCTCGGTCGCGACGCAGCAGTCACGCTCCACTCCACTGGCCACTCCACTGGTCGCCGTCGCCGGCATGCGGCATCGCCGCGCCCGCGCACTCCCATCCGGACGCTCGCACCGGGAGATATTTCCTAGTCGGCGGCGGGCGGCGGCGATCTGGGACAGGGAAAGGGGAAATGGGATAAAAAGCCAAGGGGGAGACGCTTGGGCTTTGCGGCGGTGCCCCGCCCCCGTACGTGTCCGCCACTACATACCGTCGCATCATCGCATTCTGGTGCTGCCGCGCCTCCCTGCGTTACGCGCAGGGCGTCAGGTGGATCCGGTCGCCATGCATGCACGCTGCACGGCACGACCGGCGTGCTCGCGGGGCACGGGATGGTCGGAGTGGATGTACGAGACGGAGGCTCGCCAGTCGCCAGTGAGGACTGAACAGCGATACCGTACCAATACATGGTTACTGTACTTCGAGCAGCTGGCTGCCAGTCTCGCAGCTTTTCGTCGTGGTGGCTGAACTTGCGTGCCGCTGCGACCTGGCGGTGCGTATCTTCTCTTTTCTACTAGGCTCGAACGATGCGCAAGAACGACGATGGCGGCCGACGGGATACATAACATACCCCCACCCAATAATCGGGACGGAAAGTGGCAGAGGCTGCAGCCGCCGACGCGCGCGCGCGGTAAATTTGGTTGGCCAACATCTTTCCTTTGATGATCACGACATCCATGGTCCATCCGTTCGTCTGCTAATTTGATTGGCCGTATATATCCTTCGCCTTCCATCACGTCCGGTCCAATGAGCATGCTTCTGAGTTTTGATCAGCACATAGTGCGATGAGTCATGGTCTCATGGAGGTCAAAAGCTGCGCCGGGTTGCCTGGCCAGTGTAATGGAGATCACACTACACTACCACACTACCGTACCTGCGCGCCGCTTCTGACAGTGCACATGCACAGGAGAAGCCGGATTCGCGATATACAGGAGATTTTTTTTTCTTGAAATACTGATTTCAGCCGATGCTGATTTGTTATAAAAAAAAAACAATGTTTACGGCTACAAATCAAAATCTTAGTTGATTACATACAGCAGCCGAAACAGTAGTGTCTAGCCATACGCGAAAGAGCGACTGTGACTACTATGCTATCCTCAAAGGCTCAAACTCGTTTCCTGAAGTTGGAGTAAAAAAAAATAACTAGGATAGTCCCTCTACATGGCTCTTAAAAATGAGAGGGTTCTCAAACCAGGCCACCAAACCCTTATCACAAACAAAAGAAGCGTGGTTATATATTGCATATAAGAGTGACATGGCTAGCAAACCTGAGATCCACAACTCAATCGCATGTTTTTTTGGAACGTTTATGCACGATGGATCTCTCGGTGTAATATATGATGGGTTAAAGCTAGCAGGTATGAGAATCATTGTGATCAAGCTCTCTACGTTTTAGGGAAAAAAATAATAAATTATCAAGAGAAGGTACAAGATGATCCATAACTAAAATTTACGATAAGATCACGGAATTGAACAATTTGTGAGAGACTTGGACAATAACTAGTTTATAATGAATAATGGATCGGAGCTCACAAGAGGAAACTTAAGGACTATTGATTTGATCTCGATAGAATATATACAGCTTCAGGATAAGGATGGAAAAAAAAAGAGAGGCGAGGTAGATTAAAGTAACATTAGGCCCAAATAGTTGATTCATCAACTATATAGCTCGAACCTGTGACTTTCCCCTCGCGTGTAATCTTCTCTAACCACCCTACTCAACACTCATATATGAAAATATCACATTTCGGTTCCCCGTATATTATAACAAACCGAGTGTAAATTGATTATTTGAGGCACAAAACGAATTCAAATGAAAACGTTGTCAACTATAAAGTTTCATAACTTTTCGAGATCTAAAACTTTCGTTCAGAGTGTTTCTCCGTCTGAGGTCTTTTTAAAAATTTCAAATTTTAAATTTTGACCATAATTATCGTCAATAAGATGCTTTTAAACGAAAAGGTTTTGAACTACAAAGTTTCGTAACTTTTCAAAATCTACAACTTTCATGTAGACAGTTTTCCATTTGAAGTTATTTGGAAAATTGAAATTTTAAAATTTACACCCATTTCTGCAGGCTGTTTGTTAAGAAAACCGTCGCTAGAAATCAATTTCTAGTGGCGGTTTTCTTAACAAAACCGCCACTAGAAATGCACCCATTTCTACAGATTTCTAGTGACAGTTTTCTTAACAAACCGCCTGTAGAAATGGGTGCATTTCTAGTGTTAGTGGCGGTTTGGTTAAGAAAAACGCCACTAGAAATTGATTTTTAGTGACGGTTCATAATTTAGACCCACTATTTTATTTCTAGTGACGTCTGTACACCAAAACCGCTTGTAAAAATAAATCTATGATACCAAGATAAATCATTTTTTTACTAGTGGGTGCATGAAGAGAAGAGGATGGTAGCAATAAACAAATCAATCAATCTCTCTCTCTCTCTGTGTATATATAGATTAGAAAGGCATCAATCTATATATATTAGAAAAAGTATTTTTAACTAAAACAAATGTTATAAGAAAAAGACTAATAAGTGCGCTCACTATTTATGCAGACCACAGTCCACAGGATCGAGTGTAAAAGCATGAATGCGACAGCATTTCAACGCCACTGATGAAAAATATTCCTGTGCCTGGTAGTTCAAACATGGAAACGAAAGTAGGACTTTTTTTAATAAGGATTATTATGCCAAAATGCAAAAGAAGAAGAAGAAGAAGAAGCAGCGAGCCTATGCCATATTTATAGTCTTATCATATTGTTCATGTTCTGTCTTCCGTACTAGAGTAGTTGTTATGACATAGATCGGTTGAGAAGAAAGGCACGTTTCTAAATGATATTCGCAGAACAGGTTAACAACTACTATCTTTAGACTAAGATGTCATTAGAAATCAAACGAAGATAATGGTAGTTCATCCTTCAAAAATCCTGCATTCCTGTTGCAGTTTCTGTACTAGAATCTTCGGCAAATGTATACTATGTAAGTATGTATTATGGGTACATCAACATAACTCTTCACTATTTATATCCGATGCAGTATCCAGTTACAAGTCCATAAAGCAATCACCATCTTAGAGCTAGCCACCGAAAGCATCTCTGACGGTAGGCGCAGGGGCGGATCCAGCCAAGATCATCATCAGATTATTCATCGGGTCAACAATCCATTGCACCACAAAAAGTAAATAAACGATTTACAATTTTTGTCATGTTGGTTCACAACGGTAATAAGGAGATCCATCATTGTTTGACCATAAAACGATGGGCAATGCTAAGATATAAATCTTACCTTGTAAGAGGTAATATCTCAAATAAATCTAAACCGTTGAATATTAAATTTTTTAAAATTACATAATAAATTAATAAATATGGAAAAAGAGATTTTTTTTTTCAGCTACCCCTAGAATCTCAGTCCTTACAGTTGGGGCCGCGATCACCGATCGCATGCTTGCCGTAAAAAGAAAGAAAGAAAGAAACTGTCCTATATCGCCTTGATCCGTGTCGATCGCATACAGGTGCCCGCAGCCGAACTTGAAGAAGACCCCGTGAGCGGCGGCAGGATGATGGCGAGGATGATGTCGCCGCCACTCGTTGCCAGCGCTGGCCGCACACGCCGGCAGACCCTGACGCACTGCGCCGTTGTCGCTGCGCCGTGGCCTTTCTCGTTCGCTGCCGGTAGCTCCTCGTGTGGGCTCGCCACTCGCCGACGCCGTCACGGCCTCGCTCACCGCCGTCACTCCAAATTAAATAGTACAAAATTTTCAAGCTATAAATAAATTCAAATACAAAAATCAACAACTACAAATTTTAATAAATCACCGAGATCTGTGACTTTTGTTTTGATCATTTTTTATTTGGCTTTGTTAGAATAATTTAAAATCTAAATTTAAAAAACATAAACTTTAAATATAGTTTATGCATGCACTTCCTCACGCATAAACTAAAAAATAAATAATATTTTTATATCCTCACGCATGTAGATTGCATGCACCAATTAAAACTACCTCACACACGTAGATTGCATGCATCAATAAAATCTAAAATGAATTTTATATCCTAATTTTTCCTTTTTTTCTCCTATTTTATAAAATAAATAAATAAATAAATAAATATGTGTTTAAGATATTACCTCCTAAGAGGTAAGATTTGATCGTGACTGTTCGATCAAATTAAATGAACGGCTCACGGTCATTTGAGGGTATTGTAGCAATTCTCTAAAACGATAGAATTAAATGAACGGCTCACAATCATTTGAGAGTATTGTAGCAATTCTCTAAAACGATATGATGGGCCCTAAGCGCTTGACCATAACAGGGAAAGAGGAGGAGGATCTGGATGTCGGCTACCTAGCGCAGCCTAGTTGATTGCTTCTATGCTCTATTTCGGTTGTCTATATCCGCTCAGCCCAGTCGATATTATATTTGTAATTTGGTTGACTATGTCCGCTCAGCCTAAACCTCCAACATCTTCCAAGTGTGCTACCCATGTAACACACGGTTGTCCGACTTTGATCCAGGATCATTGCAAATAGATTACACCATATGATTCACTCATTCACATCAAGTTCACATCACATGTAGAAGGAACATTTAGGTTTACAACACATTGTTCATAACTTGGTCATCACATATCACACATCTCAGAGCACGGAAATCTTAATATAACATAGAAGTTTTGATACATGTCATGGGTGTGCCACCGCCATGGACCTACGCCTCATAGGCACGTGTTTACCACTCCCAGTCTGCAGAGGACTAGCGCGTAGAGTAGGGGCTATCTCACGTGCAAAACTCAACAAGCGGTTTCATGACTTCATGAGTAACAGAGATAGTTTGGTGTCTTGGGGATACAATCTCTGCAGCAAGAACAGTTTCAAAACTGTTCAATCCTCCCCTGCTGCTGCTGTTGCCTTGTGTACTACGTGAAAAACGTGATACCGAAGCCCAAAGAAACCTTCAGACCATGTTTCGTGGCCCAATCCATACCTCCTCCGCTGCTACTGCTTGCCTTGCTTTTGTATTTGATATATATAATAAGCCCAATGCAACATTCGACCCATGTTTTGTCGCCCAATCCACATTGAGCACATGAGAACGAGCTCTAGATGGAGCAGATCAATCGATGTAAGGTCGTGATCGACATGGACTGGCTCCAATCCATGGTGGCTTTACTAGTCTGGTTGGTTTGGATAGTGGCATGTAAGGTTGGGACCTGTGATCTTGGCTTCATCCTGTTTAAAATAGCGGGCTATAGCTCCGCTATAGCTGCAGGAAGGACTCGCCGCTAAGCAGTGGCGGAGCCAGAATTTCCTCAAGACTAGGGCTCTAGATGGAGCAGATCAATCGATGTAAGCTCGTGATCGACATGGACTGGCTCCAATCCATGGTGGCTTCACTAGTCTGGTTGGTTTGGATAGTGGCATGTAAGGTTGGGACCTGTGATCTTGGCTTATGATCCTTGTTTAAAATAGCGGGCTATAGCTCCGCTATAGCTGCAGGAAGGACTCGCCGCTAAGCAGTGGCGGAGCCAGAATTTCCTCAAGAATAGGGCCTGTTACCTAACGATGAAAACGCTCATTATGCCTACACTTAATGGCAAAAACTACCCATTATTGACTAATAACAGATAATTCTAATATATATGATAATCGAACTAAAAATTTAAGGCATTGCACAATGCGCAATACATATAAAAATTCTCCATGTAACAACAAACCCAAAGCTATTCTTCTCTTTATATCCAGTACCATCTTCAGTTATATTCTCTAATATATCTAAGAAATGTGTTTACACAAGCATTATTGACGGTATTGGCAATTATTCATTCCTGATTATACTTTCAATTTCCAATCCAATTGAATAAAACATATAATTGATACCTACAACTACAAGCCTACGGTTTACATCAACGCATGGAGAAGAAATATCAGGGACTGAGGACCAGATTTGGTCTGCATAGGGGGAGAGGAGATGTCACCGTCGCTTGTATGCTCCCACTATACCAAGGATGCAGCTTGCCTTGGCTTCTTGAAGATGCGCCGCGTGTGGCAGCTCGCCGGACTCAGAGAGCAGAGGGAGGGGGACACATGGGCATTGCTTGGAGGAGGGGGCGAGGCCGTCCATCTGGCAGCCAACAAGGGCGAGCGGTGGAGCACTGCCGTGTTGGCCGGCGGTGCCTGGTCGAGCCAGGCCCCACGGAAGTGGAGACCGTCGCGGTGACCTCGCGTGACACGTCGCCAACGTCGGGCAGTGGCAGCGGTCGGGCTGGCCGGCACAGCGACCAAGCGAGGCACGATGGCGGCGGCATACAGCAACCAGCAAGGCCTGTGTGGCATGCGATGCCATAGTTCTTGCTGGGCCTTCACATTTTCTGAGCATGGGTGAAAGCCCATGTTTGGTTTTGAGTAATTGATGAAACCTAGTTTGCTAACGATTGCTCTAAGTGTTTCATGAGACTGATTAGCAAACAACAAGATGGAGCAAAGGACCGGATCGGTGGAGGCCATAAGTGAAGGGCAATGACGGCATCCATACAAATGGTATAAGTCCATCATCAAAAGGAATCCACAAGCTTCATCAAGAGATGGTGAAAAAGTTAGGAGCTCAAAGCAAAGGTATAATCCATAGGAGCTTTTTTTGCTTTTGGTGATCAAGACTCCATAGAGGGAGTGTGTAACAACCCTAAAAATCCACACAACTTAAAAATCCCAACCAATTAAAATTTTTCATTTATTTATTATGAAAACCTATTTTTCTTGTGCAAGCATATATGCTTCATTATGAATCTGGTAAATAAAGGAGTATAGTTTGCATTTTAATTCCATTCACATAGAATAATAACTTATGCATCACATTTGGGATTTATTGCAATTTATGTTTGTATTTACTCAATACTTAAAATAGGTAATATATATATTTGTACACTTAAGAAAAAGAAAAAGAAAAGGAAGAGAGTATAAGGAGAGCAGAACCGGCCCGACGCCAGCCCAAACCGGCCCAACCGGCCCCGTTTTCTTTTCCTCTCTCCTCGCGCCCACCACACGCGCGCGCGACCGTTTCATCCGCACCGCTCCCCCGCAGCCGCTGACCGCCCGGCCCCGCCTGTTAGCCGCCTTCCCCTTCCACTGTTTCTCTTCCACACGAAGACGACGCCGCTGGGTCACGCAAATGGCGTGACCGACAGCGCCACGCATGGCAGAGCCCTGACCCCGCTGTCCCCCTCCTGTCCCTTCCTTTCTTGGCCGCCAAGCGAATCCGCGCCCATCCGGAGCCCTAGATCCACTCGAGCCACGGCCCTTCGATCGGTCGAGCGCGATCAGGACCGTTCGCCATTGGAGCTGGCCAAGCTCGCCTATAAAAAGGAGCTCACCCCGAAGCCCTACCCTCATTTCCCCTCGCCGCCACCGCGGCACAGACCGGCACACTGCACCACACCGAGAGAGAGAGAGAGCGTAGGAGAAGGGCGGAGCAGAGGGGAGAAGCTGCCGGAGCGCCGCCGCCGCGGAGCACGCCGGAGCCGGACATGGAGGAGAAGCCCGAGCTGCGGACGAGGAGCGGCACGGCACTGC
This sequence comes from Eremochloa ophiuroides, assembly GCA_038502445.1. Lineage (NCBI taxonomy): Eukaryota > Viridiplantae > Streptophyta > Magnoliopsida > Poales > Poaceae > Eremochloa > Eremochloa ophiuroides. The sequence continues at coordinate 55,018,896 of JAHLJS010000006.1, read as the reverse complement.
GATCGCTCTGCACGGCTTCGACTCGCCACTGCACCGCCATCCTAGCTTCACCGACACCACGGTGAGCCACCGCACGCTATGTCCGTACCTCGCCCTGTTTTTGCCATGGTGTTCCGCCCACGGGACGCGCAGGCACGAGCCTTTACCGGCTCAGGAAGATCACCTGCACCATGCACTCATGCGACCGGCTGAAACCCCCGGACTACAAGCTTGCTAGACCGAGAACGCAGCACGACGCGTTCTCGGCGGAGCGCGCTCACCACCGACGCGTTCCGATGCCGAATCACCCGTTCCGAGCAATCCGACTAGCACCCGTATAGGTTAGAGCGTCGTGGAGCACCGCCACGACCCCTTGAGCTAGCTACGCGGATCTAAGCGCTAGAGGAAGCCTCTCCGCAGTGCGCCGCGACCTCGCCGGAGCGCCGCCGTGGACCGGAGCCAAAAGGAGGCCCTGCCCTGTCACTAGTTCACCACTAAGCGGACGTATGCCCGTTTAGTCATGCCAATTTGACAAGACCGTATTCGATTGAACCAAGACATGGTCGTAGCCGCGTTGCCGCCTTCCGCCGTCGTCGGCGACACGCCGCCGCCACAACCGAGCACCTTGGGAATCTCGGTAGCCAAAATTGGTAGTTGGTATACCATCGCCATAGACCCTGGAGGCGTATACATCTCCTAGAAGACCTCCTTAGCCCCGCCGGAACCTCACAGTCGCGGCGACATCGCCGCCGATGACCGGAGCATCTCAATACCGCGACCCGCTAGCGTGACCACCAACTCACCGACCACGTCGGACAAGCTTAGCTGCGGAAGATCGAACCTCCATAGCCCGGAACACCGCGAGGTGCGTTCTCGGGGAAACGTGATCACCGCCGACACGATCCGCCTCGCCTAAATCCGTTTGGAGTACCCCCGATCGCCTCGCGCTGTGGAGAGAGGCCGACGAGGTTCGCCAAGTCTGCCTCAGCACCGCCGCGTAGATAGCCGAGCCCCGAATCATGTCTGTCGCCCTGGCTACGTGCGCCTCCACCTCGTCGGAGAACCGCCGTATGCCGAGGGAGAAAAGGAGGCCGTACCACGACTCTAACTCGCCACCATCTGGTCGGACGACTGCCTGAGCACGCCAATTGGGGAAAGCCGAGCCCTGTCTTGCCGAAATATGGTCATCGCCGCCCTGTCATCGTCTGCCGCATCGGAGAGACACCGCCGCCTTGAACAGACGCCCTGGAACCCTGCTAGCACCAAATCCCCGATTCGCCCGAGCCTCCCCGGGAGAGCTCGGGAGAGCAGCACCCTCGGCGCACCAAATCTCCGATTCGCCCGAGCCTCCCCAGGAGAGCTCGGGAGAGCGGCACCCTCGGCGCCCAAATGTCCGATTCGCCCGAGCCCCGCCGAGGTACGCCGAGGTACGCCGAGCCCCGCCGAGCTCCGCCGAGCTACGCCGAGGTACGCCGAGCTCCGCCGAGCTACGCCGAGCTCCGCCGAGCTCTGCCGAGCTATGCCGAGCTACACCGAGCTCCGCCGAGCTACCCCCGACCTCTGAGAACCACCCCGACCTCTGAGAACCGCCCCCCCGACCAACGTCGAGCTCGCCCGACCAACCACCGAGCTACGCCGACGCCGGCGACTCTCTGGGAACCAGCATCGAACACCTGGTGGGCGACCATCGGGTCTGTGTTGTGACGAGGCGCCACATGCCGCACTACTGGACCCGCACGCCACGTGGACCAATCCCGAGCTGCCCTGATTAACCGACCAATTTTCCCATTTTCAGAAAATAGGATAATCTTCAGAAATTCATAACTTATTCATTCGATGTCCAAAAATTGCGCACCATATATCAAAATTCTCAGAAAAATGAGATCTACAATCTAAGACTATGTTTATGTGCATTTAGCTCTTTATTTTATTGGATTTTTCTGAAATACTCTATAGGAGTCGCTGACGCGACTATTTCGTGTTCGATTTCAGAGCCGGAGGAGGATCTGACTAAGGAAGACGACCATGAGTACTTTCAGGAGCTAGGAGACGACTACGAAGGTGCCATGTCCCACCAAATCCTTAGATCCTATTTACGCATTGCAAATGACATTGTTGCTATTGCTTTATGATTATGTATGGATTGGTTGCATGGTAGTATATTTGAATTACCTGCCTTGATAAGACTTTACCCTGCTATCCGCTGTTAGGTTAGCTGCTGCTTAATTTACTGTTACTCTTCCACTACTTACTACATGCTATATGCTATGTGGTGGAATTGGGACGGTGCATAACTGATTATAACCACTGGGAGAGAGTGCTGCGTGCGTCTTGGGTGCGTGGTAAGGGTTGATGTCGACCAAGTGGGATGTGAGACAAGCCCGTGGGGCAAGTCGTGCCGGGGGTGCAACCTGGGCATCCCCACGAGAGATACCTGTGGCGGGTAGTGACTTATGAGGTGGTTCCGGGATGTGCATTGAAGTCCCGTGAGCGGAGGTGCCGTGATGGCACGGGGAGAGTATCCCCTAAGTGGAGATGCCTGCTTGGTCACAACCTAGGATCAGACTAGTGACCGGAAACATCTGGATTCCCTTGCTACTCGCTCGCTTCTGATGGGCGGGAGACGGCTGGACTACTTGGTAGGGCGGTGCCACTACTGCTAGGTTGAGAGGTGATAAGGGTGGACGGTGACGGATGGCAGATTCCCGTACCGTTCTAGATGCGCAGTACCACTGATGGGGCCCGGTACTGCGTCTCCCAGTCTCAGTGTGATGGTGTTAGATCCGGAATGTCCCAGGGCTGAGTGGCAGGGTGGCATCGACCTAGGCAAGCAAGCACCCGGAATTCTGCCTAGATGATTGTACAGCATCGATGATGGCTAATCTTGTGAGTAGTAAAACCTCTGCATAGTGTATGGTTGATCGATCGATACATAAGCCAACTCGATGGCTATGGACCTTTCCGAATGTTTCTGCAACCACTATTTGATGAGAGCATATTCTTTTCTCCCCCTGGATGATGTTTTCCGGCAGTGTACCCGTTGTGGTAGTGTGCCGCTGAGATAGGCTCGAGAGGGAGTTGGACCTGTCGAATGAGAGTGAGGTGTGGGTATGTGAGGTGTGGTGATGGGAAAAGGGATGATGGTGTTAACTGGTGATAAAACTTGACTAATTAAACATTGATTACAGCCGCATAGGAAAACCTCAGCCTATAGGTCTGCTTGTATAGCCTTGCATCCACTTTCCACAAAGCAAATGCTGCATAGGTGGGCTCCGTGGCCAGTACAAATCGTACTGATAAATTTGCTGTCAGGTGACGAGAATGAGTACGACTTCGAGGGAGATGATGACGAGGAATAGGGTCACGTGCTACACTCAAGTTGGCCGTGAAGGATGAAACGTTTCCGCATCTTCTAAACCTTCTCTGAATGTTGATTCCGCCAATGTGGCGATGTAATAAATGTTTATGTAAGACTTAATTACCGTTGTATGGATCCTGGTGTCAACTGAGATATGGGTAATTTCATAGATTGTCCCAAGCAATCTGTTGAATTACAATTCGAGCCTGTGGATTTCCCTTCGTGGAAATCGAGGTCGTTTCAGAGTGATCACATTTAGAATAGATAGCCGTACTATCAAGAGGGGCAAAATCGTTGATGAAATACGGTCATCAAGTGCCACTAGGTGTTCATGATCATGGCATTGCATATAGACGCTAGTGACACTAACAAACACTTGGAAAACTCTTTTGAAAAGGCTAACACACGTGCACAAGATGTAGAACACTTGGTGTTAGCTCATGGGAACAAAGGGTGAAAGGTTTGAGTGAAAATCCTAAGAAAATAGAGCGTCGGACCGTAAAGTAACAGAGCGTCGGAGCATTAGCCTCGGTCCGATGGCTAACCCTGCTGAGAGCATCGGACGCTCAGTTTCGGAGCGTCGGACTATTGTCCGAAGCGTCCGACGGTGCAGATCGTGCAAGAGCTGACAAGTGGCGAGCTCTGAGAGCGTTGGACTCTCGGCGTTAGTCCGACGGTGAGCGTCGGACCAACGTCCGACGGTTTTCAGGGCTCGGGGAGCTCTCTGGAAACGTCGGACCGTGGTTTCGTTTGGTCCGACGCGCCGTGTATTTTCAGTCCGACGGTGCAGTGGCAGTGGACGTCGGACCACGGGTGTTGGTCCGACGTTCGTCCGTCCGACGGTTCGTTTAGCGCGGGAAGTTAGCCGTTGTGATCCAACGTTCGACTTCAAACGGCTAGTGACACGTGGCATTCATCCGGGGCGTCGTACCGTGCAGATTAGTCCGACGGTGTGGACGTCGGACAGTCCGACGGTACGCAGTGAAATCTAAAACGGCTAGTTCTTTGTGTGTGGCTTATAAATAGTCACTTGGCTGGTTTGGGAAGGATCTTTTTGGCACTCCTGAACATCATAGCATACTTGTGAGCCTTCTCACTCCACTCTCACTCATCCTACTTGATTGTGATCATCATTTGGTGAGTTTGGAGAGCATCAAGTGCATTGCATTGATAGAGATCATCTAGAGGCACTTGGTAGCGGTGATTCGCAGCGGTTTCTCTCATTACTCTTGGAGTTTGCCGACTCCTAGACGGCTTGGAGCTGCGAGGATCGTTGAGGAGAGTTGGTGATTGTCTCCGCCTCCGATCAAGGTATTGTGAGGGGTTCTTGAGCCTATCCCCGCGGGAGATCGCGAAAGGCATCTTTAGTAGATTGCTCGTAGCTTGGTGAATCCCCGTCTTGTGTTGGTTGTGCGGCACCCTTGAGAAGGGTTTGGCGTGTGATGCCAATTAGCGCGTGAACCTCCAAGTGGGTGTATCGCTACAACGAGGACTAGCTTGCCGGCAAGCAAGTGAACCTCGGTAAAAAATCTAGTGTCATCTCTCTACCGAGGATTTCTCTTGTATTTGATTGATTGGTTATATTGGACTTCATATCTTCTCTACACCGGGGGTATTGAAATCACCTTTACTCTTTACATTTGTGTACTTACTCTCTTGTGTAGCTTGTTAGTTAGGTGCTCACTTAGGAGTAGTGTATAGTAGTGACATAACCTTTGAGTGTGAATTAGTGATCATAGTGTAGTATACTTGTCTAGGTGGCTTGCATAGTGTAGGTTAGAGCTAGTGCTTTGCAAAGCTTGCTATTGTTACTAATCGGCTTGTTAAGTGTTGTTTGTAGATTTTTATAGGCTATTCACCCCCCCTCTAGCCATTTAGGACCTTTCAAGTGGTATCGGAGCCGAGGCACCGTTGATTTGAGGCTTAACAACCTACGGTGTAAAAATGACTCAACTCAACATTCACATCAACAACACCAAGAAGCCACCCCAATTTGATGGCACAAATTATGCATATTGGAAGAGTAAGATGACCTCACACATCAAGTCAATCAATAGAGAGGTTTGGAAGGTTGTGGAAAAAAATATTGAGATTGCCAATGCGGCCAATCCCACAACCGCCGAAGAAAGATTGCTTCAACTCAATGACATTGCGATTTGTGCTATTCATGAGGCCGTAGATGAAAAAGTGTTTGAGCAAATCAAGAACATTGAGAGTGCTCATGAAGCTTGGAAGAAGCTTGAGGAATCATATGAGGGCACCAAGGGTTTAAAGGCCGCCAAAACATACATCTTGAAGGACAAGTTTGCAAGCTTCAAGATGAAGGATGATGAAACCGTGCCGGAGATGTTCCATAGATTGCAAGTCATTGTGAATGATCTCAAGGCCGTTGATGAGGAAGTGAAAGATAGTGACTTCTCCATGAAGTTCTTGAAGAGCTTGCCCAAGCGGTTTGCCACATTGATCACAGTCTTGGTGAAGACAACATTGAGTGAATTGACTCCAAATCAAGTGCTAGAGGAGGTGATGACCGATGATGCTTATAGAGATGATGATGACAAGGAGGAGTTGATTAATAAGAAGAAGAAAGAAAAAGATGTAGACTCCAAAGATGAGAAGAAGAAGAGTGTGGCATTTAAAGCCACATCATCATCAAAGGACAAGGGCAAAACAAAAGTTGAATCAAGTGAAGATCCATCAAGCACAAGTGAGAGTGATGAGGAGATGGCCCTTCTAGTGTAACACCTCTGGTGTTACGGTTAATTAAAACCTGCCATGTCATCATCATTGCATGTAAATCATCCTGCATAAACTCATTTTTACTATGCATTAACAAAACTGATTTTATTTCAACATGTGATTATGCATAAGTGCTTGAGAGTGATTTATTATGTAAATATTTGGGTTGTATGCAATTATCTAGATTAAATTGGGAAATAAAAAGAAAAACAATTATAAACCCTAAATCGGACCCGAAACCCTAAATCAAAAACTAAATAGAATTAGGTGTTAGGCCTTAAACAAAGGTTGCAAATCTTTAAAAGTTGAGCAACTTCTATTTTGGGAAATTTTGAAGTTATTAAAAATAATTTCAAATAAAATCTTAAATTAGGTTTTAAAGTCTAAACTTGAAATACGAGTTCAAAAACTAGTTGGAATCGGGTGATGGTCCTTTAATGAAAGTTTTAGCCCCTTCACAATGGAACCACTTTCATGTTTGAAGATTTTAAAGTTTACTAGTAGAAATTTAAATTAAAATCCAATTAGTGTTTGTTTATTCAAATTTAAACTGCCATTTCAAAAACTATCAAGAGATTGGGAAAACTACTTTAATGAAAGTTGTAAGGCTTTTCAAATTGAACAACTTTTATATTTGAGGATTTTGATGTTATGCAGAAAGATTTCGAATTAAACCCTAAATAGTGTTTTGAAATTTAAATTTGAGATGCTATTTCAAAAACTATGAATAATCTGGTGAAACTCATTCAATGAAAGTTATAGGACTTGACACTTTGAATAACTTTTATTTTTGCATATTTTCAAGTTTTTGAGAAAAAGTTTGAGAATTTAGTTGAATTTGAAATAAATTTCAAATCAAGCTTTTACCCCTTTTTGAATTACGAAAAATCCATTAAAAATTTGAATTTGGTTCAAAAACCAAAGTTGTTCTAAATTTAATTTTCTACAACTTTTATTAAGGACATTTTTCAGGTTTGTATACAAAATAAGGGGTAATTTTGCAAAAAGGGGAGAGGGGTGTAGACTGCTACAGTGTTCCGGGGGGGTCCGACATGCGCTGTCGTGCTCTGCTCGCGGGCAGAGCCGCGCGTGCCGGGTCTGGTCGACAGCGCGATGAGCCGTGGGGAAGGGGGGCCCGGCCATGTTCAAAGCACACCACAGCCCTATAAAGCCGCCACCGTCGCCATTTTCGTTTTCTTCCTCCATTGCCGCCGTCAACAGCTTCCCTGTCGTCGACCAAATTCTTGGTCGCCGATCCATCATCATCCAAATCCTCACGCCTGCAGCTCCGCAACCCCACTGCGCATCAATTAAACCAGTTGTGGCTCCCTGTTGCCGCTGGTAGCTAAGGGTTTCCGGTCGTCTTTCTCCGGGTCGGCAGAACGCCGCCGCGAGGGCTCCCACTGCGGCCAGACAGCTACGGTCTCTGATTGTCGTTTGTTTCTTGCGTTTGTGATTTCTGTTCGTGTCAGGAAACTTAGGGTGAAGATGGTTTTCCTTTTTGTGCGTAGGGCGCTTGGGAACGCCGACATGGGCACCGGAGCGCGCCGCCGCGGCCACTGTCTACATCAGCTGCTAGTCTCCAGTACCCATCTGCTCCAACCAACGCGTGCGCGGGATCCTAGGTGTGCTTCGGAAGCTCATGGTGCCGCCAGTGTAAACCCCAACCCGATGGTGGTCGCCGGAACACGGCATGCCGCCGTGTGCCGAGCCGGTGAGCCGCCATAGCCGCCCGCTAAGCTCATTCGGGTACCCTGGGGACCCATCCGGCTCGCTTGGAAAGGGGGGCTTGCGTAGGAAAGATGGAGAGGGTGCTTTGCTTCGCCGGAGTGTCTACCGCCGGCAAGCTTGATGGCCGAGCCGCGCGCGTGCGCTCTACCGGTCGGCGACGGTGTGAGAGGAGGAAGAAGAAAGGGGAGCGGGTGCTGGGCCATGCCCAGGCCGAGTAGGCCGGCCCAGTCACTTAGTGTTGTGGATGAGACGATTTTCTAAATTCTAAATAGGATGAATAGTGTTGCACTTTGTTATTTTCATAGGGATAAACATACTGCTATAAAAATTATGAAATTTATCATATAGCTTCCCTGTGTAGTGTAATATTTATGAAAAATATCAAATGAAGGTTTGTGGGTACTTTTTGTGGATAATAAAATGTGCCTTTTAATAATAAAAGGAACTTCCATGAATTTTATAGGCAAAAATATGCATCCAAAAATCATGAAAGTTATTTTGGGACAGTTTTAGACTAAGTACTATCTGTTGGAGAGGTTTGGGCTCAAATGTAAATAGTTTACTAAATTATTAATTAATGCTCTATTAATCGATAAATGGAATAAATAGAAACCCTAGTTATATTAGGTTTTGTGTGATTTCCGGGTTCGTGAAGACCATGGCACACTTTCATCACTGCTGGTCCATGGCAACTTAGTTACTTGGGTGATGTGCTCATGTTCCACTTATGATAAGAAAAACTAAAAATACGTTTAGTTAATCAAGCCTATCATTTGTTTATTCATGTCTGGATGTATGTGATATTGATAGCTTTTAGGTGCAACTTCATGGGTAAATAGGGGTAGTCAAGTATGTTTCTTATATTAGGATTTTGTTAGTCCCTTCATATGTGCATATAGAATGACTTGCTTGGTGGAACAATTAAATATCAAAGTAAAACCCTAGTTGTGGAGCGACAGGTTGGTTTAGTTGGTTTGCAACTTTATCGTGAAGGAAAGTCGTACTCAACATTCCAAATCAAAGTTTACTCTTAATTCAATGCATCTTTGCATCATGACATACATGTCATCATGTTAAGTGTTGCATCATTATTTCGTGTAGTGAACGCGCGGTGATTATTGTCTGAGGCATGTCCCGAGTAAGGTCTTCACTCGGTGGACATGGATCCTTCTCGGTGATTGACTTCAGGGTTCTGTCCACTTCAAGCAACAGGCAAGCCCCGGTGCATTTGCCCCTCCTTGTTATTTAAAAATATTTATTACTTGAGTTAATCTACTGCATTAGGTTAATAGGAGTTGAGTGATAACCCATTGATGCATTACCTTTCCTTGACCACATATTATACCTGAGACCCTGATTTATTTAAAATATTGAAAATGCTTAGTCATGCTTAATGATAGAGTTGCAAAAAGGCTATTTTGAAAACTGTGATGATATGAAACAAATGAATCATTTTATGGGATTGGTATTGTCCTTGTTTGGTGATGGTGTACTTGGCCAGTCCATTATCATCAACGTGGATGGGATTTCCGTTTGGTTGACCATCTGTTTGGGTTAGAGTCCCAACGATCCTCGCCATCGGAAAAGGGATGCGAAAACCGGGTGGTCACCAGTGTACTTGGGTTAGAGTCCCAATGCATGGTATCCAACGGAAAAATATTTAGGGACCATTCGTTGTCGGCCTGCTGTGATCATGACTTTGCAACTAGCCACATACTACGGAAAGCCTCTGACTCCGGTGGCTCTACTGCTGGAACCGACAACCACGCACTGGGAGTGGAGAGATGGCGAGAGTAGCGTGTACCCTCGTGGCCGTTGTGCCTGGAGACTAAAGGGTTACTGTGCTCTCGGGTGGCGCAGGGCCGGTTCCGGGGTATGAAAAGCCGTGGTAGGCGGGGTTGGCATATGCAAGCTTAAGTGCTACATATGCAGTGTGGATAGGGATCCCCAGCTGGGTACTTCTGGATTCGAATCGACATTGCTCCTCAGTTAATGGAGACATGATCCTCACCCCTACAGCGAAGAGTGGTTCGAAACTAGGTGTTTTCGAGAATGAAAAGAAAATTAAAAGTAAATGATATATGAGAATTGATATTGGAATTATGGATATGAATAAAATAATATTGAGATCAAATAATGAAATAGGATAGTGATGCTTTTCTGCAAAATACTTTGACTCTTGCTCAAGCCTTACCTTGACTCCCCTCAGCCTGCATTCCTGAGTCTAATTTTACAACTTTAGTCGGGTAAGTCTTGTGGAGTACCCCATGTACTCAGGGTTTGTTAACCCCCTGTTGCAGGTAAGTTGAGTAAACAGTTCTACGAGGGATCGTGCCGGTCATCGGATCGTACATGGATGAAGATGTGTATATAATGAAACCCTTGGGCAGGGTGTTTAGTTGTATACAGCTACTCCACTGCGAAACTCTGGTTTGGGGATAATGTAATTGTAATCTATGTTTAAGTAATACTTCCGCACTCTTTACTCTGATTCAAATTATTTGTGTAAACTGTTGTAATACTTGCAAGGTCTTACAATGAGATCCTCGGGGAAAGTAGGGTTTCCTATGAGACCCGACGGGCCACCTAAGTCAAAAGGGAACTCGTGCAGACTAGTCAAAGGTCCTTAAGGACGATGACGGGGCACGTGGGCCCTATGATTAAGGCGGTTCCGTCACAGGTGGTATCAGAGCATTTCATTGTAAATTACTTGTAGTATTACTTTACAAAAACTTCAAAAGGATTTCGAATGAATAAAATTGATGGGATAGTTTGGTCCGAGTTGTTTCCGAACTTTCCTCAATCATTCTATAGCATCTTTCCTCGATTACTTCTATAGATCTATAGTTAGGTTTTGAGCTTAGTAGTGGATTAGCATTTTAAGTATGCCCTATGTTTGAAAACGTTGGGTGCATGTCACTCTAATAATTAATTTAATCAGTATATTACGTTTATGTCAGGGTATCCTGGCTTGCGTTGGAACGCTCATGCATCATGACATTACAACTATTAGTAATACCCCCGATATGAATTAAATCTCTACTTTCTAAAATAAAACCTGTTTCCAAATAGATATTTTGTTAAAAACAAATTCTTACCTTTCTTTTCAATAGATGGATCCGCAAGACCCTACCACTGGAATCGACGAATGCCTGGCTATGTTCGGAACTCCTACGGTGTTGTGGCAGTTACTACAGGAAGTAGGCTACTTGGAACCACCAAAGTATTGTTGGTCCCGCACCGTTCTCCTTGGTCGACCGTGGTACGAAGTGTCCCTTCAGATCTCAGCCTGTACCAGTGCTCCGTTTTGGCCAGCTTGGGAAGCACAGGCAGAAGGTATGGGTCCTTGGGAAGGAGCTCAGGCTACAGCATTGGAAGTCCTGAGAAAGATCTGCTTCAGGTGTCAGAAGGAAGTCAGAGTTTCTACTCTGAGAATGTTTCCGTCAGAGGCACTAGGGAGTCGGGATGGTCTTCAACGACAAGCCAAGCAATTGGAAGAGAAGTCTGATCAGCAGGATCCCATATTAGTAGCCACTACTCGATCTATGCTAGCCGTCCTTAACCTCCATCTGACCCGTGAGCAAGGACGCGAGGAGTGGCAGGAACTTTACGCTGAATGTTACGAAGTACTCAAGAGTACAGAACTCAAGAAGAAGAAGGCCAGTATGGAAGCCCAAAAATGGCAAGAGGCTGCTCAGATCAGTGATGTGGAAAAGATCGGTTTGGACGTCCAAGTGGAAGCACTTGAAGCACAGCGACAAGTAGACCAGCACCGCATAGAAGAACTGGAGAGTCTGGTGGATAGTCTTCACCTTCAGACAGGACTTCTCATCCAGCAGCGCGAAGAAGCTCATTCTTATGCCGTAATGGCAAAAGAAGGTCTTAGAGAGACCGTTGGATATCTGCAGCATCAGGATGCGATGTTTTGGGGCCTGCATAATACCTATCAGCAACAACTTCAGGCAGCCCATCAGAACATTGCCGATCTACAACGAGAAGTGCAAATGCTCCATGCCATGAACGATCCAATTCCAGATATAGAGGTTCCAGCAGCTGACCATCAGGAATTGTCTGGTTTAGCAGAGAATGCCGATGAAGAGTTTGAGGAAGTAGCTAGTGACTCGGAGTCAGAAGTAGTGAGTGGTCGAGTCGATTAGTTTATGAAGCTAAGTAGTCTCCTAGACCCAGTGTCAGATCAGGTCAAGTCTGAGGTTAAGTGTCCTGGTAATCCAAAACCCTGTGTCGGTAGGAAACTGGTATAATGGTAGTTCCATAAGTTGGAGTAAGTCGACCTAAACTAGTAGTCAATGTGAACCAATGTGTAAACCTCGGATAATCCTATGTCATCGGCCAGATCATTTCATACTTGAGCTTATGAGTGTTAGGTGTTCAACAGTTGGTAAATTTTGTCATAAGACTAGGTTTTGCAATCACCGCTAAACTTCGCTCCATAAGTTTCTAGTCCTTGGGAAACTTCTGGATGCACTCATTCACTATTCCAACTCGACACAAAACTTTGGCTAATCCTTAATTTATTAAATCCATTCATGTAAAATTTTTATCTTCTCCTTTCAAAACACTGCTATTTCCTTGAAAGATATTGTAATTGTAGTCTATGGGATATCATACTCCAAGACCGTGACACAGCGTCGAAATCTGGGGTCTCCTATGGATCACGACCATGAGAAATTATTGCCGGACGCTCGCTGTTGTCAAGGTTGATGGTCATGATCCTAGCCTGCAATTAATGTGCTTTCACTCCTTTTCCAAATATCTTTTACAAAAATTCGTATCCATATTTCTTCATGAGTTTCAAAATCCTTTTGCTCTTTATAACTATATCAAAACTCACTTTGAGAATCCACATCTGATCTCTCCGAATTCTTAAGATTTTTTGTCTTTGCAATCATCTTAATTTCATCTGATAAAATAACAGGAACCAATTTGGAAATGATACCTAAGATCCAATCACTTGGAAGTGGTATCTGTGATCCGCTGAGGATTCCAGGTTGTTTTATCGATTCTTGGTTATTTATAAATATCTTGACATCTATTTTGAAAAATTCACTCCGACGAAAACTTTATGATGCACTTTAATTCGCCTACAGACTCAGGATGAAAACCTAGCACTAGACCATGACTTTTATCTGCATACGTGTCATGCCTTGATCCGACACGTATCCCTTATTTAAATCCAACATGTTATTCCAAAATCGTTATGGTTGTGCCTATAGTGCTGTCATGACATGTGACCACGGTGTCGCGTCGAAACCTAGAGTCTCTCACTTTCCATGGCCACGCCGAGATTCTGCTAGGCACGCGCCGGTATCGAGGTCCAGGGCTGTGACATACTATAGTTTCGCAACCAATAAAGTTTCCTTGTCTGCACTGTATGTAGAAACAAATTCATCTTGCTATGATGTAACATGATCTACGGCTGCGATACAATATAGCAACCTGGGATCTCCTGTGACTCACAATCACATGAGATTCTGATGGGTATATGCTCGTATCAAGGTCTGTGGTCATTGTACATCATAGATACAGTCGATATATTTTTCTCTTTTTACCGAGGTTACTTTAATTGTATTCTATGATGGTATCTCGAACCGTGACTATGGTGCCGTGTCAAAACTTGGAATCTTCTGTGAACTGCAGTCACATAAGACCTTACCAGGGTACGCACTGGTGTCGTAGTCGGTACTCCTGAATCATCGTAGCTCGCAATTAATGTGTCCTCACTCTCCTTGAAACCCACCCTTAAAAGATATTCCTCGCAAGGGTTGTATTTCGAAGAAATAAGGTTTCAAGTTTTAGTGTTGAGAAACAACTGATTAGGTCAAATAAGAATCTTCATCATAACAGGTAGTAAGAGAAGCGTGGACTAGTAGCTTATCAACCCAAATGTCTGAACACTGGTCAGTTGCACAGGATGTACTTCATGTGACACCACTCGAGAAGTAACTTCAAGTGTCAGATCGGGTTATTGACTTGGTAGGAGTAGAATTGAACTAAATCTGACGCACTCCGAATACTCAGTGTGAGTCATAAACCAATAAGAGATCGTGTTACTCAAAGGACTTCAACAGGATGATGGACAAGTATGTTGGAATCAGTCTTCAAGAGAAGAAGCTACCTGAGAGATCAGAGAATTACTCACCTGAAAACATTCTTAAGTTCTTAGCTCACCTTTAAAAATAATTTACCCCTTTCAAGTCCTACAAAATGTAAGACCTCTACTTGCTCTACAGTCAAGATTTGAAAAATATTTACTTGACACATTTTCTTTTCTATTACTTAACCTAAGGCTTTAGTCGCTTCTTAAATCTCGGGACAAGATTTCTTTTAGGGGGAAGGCTGTAACACCTCTGGTGTTACGGTTAATTAAAACCTGCCATGTCATCATCATTGCATGTAAATCATCCTGCATAAACTCATTTTTACTATGCATTAACAAAACTGATTTTATTTCAACATGTGATTATGCATAAGTGCTTGAGAGTGATTTATTATGTAAATGTTTGGGTTGTATGCAATTATCTAGATTAAATTGGGAAATAAAAAGAAAAACAATTATAAACCCTAAAGCGGACCCGAAACCCTTAGTCATGCTTAGTCATGCTTAATGATAGAGTTGCAAAAAGGCTATTTTGAAAATTGTGATGATATGAAACAAATGAATCATTTTATGGGATTGGTATTGTCCTCGTTTGGTGATGGTGTACTTGGCCAGTCCATTATCATCAACGTGGATGGGATTTCCGTTTGGTTGACCATCTGTTTGGGTTAGAGTCCCAACGATCCTCGCCATCGGAAAAGGGATGCGACAACCGGGTGGTCACCAGTGTACTTGGGTTAGAGTCCCAATGCATGGTATCCAACGAAAAAATATTTAGGGACCATTCGTTGTCGGCCTGATGTGATCATGACTTTGCAACTAGCCACATACTACGGAAAGCCTCTGACTCCGGTGGCTCTACTGCTGGAACCGACAACCACGCACTGGGAGTGGAGAGATGGCGAGAGTAGCGTGTACCCTCGTGGCCGTCGTGCCTGGAGACTAGAGGGTTACTGTGCTCTCGGGTGGCGCAGGGCCGGTTCCGGGGTATGAAAAGCCGTGGTAGGCGGGGTTGGCATATGCAAGCTTAAGTGCTACATATGCAGTGTGGATAGGGATCCCCAGCTGGGTACTTCTGGATTCGAATCGACGTTGCTCCTCGGTTAATGGAGATATGATCCTCACCCCTACAGCGAAGAGTGGTTCGAAACTAGGTGTTTTCGAGAATGAAAAGGAAATTAAAAGTAAATGATATATGAGAATTGATATTGGAATTATGGATATGAATAAAATAATATTGAGATCAAATAATGAAATAGGATAGTGATGCTTTTCTGCAAAATACTTTGACTCTTGCTCAAGCCTTACCTTGACTCCCCTCAGCCTGCATTCCTGAGTCTAATTTTACACCTTTAGTCGGGTAAGTCTTGCGGAGTACCCCATGTACTCAGGGTTTGTTAACCCCCTGTTGCAGGTAAGTTGAGTAAACAGTTCTATGAGGGATCGTGCCGGTCATCGGATCGTACATGGATGAAGATGTGTATATAATGAAACCCTTGGGCAGGGTGTTTAGTTGTATACAGCTACTCCACTGCGAAACTCTGGTTTGGGGATAATGTAATTGTAATCTATGTTTAAGTAATACTTCCGCACTCTTTACTCTGATTCAAATTATTTGTGTAAACTGTTGTAATACTTGCAAGGTCTTACAATGAGATCCTCGGGGAAAGTAGGGTTTCCTATGAGACCCGACGGGCCACCTAAGTCAAAAGGGAACTCGTGCAGACTAGTCAAAGGTCCTTAAGGACGATGACGGGGCACGTGGGCCCTATGATTAAGGCGGTTCTGTCACATCTAGTGAGAAGATTTGGCAAGTTCATGAAGAAGAAGGGCTACCGGGCAAGAAGGAAGAAAAATGCAAGAAAATTTGATGCCCCAAGAAGATGCTTCAATTGTGGAAGCAAAGATCACTTGGTAGCCGATTGCCCACACTCAAGTGAAGATGATCACAAGGGCAAAAAGAAGAACAAGCATGAGAAGAAAGAGAAGAAGAAATCCTCATACAAGAAGAAGAAGAACTATTCTCATGTGATGACATGGGATAGTGATGCCTCTTCAAGTGATGAAGAGAGTGATGATGACAAGAAGAGCAAGAGGAAGGCACATGCAAGCATTGCCATTCATGACAAGCCTTCCATCTTCGATACTCCTTCATGCTTCATGGCCAAGGGCTCTAAGGTATCTTCCGATAGCAAATCTAGTGATGATGATAGTGATGATGACCTAACAAAAAAAGAATTAATTGAAATGCTTGATGATGCACGCATTCATTTTGATAAACTTAGAAAGGAATGTAAGGGCTTGCGCAAGGATAAACAATCCATTGAGTAAGAACTTGAGGAGCTTAGAGCATCTTATGAGAGTCTAAAGGAAGACCATAAGAAGCTCCAAAAGGCTCACACTAAGCTTGATGAAGCCCATTCCTCTCTAGTTGAGCAAAATGAAGACTTGGAACAACAACTGCAAAAGAAAGAAACTAAAACTTGCAACATAGGTGTAACATGTGATATTTCTTGTGAACCTATTATTGTTGCTACTACTAACCCTTCTTGTAGTACCCCCACTACTACCTCACCCACTAGTGACCCTTCACTAGTAGTTGAGAACAAGAACCTAAAGGAGGAGGTTAAAAAGCTCAATCACTCCTTAGCTAAGGCTTATGGTGGTGAGGACCGCTTGCTTATGTGCTTGGATAGCCAAAGGGCATATCTCCACAAAGAGGGATTGGGCTATACCCCCAAGAAAGGCAAAACCACCTTTGCTCCTCACAAGACTTGTTTTGTGAAGAGAAATGACCGGTATTGCACAAAATGCAAGCAAGTTGGTCACTTAGAGCAAGATTGCAAAAGCAAGAAATCCAATACTTATGTATCCTCAATTAAGTTTGATTCTTGCTACATTCTCACAAAGGGCTCAAACGGTGTGAAGGCTAAGTTTGTTGGTACATCCATATTGGGTCCAAAGAAGAAGATCATTTGGGTACCAAAGAGGTTAGTCACTAACCTTCAAGGACCCAAGCAAGTTTGGGTACCTAAAAGGAATTGATCTCTTTTTGTAGGTCAATTACAAAGCCGGAGGGAGGCATTGGGTGCTTGATAGTGGATGCACTCAACATATGACGGGTGATTCTAGTATGTTTGGCTCTCTCAACACAAGTGCAAATAGTGGCTATGATGCAATCATATTTGGTGACAACAAGAAAGGGAAAGTGAGAGGACGTGGTAAAATTGCTATCTCTAATGATATGTCCATCTCAAATGTGTTGCTGGTTGAAAGCTTGAACTTCAATTTGCTCTCGGTTGCACAACTTTGTGATCTTGGTTTCAAGTGTATATTTGGGGTTGATGATGTTAAAATTGTTAGTGTTGATGGGTCAAATTTGATATTCAAAGGGTTTAGATATGACAACCTATATCTTGTGGATTTTAATGCTAGTGAAACTCAATTGTCAACTTGTTTGATCACTAAGTCAAGTTTGGGTTGGTTATGGCATAGAAGGCTTGGTCATGTTGGAATGAAACAATTGAACAAACTAGTGAAGCATGATCTAGTTAGAGACTTGAAAGATGTCACTTTTGAGAAAGATAAGCTTTGTAGTTCATGTCAAGCCGGCAAACAAGTTGGAAATACACATCCTAAAAAGAGCATGATGAGTACTAGTAAAGCTTTTGAGCTCTTGCATATGGACTTGTTTGGACCAACCACATATACTAGCATTGGTGGAAGCAAGTATGGATTTTTGATTGTGGGTGACTATACTAGATATACATGGGTATTCTTTCTAGTTGACAAGAGTGAAGTGTATGATATATTCAAGTCTTTTGTCAAGAGAAGCCAAAATGAGTTTGAAACAACCATCAAGAAAGTCAGAAGTGACAATGGTAGTGAATTCAAGAACACCAAGATTGATGAATTGTGTGATGAGTATGGCATTGGACATCAATTCTCACCCAAGTATACACCACAATCAAATGGCATTGTTGAAAGGAAGAATAGAACCTTGATAGATATGGCAAGATCAATGTTAAGTGAATACAATGTTAGTCATTCTTTTTGGGCCGAAGCAATCAACACCGCTTGCTACTACATCAACCGCTTATATTGCCATGTTATGCTTCCAAAGACTCCTTATGAGCTATTGAATGGTAGAAAGCCCAACATTGCATATTTTCGGGTTTTTGGTTGCAAATGCTACATTCTCAAGATAGGCACAAGATTGAGCAAGTTTGAAAAGAAATGTGATGAAGGTTTCTTACTTGGCTATTCAACCACAAGCAAGGCATATAGAGTTTGGAATTTGGCTAGTGGTACTCTTGAGGAGGTACATGATGTTGAATTTGATGAAACCCAAGGCTCTCAAGATGAAGTTGAAAATCTTAGTGACGTGAGAGGCAATGACTTGGCAAATGCAATGAAAGATATGGATATTGGTGATTAGGCCAAGGCAAGTCAATGATGATGAAAATGATGGTGCAATTCATACTAGTATGCAAGTTGAAAATGAAGCAAGTGCAACTGACTCACAAGATCAATCTCAAGTGCAAGATCAACAAGCTAGTTCATCTCAATCCAATGATCAAGTTCCTATTCTCCAACCGGTCTCTATTGCAAGGGATCATCCTTTGGATCAAATCATTGGTGGTATTCAAAGTGGAGTTCAAACTAGAGCAAGACTAGCTCAAATTTGTGAGCATTTCTCATTTGTGTCAACCATAGAGCCAACCAAGATTGAGTAAGCATTGAAAGATGACGATTGGGTCAATGCCATGCATGAAGAGCTCAACAATTTCACAAGAAATCAAGTTTGGGAGCTAGTGGAAAGACTAAAGAAATACAATGTGATAGGAACAAAATGGGTCTTTAGAAATAAACAAGATCAAGATGGCATAGTAATAAGGAACAAGGCTACATTGGTTGCACAAGGTTACACTCAAGTAGAGGGTCTTGATTTTGGAGAAACCTATGCACCGGTTGCTAGATTGGAGGCCATTAGAATTTTATTAGCCTACGCTTGTGCCCACAACATCAAGTTATATCAAATGGATGCCAAGAGTGCATTTCTCAATGGGTACATCAATTAGTTGGTTTATGTGGAACAACCTCCCGGATTTGAAGATGTGAAGAAACCCAACCATGTGTACAAGTTAAGAAAGGCATTGTATGGTTTGAAGCAAGCACCTAGAGCATGGTGTGAGAGATTGAGAGATTTCTTGCTCTCTAAAGGGTTCAAAATGGGAAAGGTTGATACAACTCTCTTCACTAAGAAGCTTGGTAATGATTTATTTGTGTTGCAAATATATGTGGATGATATCATCTTTGGATCAAAAAATCAAGATTTTTGTGAAGAATTTAGAAATATGATGGCAAGTGAGTTTGAAATGTCCATGATTGGTGAGCTTAGCTACTTCCTTGGTCTTCAAGTTGAGCAAATGAAGAATGGTACATTTGTAAGTCAAGGCAAGTACATAAAGGACATGGTGAAGAAATTTGGATTGGAACATGCAAAGCCCATGAATACTCCTATGGCAACTAATGGGCATTTGGACTTGGATGACAGTGGCAAAATGGTGGATCAAAAGCTATACAGATCAATGATTGGAAGTCTCCTTTATGTGACCGCATCTCGACCGGATGTCATGTTTAGTGTGTGCATGTGCGCACGATTTCAAGCCTCACCAAGAGAAAGTCATTTGAAAGCCGCAAAGAGAATATTGAGGTATTTGAAGGGCACACAAGATGTTGGGTTGTGGTATCCTAAGGGGTCCAACTTTGAGCTTATTGGATATTCGGACTCCGACTATGCCGGTTGCAAGGTGGATAGAAAGAGCACTAGTGGAACTTGTCAATTGCTTGGAAGGTCACTTGTATCATGGTCTTCAAAGAAGCAAAATAGTGTTGCTCTCTCAACGGCCGAAGCGGAGTACATTAGTGCCGGAAGTTGTTGTGCACAATTGCTTTGGATGAAGGCAATCTTGAGTGATTTTGGATTGAAATACAAGAAAGTGCCTTTGCTATGTGACAATGAGAGTGCTATCAAGCTAACCAACAACCCTGTGCAGCATTCAAGAACAAAGCATATTGACATAAGGCATCACTTCATTCGAGATCACCAAATCAAAGGGGACATTGCAATTGAAAGTGTTGGCACCGAAGATCAATTAGCGGATATATTTACCAAGCCACTTGATGAGTCAAGATTTTGCAAGTTGAGAAATGAGCTAAACATACTAGACTACTCCAACATGAAGTGAGAAGCATTCCACATTTTATGACATGCCTCTTCTTCGATTAAAGCAAGGTAAAATTGGTTGACATGGCATTCATACTTTGATAAGGATTTGTCTAGTTCATGTAGACATGAAATGCATCTTATAGGCTCATTCATGAAAAATCAAATGCTTTCATGTATATATGGTACCACTTTTGTTCTTTATGCTTGTATGATCAAGTGGTAGCATATGACATATTGATGGGCTTGCAAACCTAGTGTTGAATCTAGAACATGAGCTCATGATGTGTAACTTAACATGGTCAAGATAACCCTACTAGTGAGGTGTGAAGAAGCTTGTCCTTGGCTCAAACTTAGTTACATATTCTAGACAAGTGATCTGGATTGAACCAATGTGAACATGAACTACACCCCATTTATTGACTTGATACTCCCATAATTTGCACCATTTTTTTGGTGATTGTTGACAAAGGGGGAGAAGAAAGTCACAAAGATAAGAAAGGAAAGGGGTCAATTAAAAATTTGAAAGCACACAAGTAGCGGGAGCAAGCTCATGAATAAGTTGTTGTATTTGTGTGTGCATTAACATATGAATTGTTGTATTGTCAAAACTTCAATTCCTATACTTGTTTGAATTGGTGAAATGCTTATAAATAGGATTTGAATGGTGACTTGACAAACTAGCATGCATAGGACTTACGTGTCATACAAAGTACCTCTTTTACTTAAATGTTGATCTCATGAGGTATTTTGAGTTTGTGATGCATTACTAGTAAACAATGGTGCTAACGATGGTATATTTCCGCAACTCCGATGGTATCACGCTTTAAAGGTCCATTCTATATACCTTAACATCATTTGATAGTAGTAGCTCACCCAAACCTTCAAATTCATGCATATGTGAAAAATTGAACCAAACATAAGGAATCACATATGTAGGGGGAGCTAATACTACCAAAGTGCAAACTTGGTTTTCATTTCATATCTTTGTGAAGGTTGTCATCAATTACCAAAAAGGGGGAGATTGAAAGCCCATGTTTGGTTTTGGGTAATTGATGAAACCTAGTTTGCTAACGATTGCTCTAAGTGTTTCATGAGAATGATTAGCAAACAACAAAATGGAGCAAAGGACCGGGTCGGTGGAGGCCACAAGTGAAGGGCAATGACAGCATCCATACAAATGGTATAAGTTCATCATCAAAATGAATCCACAAGCTTCATCAAGAGATGGTGAAAAAGCTAGGAGCTCAAAACAAAGGTATAATCCATAGGATCTTTTTTTGCTTTTGGTGATCAAGACTCCATAGAGGGAGTGATCACATTTAGAATAGATAGCCGTACTATCAAGAGGGGCGAAATCGTTGATGAAATACGGTCATCAAGTGCCACTAGGTGTTCATGATCATGGCATTGCATATAGATGCTAGTGACACTAACAAACCCTTGGAAAACTCTTTTGAAAAGACTAACACACGTGCACAAGATGTAGAACACTTGGTGTTAGCTCATGGGAACAAAGGGTGAAAGGTTTGAGTGAAAATCCTAAGAAAATAGAGCGTCGGACCGTAAAGTCACAGAGCGTCGGACCATTAGCCTCGGTCCGACGGCTAACCCTGCTGAGAGCGTCGGACGCTCAGTTTCGGAGCGTCGGACTATTGTCCGAAGCGTCCGACGGTGCAGATCGTGCGAGAGCTGACACGTGGCGAGCTCTGAGAGTGTCGGACTCTCGGCGTTAGTCCGACGGTGAGCGTCGGACCAACGTCGAACGGTTTTCAGGGCTCGGGGAGCTCTCTGGAAACGTCGGACCGTGGTTTCGTTTGGTCCGACGCGCCGTGTATTTTCAGTCCGACGGTGCAGTGGCAGTGGGCGTCGGACCGCGGGTGTTGGTCCGACGTTCGTCCGTCCGACGGTTCGTTTAGCGTGGGAAGTTAGCCGTTGTGATCCAACGTTCGACTTCAAACGGCTAGTGACACATGGCGTTCATCCGGGGCGTCGGACCGTGCAGATTAGTCCGACGGTGTGGACGTCGGACAGTCCGACGGTACGCAGTGAAATCTAAAACGGCTAGTTCTTTGTGTGTGGCTTATAAATAGTCACTTGGCTGGTTTGGGGAGGATCCGCACTCCTGAACATCATAGCATACTTGTGAGCCTTCTCACTCCACTCTCACTCATCCTACTTGATTGTGATCATCATTTGGTGAGTTTGGAGAGCATCAAGTGCATTGCATTGATAGAGATCATCTAGAGGCACTTGGTAGCGGTGATTCGCAGCGGTTTCTCTCATTACTCTTGGAGTTTGCCGACTCCTAGATGGCTTGGAGCTGCGAGGATCGTTGAGAAGAGTTGGTGATTGTCTCCGCCTCCGATCAAGGTATTTTGAGGGGTTCTTGAGCCTATCCCCGCGGGAGATCGCGAAAGGCATCTTTAGTAGATTGCTCGTAGCTTGGTGGATCTCCGTCTTGTGTTAGTTGTGCGGCACCCTTGAGAAGGGTTTGGCGTGTGATGCCAATTAGCGCGTGAACCTCCAAGTGGGTGTATCGCTACAACGAGGACTAGCTTGCCGGCAAGCAAGTGAACCTCGGTAAAAAATCTAGTGTCATCTCTCTACTGAGGATTTCTCTTGTATTTGATTAATTGGTTATATTGAACTTCATATCTTCTCTACACCGGGGGTATTGAAATCACCTTTACTCTTTACATTTGTGTACTTACTCTCTTGTGTAGCTTGTTAGTTAGTTGCTCACTTAGGAGTAGTGTATAGTAGTGACATAACCTTTGAGTGTGAATTAGTGATCATAGTGTAGTATACTTGTCTAGGTGGCTTGCATAGTGTAGGTTAGAGCTAGTGCTTTGCAAAGCTTGCTATTGTTACTAATCGGCTTGTTAAGTGTTGTTTGTAGATTTTTATAGGCTATTCACCCCCCTCTAGCCATTTAGGACCTTTCAATGGGCCCTAGGGGTATTGGGCCAGCGACTAGGGCATGGGTGCTAGGGGCCTGGGTGCTGGGTCCTCCCCTGCCGCTAAGCTATTCGTATTTCCGCTATATCACAACTATTT
Organism: Eremochloa ophiuroides; assembly: GCA_038502445.1. Taxonomy (NCBI): domain Eukaryota; kingdom Viridiplantae; phylum Streptophyta; class Magnoliopsida; order Poales; family Poaceae; genus Eremochloa; species Eremochloa ophiuroides. The sequence continues at coordinate 54,995,682 of JAHLJS010000006.1, read as the reverse complement.
ATAACTACTTACTGCTATTTACCACTATTTCATATTTCATTTGCTACTAATTTGGTATTTTGGACAGTTAATGTAACACCCCAGGTGTTAGTCATGAGCTAACCAGCGAGCGTGGACCTAATCAAGTTATTTCAATCAATGATCCTAATCACTATTTCTTATTCATCTCCATCTACCTTGATCATTGGAGAAGTTGCATAAAGATTTAAATTGAGAATTCACATGGAATGACAAGTTATTCACTTAATTGGATTTATGGATTAAGCGAAGATGAGCATGCAAAGCCAACCAAACCTTGCAACCTTGCCCAAACAACTCTATTTGAACTCTATAACAAAAGTCATGAAGGACTCATGTTGAGAAAATGTCAAGAAAATACCTCAATTGGCCTAAATATCCACATTGAGCTCTCTAATGATCTTACTTTGACCAAAGTGGAAATACTATTTGTGAGCAAGGTATGAAGTTTGACCTTTAATGAAAGTTGGAGATATTTTGGAGTACAACAGATGTTATTTAGGGACCAAGTCATGATTCAACCTCTAAGTGCCCCAAAAAGTGGACACAAGACAGAAGAAAAATCTGATTACAGGACTTGATTAAATTCAAAGTCTGAAAATGGTGTTGATTTCATGGCCTTTCCGTGTTCTCCAAATTTCGTTAAGCAACTTGAGTTGGACCAAAAATAGAAGTTGTTACAAACCCTTTGAGGCACAACATATTCAAATTTGAGGTCAATCCGACTTCGTTTGACAAGAGTTGCCACTTGATCTTTGATCGTAATTAGCTTGTTGACAGCATCAACTTTAGAGCTAATTACCCGCTAATCCGTTTATCTTTTGGCCGAGCACCCTTAATTAAGTTCGTAGACCTCTGTGAGAACAAAAACTTTGCTGCAAGCATCAATGTCCGAATCTATTGGGAATATGCCGAAAATTGGATCCCAAGCGCGGCAACCCGTCGCCCGCCAGCTGTTCGATGTGGGGCCTCAATGGCGCGACGTGGCAGCGCTGCTCTAAGCTTCCAGCTCCATTGTCGGCCACCCCCCACCTCTCCCCTTTCCGCGCTCCAGCTCCAAAAGGCGAGCACCAGAGTGCCTCACTCAATCCTCTCTCACTCCCGCTCTCCTTCTTCCTCGCTTCCTCGCTCTGAGGCGCCGCACAAAAGCGCAGAGCGCCGCCGCCATTGTTGGCCGCGTCGAGCTCCGCGTCGCCTTCACCACTGCCTTCTCGTCGCGGGCCGAGCTTGCCTCGAGGTCCTCGGCACTCTACTCCCCTTCCCCGGCGCCGTTTTCTTCTAGCCGGGAGGCCACCGGTGCACCTCGCCGCCGTGTCCTGCCGCACCCCCCCGCCGGCGCTCGTGGCCAGGTGGCCTCGGGTCATCGCAGTGCGAGCTGGGACCACCGGCAGGTGCGCTAGCTGCTGGGCTAGCCCTGGCCCCACTTCGCCGCCGCCGGCCGCTCTCCGGCGCGCCCTGGCCGGGCCGGCCATCTCCTCCCCGAGCTGCTCTGCCCGAGCTCCTCTCTGCTCTGTTCGATCAGCAAAGGAAGAAGAAGACTCCCTCTCTGTGGATGACAAGCGGGCCCCACGGTTTCAAAAGTGCGTCAAATTTTCAGGATCTGTGTTGTTGTTCAAAAATTCATATCTAGAGTTTGGGATCTCCAAAAATTATGAAACAAGTTTTGATGTGTTCCTAGTAAAGTGCTCTGCATGTTAATATAAATAGTTGTGCCATTCATGCATGTTTTTATTCTGTAGAAATTGATTAGGAAAAGTGGTTTAAGAAATTTATTAACTTGCTTTTGGCCATATTTTGAGAAATATCTGTCCAAAAATCATGATTCCAATTTTTTTAGGCTTCTAATGACATGCACTAGCTCATAAAATATAAAACATATATGTTGTTTACTGTTTTATTGGTGTTTCACATTAATCTTTTTAAATAGAAAATAAATGGTTGAATTGCTTGCTATTTTTGTATCTGAAGTTATATTGCTCCAAATGGCATAAAAATTTAATTATAGACTCTCTGTATGATTTGTAATGTATGGTTAAAATTTTATGATTTATGGTGCATGTATGACTGAGTTGTTGATTTATCTTCTTTGGTGCATATTAAGTAGATTTAAATACTTTATAAATAATATATTGTGGTAAAAATGGAAAATGATGTTCCACTACCTTTGTATGATATTGTGCTAACCTGAGAAACAATAATATGGTCATGTGTTTGAATAAAATGTTGAGTTTCACATTTATCTTACTCTCCAATGAATTGTTGCATTATAAATTTGTTTATTTTGTAATATTTAAATTATGGAACATGAGGATGTAAGATTTGAACCTTGGTTATGATTTGTAATCACCTAGCTCTCATAAAAGTTTGGGACTCATTTGAGATGTTTACCATATAACTTAAATAATTAAATAATGGGTTTTTATGTAATAATGAGTGAATAATTAAAGACAAATGAATGCATATATGTTTCTTGTGATTCCTTAATATGTTTTGGTCTGAGATGAGTCTTGTATGACCATATAATCATGTTTGGAGCTATCTAAATAGCTCATCCCTATGTGTGCTTAGGTGATAAATAAAGGAAAAGCATGCTTTGCTTATATGTTGAAAATGGCTGCAGGCATAGTCCCTGTTGATGTGATGTTTTACACATGAAAATGATGTTGCATGTAAATATTTTCTATACAAAAGTTGTAGCCAACTTATATATCTAGCTTGTCCTAAAATTTCTTGGTCATAGGCCTAATAGTTTAGGAGTTATGGCTTTTGGAAGTCTGTTGTCAGGTTTTGCCAATTTTCTGTCTAGATCTGATTGATTGCATTATTTGACTGAGTTATGCTTTGAATCACTTCTTGGGGATAACATAGAAGTTGTAGTGCTTTTCCTATAGTTTCTAAATTGTCTAGGATCATCCCTTTTGGTGGTATAAATCTCAAGTTATGATTGTTTGAGTTGGGATGACAGAATCTGTCCAAATCTGGACAGAACTGCCTTCTTTATGTTGTTTGACCTTTATATGAATTAAATCATCTGAAGAGGATAATGCCAAAGTTGTAGACAATTTTAATAGCTTTCCTGAAAGGCTTAGATCACCCTGGTTGGATGTACATAGCTTCAGTTATGGTTAAATCTTGTGCTTACTGTCCTGCTGCCCATAAACTGCTTGTGTGGGATTATGATTGCTTTGATTTTACTTTGCTTGGTGTGATTGTTAGCTTATGGTTCAGTGACTGTAGATTAACATGCCTTGTATTACTTTCTTTTATTCATACATGTGCATTGTGCATCTCATTTAGGTACGATAGATGAACACGTGGAGTGAAGGACATGATGATGGAACTAACCACAAGACGGTGTGGTGGACTAATCACGAAGGTGGAAGGACTAATCGAGTGCTTGGATGAGAAATGCTCGTCGAACAAGTGTCATCTAACAAACACTAACTTAGTGCTGAACCCCAGGCAAGCTCCGGAGCATCCCTAAGCCTCCACCTATCTCTTTTTATAAATGCACCGGTCTTTATTAAATCGTATGTTTGTGCATTTAAGTATAGGAGTTGGTTTGAAACCGTTGCTGCATATATACCTTGTCTACTATATATGTGAACCTGATACTATTACTAGACAGGTGACCGATCTTATGCTTAGCCCTGCTTAGACCGGTAGAAGTCGGGTGATTTCCTGTCATCCGCGAGAAAGTCGAGTGATTTCCTGTCATCCGCGAGTGTAGGTGGTGACTGACGAGATCCACATGGTTGGCTATATGTGTCACCATGCCACAATGAAATAATGAGAGAATCAAGGCTAGGTAGCGAGGAGCTGCATGACATGGGTCATGTTGACTTCGGTGCTGCTTACGGCTGACTAGGACTGAGGCCACCAGACATCAGTTAAGATTGAAGGACGTCGTCACATAGCTGGCCAGATAAGTCGTTCTGACCGCGAAGCCGAGTATTTCTTTCTGAGCCGAGCTTTGGTGCGACTAGGCAGACATATTCTGAAGGTAGGAAGTATGTGCAGAGACACCATTTTACCAAGGGCAGGTCAGGGACCTGATGCATCCTGGAAGTGGGTTGGTCTCTGAGAATATGGTCCCCGCCAAACTCGCGACATATTGTGTCTCAGAAGGATTTAACGGTGACCCAAGAAGCCAGTGGCTCGGCTGACAGGGTTTGTGATTGGCATGTTTTGCCAGCTGGTACAATCGATTCGAAACGCCATCTCTCCTGGTTAGTGAGAAACTGAACTGATCTTCTGGTGAGGTAGAAGTTAACAACTTGAACGTGATTAATGGTGAGATGAGGTTGATATCTGTGGATATCGGAAATCATATGGTTTTATTGATTGCTACAATATCAAGTGATTGCTTAGTATAGCTGCAAACCTTAGCTATAATAGCTGAACTGAAATCGAAACTGAATCACATCTAAAACTGATAAGTTGAGGGATTATTGTAGTAATGCTTTTTCTGCAAAAATGATGCTATCTCCTGAACTCCACCAAATAAGCCTTGCATATCCTTAAGAGTCTTTTTATTTACTTCTTGTCGGGTAAGTCTAGCTGAGTACAATTGAGTACTCAGGGTTTTATTCCCAATGTTGCAGGAGAAATGTTTTGTTGACTAAAAGAATTACTTCTATCCTTCGGAAGAGGAGGAGTAGACCATGGGCAAGGTCATGTTATCTATCTTACCTTGTTGCTGTGACTGGTCGACACTTGGCACTGTATTATGAAATTAAGCTCATGTAAAACGATTTCGTTTCCGCTATTGAACTTTTATGTAAAACTTTATCTTGTACTCTGATGTATTTGAAATATGTGTGAATCTATGTATCATGTGTATGTGTACTGCTGAGTTTCTGCGATCCTTGGGGTATGTACTGTGTAAAAGTTTGAAATCCTTCGAGATTTCACGGACTACCGGGTTTATATTGGCTCAAGTATGGCTCGATAACCGGAAAAACAACTGTCGCTATACTTGTGCTCGTATAAATTGGTCGGTTCTGTTACAGTTAAATTTTTATGAACCATGTTATAATATCATATTGGTATTTGATAATGTTATGTAAACTTGTAGAATCTTAGAAACATATTTGTGTTTGTCAAATATCATATTTATCTTATTTTGGCATCAATTATTGGTGTGTTTCATGGTTTTTCTTATAAACCGCTATCTGGCATAACTTCGCTATAGCTCCGCTATAGTTTTATAACCCCTAGAAAAAAACATACCGTTATTTACTATAACCCGCTATTTAAAACTATGCTTATGATCCATGGGTCTGTAGTATAGTATGATTACCGAGGATAGATATTTCATTTTACAATCAATGTCCCATCTCATGAACGGGAGATTCAAAAATCAAACGAAGATGCCACTAGTGCCGTAAATAAGAATTACTTTGTGCGTTTTTAATAATGCTTTTAAAAATATTTCATTTCAAAACATATATCCTTTTAAATTCTTTTTTTGAAACCATATCCTTCTTAGATTCATTCTGGCCGTGATATTATTTGCAATCATAATACAATAAAAAAAGATCAAACATGAACAAATTTGTATATCTTGAAAAAACAAATTAGAATTTTAAAATAGAGCAGTGTTTTTTTTTTCTTTGCTCGAGACATTTTCCTTCATTCCCTACCCATAATACAACCTTTTGTGCTAATTTCCCTCAAAAAAACCTTTTTGTGCTAACATTTTTCCCACGCGTGATGCAAAATAGCGGCAAAGCCCAACTACTGAAAGTCGTCGGTTGTTGTCAGCGAAGCTAACAGCCTGTCCTGCTTCGTCAAAGTTAAGCTGGACACCACTCCCGCACCAAACCAAACTAATCACCTCTTCCCGCGACCTCCTCCCCTCCCCCGGCGTACCTCCGGAGATCCACCCCGACGACCCACCACCGCCAGCCTCGGCAATGGCCGCCGCGCCGCCCACCGTAACCAAGTCCCCGCCGTCCCTGGTCCCGCCGGCGGGGCCTACCCCGGGCGGCTCCCTCCCGCTCTCCTCCATCGACAAGACCGCCGCCGTCCGCGTCTCCGTCGACTTCATCCAGGTCTTCCCTGCCCCTACGTCGGCGGGGAAGGAGGACCGGAGCCCCTCCTCTGCGATCGCGACCATGCGCGAGGGCTTTGCCAAGGCGCTCGTGCCGTACTACCCCGTCGCCGGCCGCATCGCCGAGCCCGTCCCCGGGGAGCCTGAGATCGAGTGCACGGGGGAAGGGGTATGGTTCGTGGAGGCCGAGGCCAGCTGCTCCCTCGAGGAGGCGCGGAACCTCGAGCGCCCGCTGTGCATCCCCAAGGAGGAGCTGCTCCCGCGTCCGCCGGCCCGGGTGCGCGTGGAGGACACCCTGCTGCTCGCGCAGGTCAGTCCCATTCCCATTGTCTGCTGGTTTAGTCCTTGATCATTTGGAGCGCAAGTTTTGGCCTGGATCTGAGGGGGTTTAGTGTTGGGTCTGTGGATCTGAGGCGGAAGCAGGGTGTCGACTAACGTTGACTAAGAAATCTGTGAATGGAAGGTGTGAAGCACAATGTGTCATCCACGTCTGCCTCAAAATGGACTACTAATAAGATCGATGCAATTGTTAGTGACTGTATCATTGGCCACAGATTGTTTGAGCTGATCTAGTGATCTAAGCTAACAGCCATGGATAGCAACCATCTCAGAAAACATTAGCATGCTTCTGGGTGCGTGCACTTGAGCTAAAGTGGGTGTTGCTGCAACCAGCTGCTGCAGGTGCAGATACAGTGATGTGTTGAAGGGGCTGCAGCAGCAGCACCTCACCTTAGCACTACCGATCACGATCACTGCTAGCTGCTCGCAGTCTGGTGGGGCAGGCAGGATGGTTCCTCCAGGGATGGAAGCCAAGTATATTGATTAGTATTCTATCTTTGCTGTTGCTGCCTACCTTGTTGATTAGCAGTGCATCCAGCCAAATTTTTGGCATTCACTACAGATTGTTGCCTTGTTGGTAGCAAACCCGATAACAAAATGATGAAACAACTGTTGTTTCCTTTTGCATTAGAGCAAAACCTGTATTCGGGCATCTAAAAGTTGGATGATGATCCCTGAATCTGGGAATGTCTATGTTGATCTAACCTTGCTTTGAATATTTATTTTCTAATTATGTAGTCCCAAAGTTCATTTAGATGGAAGCATATTCTATTGGAGGGTACCTGTTATTGTTGGAGCTTATGCTTAAGAAAAATAGGTTTTGGCGCATCCTATACTCAGATAACATAGCTGAATTTTGCTCGGGAAAGAAAACCTTGACCCAAGGAGAGAAATCCTCAAGGCATTGCACTTAAGGTCGAGAAAAGCCCCTGAAAGCTGGCTACTAAGCATGCGGCCAGCAAGTGCTGCGGGCGGAGCAGCAAACGCCTCATGACCATGAGGAGCACACAGCGAGGGGGCTTTCATTGTGATAACCAGGGTTTTGAGGCCTGGTTGGCAGACACACACCTAGAGATCTTACTACCATGCTATGTACATGACTGCATGTTCTCGAAATTTACACTATTTGAGGCCAGAAACATACAAAGTAAATGTCATTTTGGTCACGTACATTATTTGATACGGTTATTGACTCTGTTCGGCTGGCTGGCTGATTGTTCTGAGAGAAAAACACTGCTGAATGGCTGGCTGGTGCTGGCTGGACTAGCCAGCCGAACAGAGCCATTATCTCAAAATGTCAGGTCGCACATCCTTAGTTTGAGCACTTGGTACTTATACTCTTCTCTTCACCACCTAGTGTTCACGTTACGTATTTGTGTCTGCTACATGACCTCTGCAATGATTAGTTACCGAATTACATTTTATTTAGTTGATTCACCCAATGCTATTTTCTCTGTGTTCAGGTTACAAAGTTCACATGTGGCGGATTTGCCATAGGCATTTGCTTCAGTCACTTGGTGTTTGATGGGCAGGGTGCTGCACAATTTCTGAAAGCAGTTGGTGAGATGGCTAGGGGCCTCCCTGAGCCATCAATCAAGCCAATCTGGGCTCGGGATGCCATCCCCAACCCACCTAAGCCACCCCTAGGCCCGCCACCGTCATTCACCGCATTCAACTTTGAGAAGTCAGTTGTGGAGATCTCTCTGGACAGCATCAAGCGTGTGAAGGACCAGGTTGCAAGTGAAACCAACCAGAAGTGCTCCACTTTCGACGTGGTCACCGCCATAATCTTCAAATGTCGCGCCTTGGCAGTCGACTTTGCACCTGATGCTGAGGTTCGCCTGGGCTTTGCAGCCAGCACTCGCCACCTGCTGAGCAATGTGCTGCCCTCGGTCGAAGGCTACTATGGGAACTGTGTGTACCCAGGTGGTCTCACCAAGACCAGCCAGGAGGTGAAGGAAGCTTCACTTGTGGAGATCGTGACCGCGATCAGGGAAGCCAAGGAAGCTCTATCATCGAGGTTCCTTGACTGGTTGAGCGGCGGCGCCAAGGAGAACCACTACAACGTGTCGCTAGACTATGGCACCCTCGTCGTGACTGACTGGAGCCATGTGGGTTTCAACGAGGTTGACTACGGGTTCGGTGAGCCCAGCTATGTGTTCACCCTGAACGATGATGTGAACATCGTTCCTTCCGTTGTGTACCTGAAGCCACCCAAGCCAAAGCAGGGCATCAGGCTGGTGCTGCAGTGCGTGGAAGGGCAGCACTCTGCCGTGTTCAGCGAGGAGCTTCAGAAGCATGCATAGAGTGAGTCTATTCCATTCCACGGTGGGAATTTGTTGTATTCTGTTATGTCAAATTGCTGCTCCCGGAATTTGCTTGCAATAAGAAAGGGTTGGTCATGTTTATATTTACTTTGTACTATTATCAGCACGTTACATTACACATATGTTGAGCATTGACAGTGATGAAATAATAATAGTGTTTCATTCGACACAAATTATATCAGACTTGTTGGCCTGCTGTGAGTTCATGATGTCTCGAGTTTTAGGAATGTGTCTATATATGCCATAAGAAACCAGGCTCCAGATGAAACATTGGTTGAATTGGCACTGCTTGATGATTGATCAGCAGCAGTAAGAAGCTTCTTATTGTGTGACCAATCTCTGAATCATAAAGAAGCCAATATCTGAATCATAAAGAAACAGGCCTGACGAAACAGGCATCAAGCTCATCAAGTTCTGCCTCACCTAGTCACGTTTAGCATTTAGGGAAGAACTTGAGCTGGAGTGTCACATTTGTGAGCTGCAAAGTTGAGAAATTGTTTGGAAAACAAACTGCTGATGTGAGGTCCACTACTCCGCAACCACAGAGCCACCAACCCACTTGCCTTCTGGTCTCAGATCAGCATCGCTGACGGCTTCCGAATTCCAAATTTCCAATCAAGCGTCGAGGCCGCAGCCGGCAACAACCTCGACTGCCTTCTGGTGAGTGACTGGGTGCACGCCCCAATTCCGCTTCTTGCTGCAACTCGCACCCACCGCTCCGCCGCTCCACCAGCCGACGCCGTCATGTCTTCTGCCGCCGTCACCGTCGTGAAATCGGCTCCAGAGCTCGTCGCGCCAGCGGGGCCAACCCCCGGCGGCACCCTCCCGCTGTCCTCCATCGACAAGACCGCGGCGGTCCGCGTCTCGGTGGATTTCATCCAGGTTTTCCCCCCGGCCGCAGGCGCCGGCGGGGACCAGGACGCCGCCGTGGCCGCGATGCGCGACGGCTTCGCGAAGGCGCTGGTGCCGTACTACCCGGTGGCCGGCCGCATCACGGACGTGAGCCCCGGGGAGCCCGTCGTGGACTGCACCGGGCAGGGCGTCTGGTTCGTGGAGGCCGCTGCGAGCTGCGCGCTCGCCGACGTGAACTGCCTCGAGCGTCCTCTGCTCATCCCCAAGGAGGAGCTCCTCCCGCGCCCTCCCCCCGAGGAGAAGCTCGAGGACCTCGTCCTCATGGCACAGGTTCGATCGATCGCTTCCAGATTCCCCTGTCTGAGCCCGAGTATCCGACAACTAGGAAGATCCATATGCTCGATGTAGCCGGATCCGGGGGAGAGATCGTGAGAATTTGCGCTCTTCCTATACAGGTGACCAAGTTCACCTGCGGCGGGTTCGCGGTCGGGATCTGCTTCAGCCACCTGGTGTTCGACGGGCAGGGCGCGGCGCAGTTCCTCAAGGCGGCAGGCGAGATGGCGCGAGGGCTGCCGGCGGCGCCGTCGGTCGCGCCGGTCTGGGACCGCGACGCGATCCCGGACCCGCCTAAGCTGCCGCGCGGGCCCCCGCCGTCGTTCACGGCGTTCAGCTTCGTGACCCAGGTGGTGGAGATCTCGCCGGAGAGCATCGCGCGCATCAAGGACGAGTTCAGGGGCGCGACGGGGGGGCAGGCCTGCTCCACCTTCGACGCCGTCACGGCGGTGGTGTTCAGGTGCCGCGCGCTGGCGATCGCGCTCCCCGACGACGCCGAGGTCCGGCTCGGCTTCGCCGCCAGCACGCGGCACCTCCTCCACGGCGTGCTGCCGTCGGTGGACGGCTACTACGGCAACTGCGTGTACCCCGTCGGCATCACGCGGAGCAGCGGGGCGATCCGCGAGGCGTCGCTCCCGGAGGTGGTCGGCGTGATGCGGGAGGCCAAGGAGGCGCTCACCACGCGGTTCACCGACTGGATGCGCGGCGGCGCCAAGGACGACCACTACAACGTGCCGCTGGACTACGGCACGGTGACGGTGTCGGACTGGAGCCGCGTCGGGTTCAACGAGGTGGACTACGGCTTCGGCGAGCCCGGGTACGTCTTCACGCTCAACGACGACGTCAACATCGTCGCGTCGGTGATCTACCTCAAACCGCCCGCGCCCAAGCGCGGCATCCGGCTCATGCTCCGCTGCGTTGAGGAGCCTCACGCTGCGGCGTTCGCCGACGAGCTCGCCAAGTTCGCCTAGATCATTGGGCTATTATTTGCTTAGCAATGGCCACGTGTATCCTCATCTTTTATAAATAAATAGTAGTATATCTATACTTCACTGGTGTCAGACTCTCATTGTCAACGGCATTGTTGGATGCAAACGGCGGGTACTTGCCTCGTGCCAGACTTGCTTGCTAAGATTACATCCAGCGGATTACCAATATCTTAATTTTTCTCAAGAGTACATACAATACAAGTGATCTCTCCATTTCAACCTATAAGTTATTCTAGCTTTTCAGACATAATGTGTATATCTACATACATAGCGAAAACAAAAGAGTAAAGCTAGAATTTGAATGTAGAAGGACCGATAATACTAACGATAATCAAACAAGATGAAATACAGAAACATAGTCACTCGCATGCTAATACAATGACAACGTTACTCTACACAAGGATGGAGGATTGACACTGTGAAGAACACCACACCTTCACCAGAAGGTCACAAAAGACCTCAAGCGCTTTAGATCGCTAAGATATAAGAGCAACATGACCTAATAAATCTCTCGAAGATCCCAAGCTCTAAGGTCTAAACCTCACAAGGATGCATTGTAGTGTATATCTTAGCCTAGAATTTGATCTACAATGTCTCTATAGGGTGGATGGTGTGTAGAAGTACTTGCTCTAACTCTAATAGCCTTGGGGCAATCTGAGCAATGCAATACTACCAACCAAATGTAAACAGTACGAGTATTTTTCCAACCAAATGACCGAAGGGCTTCAATATAGAAGTATCCAAAGAGAAATGCACTGTATTCACCAAAGTTAGCTAGGCGCTAGGCGGAATCTAGACACTGACCCTCAGTCTAGCGCCTAGGCGGGACTAATTGCGCATAGGCGGTTCCTAGACGTTTTGGCAATATAGGAGAGGTCAGTGCTCATGGAATAGGAAGAAAATGAAAAATGACCATCTAAGGTCCCAACTCTCCCACGGTCATCTTATCTCCTCCCCTCCCCTCCCCTCCTAGCCTCTCGGTTCCTGTTTCTCTCTCCCTCTCGAAGTCTGCCCGCACGTCTGCGGCTGTCGCTCGCCCGCGCCGCCACCAGCGCCCGACATCACCTCCTCCCCCACCGGTCATCGCCGCCGACACTACCTACTCCCCTACAGTCGCCGGACGTCTGCGCCGTCTACACGCGTCGCTGCCTTGACGGATCTACCCACCGCCACCGCCTGATGCCGCATCTTTCCCCACCAGCCGCTGCTGCCGCACAGAGCTCCTTCCCCATCATCGCCTGACCTCCGCGGCGCCCCACGCGTGCCTGCCTTGGTGGATCTGGTCGCCTTTCGCCGGCAACAATGGGGCAGCTGCCTAGGTACCCGCCTACCCACCTAGGCGAGGCAGACACCCTTCGCCTACGGACTAATCGCGCCTAGGCGACCGTCTAGGAGCGTCTAGCTAAACTATGGTATTTACTCTGAAGATTTAGTATCCACACCGTATTCATTCCGAATACTAAAATTTAGATATATATGATGTCGACCTACTAATTGAAGGGCGTCCATATCCAAAATAAATGTACTAGATTGGAATATGAAGATTTAGTATACATACCCTATTCTTATCTGAAAAGTCAAATTTGGATATATGCTATGTCGATATGTGCGATGCCAAAATACATGTAACAAAAATCTAAATCCAAGGTTTACTATAACTATTTGTATCTATATTTATATCTACTACTAATAACGAAAGAGGCAAAATTTCTCTTCACCATTTTGTCTTCCACCTTCCCCTACCTACTCGGGCACTCTGTGTCTTGTATGTGATTCATGGTCACAACTCATACTCATATAAGTTAGAACGACTTGCGACTAGTGATGATAAATACAAAGTCCACCGATTTCAATACGTATATATCTATACATATTAATAAAGTGAGGAGATTTCCGGCTCATTTTTTTCGTTCAACCTTCTTTATTACCCATGCACCAACCTTCTTTTAACTCCCGTGCACTATTATTAGACTGAGGCAAAATTTCCGCAAAAACTCCCGAAGACTTCTTTTTGTGTTTAGCTTGGACTGTACCGGGACTCTTAGCTTTTCCTGCCTCCCCGTACTGCACTGGGACTCCACCTATAGCACAATGCACTCTCCCTTCCGTATCTATTTTGTTTGCCACCGGTGGAACCGTCCACGACACAAAAAAAAAGATCGCTCACCCTGCGTTCCGGAAATCAAAACTTGTTGCACCTATGACCCGGGTCTGGTGCACGAGGTAAGAGCCAACTGCTACCCTAATGGACTATATAAGACGTGTACTGGTTTAGTTTTGTATGTTCGGTTGACATTAGTACCATATGGTAAAGTGAGAAAGGGCAATCAGGTGAGATGCAAATAAAACAAGAGATATTCTACTAATAAAACTCATATTCTTTTGGCAAAAGAGATGTTGATACGCATGTCAAACACGTATAATAATTAAGTTTTTTTAGATTTTTTTCTAGATTGGTTACGAAACCAATTTAGTTAAAGAAATTTTATTTTGACACTTTCTAGCTGCAACAGTCGCTAAATAATAATTACTTTTTTTTAGATTGGTTACGAACCAATTTAGTTAAAGAAAAATTATTTGGACTCACTTCAGCTGCAACAATCATTAGCAATTGAGTTAATAAAAATTTATTTTAATTGTTAATAAAATTTTATTTTAACACTCTCCCGTTATAATGCACGGGTACTTTTGCTACTACATATCTTATATATAACCCAAACTTATGACCCGCGGTCACACGAGTTAAAACAAATCACATTTTAGCAATTGTATATAAAACTTAGATTCGTATACATATTGGGTTTGTTACACCCCTATCGTACCTAATCCATCCAAACTCAACCTATTGAACTAGCCTCTTGCCAAAAAAGAAAAAAAAAACCCATTGAACTAGCCTATTAAACGTTTGATTTGTTCCTCATACATACTCCCTCCGTCCCATAAAAACTGTCGTTTTAAACTTTTCAGAAACTGTGTTTGACCATCCGTCTTATTCAAAAATTTTGTACAAAATACAAAACCAATAAATAAATATTAAAGTGTCTCTAATGATATAGAAAATCACAAAAAGATAAATAATATTTATATAAAATTTTCAAATAAGACGGATGGTCAAACGTGATGTCTGAAAAGTCTAAAACGACAGTCTTTCTGGGACGGAGGGAGTACTCACCATGGCTAGAGTACAAATTTAGGTGTTGGTGAAATAGTGATCATTTTTATATGTGAAATTCATTTATCAAATTCCTTAGCAGCGTAATATAGTTCTTTTCGCTTCAACTTATAAGCGCTTATTTTATCTTTTTTAGCTATATAAGAGTATTTTTCTCTTATAAGAAATTAATATAAATAAGTATAAATCAATATTAGCTTTCTGCTTCAGCTTCTGTAAACAGCGCCAGTGATTTGGTTGTCACGGTGACTCGTAGGAGGATGACACTCCCCACGGGCTCTTTTGGTGGTGTTTTACGACCTGACGGAACGTTTTCGAGTTGTATGCACGCCAAAGCAACGTCCAAACTCAACGATATCCTTCCTCGGAACCAGGGGCAAGCTAGAAAGAAGAAAAATAAAAACTTTGGGCCTGGCAGACGCCCAGCGCGCTCGCCCGCCGCCCCGCGAGCTCGAACCGTCGAACGCCGCCCCGCCGGCCGCCGCCCAGCGCACTCGCCCGCCGGCCGCCGCCCCGCGCGCTTGCCCGCCGCTCAGCTCGCCCGCCGCCCCGCTCGCCCCGCGCGCCCCGAGGCCGCCCTGACGTCGCCCCGCCGCCCCGCGAGCTCGAACGCCGAACTTGGAGGTGCGGGAGAAGAGGACCACGGCGGCGGCGACCTGCAGGACCGAGCCGGAGCCGGCTTCTCTCCATCGCTGCCACCTCGCGCCCCACCGTCGCCGTCGCCGTGCCGGTGGAGGGAAGACGGAAGACGAGAGGTATGGCGGGCTTCCCACGGGAGCTGGTGGTTCAGCGCATCCAGAGCTTAGTGGAGGAGGGATTCTGGGACGCGCTCCGCCGCCTCAAGCTCGATGTCCTTGGCACCGACGACTCCCCCCTTTCAGTCACCGGTACGCTCGCCCACAACCCCCTTTCTTCGCTGTTTGTTCGTAGAAATCGCGATTCAGGGCACGGAGCGAATGCTGATCCCATGCATTTGCGTGTCCACTTCCGGGCTTCCGTAGAGCCGCCTAAGTTGCTTGCCGGGGGTTCGCCGGAGTGTGGTTGCTAATTACTCTTTGCGCTCTGCTGTGCCTGCTTTTAACATGCAAATTTTGACTCCGAGGATGAAAAGTTTCATCGTAAGAAATAATTCATTTGTGTTTCAATAATCATAATTTAGACACATATTAATTAAGTTAATATAGTTGTTTATGGACTATATTTGTATATTATAGTTGTCTATACGAGAGAGATACTTATGTGTTTAAACGAGTTGAAGAGCGTGGTATAAGTTACAAAGTAAAAACAGTAGCATTATGGTCATTGATCAATAGAATTAAATTCCATCTCCCAACCTATATTTTGAGGTAGACCTCTATGTGAACTTTAGAAAGTGATGGAATGTCACGTTCCAAGTCAAATAGCCTAATTTATTAAGTAGATTTCAATTTCTCCAAATGAAAGGACCTAAATGGCCCCTATTTTTATTGACAGTGCGCTAGACTAGAGATCTCTGGATGAGCTAAATAGTTTCTTTTGAAATATTAGGTTATTATACTCCACGCCAGCGTCGCCCGATGGCAAGTTTCTTCAACCTACGGTCGGGATCATTGGTGCCGCCATCTCACAATTCTGTTGGCGACAGAAACAATTGCCCAGTCCCAGGGACCCTCATAAACACTAACAACATGAGGGGATTCCAAAACCTAAATAGAGAACAGCTTCTGAAAGCAGAAGCAAAGAAGGTATGGTTGACGTGGAATTTGCAATTGTTTACACACTTCTTTTACTTGCCTGGTTCTAATTTGTATGTGGGCCCAGATCTTGCACGACATTGTGTCTGGTAAAGTAGAAGAGGATCCTTCTGTTCTACTTAGGTTCCTTGTGACATCATTTGCCGATTTGAAGAATTGGAAGGTCTATTACAATGTTGCTTTCCCCTCATTGGTTTTCAACTCAAGAATGACCCTCCTCAAACTGCAACTTGCCTCAAAAGCGCTCACTAAAGAAGAGGTCATGTTCATGTGCAACCTAGTATTAACAACACTAGTTTCTTTGTTTGATGTTCTCAGTTGGTTCTGAAATCTGTTGTTTTGATCCTGCAGGCAGCATCCATGTATATATCATTGCAAAAGTGGCGTGCTTCTAGTGAAACAACAGGTTTTATAACCATGCCTAATAGCAAATGCATATGCTTGACATCATATTATTAATTTGTTATGTTGATCTGATGTTCTAATTCATTGTTGCAATGGATTAACATCTCTGCAGTTATTCCATTCTTTCTGGTTAGCATATCCTCAGATTCCTCTGCCTCTATAAGACAACTTAAGGACTGGAAAGAGTGTCAGGGGAACTATCAAAAGGTATGTTTATGCTCCATTTGATCATCTAGACTAGCCCGAAGTTAGGTAACTCCTTTAGAAGAATATCTGTTTTTTTTTACTCTTCTTCATGTATATCTTTGCGTGAAGTAAATTCATTGCTTTGCTGTTGCAGCTACTATTTGGATTTTATGATCATGGATGTCGCTCAGATTGCCCTGGCTGGGTTATTAGAAATTATGTTGCCTTTCTGAGCATCCGATGGAAGATTGAGAAAGTCCAGTTTTTCTGCTACCGTGAATATAAAGGGAACCCTGATCTAGAACAGTCCCTCATTGGTGAAGCATCATTTCCATCACCTTGTGGTATAAATACGGTGGATTTAAATGCCATTTCGCACTTTCATCTATGATTTGTGCATTTGTAACACTGGCTGTTACTACAGGTTGGGATGACCCTGATTTTCTACCTGATGCTATTGGATGGGAAGGAATAAACCCAGGGAAGGGAACAAAAGAAATGAAACCAAAAGAAATAGATCTTCAATCAATGAATCCAGCAAGGTGGTTTTATTATGTATTTTGCTTTCAAGTTTCAATATAATCAACAGTGCATAAAAAACTATCTCGATTGTTTATTTCGTGCAGTCAGGATGAAGAAAAACAATTGATGCACTTAAAGCTTATGGGGTGGCGCCACTTTCCTGTGAATATAGACAGGTTATCTCATGTTCGAGTTCTTCTCTTGGGTGCTGGAACTCTTGGATGTGAAGTTGCTCGGCTTCTTATGGTTAGTGCTTTGAGCTGGTACTAGATTCCTATTCGTAATACATCTAACAGATTATATGGCTTTATATCCTGCTTCTAATTTATGTTGGCAACCGTTTCTTTTTTCAGACCTGGGGTGTACGGAAACTAACGATTGTTGATAGTAATAGTGTTGCAACGTCTGACCTTGTCAGGCAATCACTCTACATAGATAAGGACTGTGGAGTTCCAAGAGTAACTGCAATAGTTCCACATCTAAAAGAAAGATGTCCTGCAGTGGTGAGGACAGCTTTTTACTTGAAACATATGCTCTCGAATTATCGCTGTGGATAAATGATGGTGATTGCTGTCATGCAGGAGGTTGAAGGCATTCAAATGGAGATACCGGTGCCTGGGCATCCTCTTTCTTCCAGCAAAATGGCAAGTGTGCTTGATGACTGCAAGCATCTGCAAACATTAGTGGCTGCCAATGATGCAGTCTTCTTGTTAACTGACACATGGGAGAGCAGGTGGCTTCCAACTCTTCTCTGTGCAAGTGAAAACAAGGTAAAGCTGAACACAGTATCCATTGGTTAAGGACCTTTTCAGCTGTTCTCATACAGCAATGTCTAAGTACTTAGCCTATGGCTGGAGGAGGAATCCAGATAGATTAAACACACGTCTTAGTTACAAAAATTACTCTTAACCTCTACTTTTTCACTGTATATAGTGCTGATATTTACTAAGGATGTGTTATACTTCCACTGCAGATTGCTATTAGTGCAGTATTAGGATGTGACAATTACCTTGTTATGCGACATGGTGCTGGACCAGGAACAAGTAGGGGTACAGATGAAGTGATTACTCAGATAGAAAATTTGTCCACAGAAGATGCTCCTGGTCATCAAAGATTGGGCTGCTGTTTCTGCAATGATGCCCTTATTAAGGTACATGTTCTCCTGTTGTTTCTGTTTTATACTTTTTTATTGGCCCTTCATGTTCAGTTTTATTCTTTTGCAGCCAATTCCTTATGAAACACTACCTGGACTTACTTCAGTTGTATCTGGAAAAGCAGTGGAGCTCTTTGCTAGGATGTTACATCACCCTGACGAGTAAGATGCCTTAAAGATTATTGCTGAGTCCAACTTATGTGTGCGCAGCATTGATAGGGATGATTAGTTTTTTTACAGACCTGAGTATTTAAGTAGTTAGGGAAGTTTGAAAAAACTTATTCAGTCCACCATCTGGTTCCGTAAGCATCATACCCTTTTGCAGGATACATGCCCCAGGCGATATTGCTGGTATGGAAACAGAACATCAGCTTGGTCTATTGCCGCATCAGCTACGAGGATCACTACCAAAGTGTGGTTTATCTATGGAACTGAGCAATTCCTCGGTCAATTGTACTGCATGTTCTGTTGCTGTAAGTAAATTCAACCACATGACATCACATTCCCACAATTTTATGGCTTCTAATGTTACTCCATGGTAAACATTCCAGGTATTGTCAGAGTATAGAAGAAGAGGATTGGATTTTGTCATGCAGGCCATCAACTATCCAACATATCTGAAAGATTTTACAGGCATTTCTGATTTGAAAAGGCCAGATGCTTGTCCTAAAATACCAGCCAGCATCTCTGTAAATTCAGACAAGATTTCTGATGTCCGGTGTCTACTATTGGGTGCTGGAACTCTTGGATGTGATGTTGCTCGCATTCTTATGGTCAGTGACTCAGTATTGTGAGTGATGTTACTTTTATGTTAAAATATAACATCTACTCATACACTGGTGGAAACCAACTTTGCAGGACTGTGGTGTACAGAAGCTAACAGTAGTTGATAGTGGTCGTGTAGTTGTGTCCAATTTAGCGAGACAATCACTCTATACTTCTGATGACCGTGGTGCTCCAAAAGCAACTGCGATTCTTAGGCATCTAGTGGAGAGATGTCCTTCAGTGGTGAGTCTTCAGTCTTCACTTCGTCGCCCTTAAAACTATACTACATTTTTTTACTGTTTTCTCATCTTAATAAATAAGTACCATGCACTCATGTAGGATGCACAAGGCATTAAAATGGAAATACCTATGCCTGGGCATCCTGTGTCTCCGGGTGAAGCAGCTGGTATGCTCGAAGATTGCGAGCGCCTTAAGGAATTAGTGGCTTCCCACGATGCTATCTTCTTATTGACTGACACAAGAGAAAGTAGGTGGCTTCCAACTCTCCTCTGCACCAATGAAAACAAGGTGAACCGCCTAGGCATCCTTGAATAATGTAGACCTTGGAATGTGTTATATGCTAATGCCTCTGCACTGCAGATTGCCATTACTGCAGCATTAGGGTATGATAGTTACCTTGTCATGCGGCATGGGGCTGGTCCTGGCATAAGCTGTGAAGCTTCCAGTGTGGCCACTGCCACAGATAAGCTGTCCACAGAGGATGCCCTGGGGCGTCAAAGGCTGGGGTGTTATTTCTGCAGTGACGTCATTGCTCCTGTTGACGTAATGTTCCGTGTTTTGGAGATCGTACTTGCTTTGCTTTTAATATGTTACCTACTACAATCATGGCATTATGTTTGATGCAGTCAGTTTCCAATCGGACCCTGGATCAACAATGTACAGTGACTCGACCTGGGTTGGCCTCTATTGCATCTGGACGCGCCGCAGACCTTTTCAGAAGAATGTTACATCATCCAGATGGGTAAGCAACTGAGCACCTGCTGGAAGCTAGATCTATACCATGACTTCCTTTGTTATCATTTCCAAGGAACGTGCTAACTGTATCCAGTGAACATAGAGCAAGGAAATCTGATAAATACTTCTACGTGTTGCAGGATACATGCTCCAGGAGAGATTGCTGGTACAAGCAGTGGTCATGAGCATGGCCTATTACCTCACCAGATGCGTGGATCACTATCACAATACAACTTATTAACCCTGTTAGGCTATTCCTCGAGTAATTGCACGGCATGTTCCAATGCGGTATGTATACTTTCTAGTTTCTACCCTTGCACAACATGCATGTTTAGAGTCTCTGCATGTCTGTTGCATGTACAGTCTGTGTTAGCTTGTTAGCCTATGCTAGTCAGTAGGGTGTGCGTTGCACCCGTCTAGTTAATGGCTGGGGTTATGGGGCATTATCGAATAAGCCTAGTGCAGCAAGTAGTTAGCTGCTTGCATGGTTAGTTGGGCTTGTTATGAGGCCTGGCTTGATCAGGGCACGTGAGTGGACCGTTTCATTGCGGCTTACGCTGATGCAGGCCTGCGTGTGCGAGATCAGGGCAATTGATACATGCTCCCTTGCGCATGCTGGCAGTAAGCTGGAATATGAGTCGAGTACTCGGCATGGTCGTTGCTTTAACTAATAATACAAAGAAGAGAAAAGGCATGCGTCGCCACAAATACCTAATCTCTCGTGTCTGTGTTTGCGTAGCTTCTGTTTTAGTTCTGAGAGTGCTCGGGTTTGTTGTCATGTGAGTTTCATCCTTTTCCGGTTCCAACAATGTAAACGATACTAACGTTTGCTGACAGCTATGCTACCGATCTGTTATTTGATTACATGCAAAACATCACAGGTATTGTCTGAATATCGGAGGAGAGGAATGGATTTTGTGATGCAAGTAATCAATGAACCAACTTATTTGGAAGACCTAACCGGCCTCACGGACTTGATGAAATCCGCATCTGACTCACAGGTGGAGTGGGTAGATGAAACTGATGAAGACGATTTCGTCGAGGTCTGACATGGTTTTGATGACTGTAAATATCATTTCCTACTATTTATGATAAAAGAGATGACAAAATGACGTCATGGAATGACTCGTCTCAACAATACGAAGCAATCAAGCAACCACCCTATAAACACTTCTGACATCCATTCACGTTGCTAGCTTTTTATATACTTGTAACGCACAAAAACAAGTCTAGCCAAATACTGCTTAATTTTCCGCTTGGCTCGATGTTTATAGTTCTGTCGGTTCGATGTTTGTTTCTGCATTGGCTCGGTGTTAAATTGAGAGTTGGAGATGTATTGATAACTGAATGTTTAATGCGTTCGCCTTGCTTGCATAAGGCTGGAGGTAGCTCCCTTGGCTTCTCTCTTCCTTCTCCTTCCTCCTTGTCTAGGGAGACATGGGGCATCTCTTGCTTTCTCTCTTCCTCGTCTACGGACACATGGATGGTAGCCTCTCTTGCTTTCTATCTTCCTCCTTCCTCCTTTTCTACGGAGACATGGGGCATCTTCTTGTTTTTTCTTCCTCATGTCTACGGGACATGGGCGGTAGCCCCTTCTTCCCTCCTTGTCTACGGAGACAAGGGGTGTCCTCTTGCTTTCTCTCTTCCTTGCTGCCCCCGACACCGTCTTTATTGATCTCCAAGAATAGCTGAGATAATAAAGATTTATTTGGTACAACTACAACTTATAAGATGCTTACGGCTACAATAAGCTGAAACGGACAGTCAGACATGATGCTTTTTTTAGCTTATTTCAGCCACACTTATTCTTACCGCTCACTTGCACTAAAAAGGAGAAGCTGGATTAGATCAGCCTATTTTGACCATTGCTTTTACTCTATTCGTGCAGCTTAGGCCTTATTTAGTTCCTCAAAACCTTTATACGCTATCACATCGGATATTTAGATATATGCATAAAATATTAAATGTAGACTAAAAAATAACTAATTATACAGATTGCATGTAATTTATTATATGATTTTTAAGTCTAATTAGTCTATGATTGAATAATATGGTACTATATTAAACATCTACTAATGATAGGTTAATTAGATTTAATAAATTCGTCTTACGGTTTACGAAGAAAAACTATAAATTTTTTCCTATTGAAATCCGAACGAGCCATGCGATATTCTATATAACATACAATATCCGATTTTTTTTTCCCGAAAATTCATACGATATCCGATATGACACCTTCAAAAACTTTAGGCCCTGAAACTTAAGGCACTAACACTAAACACCAAGGCCTTATTTGGGAAGCGCTTCTCGTATTGTACGAGAACGGGGCTATATATCTCCATGGCCCGAATACAAAATCTGACATGCTACGTCAAAAGAAAAGGTACAAAGTTTATCCATGTATTTGTATAATAGTTTATGATATTGAAGCTCTCTATACACGAACACATTGCCGGCAGAAGTCACAGCTGATTGAAAGAAGATAAACCAAAAATGAAAATGCGGTCTCAGTAACATTCTGTATGTACAAGATACAAGATATCACCCAGCTGCCTGGAAGTCCCCGAAGTCGTCATCCACGGTTTCTTGCTCTATCTTCTCTGCAGCAGCTGGTAGCTCCGGAGCAGGTTCACCTTTGGAAGGGAGAACGCTTCTGCTGATGGGTTCAGCAGCTGGTTGCTCTTGGGGAGGAAATTCTGCTTTGAAAGGCGAAGCAGCGACTCCAGAATCTGTTGGAGAGACAGGCGAAGGTGGTGGTGGTGGGAGTTTAAGGGAGACGGGGGCCTCCTTGGTGTTTGTCTTTTCGTTCACTGATAGCTTATTTAGGCCTTGCTCAAAAAATGTCGATTTTGTCTTGGTGCCAGTTTCTTTCTGCACAGAATAAAAGCAAAGCCAAACACTCAGGAAACATTACACAAAGATAAATTTAGCTATAAAAATTGAATGAAAGGGACACATGCACATCACTGCAAATACCCTTCAATGCAGTACACGAGCACTCAATTTTTTTTTTTCAGGTTCCTATGCAAGAGTAGTTCAAAGCCTCAATTAAATATATCTATGGCTATGCAAGGATATATGCTACTCCAATGCCATAAGAGGGAACTATGTGTAAACGGAACTGAGATTAGAAGTGGCTGTGCATTTACATGAAAATATTCTAGATAAACACGGCATAGATTGACCATGTCTTTTTAGATACTTATAGATTGACAAGGAACCAATGATCCAACAGTTTATTGCTATCTATGCAATGAACATATCCACCTAACGCGGCACCACATGCCATTGCTTGAGCAACCGAGGATACTATAAAGCAAAATCCAATATTCTAGTTCTGCAGACCTTAGAAGACAATTTCTCATCAACAGGCTCTCTGATTTCATTCTCTTCCAGAAAAATTTTAGATGAAGTCTTACATTTTTAAGCTGAAGTACCAATGTCTCCCCTTCTTTGAGGCTGTAATCCACTGATGATTGCTTTTCATAATGTTGAACCATCTCTTCAGCGGCCCTCTTCTTGTTTAAATATCTTTGATAATGTAAGAGAAGAACAAATCATAGAGGAAAACTAGTGCATCATACAAATAAGATACTGGAGGCATAATCACAAAAATGATGATAGCAGGAAATGAATTGGATTCCTTGTTGAAAATATAGAAATATTTTATAGAACTCACATTAAAACATGTTTGCCAAATAACTAAGATCTGACTGCATGGGTAGAGAATCAAATAATCAGATGTTGAAAGGTCTCGGAAAAAAATCTATATTCTATCATGTACGAAAATCAATAGTCAATGGCCATACCAAATAGAATTCCACATATAGAACTCATAGACATTGAGGAATCGCACAGGGGAAAAAATCACGTGATTCTGCAAATTATGAGATTCATAACATGTTTGAATGAACAGAAGGATACTTCATATGATCATGTAGAGCAGCTTGGAAGTCATATGCTTCAGGTCTTTCCCGGAAGCCTAAACCTATGAAAGCATGACGCTGACGCCCATCTGAAGTTCACGATAAGATTTGTCATGCTAATATATCACCCAACATGAGACTGAAGTGGCCACACCAATTCAACATCAAGCACCAAGTGCTATGAATCCTCAAGACCTCAACTCAACACTAACCACTAAGTAGAACATTAAGGCAAAAGTAATATCATAGAGCCCATGAAAGAGACAAGGAACTGAGGGTGTGGATGTACGCCCACAACACCTAGGTTCAAGTCCTAGAGGTGAATATGAGTGCTTATTTTCTTCTCTTAATACGAATATAATAAAGCCACCTATTCCTTTTAAGATTGACCTTGTTTTATCAATAGAGTGTTTCCTGAACTAAACAAGGTTTTTACAAGCTGTGGCAAATGAAGGATCCATATGGTGTGCAGCTGAAGCAATGAATCTCTTGAGTCTTGCGCTCAGTTTTCTTTGGGCATTGCCTAAATGGGTCATTTATACTATGCCTGTGGTGCATATGATGTATTGTTAAATGTTAAGGGTGTGGATGTACGCCCACAACACCAGGTTCAAGTCCTCATTGAGGTGAATTTGACTTCTTATTTTCTTCTTAATACTAATATAGTAAAGCCACCTATTCCTTTTAGGATTGGTCTAGATTTGTCAATGGAGTGTCTCCTGAACCAAACAAGGTTTTTTAAGCTGTGACAAATGAAGGATCCCTTATGGTGTAGAGCTGAAGCAATAAATCTCTAAGTATTGAGTACAGATTTCTTTAGGTAATCCCTAAATGGGTCATTTATACTATGCCTGTGGTGCATATACTGTATTGTTAATGTTATTAATGGGCAGTTACGGCCTGTGAACTAACAAACTATTTTCTAGTTTATTAATGAAATGTCAGATCCTTATGTGTGTTTGAGAAAACAATAGAAAGACAGTCATCACCTATATTCTCTTCGACGCGTAGTACAAAATATCTGCAAAAAAAAAATATTCAAGCAGCAAGAATCATGTCAGGCTCTGCTTATAATCTTCAAATATTTTTCTTATGGATAGTGGAAAATACACAAGGACATATTTAATTTTATGATTAGATTATATTTTGTCGCAGCGCTAGATACAGACCTGCTGCTATCAATTACAGGTTCCACCGGATGTGGTTCACCCTCTCTGAGAAATGCCCTAGCGTAAAGCTCCCCTGAAACACATTCACTGAATCAACAGTTCAATCTGTGATGACCAAAAAGGAAACTGACCAAAAGCACTAAAATGACTATAATACCCGTGTTCTTATCTTCCAGTTTAATGATGCATTCCTCTCCCTTGCTGACAACCTTAAGCGCCCCTTCCCATGCCCATTTATTGACATTCCACTCATCCGCCCTGGATTTTTACCACGAGTTCAATCTATTATTTGCATGGAACAAATTAATCCCCAACTTGTACTGAATCAGGAAGGAGTAAGCGCAGTCATGAAATGAACCACTACAATGGTCTCTGAGCAAATGTGGGGAAGCAACTAAGCATAGGTGAAAAGATCATTAGCTCATAGCACTGACAGCCACTCCTAAGTCTACACTGTGTCTGCTTCATCCAACCAGGACCCAGGCATAAAGAACTGCATTCCAGATCCTAGCAAGTCGACTACCAAATCCTTGGTGAGACAAAGAAGTGCACCTGTAGGAGGCAGCCGTCTTCCTCGGAGGTATCTGCGCATAAACCCCACAATCAAATTAGGACGGTTCAGACGAGCTTTGCCGCCCAAACCTGCAGAGGAGAGCTGGCATGGGCAGAGCACAGGATACTACCTACTCCACTACAACTATATCCGTGAGAAAGAAACAGAAAAGAACACGAAGTGTCGGGGGGGCAGGGCAAGAGGGACGAACCAGGTAGACGTAGCACTCGGCGACCTGGAACAGCACGAGCTCCAGCGGCTCGGCCTCCGCCGGCGGCTGCTCGTTGCCGCCGCCGGTCGCCATGGCGCCGGCCGCGGAGGCGCCGGGAGCTCAGCGGCGAACCGGCCGTGGAGTGGGGGCGGATCGTGCCGAGCGATGCAGGGGACCCGGGCGGGATCGGGAAAGGCTTAGGGCGGGATCCGAACGCGGCGTGGCGGAGCAGCGAGTCAGGTCGTCGAACCAGAGGAGACGGAGCAGCGAAGAAACGATGCGGGGGTAGGATTCTGGTGCGGGATCGGGCCTCGCGACGGCAAACGGTTTGGTAGTCAGATGGACCACTAGTGCAGTCATATGCTTGCTCTTTGGGGCTGTTTGTTGTGCTGCAACCTCGGAGGCTAGAGTTCATGTTAATTTCAATCCCCAACGAAAAAAAAAACACTACTGTGTCCTTCAAATTACTCATCCTCCGTCCTGTTATATAAGACATAAACCATTTTTTTATTCATGTCTCATAATATAAGACGTATGTTAATACAATAAAACGACACAATAATACTAGTGATAAGAAAGACAATTAAATATATTCATCGGTCTTTGAACCAAAGGTGGTTACGCCTTTATTTTGAGACGAAGTATAATTTACTAGCAAACGTGTCCATACGTTATAATAGGAGATAAAAACTATCAAATGTTCATAGAAAACGAAAATAGAAATGCTACATAACTACTCCCCCTATTGCAAATTATAACACATTCTGATTTTTCTAGATATACTGGTTTTCTAAGTGTGTATGAAAAAGTAAAAACTATGAATCTAAATATTTATATCCACTTTCTGTTACCTCGCAAACTGTAACTACATCCTCTGTGTCTCATGGTGTGGATTCACGACCCATGTTCCTGTTGTAATAAGTTACAATGAAAAGACACATTTGCTAATATATGTTATATAAGAAAGGAAAAAAAACCTCTCTTGTATTTTTCTATCTCACCTTCCACTAACTACTCGGTAGTGGAGAGTTTCTTCCGTTCTACTTTGTTTGACTTTCCAAACCATACTCACTCTACGTTTCATATGTAATATGGACTCATGACCCATACTTATACCAGTTAGAATAACTCGTATGTAGCGATGATGGATACAGAGTTCGAGTTCACAATATATTAAGTCACGTCCTACATATCTCGCATATGACCTGGAATTATGACTTGTGCTCATATTTGTTAGATGTAACAGAACCGTCTAAATCACATGGCCCACAGGCAACTGTCATTGTCACTAATGACTTCTGACAGCCGGGCCCATGTCCCAGATGATCTAGAAGGATCTGCCGGGCTACATAAGCACCCGTATTCTCCGACAGGATCCCATTACGAAGCCATTACAGGATTACAATATTTCATAATAAAATACATCAGAGTAAAAGCGCGGAAAGATTATAAAGTACTTAGATTACAAACCAGTTGTCCAAATAAAATTTAAGTGCAGTTATTACAAACCATAATTAAAATTCGGTAGCAATGGGACAACAATACAACATACTTAGATAATTGATACACGAACCCTGCCCATGGGTTCAACTTTACTCTTCCTCACTTACTTCCTGCATGATTGTCACA
The DNA here is from genome assembly GCA_038502445.1 of Eremochloa ophiuroides. NCBI lineage: Eukaryota > Viridiplantae > Streptophyta > Magnoliopsida > Poales > Poaceae > Eremochloa > Eremochloa ophiuroides. The sequence continues at coordinate 54,968,370 of JAHLJS010000006.1, read as the reverse complement.
CAGCAGGGGGCGAGACAAAACTCAGACTGCTGGTTTCCTGCAATAGGGGTTAACAAACCCTGAGTATTGGGGTACTCCGCAAAACTTACCCGACTAAAGAAAAAGGAATGAGACTCAGGAATGCAGACTGAGGGGAGTCAAGATAAGGCTTTAGCAAGAGTCAAAATATTTTGCGGAAAAGCATTACTAATTCTGTTTTCAGTATTTTAGTCAACATTATTATAATCAATATCAATAGTTCTCAATTCTTTCACATATATCCTTCAATTCTAATTACTTATTCATTCTCAAAAACATCCTAGTTCCGAACCACTTTTCGAGGTAAGTCAGTGGATCAAGTCTCCATAACTGAGGAGCAACTGTTGACGGTGGATAACGTCAGCTTTTATTAGAACTTTAGACATAAAACGACACATGAATACATACTAGTCTAGGGTTTTAACTGACAGTTTCCACGAGTTTTGCATGTTCTGTATTTTCCAGGGGCTATTCCAGAAAAGCGTAAAAGAGGGGTTAAAGAGCATAAAAGACACGAAACTTAACCGCCAAGTAAACATCATCACGAAGACCCTAAAAGGATGTAGAAGACACCCGAGCAAGCGAGGCCCCGGATCCCACAAAGTGGGGTCGGCCGGCGCCCCCTGCTGAGTCTGGGCCCCACCTTCTGGAATGTTCCTCCCACGCTTCCTTGGCACCCAAGTAAAGCATCCCTCCGTCGATCTAAAGTCGGTCTGATCCGACGATGCACGTAACATGAGACGCGGATCAATGACGTGGCGGTTCCTTGCCCCCTACTCTACCTCGGCCTATATAAGGACGCCTCAGGCCCCCTCCAGAAGGCATTCTACACTCCGGTGCTTCATATTCTCTACATAAATTAGGGTTAGGGTCCCTCTAGTTGATCTAGTTTTAATTCATCTAGTTCTAGTTCATCTAGTTGTAGCAGTTATGAGAGACTAGTTCATCTAGATCTAGTCTTACTTAGAGATTAGAGAGATAGAGTAGGAGAGTAGAGATTCTGGAGGAGTTCCGGCCTGTCGGTGCTTCTTCGTGGCTGTATTCTTCTAGATTCAGCTTCCTCGCCCGGAGCTGCGTTCTGAGCTACTTTTGTATTCAACTTCTAATTCAAGTAAGCATTTGTTCTTGTTCGTTCTTAAGTTTGCAACTCATATTGAGTGCTTTGATCTTGGTCATTACTTGATTGAAGTAGTATTTCGTAGTGTAGGCGTGGTGCCTAGGCTAGGTTTACTTGTGAATGTCCCCTGATTGGGCGGATAGTGGTAGATCGTGTATGTGACAGCTGCGTTGAGTCCTCTGTAGTCCACGTCCCGTTGATAGGATCGATAGGTGTATAAGTGTCTGGTAAAAGGGAACTCTGATTTCGCCTCTTATTCATTTCACTGCCCAGTTAGAACGATATTATTCAAAGTTTACCGGTTGTTGGAACTATATAGTCATTAGCTATTTCCTCTTTCTTGATATTATCTAGTCTAATTGTAGGGTTAAGTTCATCAGCTTGGTCATTATCACCTACTGTTCCTTATGGATACGATATTTAAAACCTTCGGGTGAAATGTGGCAGCGGTATTATATCTGTGCGCTTGCGGATAATCTGAATACAATCTTATTTAAGTAGAGTGCAGTTAATTTATACCAACAAGCATTTCTGGCGCCGTTGCCGGGGAACGGTTTGCTGATTTTGACTGAGTTTAGCTTAATCTTGTATTATGCTTTTATCTTTTCTATTTTATCCCTACCTTTTCATCATTTTATGTTCATCCTTATGGATACTTTAAATTCCACGCCTATCTATCTATTTGGCATGTGCAAAAGCTTTGAGCCACCAAAATCTGTAGAACCTACCATAACACCTGGCTATGAGCTGCACCCATGTCTAATTAATATGATTCGGGATAAACCCTTCTCGGGAGAAAGTAACGAAAATCCATACTTACACCTATGAGAATTCGAGTAGACCTGTGCATACTTGCACATTGCTGGCATGTCTGATAAGACTTTAAGGTGGAAGCTTTTTCCGTTCTCTTTGACCAGAAGAGGTAAACATTGGTATAATCAAGCCGTACGAAGTATGCGAGGGGATTGAGAAACTTTGTGCTCTGAATTTTGTTTATATTTCTTTCCCATCCATAAAGTAGTTAACCTTCGAAAAGAGGTTCTAACTTTTAGGCAACTAGAACAAGAATCTCTTAGTACATCATGGGATCGTTTTAATGAACTTGTTACATCTGGCCCTAACCTTGGTTTTCCGGACCCCGTGCTTATTCAATATTTTTATTTGGGTCTTACCAAGAACTCTAGGGAATCCCTTGATTTATCCTCTGGAGGAGCCTTTCCTTATTTGCCTATAAGTAAAGCAAGAGCCATGATCGACAAGGTCGCTCTAGCTAGTTCCGAGCTCCACGAGGAAGAGAAGGAATCATACCCCGAACAAGCAGAGGAAGCTTTGGTAGTTAAAACACAATCACTCCAATCCCAAGATCTAGCTATCAATCCTAAACCATCGAAACCCTACTTTGATGATTTAGACTTCCAATTAGCTAAGATGCTCGTAAATCAATGTAAATCAGATCTTAGAAAAGCATCTTGAAAAAAATGTCGTCAACTTCCTTTTCCCCCTAAAAGACATTGTGAAGAATGCAAGGATGACATGTCTAGTGAAGCCATAGAAGGAGAGCCAAACCACTTAGAAATTAATTCAATCTTCTCCCCTTCTATGCTCACATTAAATGTTTCGTCTGAGCCCAAATCTAAACCCATCCTTGACCCTGATGATCCTTCTTATGCTCTCTCTCCTAAGTCTCATAATGATACTAAGATCCCATTAAGACATCCTAAGAATAGGAGTCATGAAGATTTTTGGAATGACCAAGAAGAGGTACGACAATGGCAGGAATGCATACAACATACTAGAAATACATACGCTATTGCCAAAGAATGGATGGAAGAGGACGAAGCCTTAGTACTAGCATCTAAACTTGGTCTAGATTCAAATGGTGAGCTTAAATCAATTTCTGTAGTAAACATAACCTATCCAAGTTTAGAGAAATCCTTAGACGAAATCAATCTTAGAGACACCAATCCATGGGAAATCCTAGAAAATAAAACATCCAATGAATGTCGTAGACATGAAATAATAGAGACAAACTTGTTGCCTATAGACATCCATGAAGAAACACCCTTGGAGTTTGAAAAGGGAGATCATATCGATGAGCATGGGAATTATTTCATTAACACCTCATCGAATCCATGCTCATATGAGAAATCTCCTGAATCAATTGGTCTCCCTAACATTATCACGCACGAGATCTTCAACCCCCTCATTCTACCTGTTCATAAATTTTTTGAAAGGGTGGTTGTAGATGCATATGTTTATCATAAATATTGTAGATCTCGTTGTAATCTTGATATAGGTGCACATAGGTTGGTGTTCTAGAGGAAACCACCCCATGAACTTAAAGCACAATAATTAGAAGGTTTCCCAAGAATAACTTTGTGTCCTAAAATAACCACTCTTAAAAATGAATTGAGCTTGCACCTTTAATTTTACTATAATGCCCTTTTGAATTGAGCATAGAATTATAATTATGAAAATAGTCCTTTGAGTATTTTATCGCTAACCATTTCAGGTTTGAAGTAGAAGAGTAATAATACAAGGTATATCCAACCAATCATTATGTAATATTGAATTATATCTATCCAAGCTTAACTTTGCTTTGCAAAATTCTAGCTTGAGGGAATGGGCTTAATTAGAAAATCTTATGTTGTTAGTATTGGTTGTCTCTACCTTTCTAATCCATGTTCAATTGTTCGTCTTTTCGTCTCTAAATGAATAAATCTCTATAAGTGCTTTCATGTCACCTTTGTTTGCCATAGTAAGATTTGGTTTGGAAGTACTACAAATACTTCCATTGGCATTTAAATTGAGCGTGGTGCTCAGGTTAAAAACGCCTTCCTTAATTAAAAATAGACATGGAGTTTGGTTTGGTTATTGAACTAGAAATTGTTGTAGTAGACATTGGATATTTTGTTGGACTAACCCCTACAGGAAACTTTCACAATTAATCTGGGTGAGTCATGAGGTGAATTCAAATAAGAGATGAGACAGGACACATGCTGAACTTCAATAACTTTGCAGAGGAAGACACAGCTCATTCATCATGAATGGAAGAACTGTGACTATTAATGATTCATTCACTTTATCTTCTGCTGCAAGTTACTTGAACTCAAGCCATGCCGGTATAGAACATGATCTATGCTAATATAATATCAACCATATCTTCTTAATAGCATAGATAGAACATGATTCTGGACAAACAACCTATGTTCCAAAATTGTACATTCCTTCGGGTATGTGTTGTCCACTAATCTGTTGCAGGCATAATAACGAATGGACTGACATGGTGTCATAAGATCAAAGAAGCAAAAGATGGCAAAGAGAATAAGCAACAAAGGAGACAAGATGATCATGAACAACTCAAGATGCAAGAGAAGGAAAGGACCACCAGTCATCTACCCTTCATTACTTAGTGCCATCACGCTCCAATAAGAAGGTAATATCTTAAGGTAAGCAGTCACTATTTTCCTCTTGATCTTGGTATGCACATAAATGAAGATGCAAACATGTTAGAGTTACAGTTTTAATTGATTAACCTAATTAACTCAACATGCTTTGTCCTTTAAGATTGTTCATGGCACCATTCTTTTGATCTCAGTCTTAACCAAATGTGCTAAAACATTGTATTCTATATTTGGAAGATGATAGTCATACTCATGTGAAAATTTATATAGGGATAGACAACCCTTCCATTGGTTAAGCAATTTAAATCTCTTCCGCCATATGAACTTAGATGCAACATAAATGCTTAATCTTCTGATCTTACCACTCATATCATAAGTAAATAAATTATGCAACACCAATTTCATCTTCTTCAATGTGCCTAAGGATAGAGAAGAATAAATAAAGAAATAGATTTGGTTCTGTTGGTGTTTTTCCACCAACAGAACCCATGCACTTGATCTCTACCTTGGTTTTGCAAACAGGACAACACTTCGAGTAAAGTTTATTGATTCCTAAAATTTTACAAGTGAAAGTTCTGTGAACATGCACACTGAGCAAGATGCTGCCAGATCCAACTATTACTGCTCTACTCCAACCTGCTGGCCAAACAAAGAACAAAAGTGACATCATCATCACAAGGGGTGCAACCATCAAGACCTTCATCTGTAAGACGGAGAGATAGATAAGAGTGGAAGAAAACGTCCTATCGGTAGACTTTAAATTCCGCACCCTTGCCATAAGGTAATATGGTAGTTATCTAATTAATTAGTATTTCTACCTACATTAGTAATTTCACTTTAGCATATTCATCTTTATGCATATCAAAACAAAAAAGAAAAAATCTTTATTGTCTTATTTACTACATCACAAAATATTAAAGCCCCACGTGAATAAACTTATGGTAACCCTGTAAGAGTATTTACTGTGGTGGCATAAAAAAATGATAATAGCATCTGTATTTACTTTCTTGCATTATAAAAATCCTAAGCCCCATGAGAATAAATATTCTTCGTGGTGGCATAAAAATCAAATACACATCATGCATACATATTTACTTTTCTGCATAAGAAAATCAGAAAATCCTAAAAAGAATGCTGCTAGAATCTATCAATTGAAACCAACTCAAAAGAATAATCAATTACTTATTGGCTGACCGCTAACCCCTTATCACATTCGAGCCTCTAGTTTTGGTTTTCTTGTTAGAGTATAATTATGCAGGAATGACACTATAACTGAGGAGTGAGTACATCAGTGGAGCCCACTAGGACTACTGCTGACAAGCTTGCTCTAAAGACCATCAACACCTAATATTGCAAACATCTAGCTTGGAGGAAGAGCATCCCCTAGTTATCAGGAAAATACAAGATCAAAGAGCTAGTCAACCTGACATCCTTACATTGCCGATACACCTTCTCCCAGAAGGATCACTCAATTTGCAACATCAAAGGCCCTATCAAACGTCAAGCTTGGGGGAGGGCACCCTCCATTTAAAATCCAGCTAAGTATAAGTTTCCCACCTTATTATTATTGTACCATATCGCTTTTTCGCGTAAGTTAGCTAGTAAGATAAAATTTGAAAACCAAATTAATACTTAGCCATATATTAGAGTGGTCTTAGAGTGTGTCTATAGTCAGTCTGGGTTAGAGTCAAATAAAAACTGGAGAACATTAAAATTTTATCTTGGGGATGATGAATAGTTGCTCTGCCGTAATTCCTTTCAAGTGTCTAGTTATAACCCTTAAATTCTCCCGAGTTTTGGATACTACTGTTTTGGCTTAAGAATTTACTCTGAACCTGAAACTTGTGGAGGCATATGCTTGAGCTAAATCTATGTGATTGATTGATATGATACATGAAGGTTGAGCTTGAAAGGATCAAGGATGCCCAAGAGGGGGGTGAATTGGGCAACTAATAAATTTTTCGCAAATACAATTCAACCTATCGCAATTTGCCCAATGTCACCCCACAAGTGCTTGTGTCAATTCTATTCCTAAAACAAGTTATGCAACCTAGAGCCAAGTCCTATCACAAGTATACTACTCTAAGAAGGTAGAGAACACAAAGGAAATACGGGAATGTAAAGGGTTAGAAAGACAAATCCGATTTTTTCCGAGGTATCGGAGAGTCGGCACTCCCCACTAGTCCTCGTTGGAGTACCCACGCAAGGGCGTAGCTCCCCCTTGATCTTCGCAAAGACCAAGTGCTCTCTACGGGCTGATCCTTTGCCTCTCCAGTGCGGTGGATCGCCCACAACCGCTCACAACTTCGTCTTGGGCCGCCCACAAGCTCTCCAAGCGGTCACCAAGCCACCGATCGCCACCAAACCGTCTAGGTGATGCCGATCACCAAGAGTAACAAGCCTAGACTCTCACTTGACCAAGAACAAGGCCAAAGAGGGCGATGGATGCACAAAAGTCACTCTTGATCTCTCTAGGGAAGAAGCTCACAAGCAATGGAGTTCACTCAATGCTCCCTAGGGCTCTTGCTCTCTCACAAGATCAATAAGGGTTTCTTCAGCTGTTAGAAGTGGCAAGAGAGATAGAATGGAGGCTTTGGTGGAGTATAAATACTCATCCTCTCCAAAACTAGCCGTTTCTCACGTTCCTGCGAACCGTCGGACGCTGCCGAGGCTCGACCGTCGGACCATCCACCACGGTCCGACTCTCACAGTCGCACTGTGCTCAGTCCTGTGCTAGAGGGGCGTCGGACCGAACTCGATGGTCCAACGCTTTTGAACAGCTGGCACAGTGCCTCTCAACGGCTATAACCCGGATCAATGGTCCGATGCACACCGTCGGACCAAGTCCGATGCTCTTTTTCGCTGCGGGAACCTCTCTGAAAGCGTCGGACGCTAAGAAACATTAGTCCGACGCTCACTCTCTCGACGGTCCGACGCTCGCTGAACACCCAGAGGCACCGTCGGACTCTGGCCAATGGTCCGACGACCATTCAGCCAGGGTCCGACGCTCCCTGGCACGCTGAGAATCGTCCAGTCGTCGGACTCTAACTATTGGTCCGACGCCCATACTAGGTAGAGTCCGACGCCTCTAAATTGATCAAAACTTCATCGAATCAAAAACTTTCCAAAACGAAGTTTGATCCTCTCTCTCTCAAGAGTCTCCCTGGGCTGTCTAGAGCTATGTTGGACAAGTGTGCATCACATCTACACTCTCTAATCTTGCTCTAAGTCAAGATACCCATCCAAACCCCTCTTAATAGTACGGTCAAAGAGAAAAACAAAACCTAAGACTACGCCAAGTGTCTCTCAACTCCAAACGACACTTGACACTAGCCTATCACCGTCTTGTCTTCCATCCTTTGAAAACCGAATCGAATTTCATCGCTAGGGGCTTGAACCTACATGTTATTATGACCTAACCTCTAGGTTATCCTGCAAAACACACGTTAATCATAATAACCGTCTTGTTGTCATTAATCACCGAAACCACTAGGGCCTAGATGCTTCAATCTCCCCCTTTTTGGTGATTGATGACAACAACCTCAAATAGATTTAGAAAGAGTGAGGTTTTTAAAGGCTTGATTCATATAAGCATGTGACAATAAGAGCAAAGGGGTTAGGCATGCTCATACAAATCAAGACCACAAGGTACATATAAGATATGAAATAAGCATAAATACCAAACGAATACGCTCAAGATCGGAGTGAAGTGCGAAAGCTAAGACAAGAGCGTAACCAAGTGACATGATATATAAATAACATGAAGCTCAGACACATGTCACAATCAAGTCTCAAGCATGAAAATAAACAAGTGACATGATATATAAATAATATGAAGCTCAGACACATGTCACAATCAAGTCTCAAGCATGAAAATAAACATAAACATGATGCAAGATTATATCACATCAAAAAGAACCAAAACCCTCTCACGCGCTCCCCCTAAATCTATGCTCTCTCCCCCTTTGGCATCAAGCACCAAAGACCTAAGACTCAGGAGGAGGAGAAGAAGCTGTAGCGTCGCGGTCGGAGGAGTGAGGAAGAATCACAAACTGAGTCGGGTCTCCCTCTGACTCTCAGCTCTGAACTACCTGACCCTCTGTCTGAGCACGTGAAGGTGAAGCGGTCCGGGTCTGCTCAGCTGTCTCAGTAGCTGCTGCTGTGACTACTACGGTCACAGTCCCTGCTGTAGTCGGGAGAGGCTCTGAGGAGGCGACTGAAGACGGTAGTGACTCTGTAGTCCCAGTGGCAGGTGGAGCTGTGGTGGTGGTAACAAGCTGTCGGAACTCAGGAGGTGTGGGCAAGCCTGTGATCTCACTGAAGGTAGCACCCAAGCTCCTGGTCATTGAGGGGCCACCTAGGTCAGGTGTGAAACCGGTGTGGATCAGAATGAACCCCTGAGTGCCTGGCATGGCAAACCACTGCTGAGTCTGCTGAGTCGGCGTGATGAACTGACTCTGTAGAGAAGCTGTGCCCTGATTCTGAAGTCCACCGGACTGTATCGCTGGAGTCACCTGGGCTGCAGTGGCTGCCGGTCCAACCTGCTGGACTGGAGAGGCAGTGGCTAGGTACGGTGGGGCTCCGGTGTGTCTGATGATGTGCTCCATGAACCCAAAGGTCTGTAGCTGTATCTGCTGGCTCTGGAGCTGCATCTGGAGCATCTACTGCTGTAACTGATCCGGCCTGAGCTGAATCTGAGTGAGAGCTGCAGCCTGCTCCCTGGCAAACCGGGCCTGCTCCTCTGCCTGTCTCTGCTATGTCTGCTATAAGCTCTAAAGAATGGCAAGCAGTGCAGGGTCTGTCTGTGAGGTCTGTGGAGCGGAGCTGGACCCATCGACCTCCGAGTCGTGAGCTCATGGACGTGAAGGGATGGGCCGGTAGTCCCTGTCAGAGCTGGACGAGGAGGTGTCAACGGGGTCGTCGTCTGCAAGTAACTGCTCAAGCTCGCTATGGGCAACGTGCCTCATAGCCTCGTCCTGCTGCTGTACCTCTGCCATATCTGCCCCTGAAGTCTGACGGCACTGAACTCTGTGTAGGGCTCTGCTACCACGGCGTCCATCAATCAGAGAGGTCATCCTATAGACTGGAAACTCTATCTCAGTCTGGCGCAGCTCACGGGAGATACCTGTCCAAATCCGGTGCAACCTCCGCTCAAGGATGTGTGAGATCCAGTGAGCGTAGGGGAGCTGACACCGAGACCGGATGCCCTCTGCTATGGTGTCCTCCATCTTACTCATGATCAAGTCTGTAACGTCGAACTCGGACTGCTGGACCAGGGCACCAAGGAGCCAAAGCTGTAAGTGAGTCAAACCCTCCTTGTACCCCTCCCGCGGTAAAAGTGTACGCCTCATCACGTCGTTCAAGAGACGAACGACGGGACGAAGCTCCGAAGGAATCCTGCGGAAACCGTCTCCGAACGGCAGTCGAAAGCACGCTGCTATATGAGCAGTACCAGGTGCCAGTCCTCCGTGAGCCCTCCTTGGCGGGTCTGTCGTGGCATAGCAAATACTGTTCAACCTAGTAGCTGACTCTGGCACTCCAAGCAGCTCTCGCAGAGCCTTCGCGTAGGGCCGGTATGGCTCTCCGCCGAAGGTGTACTGCAGGTACTGGTGGTCGGGGTCTATCCATAGTGAAGCATAGAACTCTCTCACCCATGACTCCATGTACTGGCCTGATCGGCCAAGAAGCTCTGCTAGTCCAGGCAGGTAAGTCAAGTATGGCCTGATCTCCTCTCCTGCTGTCTGGACTATGTCCTCTAGAGGACATGCCCTGTGCTGTCGCAGTCCAACTCCTGTGGCCATGAGGGCGGTGAAGAAGTCCTCATGAAGAGTAGTGTACCAGCCCTCAGAAGCTCTGGGATCTCTCTGATCCGGAAACCAACTGGACGTCAGCCAAAGCTCTCTGACTCGGGCTGCAGAGATCCTCTGCAGGTCTAAGTGAACGTCTGGCTCTGGCTCCGGCTGAGGCTCGGAGGGAGCAGGCACTCTGGGGACTCAGTCTCCGCGCCTCTGACCAGCGGGCCGGGGCGGCACCGAAGGTCGAGTGCGGCCCGAGCGACGAAGAGGTGGAGCCTGGGCCTGCTCCCCCTGAGTAGCTGCCACCTGCTGCTCTGGATGCCTCGGCTCTGCTTCTGGCTGTGCTGACTCAGTTTCTGGCTGTCTCTGAGGCTGTGGCTGCTGCTCGGACTCATCTCTGCCCGACAAGCTGACAGAGATGCCTCCAATATGTATACCTCTACCACGCTCTGCCTCCTCTGCAGCCTATGCTACCCTGATAGCCTGCCTCTGCTCAGCTGTAAGTCTCTTCCTTTTCGTGCTGCTCTCGACAAGAGGGGCCTTCCCCTTGTCCAAAGGTGGACGAGGAGGAGGCCTCTCGTCTCCACCTGTGCCTCCCTCACTGCGGCTGACCTGTTTGCACCTCACCATCTCTGCCAACTATCACTGTCTCTCAGAAACTGCCGCTGACACTCAGAGGCTTGGCCTCGTTCCGTATCCACGGGCTTGGCCCCGGATTCACTGATCCACTGCCAAACACTCTGACCACGATAGCTGCAATAGAGAGATAGACAGGGATACATAAGCATACATAATCTAGAGATGAGTAAACCTAGAAAGCAAGCATATGGGATAAGAGAGGAGTAGCAAAGCAACCTGAGAGAAGTCCTGTGAAGGGGTAAGATCTCTGTCGAACGAGGGCACCGCGAGCAAGAAGAACAAATCACACAGGAGCAACAAACACTCCCACGAACCCTAGTAAGCCGAGAGAAGGCCCCGGCCAACAAGGAACTGCAGAAAAGGTGAAAGGAGTGATTTAGGCAATCTGTCAAACACCTTATGGGCAGAGATAAGGAACAGGGCTAGGGCAACACTGAAAGAAATCTCTTACCATCAAATGGGAGCAGGAAGAGGAGAGGGAAGCTTCTCGGCGAGAATGACGGTGAACCCACGGCGAAAGGCGTGGCTCACTTGCCGGCGGCAATAAAGAAGCTCGGACGGCGGCTGTGCAGAGCGGCGGGTACGCGGTGAGGGCACGTGGCTGGAGACGTGCGCGTGGGAGAAGCTCACCGACGGCGAGGACACCGGTGAGGAAGAGCGGGACGAGACAGAGGATGGTGGCGCGGCGGTTAGGGCTCGGCGGCGGCGAACTGGGCACCGCGGCGGCGGCGCTGCGGCTGCAGCTCGCGGGCGTGCGCAGGAGGAGGGCGCGCACGCGCGGGGAAGAACTGGTGGCCGGCAGCGAGGGCGCCGGCGAGCTGGCGGCGGAGCGCAAGGGTGCGGAGCAGCGGCGGGGGATAGTGTTAGGGTTTGGACGTACGGGTGGCGGTGCGACGTACGGGTCGGCACGAAGACGAGAAGATGAACTGGCAGGCGGGCCCCAAGCGACAGAGGAAGAAAAGAACTGAGACTCGCCTTCAGACCGACCGTCGGACGGTCACTGTTGCAGGCATCGGACCAAAGCTTTGCAGGGTCCGACGCTTCCAGTAAGCTTCAGTACCCCTCGGACTTAGTCCGACGCTCCTCGTCGGACCAATCTTCCCGGTCCGACGCCGTGAACGCGGCGCGCCACGGCATGAACACGTTCCACCAACCATCCAACGCCCAAAAAATCTCGGCCCGACGCTCCGTCCGACGCTTCCAGGCACAGGGCCAGGGACCGTCGGACTATAGGCAATGGTCCGACGCTGGGAAAACCAGCGTCCGACGCTACAGTCCGACGCCCTAAAAACTGCTTTCTCCCAAATTTCTTCGCGCAGATTTTTCCCAACTAAGTTCCAACCCCAATAAGAGTCAAATAAACACCAGTTGTAACTAGTATGAGATGTTCTCTCTCAAACCCTCAATTTTTTCAAATATTTTGCCTTAGGCATATGTAAATTTTATGAAAATAGGCAATGAAGTCCAAGAACGAAATGACAAAACAACAACCATGCAATATGCTATGCAAATTCACGTAAATTAATCTAGTTGCTTGTCAAGTTTCTCCTCAGGTAAGGTTCTTCACACGCTTTTGGGCGGTTACCTTAACCGAGTTAGACAAGCCCTACGTGCATTTCAATGTTAGACATGTTTTATGTTACAATGCAATGCACATGACAACACAAGATCATTTTTTAGTGAAGTTGCTTAGATCAAGGCAATTAAGTTCATTCCTTAGAGTGCAAAAGCGTGCCTCATCCAATGGTTTAGTGAAAATATCCGCCAAGTTATCATCCGCTCTCACTCCTTCAAAGGAAATGTGTAACAACCCTAAAAATCCACACAATCTAAAAATCCCAACCAATTAAAATTTTTCATTTATTTATTATGAAAACCCATTTTTCTTGTGCAAGCATATAGGTTTCATTATGAATTTGGTAATAAGGGAGTGTAGTTTGCATTTTAATTCCATTCACATAGAATAATAACTTATGCATCACATTTGGGATTTATTGCAATTTATGTTTGTATTTACTCAATATTTAAAATGGGCAATATATGTATATATACACTAAATTGAAAATAGAAAAGGAGAAAGAGAGTTAGGCCAGCCAATCAGCCCAACCGACCTGCTTGACCTCACCCGCGCGCGCGCTCCACTCTGCCTTCCCGCGCTGGGCCGGCCCAACACCACGCGCACGCGCGATGCCGACCGCACGCGCGACCGTCTCATCCACACCCGCTTCCCCGCAGCCGCTGACAACCCGGCCCTCCCTGTCAGCCGCTCTCGCTCCCCCCACTGTTCTTCTTCCTCACGAAGGCGACGCGCCTGCCGGGGGTGTCACGCGAATGGCGTGACCCCGGTCCCACAGCCGACAGCATGGCAGAGTCCTGACCCCGCTGTCCCCCTCCTGTCCCCTCCTTTCTTGGCCGCCAAGGGAACCCGCGCCCATCCGGAGCCCTAGATCCACTCGAGCCACGGCCCTTCGATCGGTCGAGCGCGATCAAGACCGTTCGCCATTGGAGCTGGCCAAGCTCGCCTATAAAAAGGAGCACACCCCGAAGCCCTACCCTCATTTTCCCTCGCCGCCACCGCAGCACAGACCGGCACACTGCACCAGACCGAGAGAGAGAGAGCGTAGGAGAAGGGCGGAGCAGAGGAGGAGAAGCTGCCGGAGCGCCGCCGCCGCGGAGCACGCCGGAGCCGGACACGGAGGAGAAGCCCGAGCTGCGGACGAGGAGCGGCACGGCACTGCGATCGCTCTGCACGGCTCTGACTCGCCACTGCACCGCCATCCTAGCTTCACCGACACCACGGTGAGCCATCGCACGCCACGTCCGAACCTTGCCCTGCTTTTGCCATGGCGTTCCACCCTCGGGACGCGCAGGCACGAGCCTTTACCGGCTCGGGAAGATCACCTGCACCATGCACTCAATCGACCGACCGAAACCCCCGGACTACAAGCTTGCTAGACCGAGAACGCAGCACGACGCGTTCTCGGCGGAGCGCGCTCACCACCGACGCGTTCCGACGCCGAATCACCCGTTCCGAGCAATCCGACTAGCACCCGTATAGGTTAGAGCGTCGTGGAGCACCGCCACGACCCCTTGAGCTAGCTACGCGGATCTAAGCGCTAGAGGAAGCCTGAATCGCCTTGGCCGCGTGCGCCGCGACCTTACCGGAGCGCCGCCGCGAGCCGTCGCCAAAAGAAGGTCATGCCATGGCTAAAGTTCGCCACCAGAGTGTTGTATGCTTCTCTGGCCTCACCAATTTGACGAGACCGCATTCGATTGAACCAATACTTGGTCGTAGCCGCGTTGCCGCCTTCCGCCGTCGTCGGCGACACGCCGCCGCCACAACCGAGCACCTTGGGAATCTCGGTAGCCAAAATTGGTAGTTGGTATACCATCGCCATAGACCCTGGACGCGTATACATCTCCTGGAAGACCTCCTTAGCCCCGCCAGAACCTCACAGTCGCGACGACATCGCCGCCGACACGTTCCGCCTCGCCTAAAATCCGTTCCGAGAACCCCCGGTCTCCTCGCGCTGCGGAGAAATGCCGCCGAGGTTCGCCAAGTCTGCCTCGGCACCGCCGCTAGATAGCCGAGCCCTGTCTTGCCGAAATATGGTCATCGCCGCCCTGTCATCGTCCGCCGCACCGGAGAGACACCGCCGCCTTGAACAGACGCCCTGGAACCCTGCTAGCACCAAATCTCCGATTCGCCCGAGCCTCCCCAGGAGAGCTCGGGAGAGCAGCACCCTCGGCACACCAAATATCCGATTCGCCCGAGCCTCCCCAGGAGAGCTCGGGAGAGCAGCACCCTCGGCGCACCAAATCTCCGATTCGCCCGAGCCTCCCCAGGAGAGCTCGGGAGAGCGGCACCCTCGGGCGCCCAAATTTCCGATTCGCCCGAGCCTCACCGGGAGAGCTCGGGAGAGCAGCCCCTTCGGCGCCCAAATTTCCGATTCGCCCGAGCCTCCGCGGGAGACCTCGGGAGAGCGGCACCCTCGGGCGCCCAAATGTCCGATTCGCCCGAACCTCCGCGGGAGACCTCGGGAGAACGGCACCCTCGGCGCCCCGAATCTCCGATTCGCCCAAGCCCCGCCGAGCTAAGCCAAGCCCCGCCGAACTATGCCGAGCTCCGCCGAGCTACCCCCGACCACCGCCGAGCTCCGCCGAGCTACCCCCAACCACAGCCGAGCTACCCCCGACCACCGCCGAGCCACGCCAAGCTACGCTAACGCCGGCAACTCTCTGGGAACCAGCATCGAACACCTGGTGGGCGACCATCGGGTTTGTGTTCTGATGAGGCGCCACTTGCCGCACTACTAGACCCGCGCGCCACGTGGATCAATCCCGAGCTGCCCCTGATTAATCGACCATTTTCCATTTTCAGAAAATAGGATAATCTTCGGAAATTCATAACTTATTCATACGATATACAAAAATTGCGCACCATATATCAAAATTCTCAGAATAATGAGATCTACAATCTAAGACTATGTTTGTGTGCATTTGGCTCTTTATTTTATTGGATTTTTCTGAAATACTCTATAAGAGTCGCTGACGCGACTATTTCGTGGTCGATTTCAGAGCCGGAGGAGGATCTGACTAAGGAGGACGACCACGAGTACTTTCAGGAGCTAGGAGACGACTACGAAGGTGCCACGTCCCACCAAATCCTTAGATCCTATTACGCATTGCAAATGACATTGTTGCTATTGCTTTATGATTATGTATGGATTGGTTGCATGGTAGTATATTTGAATTCCCTGCCTTGATAAGACTTTACCCTGCTGTCCGCTGCTAGGTTAGCTGCTGCTTATTTTACTGTTACTCTTTCACTACTTACTACTTGCTATATGCTATGTGGTGGAATTGGGACGGTGTATAACTGATTATAACTACTGGGAGAGAGTGCTGCGTGCGTCTTGGGTGCGTGGTAAGGGTTGATGTCGACCAAGTGGGATGTGAGACAAGCCCATGGGGCAAGTCGTGCCGGGGGTGCAACCTGGGCATCCCCAAGCGAGATACCTGTGGCGGGTAAAGTTGTTGAGGAGGTTCCGGGTGGGATAGCCTTGGTGGTTTGAAGCCCGTGGACGGAGGTGCTGTGATAGCACGGGGAGAGTATCCCCTAAGTGGAGATGCCTGCTTGGTCAAACCTAGGATGGACTAGTTTCAGGTTCATGGGAATCCTTTTCTACTCACTCGCTTCTGATGGGCGGGAGACGGCTGGACTACTTGGTAGGACGGTGCCACTACTGCTAGGTTGAAAGGTGATAAGGGTGGGCGGAGACGGTCGATGGGTTCCCGTTCCGTTCTAGATGCACAGTACCACTGGATGGGCCCGGTACTGTGTCTCCCAGTCTCAGCATAACGGTGTAGGATCCGGAATATCCCAGGGCTGAGTGGTAGGGTGGCATCGACCTAGGCAAGCAAGCACCCGGAATTCTGCCTAGGTGTTTGCGCAACACCTATGATGGCTAATCTTGTGAGTAGTGAAACCTCTGCAGAGTGTACGGTTGATCGATCGATACATATGCCAACTCGTTGGCTATGGACCTTTCCTGTGAAGCTTCTACTAGTGTAGTGAGTGTTCTCTTCTCCCCCTGGATAACATTTTTCCGGCAGTGTACCCGTTGTGGTAGTGTGCCGCTGAGATAGGCCCGAGTGGGAGTTGGGCCTGTCGAATGAGAGCGAGGTGTGGGTAAGTGAGATGTGGTGATGGGAAAAGGGATAATGGTGTTAACTGGTGATAAAACTTGACTAATTACACATTGATTACAGCTGCATAGGAAAACCTCAGCCTATAGGTCTGCTTGTATAGCCTTGCATCCACTTTCCACAAAGCAAATGCTGCATAGGTGGGCTCCGTGGCCAGTACAAATCGTACTGATAAATTTGCTGTCAGGTGACGAGAATGAGTACGACTTCGAGGAAGACGATGGCGAGGAATAGGGTCACGTGCTACACTCAAGTTGGCCGTGAAGGATGAATCGTTTCCGCATCTTCTAAAGCTTCTCTGATTGTTGATTCCGCCAGTGTGGCGATGTAATAAGTGTTTATGTAAGACTTAATTACCGTTGTATGGATCCTGGTGTCAACTGAGATATGGGTAATTTCATGGATTGTCCCAAGCAATCTGTTGAATTACAATTCGAGCCTGTGGATTTCCCTTCACGAAAATCGAGGTCGTTTCAGTTGGTATCAGAGCCATACTTGACTGTAGGACGAGACCCATAGAAAATGGACGTTAGAATAGGAAGCCAGACTCTTTTTCGGTTATATTACCGACCTTGCATTCACTTTTTATGCAATGGCTTATCTAATACAAGGACCTGCTAATCCGTTTCTTAAAAAATTTGCAGATGACCAGCCTTGGACCACCACTTCGTCCACTGCACGACGGCACTATTGAGATCCCGATCAATGGGAGGAACCACGGTGGATTTGCCATGGTACTACATCAGGTGCTGGAGGAACTGGGAGCACCATCTGACCAGATCCAGTACTTCAGCCGAGGGAAGCTTGTCGAGGCTGAGAGGTTTGAAGGACCTGTCACTACCAGAGTTGAGACACCCGTCAGCCTGACCCTTCCAGGAATGCCGGTTTTTACTGACTACACTGCTGGAGAGACTATGGAGGACGGAGTACAGTCTGTCTCCCGCAAGGTACTACGCGCAGTTGTGTACACAGCATACGAGTACCTTAAGGGGACCCACTTCCGTCTGCTACCTCAGGCCTTGGAGCTGCACCCTGACCCCATCCAGAGGATTCTGTACACCAGCCAGATCGTTCAGGCCGAGACTGACCCTTGCCTACGCACAGTGGCACACCACCTCCAGGAGCAGGACGAGTTCATCAGCTCATTGGAGCAAAGGAGGCGGCATGACCGAGCACGCATGGCAGAGGTCGAGGACAGTTTGCAGAAAGGGACTCAGACCCTGGAGAGTTTGAGCAGAGCAGTCACTGACTTGCAGTTGGAGATGCAGCGCCGTGATGAGTTACACCGAGCCGAGATCGCCGACTTGCGAGACAAGATCGGAGATTTTGGGCTTCGCAATGACTACCTGAACAGCAGAGTGTTGGGATTACAGAGGAGGCTGGACGACAACGAGAGAGCACTTGCTGAGAGGGAGCAGAGGAGCAGAGACAGAGTAGTCGAGATGATCACGTCGCGTTCCAGGATCAGGGAATTGGAAAAGCAGCTGGAGAAAGCCGAGGACAAGTCCACCCGCAACCAAGGGATTCTGATCGACCGCGTGAAGATGGTGGAGTTCCTAAAGGACAAGCTACGGAGGACAGAGACAGCTTGGAAGCAGTCCGACGCCAGGAGAGCTATTGAGGTCCGGAAGGTACAGAGTTCGCTTCCCCCACTGGAGATGGTGAAGCCCCGGGAGGGAGACTTCCGCGTACCACCCACTACGCTCAACCTGAGAGCGTGTCCGTCCCAAAGGATACAAGAGATTGAGGCCACTCCAGAGCTAGCAGTAGCACTCGACTATGTCAAGCGCCTGACCATGACCGATGACGAGATCGAGGCAGAGGACAGCCGCATACCCGACGCCGTACTTGACCTTATGCACCAGTAGCTTATGGGACCCTGCGTGGCCCTTAGACTAGTGATACCATGAGTTATCCTGTCATTGGCTATCTGCGCATAGCACGATCTTCTTAGCAGCTAGGAACATCCTTTATGTAATAATAACCATGTGATGAGTGACATTTGGATCTTATGCTTCTTATGGTTCTTTATGCTTCTTTGGTTGAGTGTAGGATAGCATGAAAAATGTTTTAATTAATTTAAATCGTTGAAAACATCTAACTCCTACTTAAACCACTACAAGATTATTACTGCACTGAGCACGTACCTAATAATTTCAGATGTCGATGAGACGTTCTGCGCGTTTGGAGAACCGCCAGCCCTCCCCCGCGCCTGCGCCAGGACGTGGGCGTGGTCGCAACCGTGGACGCCCAGCTGGCAGACGTGCTGGAGTTAACCTGGAAGAAGAGCTGCGCCGGGCAGAGGATGCACCGCCGGTGATCAATCCGCCACCACAAGGCGAGAACGTGCCTCCGCCACCGCCACCGCCGCCGCCACCGACGTTGGCGGAAGTGATGGCTCAGCAGACCCAGCTACTGAATGCCATAGCTACTGGGATGAACAGGCACCACGGGCCACCCCAGAATGACTTCCAAAGGAAACTGGAGGGTTTCCTGAAGCTGAGGCCACCTACCTTCGACGGGACCGACAGCGATCCCCTCGCTGCCGATGATTGGCTTAAGGTGATGGAGAAGAAGCTGGACCTGACCACTTGCTCCGACGAGGAGTGTGTTGGGATTGCTAGCCACCAGCTGACCGGTGCTGCACGAGCATGGTGGGACAACTACACCAGCGCTCACGAGGACCCAGCCCGCATTGACTGGGATGAGTTCACCGAGGCTTTCCGTGACCACCACATTCCTGAGGGAGTCATGGAGGCCAAGGAGAACGAGTTTCGCAACATCTCCCAGGGAGCTGACCGGATCCACGAGTACACCACCCGCTTCAACTGCTTGCTCCGCTACGCACCTGCGTCTTGCGTAAGTTCCGAGAAGGAAAAGATGTACTACTACAGGAAGGGACTTCAGACCAAGATCAGGTTGGCTTTGTCAGGGAACAAGAGCTACACTCTGCGAGAGCTGATTGACCGCTGTATTGAGATCGAGAAGGATCGCATGGAAGCACGTCTGGAGTTCGAGGCCCAGAACAAGGGAAAGAAGCGCCGCTCTGAGGGACCCGCTCGCACTGCTCCACCCCAGAGACAGTGAACGGGTGCACCTCCGCCTTTCCGAGCCCGCTAGGGACCTTCTTCGGGAATGAGCCGTGGTGGTACCAACAGCAGCAACTATCACCGCCCCGCTCAGACCTACCCCGCGCCGACTCGAGCTGTGCAGAACACACCCGCCCCCGCTACCAACACGCCAAGGACAAGCAATTGGAAGGCTCCTGCGACAGCTACAGCAGGCAGTGCGCCCTTCACTTGCTTCGGATGCGGAAAGCCTGGACACCGTGTGGCTGTGTGCCCCGACCTCAACCGCGCACCAGCAGCTGCACAGGGCACACCGAACCGGGGATCTGCTACCCGAGGAAGACTGAACCACATGACCGCTGAGGAAGCTGAAGCTGCACCTGATGTTGTGTACGGTACGTTCCTAGTTCAGGGTAACATGGCTACAGTTCTGTTCGATTCGGGAGCTACATGTTCATACATTTCATCTGCATATGCACGAAAGCATAACATACCTGTAACCCCGAGAGCAAACCCCATCCTAACTAGCTCGCCCTTAGGAACCTTCAGAAGCATTCACATATGTAGGGGAGTGATAATCACAATCGAGGGACTTGACTTTCGAGCTGACCTAACCCTACTACCCTCCAATAGCTTAGATGTCATCTTAGGCATGGACTGGCTAACCAAACACCGGGGAGTGATATCTTGTTCACCTAGATATGTTCAGGTAACCCACCCTTGGGGAACAGCTGTCCGATGTGTACCCCAAACCGAGAGAGTCCAAGCCCTCCTATGTGCCCTGGAGACTAAAGCAGATAAGACAGAGCTGACATTCAGAGATGTGCCAGTAGTCTGTGAGTTCAATGACGTATTTCCAGAGGAGTTGCCAGGAATACCACCAGATAGAGATGTGGAGTTTGTTATAGAGCTGATGCCAGGGACTGCACCGATTGCCAAAAGACCCTACAAAATGTGGGCTGATGAGTTGAAGGAACTCAAGAAGCAGCTGGGAGAATTACTGGAGAAGGGCTTCATTAGGCCTAGTGCTTCGCCCTAGGGATCTCCCGTTTTGTTTGTCAAGAAGAAGGATGGCACGATGAGGATGTGCATTGACTACCGGAACCTGAATGCGGTCACAGTCAAGAATAAGTACCCACTGCCCCGCATCGATGATCTGTTAGATCAATTGAGTAAGGCCAAGTACTTCTCAAAGATTGATCTCCGATCAGGGTATCATCAGATGAAGATCAGGGAAGAGGATATTTCGAAGACTGCATTTGTCACTAGATATGGACAGTATGTGTGCACAGTAGTCTCATTTGGACTCACTAATGCTCCAGCATACTTCATGAACATGATGAACAAGATCTTCATGAATGAGCTAGACAAGTTTGTAGTGGTATTCATTGATGATATATTGGTTTATTCAGCCACAAAAGAGGAACATGAACATCATCTGAGGACCGTATTGGAGAGGTTGTCTCGCAACCAGCTATACGTCAAATTCTCCAAGTGCGAATTCTGGCTTGAGGAAGTTGCTTTCCTTGGACACGTACTGTCAGGAGAAGGAGTCGCAGTAGACCCAGCCAAGATTGAAGCTGTGAAAGAGTGGGAACAACCCTGTAATGTGTCAGAAATCAGAAGTTTTTTGGAACTTGCAGGATACTATCGCAGATTTATTGAGAACTTCTCCAAGATTGCAAGACACATGACCAACTTGCTGAAGAAAGAGAACAAGTTTATATGGACCCCTGAATGTGAGAAGAGTTTCCAGACCTTGAAGGAGAAGCTCACTACTACACCTGTACTAGCCCTGCCCGATATTCACAAAGATTTTGTTGTATATTGTGACGCCTCTCGGCAAGGTTTGGGCTGTGTACTAATGCAAGAAGGAAGGGTGATAGCTTATGCCTCAAGACAGTTGAAGGAACATGAGCAGCGATACCCGACTCATGACCTAGAACTTGCAGCCGTGGTACATGCACTCAAGATTTGGAGACACTATCTGATGAGCAACAAATGTGACATCTACACTGACCACAAGAGCCTGAAGTACTTCTTCACACAAGAAGATCTGAATATGAGGCATCGCAGATGGCTAGAACTCATCAAGGACTATGATCTTGAGATCCATTACCACCCAGGAAAGGCTAATGTTGTCGCTGATGCACTTAGCCGCAAAAGCTACTGCCATACCCTTATCACCAACTCTATGCCGCCTGAGCTCAGGAGAGAGTTCGACGCATTTCAGCTCGAGGCAGTCTCCTATGGCATGCTAAATGAGCTTCGCGTCGAGTACAATCTCACCTCACGGATCCGTGAAGCGCAAAAGAACTGTCCTGAGATAGACTATATCCGTGGTTTGATGAAGCTGGGAAGAGGCCCCGAATACCGAGAAGATGAGCAGGGAACTGTATGGTACAAAGATAGAATCTGTGTACCGACGGATTCAGCGATACGGGAAGAGATTCTGTCAGAAGGGCATGACTCCAAATATTGCATTCACCCAGGGTCAGCCAAGATGTACCATGATCTAAGGAAGCACTTCTGGTGGGAGAATATGAAGACAGACATTGCAGGGCATGTAGCCCGATGTGATACATGCAATAGAATCAAGGCCGAACATCAGAGACCAGCAGGGTTGCTACAACCAGTTGAGATACCAGAATGGAAGTGGGAGTGCATATCCATGGACTTCATAATAGGACTGCCCCGATCCGAGCATGGATATGATTCTATATGGGTAATAGTGGACCGTCTAACCAAAGTTGCACATTTTATACCGGTCAAAAGGAAGTATAGAGCTGAAAAGCTGGCAGATCTGTACGTATCAAACATTTTAAAGTTACATGGGGCGCCTCTGAGTATTATATCTGACCGAGGATCACAGTTTGTATCACAGTTCTGGAAATCCTTGCACAAGTCCATCGGGACCAAGCTCGACTACAGCACAGCATACCACCCGCAAACAGACGGGCAAACAGAAAGAGTGAACCAGATTCTCGAGGACATGTTACGTGCTTGCGTATTGAGGTACAAGGAAGGATGGGAGAGCTGTCTACCCCACGCCGAGTTCTCATACAACAACGGTTATAAGATAAGCATTAGGATGTCTCCATTTGAAGCGTTGTATGGAAGACCGTGCAGAACCCCGTTAATGTGGTCAGAACCGGGTGAAAGGACATTCTTCGGTCCTGCTAAGATTGTGGAAGTAGAAGAAGGTGTTGCCCAAGTAAGAGAGAATTTGAGGATTGCACAAAGTAGGCAAAAGAGCTATGCAGATAGAAGACGTAGAAAGCTTGAGTTTAAGGTTGGGGATTATGTCTACCTCAAAGTATCTCCACTTCGTGGCACTGTCAGATTCCACGTGAAAGGGAAATTGGCACCAAGATATGTTGGGCCATACAAGATCTGTAAAAGGGTTGGAAAGCTTGCTTACAAGCTAGAACTACCGGAGGAATTATCGGGAGTACACCCCGTGTTCCATGTCTCGCAATTAAGGAAGTGTTTGAAGCTTCCCGAGGAGCAAGTTCCTACGGATGCATTAGACCTGCAAGACACACTTGAATACAAGGAACATCCGATCAAGATCTTGGCACAGGATACAAAGGAGACTCGAAACAAAACCATTCCGATGTGCAAGGTACAATGGAGCAATCACACTGAAAGGGAAGCTACGTGGGAGAAAGAATCGGACTTGCGGATTATGTTTCCTTACCTCTTCGATGGGTACGTTATCCCTGAATCTCGAGGTCGAGATCCTAATGAGGGGGAGGACTGTAACAACCCTAAAAATCCACACAATCTAAAAATCCCAACCAATTAAAATTTTTCATTTATTTATTATGAAAACCCATTTTTCTTGTGCAAGCATATAGGTTTCATTATGAATTTGGTAATAAGGGAGTGTAGTTTGCATTTTAATTCCATTCACATAGAATAATAACTTATGCATCACATTTGGGATTTATTGCAATTTATGTTTGTATTTACTCAATATTTAAAATGGGCAATATATGTATATATACACTAAATTGAAAATAGAAAAGGAGAAAGAGAGTTAGGCCAGCCAATCAGCCCAACCGACCTGCTTGACCTCACCCGCGCGCGCGCTCCACTCCGCCTCCCCGCGCTGGGCCGGCCCAACACCATGCGCACGCGCGATGCCGACCGCACGCGCGACCGTCTCATCCGCACCCGCTTCCCCGCAGCCGCTGACAACCCGGCCCCGCCTGTCAGCCGCTCTCGCCCCCCCCCACTGTTCTTCTTCCTCACGAAGGCGACGCGCCTGCCGGGGGTGTCACGCGAATGGCGTGACCCCGGTCCCACAGCCGACAGCATGGCAGAGCCCTGACCCCGCTGTCCCCCTCCTGTCCCCTCCTTTCTTGGCCGCCAAGGGAACCCGCGCCCATCCGGAGCCCTAGATCCACTCGAGCCACGGCCCTTCGATCGGTCGAGCGCGATCAAGACCGTTCGCCATTGGAGCTGGCCAAGCTCGCCTATAAAAAGGAGCACACCTCGAAGCCCTACCCTCATTTCCCCTCGCCGCCACCGCAGCACAGACCGGCACACTGCACCAGACCGAGAGAGAGAGAGCATAGGAGAAGGGCGGAGCAGAGGAGGAGAAGCTGCCGGAGCGCCGCCGCCGCGGAGCACGCCGGAGCCGGACACGGAGGAGAAGCCCGAGCTGCGGACGAGGAGCGGCACGGCACTGCGATCGCTCTGCACGGCTCCGACTCGCCACTGCACCGCCATCCTAGCTTCACCGACACCACGGTGAGCCATCGCACGCCACGTCCGAACCTTGCCCTGCTTTTGCCATGGCGTTCCACCCTCGGGACGCGCAGGCACGAGCCTTTACCGGCTCGGGAAGATCACCTGCACCATGCACTCAATCGACCGACCGAAACCCCCGGACTACAAGCTTGCTAGACCGAGAACGCAGCACGACGCGTTCTCGGCGGAGCGCGCTCACCACCGACACGTTCCGACGCCGAATCACCCGTTCCGAGCAATCCAACTAGCACCCGTATAGGTTAGAGCGTCGTGGAGCACCGCCACGACCCCTTGAGCTAGCTACGCGGATCTAAGCGCTAGAGGAAGCCTGAATCGCCTTGGCCGCGTGCGCCGCGACCTTACCGGAGCGCCGCCGCGAGCCGTCGCCAAAAGAAGGTCATGCCATGGCTAAAGTTCGCCACCAGAGTGTTGTATGCTTCTCTGGCCTCACCAATTTGAGGAGACCGCATTCGATTGAACCAATACTTGGTCGTAGCCGCGTTGCCGCCTTCCGCCGTCGTCGGCGACACGCCGCCGCCACAACCGAGCACCTTGGGAATCTCGGTAGCCAAAATTGGTAGTTGGTATACCATCGCCATAGACCCTGGACGCGTATACATCTCCTGGAAGACCTCCTTAGCCCCGCCAGAACCTCACAGTCGCGACGACATCGCCGCCGACACGTTCCGCCTCGCCTAAAATCCGTTCCGAGAACCCCCGGTCGCCTCGCGCTGCGGAGAAATGCCGCCGAGGTTCGCCAAGTCTGCCTCGGCACCGCCGCTAGATAGCCGAGCCCTGTCTTGCCGAAATATGGTCATCGCCGCCCTGTCATCGTCCGCCGCACCGGAGAGACACCGCCGCCTTGAACAGACGCCCTGGAACCCTGCTAGCACCAAATCTCCGATTCGCCCGAGCCTCCCCAGGAGAGCTCAGGAGAGCAGCACCCTCGGCACACCAAATATCCGATTCGCCCGAGCCTCCCCAGGAGAGCTCGGGAGAGCGGCACCCTCGGCGCACCAAATCTCCGATTCGCCCGAGCCTCCCCAGGAGAGCTCGGGAGAGCGGCACCCTCGGGCGCCCAAATTTCCGATTCGCCCGAGCCTCACCGGGAGAGCTCGGGAGAGCAGCCCCTTCGGCGCCCAAATTTCCGATTCGCCCGAGCCTCCGCGGGAGACCTCGGGAGAGCGGCACCCTCGGGCGCCCAAATGTCCGATTCGCCCGAACCTCCGCGGGAGACCTCGGGAGAACGGCACCCTCGGCGCCCCGAATCTCCGATTCACCCGAGCCCCGCCGAGCTAAGCCAAGCCCCGCCGAACTATGCCGAGCTCCGCCGAGCTACCCCCGACCACCGCCGAGCTCCGCCGAGCTACCCCCAACCACAGCCGAGCTACCCCCGACCACCGCCGAGCCACGCCAAGCTACGCCAACGCCGGCAACTCTCTGGGAACCAGCATCGAACACCTGGTGGGCGACCATCGGGTTTGTGTTCTGATGAGGCGCCACTTGCCGCACTACTAGACCCGCGCGCCACATGGATCAATCCCGAGCTGCCCCTGATTAATCGACCATTTTCCATTTTCAGAAAATAGGATAATCTTCGGAAATTCATAACTTATTCATACGATATCCAAAAATTGCGCACCATATATCAAAATTCTCAGAATAATGAGATCTACAATCTAAGACTATGTTTGTGTGCATTTGGCTCTTTATTTTATTGGATTTTTCTGAAATACTCTATAAGAGTCGCTGACGCGACTATTTCGTGTTCGATTTCAGAGCCGGAGGAGGATCTGACTAAGGAGGACGACCACGAGTACTTTCAGGAGCTAGGAGACGACTACGAAGGTGCCACGTCCCACCAAATCCTTAGATCCTATTACGCATTGCAAATGACATTGTTGCTATTACTTTATGATTATGTATGGATTGGTTGCATGGTAGTATATTTGAATTCCCTGCCTTGATAAGACTCTACCCTGCTGTCCGCTGCTAGGTTAGCTGCTGCTTATTTTACTGTTACTCTTTCACTACTTACTACTTGCTATATGCTATGTGGTGGAATTGGGACGGTGTATAATTGATTATAACTACTGGGAGAGAGTGCTGCGTGCGTCTTGGGTGCGTGGTAAGGGTTGATGTCGACCAAGTGGGATGTGAGACAAGCCCATGGGGCAAGTCGTGCCGGGGGTGCAACCTGGGCATCCCCAAGCGAGATACCTGTGGCGGGTAAAGTTGTTGAGGAGGTTCCGGGTGGGATAGCCTTGGTGGTTTGAAGCCCGTGGACGGAGGTGCTGTGATAGCACGGGGAGAGTATCCCCTAAGTGGAGATGCCTGCTTGGTCAAACCTAGGATGGACTAGTTTCAGGTTCATGGGAATCCTTTTCTACTCACTCGCTTCTGATGGGCGGGAGACGGCTGGACTACTTGGTAGGACGGTGCCACTACTGCTAGGTTGAAAGGTGATAAGGGTGGGCGGAGACGGTCGATGGGTTCCCGTTCCGTTCTAGATGCACAGTACCACTGGATGGGCCCGGTACTGTGTCTCCCAGTCTCAGCATAACGGTGTAGGATCCGGAATATCCCAGGGCTGAGTGGTAGGGTGGCATCGACCTAGGCAAGCAAGCACCCGGAATTCTGCCTAGGTGTTTGCGCAACACCTATGATGGCTAATCTTGTGAGTAGTGAAACCTCTGCAGAGTGTACGGTTGATCGATCGATACATATGCCAACTCGTTGGCTATGGACCTTTCCTGTGAAGCTTCTACTAGTGTAGTGAGTGTTCTCTTCTCCCCCTGGATAACATTTTTCCGGCAGTGTACCCGTTGTGGTAGTGTGCCGCTGAGATAGGCCCGAGAGGGAGTTGGGCCTGTCGAATGAGAGCGAGGTGTGGGTAAGTGAGATGTGGTGATGGGAAAAGGGATAATGGTGTTAACTGGTGATAAAACTTGACTAATTACACATTGATTACAGCTGCATAGGAAAACCTCAGCCTATAGGTCTGCTTGTATAGCCTTGCATCCACTTTCCACAAAGCAAATGCTGCATAGGTGGGCTCCGTGGCCAGTACAAATCGTACTGATAAATTTGCTGTCAGGTGACGAGAATGAGTACGACTTCGAGGAAGACGATGGCGAGGAATAGGGTCACGTGCTACACTCAAGTTGGCCGTGAAGGATGAATCATTTCCGCATCTTCTAAAGCTTCTCTGATTGTTGATTCCGCCAGTGTGGCGATGTAATAAGTGCTTATGTAAGACTTAATTACCGTTGTATGGATCCTGGTGTCAACTGAGATATGGGTAATTTCATGGATTGTCCCAAGCAATCTGTTGAATTACAATTCGAGCCTGTGGATTTCCCTTCACGAAAATCGAGGTCGTTTCAGTTGGTATCAGAGCCATACTTGACTGTAGGACGAGACCCATAGAAAATGGACGTTAGAATAGGAAGCCAGACTCTTTTTCGGTTATATTACCGACCTTGCATTCACTTTTTATGCAATGGCTTATCTAATACAAGGACCTGCTAATCCGTTTCTTAAAAAATTTGCAGATGACCAGCCTTGGACCACCACTTCGTCCACTGCACGACGGCACTATTGAGATCCCGATCAATGGGAGGAACCACGGCGGATTTGCCATGGTACTACATCAGGTGCTGGAGGAACTAGGAGCACCATCTGACCAGATCCAGTACTTCAGCCGAGGGAAGCTTGTCGCGGCTGAGAGGTTTGAAGGACCTGTCACTACCAGAGTTGAGACACCCGTCAGCCTGACCCTTCCAGGAATGCCGGTTTTTACTGACTACACTGCTGGAGAGACTGTGGAGGACGGAGTACAGTCTGTCTCCCGCAAGGTACTACGCGCAGTTGTGTACACAGCATACGAGTACCTTAAGGGGACCCACTTCCGTCTGCTACCTCAGGCCTTGGAGCTGCACCCTGACCCCATCCAGAGGATTCTGTACACCAGCCAGATCGTTCAGGCCGAGACTGACCCTTGCCTACGCACAGTGGCACACCACCTCCAGGAGCAGGACGAGTTCATCAGCTCATTGGAGCAAAGGAGGCGGCATGACCGAGCACGCATGGCAGAGGTCGAGGACAGTTTGCAGAAAGGGACTCAGACCGGTGAGATTCTCCTTGCAACCTCGGCCGGTGAGATTTGAGTAAGTCCAAGGCCATTTACTTCCTCTACAATGATATTCAAGCGAGAATACATGTCATTAGCACTTTCATTAGGAAGCATTTTGAAAGAATTGAGCTTGTCAATGATAAGATAATATCGTTCCTCTCGCTCATTCTTAGTTCCCTCATGGAGCGCACAAATATCCGACCATAGTGCATTGGCGTTTTTGTGGTTCCTTACATGGTTGAACACCTCTTTGCTAAGGCCTCTAAAGATGATGTTTCGAGCCTTAGCATTCCACTTCTCGTGCTCTTCCTCAACGGGTGTGAGGGTTGCGCCGGGTTTGGGAGTGGGGTACCCTTGTGTGGCGGCTTTGTGAACACCAAGGTCCACCGCATCAAGGTATGCTTTCATACGAATCTTTCAATAAGGAAAATTGTTACCATCAAAGACGGGAGGGGGACCATCGTGACCAACGGACATCCTTCCTCTTGGCGGTTAAGCCAAATTAATGAGCAACAAGGCTCCGATACCAATTGAAAGGATCAAGGATGCCCAAGAGGGGGGTGAATTGGGCAACTAATAAATTTTTCGCAAATACAATTCAACCTATCGCAATTTGCCCAATGTCACCCCACAAGTGCTTGTGTCAATTCTATTCCTAAAACAAGTTATGCAACCTAGAGCCAAGTCCTATCACAAGTATACTACTCTAAGAAGGTAGAGAACATAAAGGAAATACGGGAATGTAAAGGGTTAGAAAGACAAATCCGATTTTTTCCGAGGTATCGGAGAGTCGGCACTCCCCACTGGTCCTCGTTGGAGTACCCACGCAAGGGCGTAGCTCCCCCTTGATCTTCGCAAAGACCAAGTACTTTCTACGGGCTGATCCTTTGCCTCTCCAGTGCGGTGGATCGCCCACAACCGCTCACAACTTCGTCTTGGGCCGCCCACAAGCTCTCCAAGCGGTCACCAAGCCACCGATCGCCACCAAACCGTCTAGGTGATGCCGATCACCAAGAGTAACAAGCCTAGACTCTCACTTGACCAAGAACAAAGCCAAAGAGGGCGATGGATGCACAAAAGTCACTCTTGATCTCTCTAGGGAAGAAGCTCACAAGCAATGGAGTTCACTCATTGCTCCCTAGGGCTCTTGCTCTCTCACAAGATCAATAAGGGTTTCTTCAGCTGTTAGAAGTGGCAAGAGAGATAGAATGGAGGCTTTGGTGGAGTATAAATACTCATCCTCTCCAAAACTAGCCGTTTCTCACATTCCTACGAACCGTCGGACGCTGCCGATGCTCGACCGTCGGACCATCCACCACGGTCCGACTCTCACAGTCGCACTGTGCTCAGTCCTGTGCTAGAGGGGCGTCGGACCGAACTCGATGGTCCGACGCTCCTTAGTCCGACGCTTTTGAGCAGCTGGCACGGTGCCTCTCAACGGCTATAACACGGATCAACGTCGGACCAAGTCCGACGCTCTTTTTCGCTGCGGGAACCTCTCTGGAAGCGTCAGACGCTAAAAAACATTAGTCCGACGCTCACTCTCTCGACGGTCCGACGCTCGCTGAACACCCAAAGGCACCGTCGGACTCTGGCCAATGGTCCGACGACCATCCAGCCAGGGTCCGACGCTCCCTGGCACGCTGAGAATCGTCCAGGGGCTGCCACGTGTCGTCGGACTCTAACTATTGGTCCGACGCCCATACTAGGTAGAGTCCGACGCCTCTAAATTGATCAAAACCTCACCGAATCAAAAACTTTCCAAAACGAAATTTGATCCTCTCTCTCTCAAGAGTCTCCCTGGGCTGTCTAGAGCTATGTTGGATAAGTGTGCATCACATCTACACTCTCTAATCTTGCTCTAAGTCAAGCTACCCATCCAAACCCCTCGTAATAGTACGGTCAAAGAGAAAAACAAAACCTAAGACTACGCCAAGTGTCTCTCAACTCCAAACAACACTTGGCACTAGCCTATCACCGTCTTGTCTTCCATCCTTTGAAAACCAAATCGAATTCCATCGCTAGGGGCTTGAACCTACATGTTATTATGACCTAACCTCCAGGTTATCCTGCAAAACACACGTTAGTCATAATAACCGTCTTGTTGTCATTAATCACCGAAACTACTAGGGCCTAGATGCTTCAGAGCTGCTATTTATCTTATTCCTAGTAATACTAAGTCCTGGAGATTTATTTTAAATTTAAAATCTTACATGATGAGCTCCTATATGACAAAGTGTAAATTCCTACCAAAACCATATATGATACATTTAGAGATAGGAAAAACTTTGCACATTTATGCTGCTTGCTTTGCATTGAGTTTTAGTCAACATTTGTTGTATACCTTATGAGAGTCTTGTCATGCTTTTAAAATCAAGATCACTTACGCATTCCACCCACATATGCATTACTCGTAGTTTGGGAGTAAGCGCAATCATTTTCCACTTCCAGCCAGATCCACCTTAAAAATGTTTTTCTTCAACACTGGGAGTAAACACCCAAAAATATACCCTATAGGACAGCCCCCTGTTTAATTGCTCTAAGTTCTTATCATTATCTCTCCAATTATTTATATTCAAAGGACGCATGTGGCTATGCAAAAGTATTAAAAAAAGAGAGAAAAGGGAGTAAAAGATGGACAAGTGTCCCAACAATTAAAACAATGGGTACTTAGATGCCCGTCTCCCTATGAAAAAAAAGAAAGAGAGAGAAAGAAAAGAAAAAAAGAAAAGAAAATAAAGATAGCCCATGTTTTCCCGTGAAAGTTCTAAGTTCCAAGAGAGAGATCTATTTTTAAAGAGCAAAAATAGAATTAGCATTAGCCACCTTATATACACCTATCCACCATATTCCATACACATGCACATCTTGATTTGATTGTATGACTTGACCCTCTGTGGATCCATTGTTTGACTTTACAATATATGAATTGCAAGTATACTCATCTTTGTTATTGCCACTCTTATAAGCTCCACTATAATCTTTAGTTGTAGGAAGGCATAACATCATTAATGTCTCAGTGAGATCCATAAATACCACATATATTAAGAGACTTGAGGGTGTCATACAATTAATCTCTAAATTTTATTTCTGAAACTTACAAAACTCCGAAATATTGGTACTGTGAAGAATTTAAGACATAGTGCTTGACTTGATTGTTCTATCTTTCGATTGCTCAAGACTTATGCAGAAGCTGAGAAGCTCCATAGTTAAAGGTACAATGAGTAAGTTCGAAAGTTAGAGCAGTTTTGTCTAATCCGGAGAAGAATTTCTGTTTGAAAGCATGTGTACTTGGAAGGCATGAAGCATTGTAGCAACACCTGATCCAAGTTTATTAGCAATTAGGCTTAGTTTGTTTGCCAAGGGACTGTCAAATAGGTAAGCTTGGGGGTGTTGTTGACGGTGGATAACGTCAACTTTTATTAGAACTTTAGACATGAAAGGACACATGAATACACACTAGTCTAGGGTTTTAACTGACAGTTTTCACGAGTTTTGCATGTTCTGTATTTTCCAGGGGCTATTCCAGAAAAGCGTAAAAGAGGGGTTAAAGAGCATAAAAGACACGAAACTTAACCGCCAAGGAAACATCATCACGAAGACCATGGAAGGATCTAGAAGACACCCGAGCAAGCGGGGCCCCGGATCCCACAAAGTGGGGCCGGCCGGCGCCCCCTGCGGAGTCTAGGCCCCACCTTCTGGAATGCTCCTCACACACTTCCTTGGCACCCAAGTAAAGCATCCCTCTATCGATCTAAAGTCGGTTTGATCTGACGATGCACGTAACATGAGACGCGGATCGATGACGTGGCGGTTTCTTGCCCCCTACTCCACCTCGGCCTATATAAGGACGCCCCAGGCCCCCTCCAGAAGGCATTCTACACCCCGGTGCTTCATATTCTCTACATAAATTAGGGTTAGGGTCCCTCTAGTTGATCTAGTTCTAGTTCATCTAGTTGTAGCAGTTAGGAGAGACTAGTTCATCTAGATCTAGTCTTATTTAGAGATTAGAGAGATAGAGTAGGAGAGTAGAGATTCTGGAGGAATTCCGGCCTGTCGGTGCTTCTCCGTGGCTGTATTCTTCTGGATTCAGCTTCCTCGCCCGGAGCTGCGTTCTGAGGTACTTTTGTATTCAACTTCTAATTCAAGTAAGCATTTGTTCTTATTCGTTCTTAAGTTTGCAACTCATATTGAGTGCTTTGATCTTGGTCATTACTTGATTGAAGTAGTATTTCTAGTGTAGACGTGGTGCCTAGGCTAGGTTTACTTGTGAATGTCCTCTGATTGGGCGGATAGTGGTAGATCGCGTAGGTGGCAGCTGCGTTGAGTCCTCTGTAGTCCACTTCCCGTTGATATGATCGATAGGTGTATAAGTGTCTGGTAAAAGGGAACTCTGATTTCGCCTCTTATTCATTTCACTGCCCAGTTAGAATGATATTATTCAAAGTTTACCGGTTGTTGGAGCTAGATAGTCAATAACTATTTCCTCTTTCTTGATATTATCTAGCCTAATTGTAGGGTTAAATTCATCGGCTTGGTCATTATCACCTACTGTTCCTTGTGGATACGATATTTAAAACCTCCGGGTGAAATGTGATAGCGGTATTATATCTGTGCGCTTGCGGATAATCTGAATACAATCTTATTTAAGTAGAGTGCAGTTAATTTATACCAATAGCAACGACGATTCGAATCGATTAGTACCCAGCTGGGGATCCCTAACCACATTGCATATGTAGCACATAAGCTTGCATATACCAACCCTGTCTACCACGGCTTTTCTATCGCTGAACCGGTCCTGCGCCACCCGAGAGCACAGTACCCCTCTCGTCTTCAGGCACGCCGGCCACGAGGGTACATGCTACTCTCGCCATCTCTCTACTCCCAGTGCGTGGTTGTCGGTTCAAGCAATAGAGGCACCGAAGATAGGGCTTCCCGGAGTATGTGGCTAGTTGCAAAGTCTCGATCACAGCAGGCCGACAACGAACGGTCCCTAATTCTTTTCCGTTGGAAACCAGGCATTGGGACTCTAACCCAAGTACACTGGTGACCACCCGGTTTTCACATCCCTTTTCCGCTGGCGACTATAAGTTGAGACTCTAACCCAAACATACGACCACCAAACAGAAAACCCATCTCCGTTGAAGACAATGGACTGGCCAAGTACACTGCCAATGACGAGGACAATACCATTCCCTTGAATGATCATTCTTTGTATATCATCATAGTTTAAAATAGCATTTTTGCAAAGCTAATAATTGAGCATGACTAAGCATTTTCCAATACTTTAAACAAATCAGGTTCTCAGGTTATGATAAGTGGTCAAGGAAAGGTAATGCATCAATAGGTTATCACTCAACTCCTATTAACCTAATGCAATAGATTAACTCAAATGATAAACATTTATAAATATCAAGGAGGGGCTTGGATCGCAAAAAAAGTAGGGTCGGGTCGGTGCCACAAATGTCAAATCCCTGCACCAACTCCGGAGTAGGCTCCTCAGCAGTCACCTTAGTCTTCACCTCTTCGTTCACGAACACTGCACGTATGCAATGATGTATTCTTAATATGATGCAAGCCTGAAATGTCATGCAACAACATGGAATACAAGAATTAATAATTAATAATACATAAACTAGAGCACAACTTCTCTTCATATGCAAGTGTTGACGGTCGTTAAGTACCAAAAATAACTATCAACTGAAGCATGATTTGACATAAAATGAATCACAAAGTATAGTTATAGGTTTTGATTCTAACGAGTTTCACGAGTTTTGGTGTTCTCACTTGTATTATAGGAATACATAATTTTTCATTAATAAAGTATCTCAAATAAGTAATTAGACTACACCATTGCGACGGACTCGTCGAGACGATCGAAACGGAGCTATCATTTGCTATATTCGGAGTTCGGAATCAAAATCTGCGGCAACATATGCACCATTGGACTGCAGGAGGCCCAGGAAGACAACACGACGAAATTGGGCCCAAGACCCCGACTTTGGGCGCCGGCCGGCGCCAGGGTGGGGCTGGCCGGCCCCACCATTAGGGTTTTGGCCCTCGGCTTCTGAAATCTTCCTCCCATACTTTCTTGGCACCCAAGTAAAGCATCCCTACGTCGATCTAAGGTCGGTTTGATCCGACGGTGCATATAACATGAGACACGGATCGATGACGTGGCGGTTCCTTGCCCCCTACTCCACCTCGGCCTATATAAGGACACCCTAGGCCCCCTCCAGAAGGCATTGTACACCCCGGTGCTTCATATTCTCTACATAAAATAGGGTTAGGGTCCCTCTACTTGATCTAGTTCTAGTTCATCTAGTTCTAGTTCATCTAGTTGTAGCAGTTAGGAGAGACTAGTTCATTTAGATCTAGTCTTGTTTAGAGATTAGAGAGATAGAGTAGGAGGGTAGAGCTTCTGAAGGAGTTCCGGCCTGTCGGTGCTTCTTCGTGGCTGTATTCTTCTAAATTCAGCTTCCGCGCCCGGAGCTGTGTTCTGAGGTACTTTTGTATTCGACTTTTAATTCAAGTAAGCATTTGTTCTTATTCGTTCTTAGGTTTGCAACTCATATTGAGTGTTTTGATCTTGGTCATTACTTGATTGAAATAGTTTCGTAGTGTAGGCGTGGTGCCTAGGCTATGTTTACTTGTGAATGTCCTCTGATTGGCCGGATAGTGGTACATCGCGTAGGTGACAGCTGCATTGAGTTCTCTGTAGTCCACTTCCCGTTGATAGGATCGATAGGTGTATAAGTGTCTGTTAGGAGGGAACTCTGATTTCGTCTCTTATTCATGTCACTGCCCAGTTAGAACGATATTATTCAAAATTTACCGGTTGTTGGAACTAGATAATCATTAGCTATTTCTTCTTTCTTGATATTATCTAGCCTAATTGTAGGGTTAAGTTCATCGGCTTGGTCATTATCACGTACTGTTCCTTGTGCATTCGATATTTAAAACCTCCGGGTGAAATGTGACAGCGGTATATTATCTGTGCGCTTGCGGATAATCTGAATATAATCTTATTTAAGTAGAGTGCAGTTAATTTATACCAATAGCAAGCCATAATAAATCTAGCCTAAGATGCCCTAGGTCATAAGTGTGTTTGACCTAGAACCACAATCAACCATAAAATCACACATACCCTAATTGATTATTGTTTTCTATTTATTTTATTAGTCAACTAATCAAGCATTTAATTAATAAATGATTAAATTATTTTCATTTGATGTCAAACTTTACCAACGGATAGCTCTTGACCTAAAACAGTGGCAAAATAAGTTTCATAATTTTTGGATCAACAGAGAATTAATTAAAATTGCTCCAAGTTACATTTATCAATTAATCTACATATTTTTAGCTCTTACAGAAAGTGCCCAAAGCATTTATTTAATATTTTTATCAAATACTACATATCACACAAAGCATCCACAAAAATTTACATAATTGTTAGAGCTACAGAAATATTCATACATAAATAACAAAATAGCACACTATTCATTTAATTCAAAATAGGAAAAGCTAAATCAATTCGCATGGAAAATGAAAAAGGTAACCAGCCCGAGGCAGCCCAGTAAGCCAGGCTGGCCCAGCACGGCTCGCACTCGCGCCCGCGCCCTCACCCCTCAACACCAGGACGCTGACAGGCAGTCCCCACCTATCAGGTCTTTCTCCTTCCTCCCGCTCCCAGCCCCGATGCGTCTCACGCGCGCGCGCAACGCGGCGGCTCGCCGTCGGGGACTGCTCCGGCGAGGGAGGCACCTCCGGCGGATGACCCAGACCTCAACACGTAACCCTAGGGACCTAAACCGCCCTACCCAAGCCGGCAGCGAGCCCATCGCCACCCTCGGCGGTTCGGTCACGGCGGCGTGACATGCTCCGGCTACGGTAGGCCGGTAGAGTTGCCAAAAATGGGACCTAAAGGGCTAGAAGCTCACCCTGAAGATGATGTGCACCACGGCTGAGGCAGAGAGGGACCGGAGAAGACTTGCAGACGGAGACCGAGCGCGCGGCGACGTTCTCCGAAGACTCCTTCCTCGTTCCGGCGACCCTAGGCCACCAGACGGGGAACCACCACAAGAATGAGCACCGTGATAGACCAAAGTGCCAAGAACACGATACCACAAAGGGAGGAGCTTACAGGATCAAGCTGGACGTGTCGAGGTGGGTCGCGGCGGCGCTCTGCCGGACCCGAGAGAGACGCAAGCCGTACTGGTGGACTTGCAAGGCAAGGGGAAGTGCAGTTTGGTCAGAGGAGTGCGCCAGAGGGTGTTGAACTCGCGAGCACGACGAATTTGAATGGAGGTGAAGTGGTGGAGGTGAATTCGGTCGGAGACCGTGAGTGGTCGGCGGTGGCCGTGGAGATAGAATGGAGAAGGGAGGGGTGCTCGTCGCCATTTAACAGTGGGCAGGGAGAGGATAAAGTCGAGCGCCTGTCCGGGGCCCCCGAGCGGCTCTGGCACGGCGGCGACAGCGCCCTGCCGGCCGGACGGCGGCAGCGCGCGACGCGCGCACGCGTGCACGACGCGCTCGGCACTGTAGGGGCCCGGAACAGTAGCCAGTGCCCTAGGGTCAAATGCTACTCAAACCAATTATGCCCTATCTAAATCGAATCAGTGAAAATGCCAAATACCAAAGTTGTGGGAAATTTCATGTAAAATATTTTTTTCTTTTCGAGCCATATTCAAATTCAGTCCAGATTTGAAAATATTCAAAAGAGGGTAAAACTTGGATTTAAATTTGATTTATAATTCAATGAAACTCTCCAAAAATTTCTCAATAACTTGAAATTATGTAAAAATAAAAGTTGTTCTATTTGTGGAGCTCTACAACTTTTATTAAGGGTGTTTAGTCAGATTCCTCATAATTTTTGAAATGGAATTTTAAATTCAAATTTCAAAGCACTGTTTTGAGTTTAATTTGAATTTTTACTATATAACTTCAAAATCTCCAAATATAAAATTTGTTCTATTTTAAAAGATCTACAACTTTTATTAAGATACTTTTATCAGATTCTTTATAGTTTTTGAATTAGATTTTTGGGGCTAATTAGGGCTTAATTTGATTTTTCTTTTTAATTTTATTTTTGATTTCCAATCATAGGGTTAATTGCACAATCATTACCAAATATAATCAAATCACTCTATGAGCTCTAAGCACAATCAGATACATGCAAGTAATTTAAACATGATGACATGGCAGGTTAATTAATAGTAATACCAGAGGTATTACATTAGAACAGTTCACATCTATGTTGTGAAAGTTCAATTCCTCTGCGTATTGGTTCTTTGTTGCAACTCAAGGACATATTTGCTAGTGATAGACAAAGATTTAATCCTTGGCTTAATATTATGGAAAAAATATATTAAAATTTATATATTATTTTTGCAAAATAACATTAATGTGATAAATATTTTTATTTAACTCTTCTTTCTACTTGAAAAGTTATATGTTCTCTACAGAAAGAGCTGTAGCTCTATACGATTTGTAGTCCTGATTTCTTCCTCTCTCTCTCTCTCTCTCTGTTTTTTTTTTTTTTTGAAACTATAGTCCTGATTTCTGAAGCCCTATGGAACTTCAGATTGGGGGATGGTAGGAGTTTGGGCCCCTTTCGAAAGGAAAATTTAACAGAGCGCTGGTCTGAGCCCGGCCCATGTCTATTTTCAGATTCCCCATCCTGTTTCTGCAAGGTCAATAAAAGCTCGCCCTCCTGCTCCCCTCCTTCCTCGTCCCAAGTTCCAACTCCGGTCGCCGCCACATCCGAACCCTAACTAGGGTTTTGCCTAGCTCTCCCCTTCCCATCCCCCCATGGATCCCTTTGCCAAGAAGCGCAAGGCCGACGAGAACGGCGCCGTCACCGCCTCTCCCGCCGGTGGGGCTGCCACGCTGGGCCTCACCCGCGACGACGTCCTCCGCCTCCTCGAGCCGCTCTCCCGGGACCAGCTTGCGGACATCGTGGCCGCCGCCGCGCTCGTCTCGGCGCACGCGCTCGACGCCGTGCGCGGAGCCGCCGACCGCGACCCGGCCCTCCGCAAGCTCTTCGTTCGGGGCCTCGGGTGGGAGACCACATCCGACTCGCTCCGCGCCATCTTCTCCGCCTACGGGGACCTCGAGGAGGCCGTCGTCATCACTGATAAATCCACGGGGCGGTCCAAGGGCTACGGTTTCGTCACCTTCCGCCATGCCGATTCCGCTGTCCTCG
The DNA here is from genome assembly GCA_038502445.1 of Eremochloa ophiuroides. Lineage (NCBI taxonomy): Eukaryota > Viridiplantae > Streptophyta > Magnoliopsida > Poales > Poaceae > Eremochloa > Eremochloa ophiuroides. The sequence continues at coordinate 54,929,523 of JAHLJS010000006.1, read as the reverse complement.
CACTCAAGGAGCCGTCTAAGAAGATTGATGGTCGCATGACTGTCACGCAGCTCGCCGCCGCCGGTTCGGCAGGCGGGCCGTCCGGTGGGGCCGCCGGCAGTGGCGGTGCTCCTGTGGCTGATGTGTCACTCCGGAAGATCTTCGTCGGGAACGTCCCTGCGGACATGCCTTCGGAGCGTCTCCTTGCGCACTTTGCCTCCTATGGCGAGATTGAGGAGGGGCCGCTGGGTTTCGACAAGCAGACGGGCAAGTTCCGGGGCTTTGCACTCTTCGTATACAAGACACCTGAGGGTGCACAAGCCTCCCTAGTGGACACGGTGAAGGTTATTGACGGCCACCAGCTTGTATGCAAGCTTGCCATAGAGGGGAAGAAGGGGAAGCCGGGGCAACCACAGCAATCTGGACCTGGCAACCAGCAGCAGCAGCAGCAGCAGCAGCAGCAGCAGATGATGCAGGGCGGTCCTCAGGACATTCAGGGAGGGCTCGGGCTTGGGTCACAAATGGGAGCACAGTATGGTGGCCCTGGGAGTGGTATGCCTTCGTTTGGGTTTGGTGGTGTTGGTGGCGGGTTTGGAGGGCCAAATCCTTATGGTAACATGCCATCCTCCATGGGTGGAGGAGGCGCCGGTGGTTTAGGGTCGATGGGAGGCCAGGTGCCTACTGGGATGGGTGGTGCTGGTGCTGGAGCATTTGGGCCTGGGGGATTGGGTGGTGGCTCATTTGGGGGATCATCTCAGTTTGGTGCTGCTGGGATGGGGGCATATGGTGGCCTTGGGATGGGTGGAGGCTCCATGTACCGCATGCAACAGGGAGCAGGTGGACTGCCTGCAGGCGCATTTGGTGAAGGAGGGAACTACCCTCTTCCAGGTTCTGGTTTCAGGGGCCAGGACCCTCAAGGTGGAATGTCTCCTCCTGGTCCAGGTGTCAGGGCTCCTCCTATGTATCCCAACGTGCCGCCTTATTTTTAAGGTATATTCATTTACACCGCTTCCATATGTTTTTAATACTTTTGTTTATAGCTTAGTTATTGTTCCAGTATGCTGCTTTTGAAACCTGGATGTGTAGTGAAACATGCATCGATTGGTAGATGTTTTTATTTAGCTTCTCTTGGATGAACTTGAGTACTTGACTAATGTGGTTGCAAATTATGTTAGCAGTGCTTTTTATTTGCTTTCCCTTTGCTTTTGTTGAATCGCTGGGAAATCAAATATTTTCATTGATTAAGTTCTAATGATTTGTAAGAGAATTAAGGCCATTGCTGCATTAACAAGTTGTGATTGGCTGAATATTGTTTACTTGTCCTGATTTTATTGGTTTTCTTGGTGACCGAAGTTCTGATGATGGTTTGTAAAAGACTTGAGATAATTACAGTACTAATGAGGTTGGTTGGTGGGCATAGCTTCAAGGATGATAATTGTGAATGTGTCAGCGTAGTAGACCTTAATTTCCATACTGCGGTTGACATTATTTGGTAATGTGTTTTCCTGTTCTGAAACTTCCCTTTGGGTGTATGGGTCTATCCTTGTCTTGCCCTGGTATATGGAAGGTACTCTAAGAACAAAGCATAACACTTTGGTAGTCTGGCTGTCTGAGGCACCAGCAATCATTTTTACCACGAAATTTCTTTGGGTTTTTTATGCGACAAGAGTTCATTCCTTTTCCTTTGTTAGTTTCTTGCACATGTGCTTGTTGGATTCTAATTTGTTTTACTTATCTTGATAATTGGGATCGCCATCTTGATAAGTTTTATCATGACGATGACCCATAGTGTGTATCTGTCTTGGCTATTTACTAGATCTTAGTATCTCACTTTGCTGGTTTGTACTTGATACTAGATGTTTGTTGACATCTGATATTTGAGATTGTTACGATGACTTGTTTTGGATTTAAGTTAAATATATATAGGAACTGTTGCAGTAAATATGGCATCTGGTAAAATGTTTACCTAAATATATTTTTTATTTATCTTTATTAAAAGCTTTGGTTTACTTAGATTGATTTGTCAGCAGAAGCATTTGGATCGTCTCCACTAGTTGGTCGATCTTTTTTATTTGCATCCTTTTGTTTTTACCCATTCGTATTATTATTATGGACTTTTCAATGTTTATTAGTGGTGTGTAGAATAACTTCTATTTATCTGTGCATGTTTTTCAGTATTGATGTCATTGGTACAAGTACCTTTACTCCTATTTGGTACTTGGGTGTGACTGCATGAGCATTGGCACATTTTTGTAAAAGGAACCCCTTTTGTAGAATTAAGTTTTTCCCTGTCTCACAATGCATATAGTGAGGCATTGATCCAAAATATTTTCTTTCCCCCTTTCATCATACTATGATGTGCTTTTTTTATCTTACTTTCTAACCTTGGTCCACTGGACATTGTGCTTGCTTCATGAAATCTTTTGAGTTTTTTTTGGATATTATTTTTTTTCTATCATCAGAAATATGGTTTGACCCAATTTTACTTATTTAATTGTGCTACATTTAATTTTGCTACTATAATATTTTGCGTTTTTTCTTGCTGAACTTATTAATTATGCGATATATTTGCACTTAACGCTTTGCAAGTTTAGTGTGCAGTTATCAAAACTGTTATACTTGATATTGCATACTCTAAAAAAGGATATAGTCTCTAAGTTTTATAGTTTATATGATTAATGTATTAAAGATCATATATCTATTTTTTAATGCTGCATTGTGTATATTTTGTATTTATATATGTACTCAGCTGAATTGTTGATTGAATTCTAGTGAATGTGTGACTCAGGTGTGTGACAACTCTTGGGAGCATATGCTTTGAAATGGTTGTGCTGAATTCAGAAGTGTTGTCTGCTTACATGGATGTCTTGCATATTCTGGCTACTTCTGATCTGGAATGTGGAATGTGGAATGAGTTTTCACTCTCAATTTTCGTGGTTAAGGGATACATGAAGCTAGTTAGTTGTGACAATGATTAGCTGTGATAATGCTTCACATGTACTTTCTTGTTACTGCTTTGCAGTTTCATTTTCTATATAGATCGATGATGCATTTAATGTATTTTGGGTTATTATTGTCGTATTATCGTATGAAGTCCCTTTATTTTTTATGATGTGTTTAATCTTATGGCTTTATATTTGTCTATACTTTTGGTTTGGTGAGCCGAGGGCAGTTTATATGTATGATTGGTGACTGTAATGCACTTCTTTTCCTTTAGAATCTATATATTGTCTATTTGCAAACAAACAGTTGTAGATCCATTACAAAATAAGTTCCAAATCCTTGAGACGTATCTATGTAGTTAACATGGTTCTTATCAGATTGGAAACATGAACTGCATTATATTACTGTTCATTGTCAGATTAGAAACTACTACTACACTATATTACTATTTACTGTTTATCTTTTGTATTTTTCTCGATTCAAATGTGACTTTTTATAGATTTTGGGTAGTAACAAGTTTAGAAATTTCTCTCTTGTGTTTGAAGTGAGGTTTGGCATTTTCTGTTTGTGTAGTGGAGTGTTCATTTTTGCTTTAAAAGTTACAGTGACTGGATTGTTATGGAGGGGATATGATACTATTTGCTGGCTTGGTCAAAGGCAGATATAGATTTTGTCCATCTAGAAAAGCAGCTATAAGAGCTTACAATTTTGGAACCGATGTTTGCAATTTGGAACTGATGTTTGGAACGGAGGGGGGAGTATAGTTACTATCTAGAAAAGCTAGAATTGCTTATATTTTGGAACGAAGTTGTAAGTTGTTCTCTTTGTATAGAGAGAGATTTTACTTCGCATCTAGATATACATTAAGTCTGGTTGGTTATTTATTTGATTGTTTATTATTGTCAATGTAGTAGCTATTGGTGGGTACAATTACTATATTGGTTCTTAATTGGTTGGTTGGTTATTTATTTGATTGTTTATTAAGGTGCAATGTTATATTGTAATTGTTTGTGTTTATGTCTTAATATATCATGATTCTCTGTACGTCTTCTGTTTTGATTGATTGCCAACACTCTATAATAACTTGATAAATGACTGACCAAAAATGTTTTTAACTCTAGCAAATATACATGAACTATTGATAAAATGTTTTCACCCAAGCAAATATATAGTCGAGGGGGGTCTAATCAGGAAGTTAAACAGAAGCACGTTCCATGTATCAGGTAGCCCTGGTAGGCACCAGTGGCTGCAGTCACTAAATGTCAGTGGCTGTTGCTGCTGCTCTTTGCTAAGTGGTTTTCCTTCGTGTGTAATTGTGTAAATTGATGGGTGTGCATCAATTCGGAGCTCCGACAGGCGAGTGATGTTCATATATATGATTGGGGTTTTCATCCTCTTGATGTTTTTCTCGATAATGTTCATCAAACTTTTTGGAAACGATGGATTCATGTTTCCCTTGGAGATAGGTGCGGTTTGGTTGTAGCACCAATTTAAGCTGCATAACAGAAAGAATGCATTAAGTGATAACGTAGTGGGATGCCTGTCTTTTCAATTGTTGTTCGAAATATCACCTCTTGTGTTCAGGTGATACACTTCGGAAGAATACTCTAGTTCTGCTAGGGTCTATATTGTCGTCGACCCACCTAGCCCAGGTCCTCAATGCTCCATCGAAGGCTTCCTCTCCTGCCATCTGCACCATCTTTCCGTCCCGCTCGAGATGATCCCACCTGCATACAGATGGATAAGCTGTGGCAAAATGAAATATAACGTTCAGAAGTTTGGTGCTGCGAGACGTACGCCCTGAGTTTGCCGGTGTGAGTCCACCAGTGGCCTGTGTTGAAGATGAGGACGTCAGCACCGAGCGTCCGCTGCAACATAGGCGGCAGCTGGTCCAGCTTGAGCGCCTTGGTCCGGTCGTCTTTTGTTTCGAGCTTCACGAGGAAGGGGCTCCAAAAGAACTCTACAGAGCAATTATAATCCTGTGCTTCCCCACCCCCCCCCCCCAAAATTTGGGTGGTGTAAGAACAAAGGGTGTTAGCATTCATTTAGAAGATATTGTCTTGTAGTCAACCAAATTAAGAAACGGAGAGCATTAGGGTTCTAGCATATGATTTTTGGTAATTAATTTGACGCCATATTTTTGGTACCCTACGCGCGCAAGCCGATGTCTCGCCGTTGCAATTCGCAGTTGTGATTGATGTACACAGAAATTTTGCCTATATGTACAGTAGCAGTCTAGTAGATGCCATGCGAAAAAAGCTCGCGCAGTTGTGATTAGATTATTGTGTCCTTGTATGCAAAATTGACGTTATCTCCTTTGAAATCACAAGGAGTATTTTGTTCGAACCATGCTATGATCGCAAATTGCTCTACTAATCCAACCTTTTGATATAGTCACAATAATCAATAATTTTCCAATCAATAAAATTTGAGATGTATAATTACTGTATTTTGGAAGAGGGAAGGATTTCATATAAGATCATAACAGCATTAACTAGGCATTTTGAAATACGGTAACATCAATTGTGTTTGTCAAAGGAGCATCGGAATGCTACTTGAGTATAGGTTGCTGAACAGTAACTAAACGACATGAAACCATCCCAACCTCCGCACCCCAAATTCCGCCACGATTGCATGCGCACATAAATAGAGGTTGGTCAACAGTAATCACATACCATGGCGCGGAAGATTTTGTGCTCGGAGCCCGCGTCGTCGACGATGCGCGTCCGCGACCGGTCCGGCACCGCCGCGTAGAGGATGCAGGCGAGCGACTCCCACATGTTGCGGTTCAGCGAGTCGCCCACCAGCACCACCCGCCTGTCCCGGCACACCTCCAGGGCCTCCGCGCCGCCCAGCCTCGTGCGGCCGCCGCATCCCCTGGGCTGCCAGCGCCACCGCTCGTAGCCGGAGTCCGGGCGGCCGTTCCGGCGGCACGCCACCTGGTCGCTCAGGAACGGGCACTCCGCCGCGTCGTACAGCGGGTACCCCGCCGCCTCCTCCACCCACTTGCCGTCGAACAAGTCGCACTGGGCGTCCTCGTCGTCGCCGTCGTCCCCTCCTTCCTCATACGACGGCGACGGGGCCGGGGCCGCAGGCGGTCCGGCGTCCTCCTCCTCCTCCGGGCTCCAATCATCAGCTGATGGTCGTGGTATCGCGTCTGGCGCCGGCGCCGGCGGCGCAGAAGCATGGTGCGAGCCACGGGGGGCAAGCGGCGGTGGCAGCAACGGCGCCGGGGCCGCCGCCTTCCGCTGCACCCTGGAGAACGAGAATCGGTCCCACGCCGCCGCCGCCGTGCGCGGCTGGAACGGCCGGTAGCCGACGGCGGCGAGGAGGATGCCGGCGGAGAGGAGGAAGAGGCAGGCGAGCGAGCACGTGGAGGTGGCGAGGACCCATCGTCTCCGGCACGAGGCAGCCGGTGGCCTCATGGAGTGATCGTCCATTAATTGGTTAGCTTGCTATAGCGCGCGCCGCGCTCTAGGTGGCCAAAGCGAGCGAGCGAGCAGAGCTAGTGGGAGTGACTTCGAGTCCAGGCGTCCTGGGCAGGCTGATTACATAGTAGCGAGACGGGACGGGCTGGCTGGTCCGGGACCACCAGGCGAGCATGGCGTCGCGCGCGCGCGCTGGATGGTTTTGGTTGGGCGCCCTGGTGGCCGGTTTTATTTGGTGAGGAGGGGTTGGGGTTTTGGTTGGAGCGTCCACAGTCCACACTTGCGCCGCCGCTGCTGCTGTTACCTATGCGCCGCTTACACACCGTCTGTATCTGTACGTACTCACGTGACTGAATGATACTAGTAGGTTGCTTAATCCGACAGTTGTTATTAATCATGTTAGTGGTAGTGCTTGGCATGGGCGCATGGCACGCAAATATAATCTTGCTTATCTACAGTATCTAGTAATTAACTGGCTGTCTGAGAAAAGGTACGTCTTTTTAGGCCGATCTGTTTTAGCAGCCACGCGTGCCACGGGAGTAGAGAGTTCGCTCCGTTTCGCTACTTTCACTAGCCACGCGCGCGCGCACGCAGGCGCCAGACAGTGCCGCCAACGTGGCGGGTGCATGTTCCTTGCTCCAGTCCAGTTCGCCAAGACCAGTACACGTGCACGGCGCCCCCGAAGTCCCGAACGCCATCTTGCAGAGGAATCGATGATGGTTATGCGTCATGGGACATGTATTGATAGATGGAGCCTGGAGCGAGCTGAGACTGAGAGTCCATCGCGTCGCGTAAAGAATCGGTAACGTGCATCTCCAGAAGACCAGAACGTTTGGTTTCGCTCGAGTGCGCATCATTGCGGCGTTTCGGCTCGCAGGTTGATGCGTGCGATCCGAGCCACGGAAATGATTTGCACGCTTGAGGGTGTGTCGGTCGGAGCCTGGTGGATCTGGGCGCGGTTTTCCCATGGGCCGGTCGAGAAGATAGCCCACAAGGCCATTTCCTCGTCTACCCCGTCCCGGAGGCAGCCCACTGCGTCGACCATGTAAACCATGGACCACCGTGTCAATCCGGTCGACGCTGTGGGAAGTCCGGAAGTCACGGTCAGTGCCAGTGTGCCGCGAGCACGAGGCCGAGGGCGCGAGGGGGTACTTCGTTGTTTGGCGCGGGCCGGCCACGGCTGCTTCCTCCGAACACCCGCCCCGCTTCCACTCCCACCCCACCCCACCCCACGCGAGGGATGGCACTCGTCGCGTGCTCGCGCTGCAACATAACCCCGCCCCAGGCCTCCGCTTCCGGAAGCCGCGGACTACTCCGCGCGCCGAGATCCGCAGCGTCCAGGCCCCCGCCGGGGCGTCTCCGCCGCGGCCGCGCCATGGCCGCCTACGGAGGCGGGCACTCGGCTGCCGATGCCGGCACCGCCGCTCCCCACGCGCCCCCGTCGCTGCTCGTTTTCTCAGGTGACCGAATCTCCCCCCTCCCTGCCTGAGTTCCTATCACGAGTGTGGTTTCGTTATGATTCTGAAGCGGGCCGGCGTGCGCGCGCGCGTATGGGTTGTGCGAATTGCGGTGCTTACCCATTGGTCAATCGATCAGTTTGTAATGCGGAGCAGCCGAGCAGCAGTTCAAGAGAGCTGGCCTAGCAATGTTTTCAGGCAGTGGCGGACTTAGGATTTTTACTCAGGGTATGCCACACTAATTTTTTCATACAATTTGGCATAATCCATATTATAAATTAGTAAACAATCTCATAATGTATGCGCCAGAAATTCAAATGATTTTGCTTGTGTGTAACAAATATGCATCAGCTAGTAGTCTTTTGCATTCTCAAACAAAAATTTGTGGATGTGCCCACAAAATCATTTCAACGCTGAATAGTACTATTCCATTTGAACTCTGAGCCTGAGTGTCTAGTATCCAGGTTTTACCGGTCATCAATATTCTAATAGAAATAGTTTTAGCACTCCATGCATTTGGGCTCCACCAGCCAGGGGGCATCGCACAACCGTACTTGACTTCTTGCCTCTCTTCTAGTCTCGCATGATCAGTGTCTGGGCATCAAGCCATTGCTATTCGCCCATGACTCGACCAGCATGCGCCCTTCAGCGATACTACGAGTTAGTATACGTATACTATTGGGCAGATCCCAGGGTATGCCGTGGACCTACCGGCATACCCTGTAGGTCCGCCGCTGTTTTCAGGCCTGTGTTGAACCTCATGATTGGTTCAGCTTGTTATGGTTGCCAATAGATTAGTAACATAACATTTCTCTAGTGCTCCCTCCGTTCCAAATTATACGTGCTTCGATTTTTCTGGTACACCGAATTTGTTACGCCGTAGCAAAATGAATGTATCAAAAAAAATCGAAGCTATTTATAATTTGAGACGGAGGGGGGTATAGAACTAGGTGCTCCAAAGCACGTTTCTGTGCTGTCCTGGGTGAGTGAGACGCTGGTAAATTTTCATGCATTGGTGCATGACTTGCTATTGTGCTATAATCTGGTTGATGTGGCGTGAATTGCTTGAGAACGGAAATATTGATAGACAGGTGGCATCTCTGTTTTCCTTTCCTCGTTGTCCTGCCACATAAAGTTGATTCATGGTTAAATGGGGACTTTGAAATCTGTATGGAGGGAAATGCATAGTGCTCAGAATTGCATAAAGTAAAAACCTGCATTTTTCATTAGTTCCTTGACATATCTATCATTTTGAATTCTGGATTTCAAACATTGTAGTGCTTTTCTGTTCCTTTCAAGACAATGCCCTGCATTTTTGAGTTTGATTCAGGTGGGACAGCATTTAATGGCGTTGTTGAAGAACTGAAGAAAGTCACTACTCGAGTTGCACATGTGCTCCCTGTTTCTGATGATGGTGGAAGCACAGCTGAGATTGTGCGTGTGCTTGGTAGGTCCCAGTGTTTCCTACAATAAACTTCACTTCCCTGTTACTTGAAATATTTTAGAGTATCTGCATGTGTCAAATCTGTTGTGATGGTCAGTGTTTGCCTCTTTGTATTAGGTGGGCCTGCTGTGGGAGACATAAGATCAAGATGTTTGAGATTGTCTGATCAAAGTACTGCAGAAGCTCTTTCGGTTCGGAAATTGCTTGGGCATCGTTTGCCTATTGACCCCTCAGAGGCAAAGCTGGAATGGTAGCAATGTGTTCCTCCTTTTCAGATCAATTATATTTTCTCTTTTCAGTTTCTGGCATAGTGTCCAATTAATGTCTTATTTATGATTAACCAATGTCAATTTTGGATTTCATAGGCACCAGATTGTAGAAGGAGACCACTCTTTATGGGAGGGAGTCTCTCGTCCATACAGGGAAACGATCCGTGCCTTTTTGGTCTACTTTCACAGTGAGGTCTGTCCCTCATGTGACGTCTTTTCTTTTCTCCCCTAAATATGATTCAAAAGCCTGCCCTAGTTATCCATAGGCTGAAGATTATGCAATGTATCACCTATTCTCTTAGTAACACATAATGACTTTTACTTATTTTATGCAGATACTTCGACGGTCAGCTGAAATGTTTTGCTTCACCAATGGCAGGTGATTCTTCTAAGGTGAAATTTGAAATAGATCACATTATTGCAAATCATCATTGCTTTTCCTTGTGAGACAATTATTGACATATTGCAACATTTTGATGTATTCAATGGTGTGATATGCATAATAACTTGCTGTCTGTGATGTAACTTTTCGTACAGGGAACGACCCTTTAGGTCAAATTATTAATACTCTCAACTCGTGTGCATTTCATTCACCTTACTGCAGATTATTTATTCTTGCAGCATTGGTAATTTCTTTTTTGCTGGGGCACGCATATTCTTCCAGTCATTGGATGCTGCAATATTTTTGTTTTCACGCGTATCACAGATCCCAGCAGAAAGTCTTGTGCTTCCTGTTATATCCACAAATGACAGACTTACTCTGGGATGTGAACTATGGGTAACCTCACTTGCCAAAGTTTTACTCATGCTGTACAAGTTGCTGCAATATAATTCTGTGTTGCTCCTTGTTACTTGCCCTTTGGATTAAAACTCTACTTCATCTTTATGTATTTTGTATCCTTCTTTCTTTTGATGCTGAATATATTTGTTACATTTACTGCAATTAGGTCAGTAGCTTTGTTCTTATAGGCTTCCATTTTTTCTACTAAAAAAGTAAGCTTGCATTTTTATTATTCTGAGTCTTAGACGTGGCAGGGTTGTTTGTGTTTGCAAAGTTACTTCTATATATAAGCATGCACATCTCTTAATCATAAAACCGTAAATAAAATCTTAAATCATTTGTTTATACAAATTCTTGTCCTCTCTGTCTAATGAAAAAACCTTCTGTTTTCAGGATGGGACTATCATTCGCGGCCAAAATGAAATATCACATCCAAGCAATGGACACCGAGTAGTCAACAAGGTACTTGAAAGAGTACTATGTTGAATGGTGATAATTCCTGTGTTTTTTTGGCCTGCATGATAAATGAGGCACTTTTGACACCTTCCATGTGTTTTGAAGTTCTCTTTTTTTGTATTCCACAAAATGGGAATATATTAGTGGATCTAAACTTATCTAGCTCATCACGTCTGTGTCATCATAGCTAGCAATTCTCAGTTGTCACGGCCTTGGCTACGCAGACCGTAGCCGTGGGTACAGTCGGAGCGAGGTTTTACCCTGTGGCTTCCTGTTGTTGGAGAAGAGAGGCAGAGGAAGGGAATTAACTCATTGGTTGATTATTTTTAGGGTGACTTTCGGTTTACATAGCCATTAGGCTGCCTAATTTCCCCTCAAATCACTCTTTGATAAGCTTCTAGACTAGACCAGCTAATCGTGCGCCCAAATTGACCCCAAATTGGCAGCATTGTAGTCACTTTCCTGGCTTGTTGCCCCTGCCTTCTTTGCTCTGCGACTGAATTGCTTACCCCACATGACATCTTGGATGTCAGCAGTGTTTTAAAGGCGGCTAGGCATCCAGGCGAGTGCTGGGTACGCCTGGACGCCTAGCCGCCTTTAAAACACTGGGTGACAGATAGATTAGCTAAGTGGGGTTTGCCTCATTCTTTTTTCTTGCCCACTATGCGATCAAGAAGAGGATACTATCCAAGACCTACTGGTTTTCTGAGTAGTTGAGATGCAAGGTTGCTTTATCACACTTAAGCAAATAGAACTGCAGGCTAGGCTTATACAGATGAGTTGTTTCAATCTTGTGGTGCAAGGCCTTAAAGCAGGCTAATAAGCAACTTAATAGGGGCTTAATTCTCTGAGCACATTAGTCACTTGAGAAATCTGGAAACATAGGAACAACTGTGTATTCAATGGAGCTACTCCTGAGTGGCTTTGGCAGTCAGGGCAGTGGAAAGCAGGGCACTTTGTGCTGTGCAACTGGAGGCACAAGGACCTCCAGGGGTCTGGTAACTAGATAGGCTAGATGCTGTATTGGCTGTTTCTTTTATTTTTTGTGGCATTCTTGTTCTATAAGTTTTCCTGGTGTGTGTGGTGAGGAAATAACAAACACTCCTGTCTTTGATGAAATGACACAACTCTTCTGCCCGTTCGAGGAGGAAAAAAACAACCTATTCTTGTCAAATCATATATAGCAATATAGCATGTTATTCCCAAGCAAGTTGGGGTAGGCTAAAGATGAAACCATCATAATCCACCATAAAATATGCAAGAAATAAAATAATTTCATGCTTTTGTCATTACAGTTACTATGTATTATAACTAAAATGCTTGAGGTGATGTCTTGAGGAGACCGTGTAGATGTTGTGTTTTAATTCTGATGGTAAGTATACCTAAAATTTGTCTGTTCAGTAAAATGATTTAAAGATCCATATGATTGTGTGCTCTGTTTAATCTGTGTTAGTTTAATTGACTTGAACAACAGTTTAATCTTGACATAATTCTTTATCTCCATGGCTTGTCATCTATTCATAGTTATTTATCTTAAGCTTAAAGAGCAAGCCAGCCACCTTCTAATTTGAGTCAGTGAATCTGGGTGTGCTTAGTCTAAGGCTTTAAGTTATGCTGTGATGTCAGTTGCTAGTTGCTACTATGTACTTAGTTACAGTTTCTTTGTTAATGACATACTTTGTCTCCATATTCATTTCGATTGCTTTTGACATTTATATGCTCCTTTTCGTCATTCCAAAAAACTTTTAATCGCTATATGCATCCTTGTTGGTTTCTCACTGTGTTTATTCTTATATAATTGATTTTTTTCTGTTTTCTTTCCTTTTCTGCAAAGGATTGTAATTCATGCAGTGCACTTCCTTCAAGGATCAAGCGTGTGTTTTACATGTCAAGTGAAGGCAGCAACCTATTGCATGAGGTAGGTACTCATTCTGTTGACTTGTTAGGCCTTGGAATTGTCCTTGCCATGCAGGTCTATTATGAGTGCTAAACTATTATTTGAGGCAGCCGAATCTTAAATATCTTGACCTTGGGATTTACCAAATCTCGTAAATACATTTAATATAACTCAACAGGCTGGTTCAGTGGTTCACAGGTCTTGATGTCTGACATAATGGTGAACTTATCTTTGAAAATCACACTTGCATATCTGCCAGTCACTGTATGGTGTCATCTAAGAAGGCATGATCCTTTTAAAATGCCCATCATCAAAACTCATTTATCTTCTTGCATTAATATAAATATATTTAATCAAATATCAGTAATGGCTTACTAGCATATAAACTTGATAAACTATCATGATATCGAAAAATGATATTTGATATCTCATATCTTTAACCGTTCCTGATTGTTTTCTGCTACACTTTCATTTTAGGTTTTCCCTGAAGTTAACCATACAGTTTTGGAGCAGCTAAGTAAGGTGGACTGCATTGTCTATGCTATGGGATCACTCTTTACATCAGTCTGTCCATCACTGGTAATGTTCACAAGGACCTATATCATTTACTTTTGTCTTCATAAGTTTCAGCGCATTCATGACTGTTGTTTGACATTTGCTAAAAGCTGAAGTGATAAACTATGAGATACTTTGTCCTTACTGCTGGACTCGTAGGCATGGCCTTTGTTCAGGTTCAAAATAGTTGTATGGGCTAGCTAAGCTAATCTTAACCCAGATGTACTAACTGTACATTTTTTCCAGAAACATATCTTGCTTGGGTTGATAAAGTGCATCAGATGGGCCAGCTGTATAAAAATAAAGGCTAAACTACTAGTTAGCAGAATTAACTTACTCCACTGAGCAAATGGCCCTGTCGTAGAGTGTTAGTGTCACCCTCAGGTCTGGGTTAAAAAAACAGCTGTAATACCCGAGGGTGGTCTTTCCCCAAGGACCATGGTCTCTCTCTCTCTTTTTAATTACGCCACTGAAGTGCTTGACTCTGACCGACCTCTTACCTTAAAAACCATGTGGGAGTTGGAATATTTACTTCAGGCTGTCTGTCAATGCACATTCTGCTGAATAACACTGGATTTAACTTCTCACCCTGCACTTATTTTGCATCATCCGCTCTTGTACCTCCTTTCTAATATTAAAGCTTATGCAGGTATTACGTGGCATTGGCGAGACTGTAGCATCAAGATCCATCCCCAAGGTATCTAACTATGCTAAGAAACCAGATTAGGTATTAACTTCCAATACTTGTTTACAATGATGTTTTGATACCATTCATTTGAGTTGAAAATGTGCCTTCTTAGTTATTTACAAATCAATCTGTAAGTGCAAATTGTCTAACTGATGCTTGACTAGAAAGATGCTCTGAAGTGGCAGGGAAGAACTTAAATGTACTCTATATATTAAATTGTTTATTGGCTAATTTACAATCCAACGGTTATTTGACAAGTGAAGCAAGGGTTCTAAACTTGCAAAGCTCATTGTGTTGCTTGACTTTTTGTATTTTTATGCACTTTGTATTAGTTATATCTCTTGGTGCTTTCACTAAAAATTTGTTTGTCTGAATCCTGCTGAATCCAGGTACTTATTCTGAATGGCTCACATGACAGAGAGACTGCTGGGCTGTCTGCCTCTGGCTTTGTCACTGCAATTACTGATTCTCTAAATCGGACATATGGTGATGCTCACAAAAGCTTAAAGAATCGTGTAAGTTTTGTTCTGTATTCCAGGAACATACTGGAAGAATATGAAGCTATGGAAGAGTCAGACATTACAGTTTTGGAAATGCAGATGTCATTTTTCTGCTAAGATTCCTTGTTGATTATTTCTCCTTTGTGTGCAGCCCAATGACTATATAAATGCTATATTGGTTCCAGAAGGAGGCCAAGTTCCGTTAGATGTAGAAAATTTGGCTGCTCAGGGAATCTTTCATGTCGTAAGTATCTCTATTTTATTGGTGATGGTGCTTATTGGTGTGAAAGAGGATGATGAAATGTTCTTGTTTTTCCAACTATTTTCCATTGTCCTGCATTTTAACTACCTCACACAACAACGAGCTATTTTCCTACGTCTTGTTTTGTCTGGGATGGTAACTCTTGAAGTTTCTGTTCCTATTCGGGCCTCTCATTATGCAATCAAATGTTTTTTTTTTTGCATCAGATTATTGCTTGCCCGAATAAAAATATTTGATGCTAAATTGCAAAAGGTATTACAACGTTAGTCTTAAAATCCAGTCGAGCAAGCTTAGTTTTAAATTTATTTTTTTAGATAAACAGCATTAGTCTTGTACAGTATTACAGAATCTTGTGTAAGACCTGTTCTTATCCTAGTGCTTCCACACTAGCTTTTGCTGAAACGATTGTTTTTGTATCCCAATCCATTTTGCAGGTAACTGTGAATTCTATTCATGACCCAAAAGTTGGTGTCATATTTGATGCACAGTCATTGATCCAAGCCCTAACCATTCTCATATCTGAACAAATGGATATGTGTCTCTCAGAACGTGGTCATCTAACTGAAACTGTAAAAGTTGCAAGTTGAGCTTTCAAGTACAGAAATGAATGTATAGTCCCTTTTTACCAATTTATTGTTTTACTAATCGATCCATAGTGCTAGTACTCATTTGTATTTCAGCTAGTACTAGTGTTGCAATTATGCGTGAATTTGGCATGGTTAATGAAAAATAAAAACATTTCTTTTTCAATTCTGTAATTTCGATTCATTTCAATTCCTTTTCTGATGAACAGTGATGGTTACCTTTTCCCTGCATTGAAGCTTAAAGCTTCCAGAATTTGCCAAAAAAAAAAAAAACTCCCACTATGCAAGTTTCTGCATCAGCATATAAAGTAATTAAAATCGATTCCCTTGCTGATGAACAGTTATATGAACCTTTTTTCACTCACTTTGAAGACTAAGGGGGTATTTAGAAAGTTTTGGTGCTTTGTCCTTTTTTTTTTTTTTGCAAAATGGGTCTAAACATTATGGTGTCAAACAAATTTTTTTTTTGGCATTTTGCACTTGGCACCCTAGAGGTCCTAAAGAGAGAAAAAAAAAAGATCATGGAGCGCGTGTCTGCATGGCTAAACTTTTGCCATGCAACTAAACACTAAAATGTAAATTTTAGTATATGGCATTTGTTGCAGTAAAAGATTTTGCATTTTGTATTTTGCAATACAAAAGACATCTACACATTTGCCAAAAATAATTCTTGTCAGGCAAGTTTCTTCATTTGTATGTAACTAAATGTCTGAATGTAAGTCCAAAAACCGGCAGGCTGGGTGTTATCATCGTTGTCAAAATACAACAGCGACTAAGGCATAAGAAAACTCAAATTATATAAATGGTACTCCGTAAAACATATAGATCTTTGTATTCCTTTGAAAGGCAATCCTATGTAAATGAGCCTTCAATATCTCAGGAGTGACTTGCTAGTATGATGAAAAGAAGCCATAATGTAGGACTGTAGGAGGATGTATGATCTACGTAAAAAGGAATATTTATGGTCATAGATAAATGTAAAGTGGTTGGAATACATCACAATTGGAGAATGTTAGCAGTTAACATATTTGACATTTCATTTAAACTTTCTTTGGGGGAATGTATCCTGTACAAATCATAACTTCGTGAAAACCTGTGCAAACCACGGCAAAAAAATCGTCTAAATTCACCAAAAAAATCACACATGTAGATGATATGATGATACACAACCTTGTAAAATATTGTAACACCCTAAAAATTTGCATCTTTGAAATAGGAATTTAATTTGATTTATTTTATGCAATCTTGTGGGCATTTAATATAAATATAGGGAATAATAATTTTTGTGAATTAATTAAAATAGGGAAACCACATGTATGTTGCATTCATGCTGCTTATCTATTTTGTATTGATTTCACTTTACTGGTATTGCAAAATATTCAAAAGTATTTTTGAAAACTCATTTGGAAAATGAATTTGAAAAAAAAAAGAGAAACTCCCTCACTCCTTCCCTCCTCATAGCCGTAGGCCTGCTGCTGCTCACCCTTTTGCCGCCTGGGCCAAGCCCACTCCTCTTTCTCCACCTCGCATCACCATCATCCTTCTCCCTCTTGGGCCCAAGGCCATTCTTTTTTTTTTTCCTGAGCAGCCCGGCATCAGGCCGAGCCCAGCTGCAGCATCGGCCTGCTCGCGCAAACAGAAGCAGAGCGCAGCGCTCTCACCTCTTTGGTTGGCTCACTGACATCCTGGGCCCGCGCGTCAGCGCTTTCTTCTCCCTCTCGTGCTCGATACGGACTCCACCGCCATGGCCGAGTCGTGAACACCCCGGCCTCTTCTGTGCTTGGAGTCCACGCCAGCGCCCCTATAAAAGGGAGCCGCAGCACCGCCTCCTTCCCACGAATCTCCAGAGCAAGCCACCATTTCAAATTCGAGCTCTAGAGCGCCTAGCCGCAGCCACAGATTAGCAGCCGGAGCCAGCTAGCATCCTCGCCATCGATTCCGTGCCACCAGCACCCCTTCGTCTCGATTGGAAGCGCCCTGTGGACCGAGAGGAGTTATAGAACCTTCCGGACCCCTTCTTCCCCGATCTCGACCGTGAATCGGCCTTCATCACCGGAAACCGAACGCTGCCGTCCGCCATTGCCGTCGACGACCATCACCGGGAGCTTCTCCGGAGAAATTGGTCGCTCTCAAAGCATATTAGCGAGGTAAAGAAGCTTCTCCCGCCGTTATTTTGTTCCTACTTCTCCCTCCCGAGCTGCGCGCAACCTCACCGTCGTGATCAAGCCGCCGCCGCTCGTCCTGCTTCCTCCCTAGGCCGCCTCTGCTCCAACTGATTCCATGAACGAGTTCGTTTCGAGCTCTTCGTTCTCCAGAGCCTTTTCCCGCGCTGAACCGAGCCCTATATCCTCTAAACCGCCAACTCCGGCGAGATTTCCGGCGAGCCGCCACCGCGGCCTGTCACTCCGGCGAACAGAGCCTTGACCCCCTCCCTCTCTTCTAATCTCCACCGTCTATTTTAATCCGACGGCCAGTAACGAAGCATACCCCTTCGCCGGCACTTTTCCAAAAGAGACCCTCAGCTTTTCAACGCATTAACCCGCGGTCCTAGGCGCCCGCAGCCGAATACGCCTTCCGTTTTAGAAAACGTATTCCATTAAATAGATTCAAAAATACGTTTTCCAGATATTCACAATTTTGCCACTGATTTTGTTTTAGCTATAAAATCTCCATTTTAGCTCCGATTTGATCCGTTCAAATTTCGTAATCTATCTAATGATACTACTGTTACTTATGTTTTCAACTTTTAAAATTCAAGGTTAGATTTAATTTATTATTTTAGTAAAGTAAAACTTGTTTATTTCATAACTTCCTCGTTTGGACTCCGATTTTCGTGATCTTTATATCGTTGGAATCGTAGCGACGCGTAGATTATTTTTATAAACTTTTCAATCTATTTTTCTACTGTTGGTGTACTGTTTCTAAAATAGATTTTGTTTGCTTCGTGTATGATTGTCTCGATGATTGTGTGGTGATTTTATGATCGAGTTCAGACGGTGAGCAATACGTTGGTGATCAAGAGTACACTGAGGATCCAAGTTCTCCAGAGCACTTTGATCAAGGCAAGTATAGCATGGACCATCCTTGTTGTCTATTCACCTTAATCATTAAATTCATAATGCATGTGTCTACTTTGGTAACCCTAGTATTTATTTCTAAGTTTTGATGACTTGATCCTTGTTACCTATGAGATTGCATTTGAGTAGTGATGCTAGTGCTTGATGATGTCATGATCTTATGAACTTGATTAATTAATTATGAAATAAAGATTAAAAGATGCTTTTTAGCAACATGGACTAAGGATTTAACTGTAAGTATGACACCGGGACTTACAGCGCAACCATGAGGGTCATATGGCTCTGACTTTAGTCAAGTATGAAGTTACTTTCTATTATGTTGTTAGTCTTGAAAGGTTCCTTGCCGAGCTGGTTGTTTTGCGGCTCCTGTCTTTGTGTGTACTGCTGCGTGTGTGCCACTAGAAGGAGGGCTCTACCACCCCTTGCCATTGCGCCCGGATTGATTAGTGGCATGTTAGGAAGGCTTTTGAAAGACTTCATAGCGTACCCTGCCGCACTTCCTTGGTGAGGTGACATGGGAGTCATGACCCTTGGCACATGGGAATCACGACTTATGGTGAAAGTGTGCAACCTTTGCAGAGTGTAAAACTGATATATCAGCTGCGCTCACGGTCACGAGCGGCCTTGGACGTCTTACAAGAACTTAACTAATTTAATATTGATTTATTTGAAGTTTCTATTGATGTTTATTCCATATTAATTATCATGTTTATATGATCATACGAATCTTGTTCCTTGGTATATTCTATTGCTGCTATTCAAATTGCTAAAACATGATCAACTAAAAGCAACTGCTGTCAAACCAGTGTCATGCCTTATTTGAGCCTCATAAACCCGTGCTATTCTTGTTGAGTACGACATGTACTTACGCTTGCTTTATTTTTCATATTTGGATAAAAATCCCGGATGGGTAACAGATGACTATGAGAATTTTTCTGAGGATTATTAGGATTGTGTTCACCAGTCAAATATTCCCTATGGAATGGAGATTCCGCGAGAGAGTTATCTATATTATTCCGCTGTTATTAATGTAAAGACTCTGTGATATTATTCGTTATATATTGAACCTTGTGATGGTACTATGTAATTTGTCGCTTATGTGTGTGATTAATCCTTGGGCGCACATAAGTTGGTTCATTCAATTTTATCCTTAAAATTGGGTGTGACAAATATCTTGTCTAAACTCGACTTTGTTTGTGAGATATAAAAATAGCAAATTTCTAACAAATCACCAGGACAGCTTTCTGGCTTGAAATTTGTTATTTTTATATCTCACAAAGGAAGTCAAGTTTGGACAAGATATTTTATAAGGTTGTGTATCATCATATCATCTACATGTGTGATTTTTTTGTGAATTTAGACGACTTTTTTACTGTGGTTTGCATAAGTTTTCACAAAGGTTGTGATTTGCACAGGATACGTTCCCTTCTTTGGGAGGGTTGGATTCTTCATTTAGCTCTAGTGGGATTACGGGAGGGTTTTCTGCGAGCTTCGCAGCAACCTCACTCTTAGTGATCACAAGATTGGCTTGTAACTAAATACACACTTATTTCTTCCTATACAGTTCATACTCACTTTGCCTATGTTGTGAATTGATTTTTTTTTTTTTTGACATCTGTATCGTTTTAGATAATAGTAGTGGACAGCCTACGGTTTGTTTTTCTTTTAAAACTGGACGCCGATCTAGTTTGCATTGACAAATCTTGGAGTAAGAAATGGGCCTGGGCATGGTACATTTGATCCTTTTATTTTAGAGGAATTGGAATTTACTTAATAAACTAGGCTATTTGGTTTGGAATTTGACATTTCAAAACTTTTCAAAGTTCACATAAGACTATATCAAATTTGTAGTGTGGACGGTACAAATTGATTCTATAAATCATCATGCTATTCACTCATCTATGGTAGAAATGTAACATATATGTCTAAATCATGATTCTTAAAATGAATTCAGTTTCAGGATCCAAACGGTCCTCAGGGCCAAAATAAATAGTTCAGCGTACTGCGTGGTTGGTTGGATACTTGATGGATTCGAGGCCAAAGCGCGTGCGTGAATGCACGCTCCGGCCACGATCTGTCTGGCGACCTGGCAACGAGTTCGTTGAGGACACGGCGGTGCAGCAGCAGCAGCCGCCGCCGTCGCCCGTGGGCGGCGGCAGCCTGCTGCGTTGTCGGAGATGTGTTTCGCCAGAACCTGCATTGCCGTCCCCAATAAACGATGACCAGCACAAGCCCGCCGGGCAGAGTGCATGACAGGCTCGTTGCGTTGTCGCGGAAGTTCTGATAGCCAAACCAACGCCTCCGCGGGATGGATCGATCGCAAGAGCAGCCAAGCGCGCATGGAAATGCTTGAAGACCAGCTGGGAATGCTGATAACAACCGCATGCTTATTATTGGCTTATTATTGCGGTAGGAAAAAACATCTCTACTAGGAGCAGTTTTCTATAATTGAGGAACCATAACCAATCTCTGCTGTTCCTTTTTTCTCCGACTAATCTCTGTTGTTCCAGGTACCAGGTGAAAGCAACTGTTCCGGAATTGCATCAGTAGCCGACATACACTGCAGCGTTGACTATGTAGCAGTCATCGTTCTTATCCCCCATTGCTTCCAGGCACACGCCGCTAGAACAGATCATGCCACCGTCAACGACCTCAAAGCTGATTATCTTGCCACTGCAAAACATCGAGGCAAGGGCACATGAGATCCAGAAACAAAGACGCACACTGTTACTACGCAGCAGTGCACATTTTATCAGGGCACGCCTTCCACTAGTGTCCACCACTCACGAGTAGCCTAATTTGAGAAGATGCCTGCTTAATTTTCGTTAGTGATACTTGTACTGCCAAATACCATCCAGTCCATAGTATACTTGAATTTGGACAGGTTTTTACGTTGCCAATCCTCAATCGTATTCACAATCTTGTTGAATGCCTACTGAATAATTAGAATACTCTTTTTTAATGAAGGTAACTAGCGCACCCTACGTCTCCAAGTCTTACTGAAAGGTGCAGTCTTCAACATGAAAACTGCATGAGTAACGCCACAATTTTCAATTCATACAACATAAATATAACTGTTTTCTAAGATATAACACAGACATTCACGTACACAATATGAATTGACATAAATTATTTCTTTTACAAATTTGACAGTCATCTTATATAAAATTGCATGGTACGGCTATTGAACATTCCATAACCCAATGTAGTAGTGAAATGAATTAATCTGCCATGATATAGGACAGTTGTCCCTTTTCACTAGTTGGTACCAAATATTATTTGAATGATGTTGCAAGATATCGTTGTTACCGAAAAAAGGGTGTACATTAGACTTAGTCCTGAAGTTTCTAGACAGCCTTACGCTTTGTTCGCCAACCCAGAGAAATTGTAGTGTTAAAGATTCCAACAACGTCCCTTAGGGCTCGTTTGGCAGCAGGTAGACTAGCTTTCGATCCTGGCCAGAATACTACCGTTTTTGAAACAGGCTGCTCCGTTTCACCCAGAATGGGCCCTGAAGCGGCCCGTTCCAGGCTAACTGAACGGCGTCTTAGTATAATAATGACCACATTCCACACATTCTTTGCTCTCCTATTTGAAGTAATTTGCCAGTCTTAGGTGGTGTGATGGCTCAAATGGATATTTACTAAATGATGGTACCTTAAAAGTTAAAATGTTTACTAAGGTATTCTCATTTGTGATGTTGATGCTGACTCATTGATCTCTTAAAGAAACATGTCGTACAGGCTTGACTAAAGCAGGAAAATCAGGTTTTTCTGTGGCTCCCTACTGCACACAGCCATGACAGAGCTTCAGCCGTGCCATAAGTGCGGCGCATGAAAAGAGGGCACACGTTAGGCAAGCTACGGCATGCAAAATGGACTACTGGATCCTAAGAAGCGTGTGCCATACCGCAACTTCTGTCATGAACCAAGCAACAGCTAACGTTAGGCGAAATTGTGTGTGTGTGTGTGTGTGGGGGGGGGGGGGGGGGGGGGAGGGAGACGGGAGGGAGGACATCTGGTAGACCAAAACAGCCATAACCTCCACCCAGGTCACTAGGTGAAATGAAGTCAGAGAAAGGAGTATTATTCTGTCACATAGGTCAAGGAGTGTATAGGGTTGTACATGAATACGGAATTTCTAAAAGACCACAACTGCAACTGCCTAGACTAAACCATTGGTATTGTGGTCTTTGTGCCAAGAAATTCTGTGCAATCGCAACTAATGACCACACTAACAGATTTCCATACTATCATGACTTATGAGGAACGGAGCAAGAAAAGCTTTTCTATGTATATGAGTAGGTGTATTCATGACACTGCTAAGAAAACATCTTGTCACAGATTCATTCTGCAATTGATGACTTCTACGACTATACCAGAGGCCAAGTATAAAGCAGGGTTGAAAAATTAGAGCCCTATTTGCTCCCCTAACCACTGATATATGCTTATGAAATCACCATATTAGAAGTAGCCAGTGCGCTAAAAGATCTACTTAATTATGAACTGCGAACCCATCACACCATTGCACTGCAGCTGTCCGGCACTTGGATGCCAAATTTCAAAGTTTTAACAGGCACCGCGGAAGAAACGAGAGAGAGAATGCTCACTAAGGGAAGACGGCCTTGACTCTCTCAGCATCCAGCAAGTGCTGCGTCGACTTCGGCACCCCAAGCTTGATCTGCAGCTTCATCTGGTCGGTGTTCACTCCGGGAATGGACCCTGCAGCGGGCGCAGCCCACAGCCAACCAAAACAACCCGGTTCAGCGTCTCCTGCCGTGCCGTCGACATGTTCGACGGAATGCCCGACAAGCAGGGGGGCAGCGGTAGGCGAATTTGTTCCGTACCGCCGCGGAAGGCGGGGATGGAGTTGGAGGTGATGGCGTCCTTGCAGGCGCGCACGGCGGCGGCGGTGATGTCCTGGCCGTGCTGATCGTAGCCGACGCCCATCTCCACGAACAGCAGCTTCATGCCCGGCTCCGCCCCTCCCTGGGCGTTGCTCGCCTGGGGCTGGGCGACCTCCATCCGAGAGGACGCGGGCGCGGCCGCTGGATTGTTGGGTTTCGGAGATCGGATGCGGAGGTGGGGGCGGGAGTGAGACGGTCGGGAGGAGGACGACGGGAGCGGTGGCGTGCTTGGTCTGGTTGGGAAGAGGAGGCTGCTGAGGAACGGCGCTGCTGACGCCATCTTTGACTTCCTAGTAGTAGTGGAACAGTGAGTGTTGCAAAGGTTCAGATCAGAGGTCAGCAGTGTCCGGGGTCTAAACCGTCCAAACGAGTCCTCCCTCCGTCGCTTTAAAAGCATCGCCCTTAGTGTGCATGCCACAAGTTTAATTCAATTTATAGGAAATACATGCAACATTTACATCTCTAAATAAATTTGTTAAAAAACTAGACTTAAAGAGCTATTCAATAATATTAATTGTATAATATAAATATTAATAGTTTTTTATATAAATTTAATAAAAATATTTCTCGGAAAACGAGAAAGACACTTTTTTTTAATGGACAGAGGGAGTAAACGCCTACTCTCTCACCTTCCAAAATAAATAAATAAAAAGTCTACTTAACTTCCAACTAAAGATGACAATAGATTTGTAGCCGATGGTTATTGCCTAACTACATCCATACCCAATAGAATAAATCATACCTATTAAAAAACACATGCCCATACATCGGTATAACTCTGTGCACATGTCCATGCCCATGCGGTTATTGGGTACCTATGGGTTGCACATAACCGAAAATATATACAGCAAATCAAAAAGACTAGACAATTAAACGATGTTGTAAATATACACGGCAAGCCAAGAACACAAGAAATAAAAAAAAATCATCTGTTGATCTACATAAGTGTTAAGCGTGCAAGTGAGCAACGTCACACACAGACACATGTGAACTCATCAAATGACTGAATGGCTGAATCTCATCTGTAAACCGAGTATACGTATGCCCGTAGGTTTAGGTAATACAATGCCACACCCATATCAGCATACCTGATGGACGTAACTTTTTGTCCATTAGTAAACCCATAGATAAGGATTTTAATTCACATCCATGCCCTAGTAGGGTAAAAAACCCATCGGGTTTCGGGTCTCAGATACCCATTGCTATATTTACTCCGAACATATTAAGGGTGGTCGACCCCTAAACTATAAAACGGTCTACTTTACCCTTTAAACTTTCTAAAACCGGTCAAATTACCCCATGCTTTTTTTATACGACAGTTTTTTGCGACAGTGGTTTTGTTTTTCCTTTTCTCTTTTTGATTTATTTTGCGCTAAACATTTCAAAAATCATAGTAAGTCATAGAAAAATCATAAACTGTAAAAATCCAATTTTTTTAGACTCCACATGAGTAAATCTATACAGTGAATATATAATATTATATATGTTAGTATAAAGTTTTTGTTGTAGCATTAAATTGATTGGAAAATGTAATTTTGTATGTAATTAATTAGAATAATTCATAACTGTAACTTCTATGGTCCAATTATGGTGAAATTTTTATGGTGAGCTAATTATTGTATGCTTGAACTGTAGTAAAAATGTTGTACTCATTGGACCACGTATAATTTAATTATAGATAAAACATAGATTTAACATAGAATAATCCAATTTCATGTTTATTAAATCTATGCTACAAAACCTCGGATGATTCTACATTTCTACGTCATTTATGCAGGGTTTTAGCCTCTCGAACCCATTCGCGGAGCATTGTTCGTGCGGGTAGGTCACTCGCCTTCTACTTTTCTTAAACTCATAACAGGTGCACACAATAGGTACACGTTTAAGTTGAATCAATCTCCTGTCAATTTACTATATAACGTTCACTCTTCATTGCACTAGTGTGTTATTATAGGTCTTGAAATTTATTTGATTTAAGGTCAAGTCTAGTCTAGTTAAATTCAACAGAAATAGCTATCTCATTATAATTGGCATGACAACATGCGGTAAATTATATGTCTCGTTGCAACGTAATGACATATTTGCTAGGTAGTTTTTTTAAATATAATATATTTTCAATAGTTGTCAGTCAAGCCATTCTAATTTTAGTTAAATTTATCAAAAAAAGTAATAGCATCTACGGAATAAAAAGATGTAAAACATGAGAATACATTTCATAATGTATCAATCTAATTGAAGTGATTTAATATCATAAATATTACTGTTCTTTTTTACAAATTTAATCAGACCTATGATAAATTAATTTAGGACTATTGAAAATGCACTATATTTCGTGACAGAAGGGGTAGCAATTAGAGTTACTTTGCAAAATCCTATTAGTTTAGTCTCACACAGGGAATGAACTAACTTCGACATCTTACAATCCTTGTTTGCCAAAAATATATTTAGTTTGGACAAATAGCTATTAAGATTTGCTCCACGAAAAATTAATGTAGCTACTAGCTAGTTTATCTTCAAACTGCTTATATTTTATTACAGTTATATTAGTATTTCTTCATACATAGGGAATAATGGTAAAAGTAGTGATTATGATTAAGTTATTAATAAAAAGTCTAATATACAGATTGAGCGCCGTCATAGCCAAACGGTAAATTCCTTATTCCTTTGTAGGATCACGAATCCCAGATAGGGCCGAATGCCGGGATACCAGCCTTGTTACAGCCCGCGACGACGTCCCTGCTCCCTTCCGGGTTGCTCGTCACCACCACCACCTCCGAGCCCCACCGGCGCGCCGCGTCCACGGCGAGCGCCGCCACGTCGGGCCGCCCCATCACCGCCGTGTCGTGCACGATGACCCGGCCGCGGAGCCTCTCGCTGCCGTACGCCGCCGACCTCATCTCCTCGCCGTAGTTGGCGTCGATGGCCTTGGCCACCCACACCAGCGACAGCTCCGCCGGCCCCGGCTGCATGAGGAACGACATGAACACGCAGATCCCGGAGCCTGTGGCGACCATGGTGGCCCGCCGGTACATGTCGAGGAGGTAGGGCAGGCCGGCGAAGTGGACCCCGCGCACCCAGAGGCGCGTCGGAGGGTCCGAAATGAGCGCCCGGGTGAAGTCGCCCACCGCGCCGGCGAGCATCGCGTGCGTGTCGCCGTCGTCGGAGATGATGCCGAAGGCGTGCCACTCCGAGAGCGGCGAGCGGCTGATGCGGCCCAGCAGGCCGCCCTTGACGCCGCCCTGGAAGGTTATGACGGAGGCGTGGCTGGACCGCGCGGTGACCGTGACCGGTACGCGCCGCACCGTGAGCCATGGCAGGAACGTGAAGAAGGTGATGGCGGCGGCGAGCCAGAGCTCCTGCCGCTTCACGAGGACGGATGCGTCGGTGACGAGCCGCCGGCGGCGGTAGGAGGCGGTCGCCGCTGGGTCGTGGTCGTAGGCGGCGGAGAGCACGACGAAGGCCCAGAGCAGGGCGAGCGCCGTCCAGCCGGCGAACCGGTGCGTGCGCTCGAACACGTTGTGGTGCAAGTGGCGCACCAGCGGGAACGCGGCCACGCACGAGAGCGCGAGCAGGCCGAGTATGGCCGACGCGACGCCGACGACCTCGCGCGGCGTCGTCGTCACGACGTCGCGTGACTGTGCCAGCGCGTACGCCAGCCACGCCAGCGACGACACGCCGCAGCCGCTGTGCACGCCGCCCAGCGACTGCAGGAGCGCGGTCACCGCGGTCTTCGCGGCGACCGGCACCCACGGCCGGCCGAAGAGCGCGACGGCGAGCCAGAACACGACGCGGAGCACCGCCTCGGAGCGGCACAGCGTGAGCGCCAGGATGTTGCCCATGGCGAAGGCAGCGGCGTGCGCCCTGGCGTAGGGGAAGCGCCCCGTCGCGGCGAGCGCGACGCCCACGGCGTTCAGCGCGACGCACAGGGCGAAGAGGCGCTTGTACACCGTGAACAGGCCCTGGTCCAGCAGGATGACACCCAGCCTCGAGCGCGCGGACGGTGGTGCCGCCGCCGGCGATGGAGCGTTCGCCTTCTTTCCCGGCGCCGGCACCACGTCGTCGACGGCCACAGCTGATGTGGCGATAGCCATCTCCACGTCGGCACCACCGTTGACGACGACGGGCTCGTCGTCGTCCGCGTCGTCGTCGAGATCGAGGTCGCAGAAGTGGCTGCTGGCGCGGCTCGGAGACCTTCCGAAAGTGGAAGGGAAGATCCTGGAGGAGGCACGGCTGAACGACTGCGGCAGCCAGACCCACCGGCCGCCGGCGCTCGTCGGGGTCGGGACGTCCGGCGGCGGCGGGGTCGCATAATGATCGACGGTGGCTTGGAGGGCGAACGGGCTGCCCGGTGACGCCCTGAGCTCGAAGGAGACGCCACGGCAGCTCGAGAATTTGGTTTTCATCATGGGCTTGGCTTGCTCTTGCCAATCCATGGCGCCACGACAGCTACTACTAGTAGTCTTCGGAGGAGAGAGCTAGGGCAAGTGATCTACTAGCTAGCAAGGTTTCTCGTTTCTTCGACGTGTCGGTTGCTCGAACTGGAAAAATCATGTATTCGTATTTATAGAGGCAGCTAGCTACTAGCTTTGCATGGCTCTGACTATTTGATACGCAATAGCTGCTTGAGCACTGAAGCCGTCAATACGGAGGGATAATGCTTACAGCTCATATTTATTGGCAATTTGGCATGTAGAGGAAATAAATATCTAATTGTGAGTTCCTCAAATTAGTTATTTTTATTATTGGAATTGTGAAAATATCTAATTTGGCAATTTTGGAGTATAAACATAAAAATAGATCTCCAACCAAGATATTCAATGACCAACACGCATATGATGATGAGAAAGAAAAGAAGTCCTTTGAGAATGCAGTGAGAGAGGAATGCATGCCAAAATGGCAAAATCAATAACTACTAACTAGATTTTTTTTTTTTTGGAGCAGCTACCACCTTGCATCCTACTGTGGGTTTTGATGAAAAATAAGCATCTAAATATTGGCCGGGCCCCCTCATGAGGAAAAGTGTTTTTTTATTACGATCAAATCAAATTTTATGGCTGCCGGCCTGGCGCGATATGAAATCATGGCAGAGAACCCTATGTTACAAGGGAGATCATCAACTCAATATGTATAAAAGTTCATTTGGGTTGGGAATGGGTCGTCGATGCATGGAAAATGTGAAGTTGCTTAGCTCAATGGTGTCCATCGTCTAACAAGCCTCTCGAGACAGATTCCAAACTTAAAGCTAGTTAGTATTGCGTTACAAGTACGCTAGTCTGAGGGAGTTGATCTACACATGCTAGCCATATTTGCATCTTCTATACCATTAACTGTCAAATTGTTGGTAGATCAAGAACCAAGTTGTGGCTCGATAACTAGACTAATGGCCACTCAGATCAATCGCTGCCTTAGTGCCAAATCTGTTGCCTGCGATCCTTGCAAGAACAAATTATTAAAGAATGGTTTTATTACATACTACTATTATACAGAAACTTTTCCGAGCCATTTGTAAATAGCGCTCGAAGGCGGGCAATGGAACAGCAACAACCTCGGTTAATCAATATTAACAATTAACTTAGGGCCCTAAATCTACAACTATATTGACCTGCTCTCTCCGTTCCAAAATAGATGTCGCTATGGAAAACATGCTGGTTAAACTTTCTCAACTTTGACTGGATTTATAAAAAATACGTGCAACATTTATATCTCTAAATAAATATATTATGAAAGCATATTCAAAGATCTATCTAATGATACTAATTATGTATTATAAATATTTTATATATATATATATATATATATATATATATATATATACTTTTGGTCAAACGTAAAAAGTTTTTGACTTCTCGGGAAGTGAGAATGACATCTATTTTGGGACGGAGGAGTATATGACCTATATTATATTGATAACCGCGCTGCATATTATTGTAGTTTTGAAGAAAATGCATGTGGGCCAGGATGATCGCAGAATGAAATGGATCGACGGACGAGTAAGGCTGCACGTACGTGTGTGTGTGTGCACTGGTGGTATATCCTCGATCCAGCACGAAGCTAAGTAGCGAAGTGGTGGCTCTGCTAGCCGTTTATTTGTTCGTTTTTCTCCTGACTCTGCAATTGCACTGCATGCATGCATGCATGCGCGTTTGTTATACACGTGTACGTACGTACACATATAATAATGTGATTAACGTATGCCTGGCGGCTTAGCTCTACTTGATTGACATCCAACACCAAATTTCTTGGCGTTCAGCGCTGCTGCCAAGCTCTACCTTCATTCAAGGTTTCAACTACATATACATGTGCGAAAGTACGAGTACATGCATTTAGATGATATTTTCTTGCTTGTTTGGAAAAGGCGGCAGAAAATATACAGGAATATGTAGAGAGACTTCATGTTCAAAAACTATGTGTACTTACTATATACCAATAAATACAGACGACCTTGGACAGAAAAATTTAAGAGATAAGATCAATCATATAGTATACTCCGCTTGTACTCTGCAAAAGGGGAGCTAGAAAAAGGAATCGAGCCGTATTGGGAAATAATTACATACAGAAGAAAAACAAATGCTGGATTAGGTCGATCAGAATTCAGAATTGTCTCCCACTTGCATGGAATGAAGAAAGAAATGCCGGTAATGGCACCTTTAAAATAATAAATCCACCATTCTTATCTCTCGTTCTGTCCGCTTTTCCCAAGGTCGTTCATACTCAGTCAAATATACAAGTAGTGCGATATATATACAAAAAACCGAATATGTATAATTTATAATTGCCACTGCTGTGTATCCAAACTTCATCATTATAATAACTACAAATCAATGAATTGCGAAGAGATGGTATAGTAGTAGCCCGCCGCCTGTTGACGATGGAAACTCCAAGCATGACAAGTACTTGCATCATCATTAGATGTGTATTCAGAGAAACAGTGAACCTGCTCCCTATGTAATTCTTTTTTTTACGTGCGTGGGCACTCACAACCTAGACTTTAATATATAGTCTAAATCTATTTATTATTATTCTATTTATAGCTTTCTGCTCATAAGGCAGTATATTTATTGAAGAGAGAAAAGAAAAAACCAATTATTTAAAGCATCTCCAAAAGTCTTTCTAAATCTCACTATCTAAATCATCATTTAGAGAGTCATTTGCATAAAAAATCGTTTTCTATATCTTTTGACTCTCCAACAGTTCTTCTATATCTCATTTGTACTCTGGAGAGTAATTCTCATCTTCTATATTCAGCTAGCAAAAAATCCGGAACAGAAGATGGCTATATTTAGATAACCATTTAGATAACAACAACAACAACAACATAAGCCTTTTGTCCCAAGCGAGTTGGGGTAGGCTAGAGATAAAACACACAAGAGACCAAGATTAGAGAAACACAAAACAGACACAAGACGAAAGGTAGAGTTAGGGATAGACAGAAAAGGAAGCAAAGGTCACGGTTCAGGCACATTGATTGCTAACCTCCAGGCGCTCCTATCCCTAGCTACTTCCTTGGAGATATTCCACTCTTTAAGGTCTCTCTTAACCGACTCGTCCCAAGTCAGTTTAGGCCGACCTCTACCTCTCTTAACATCTTCGACCCGCTTTAGAACCCCGCTGCGCACCGCCGCATTAGGAGGCCTTCGTTGGACATGTCCAAACCATCTCAACCGATGTTGAATCAGTTTTTCCTCAATTGGTGCCACCCCGACCCTCTCCCGAATGTCCTCGTTCCGGATTCTATCCCTTCTTGTGTGCCCACAAAACCAACGTAGCATACGCATCTCTGCTACACTCAGTTGTTGGACATGTCGTCTTTTTGTAGGCCAGCATTCAGCACCGTATAGCATCGCCGGGCGAATCGCTGTCCTATAAAACTTACCTTTTAGTTTTTGTGGCACCCTCTTGTCACAGAGGACGCCAGAAGCTTAACGCCATTTCAGCCAACCGGCTGAAATTCTATGCCTAACATCTTCATCAATGTCGCCATCCTTTTGAAGCATCGATCCTAGATACCGGAAGGTATCCCTCTTGGCCACCACTTGTCCATCGAGGCTAACGTCACCATCCTCATGTCTAGCCGCGCTGAAACTACACATCATGTACTCGGTCTTGGTCCTACTAAGTCTGAATCCTTTCGACTCTAATGTGTGCCTCCACAGCTCTAACTTACTATCAACCCTTGCCCTACTCTCGTCAACTAGCACCACATCATCAGCGAAGAGCATACACCAAGGGATATCACCTTGTATGTCCCTTGTGACCTCATCCATCACCAAAGCAAATAGATAAGGGCTCAATGCTGACCCCTGATGTAGCCCTACTTTAATTGGAAAGTCACTAGTGTCACCATCACATGTTCGTACACGCGTCATCGCGTCCTTGTACATATCCTTGATGAGGGTAATGTACTTAGCTGGGGCCTTGTGCTTTTCCAATGACCACCACATGACATTTCTTGGTACTTTGTCATACGCCTTCTCGAGGTCAATAAAGACCAAGTGCAAGTCCTTCTTCTGCTCCCTGTATCTCTCCATCAACTGGCGTATTAAGAAAATCGCATCCATGGTCGACCTTCCAGGCATGAACCCAAACTGGTTTTGGGTCACACTTGTCACTCTTCTTAAGCGATGTTCGATAATCCTTTCCCAGAGCTTCATCGT
This sequence comes from Eremochloa ophiuroides, assembly GCA_038502445.1. Taxonomy (NCBI): domain Eukaryota; kingdom Viridiplantae; phylum Streptophyta; class Magnoliopsida; order Poales; family Poaceae; genus Eremochloa; species Eremochloa ophiuroides. The sequence goes on along the minus strand of JAHLJS010000006.1, from coordinate 54,897,643 downwards.
ATGGCTCATCAGCTTGATCCCACGATAGTTAGTACAACTTTGAACACCCCCCTTGTTCTTGAAGATCGGTACTAATATGCTTCTCCTCCATTCTTCGGGCATCTTGTTGGACCAAAAGATAAGGTTAAAAAGCTTAGTTAACCATACTGTCGCTCTGGCACCTAGGCACCTCCACACCTCAATAGGGATACCATCAGGGCCCATCGCTTTACCTCCCTTCATCCTCTTCAAAGCCTCCTTGATCTCTGCTCCCTGAAATCTCCTCACAAAGCGTCTGTTGGTATCATCAAATGGGTCATCCAACTCAAGGGTAGGACCCTCATTCTCCCCATTAAACAACTTGTCGAAGTACTCTCGCCATCTGTTCTTGATCTCCTCATCCTTCACCAGTAGTCGATCTGTCCCGTCCTTGATGCATTTGATTTGGTTGATGTCCCTTGTCTTCCTCTCTCGGATCCTAGCCATCCTATAAATGTCCTTCTCCCCTTCCCTCGTGCTTAGCCGTTGATAAAGGTCATCAAAAGCCTGGCCCTTTGCTACACTCACAGCTCGCTTTGCAACCCTCTTCGCTGTTTTATAGCCCTCGACGTTAGCTGCACTGTGGTCCAGGTGGAGGCGCTTGAAACACTCTTTCTTCTCCTTAATAGCCCTTTGCACCTCGTCATTCCACCACCAGATGTCTTTTTCTTCTTGTTTACCCCCCTTGCTCACGCCAAGCACTTCTGAAGCCACCTTCCGAACACATGTTGCCATCTCTAGCCACATGTTGTTTGCATCTTCTCCTTCTTCCCAGGGCCCCTCGTCTAGCATCCTCTCCTTAAACGTTTGCGCCGCTTCCCCTCTAAGCTTCCACCACTTCGTTCTCACAATCTTGGCGCGTTTGACCCGGGGGACCCGTATCCGAAATCGAAAGTCCGCCACCACCAGCTTGTGTTGAGGGACAACACACTCCCCAGGTATCACCTTACAATCTAAGCAAGCACGCCTATCCTCCCTCCTTGCAAGGATAAAGTCGATTTGGCTCGAGTGTTGTCCACTATGGAAGGTCACTAGATGGGATTCCCTCTTCCTAAAGAAGGTATTCGCTATCACCAAGTCGTAGGCCAACGCGAAGTTCAACACATCCTCCCCCTCTTCGTTCCTACTACCATACCCAAAGCCCACATGCACTCGCTCGAACCCTACATTAGTCATGCCCACATGGCCGTTGAGGTCTCCTCCAATGACGAGTTTCTCGCTGATAGGCACGGTACTAACCATGCTATCCAGGTCTTCCCAAAACTGTTTCTTGGTGCTCTCCCCAAGACCTACCTGAGGGGCATAGGCACTGATCATATTCAAAGCCGAATCTCCAACTATCAGCCGGACTAGGATAATCCGATCGCCTTGCCTCCTAACCTCCACGACTCCATCCTTTAGGTTTCTATCGATCAAGATGCCTACACCATTCCTACCCGATGATGAGCCCGAGTACCAAAGCTTGAAGCCAGTACCCTCCACCTCTTTCGCCTTTCGGCCCATCCATCTAGTCTCTTGAACGCACAGGATATTTACACGCCTCCTAATTGCTGCATCAACTAGCTCTCGAAGCTTACCCGTTAGGGACCCTACGTTCCAACTACCTAGACGAATCCTAGTTGGCTCGGCTAACTTCCTTACCCTTCGCACCCGTCGAGGGAAGTGCGAAGACCCTTGCTCATTTTTCACCACACCCGGACGTCGATGTGGCGCGCCACTAAGGATGCGACGCCCCGATCTTTGCTTACTTGACACCGCGCCCAGATCACGACACGGCGCGTCACGGGGGTGACGACCCAGCCCTTGCATATTTAACACCATACCCGGGTTCCGGCATGGCGCGTCGCTAAGAGGGTTACGCCCCAACGAAAATCTTTTGGGTTTCATTTCTATAAGAGTAGCTAAGTTTTTACATTGGCTCGCCAAGCCTAACACAACCCTCCTCCTTTGCCAGGGCTTGGGACCTGCTATGCCAAGGCACCATATGCGCCCCACCATAGGCGCCCCACCATAAACTGTTGGAGAATAGTTTTTCACCAAAATATCTATTCCTAACATTTAGGAAAGATTTAGAGAGTCTCTTGGAGTTGCTCTTATATTAGACAGCAGGTCTCTGATAGACTCTATAGATAGAATTTGCACTATGAGTACCCTAAGGTCGCTTACTTGTAAAGACTCTTTCAGTTTGTGAATAGAATCGGCAAGTCTTGGGATGGCAGCGGATCGGGTTCGGGGTGGATATCCGTGGGTTTCGGTTCCAGCAGGTTCGGGTTTAGGTCTAATTTTTTGCCCATAATTTTCGGGTTAGGGTAACCGAAACATATCGTGTTCAGTTTCGGGTTTCGGTCACCCGTGGATATCCAATGGATATCCGAAATATAACATTTGAATAAAAACTCATGTATTTTTATCAGTAAATTATTTGTGTAAGCTATTAAATTTGTTCTAAATTGAGTCATAAAATTATGTATTATTTATTGTCTCTTGTTTATATATTTGAATACGTAATATATATCATATATATGTTGTTAAAAATTCTTTATTATTTTTATTTCTATATAGTGGCTGGTTTTGGGTTTCGGTTAATGCATCGGGTTTCGGTTTCGGGAATAGATTTTCAACCGAATCGGTTTCGGGTTTGGGTTTCGGTTTTAGGTGCCCAAAGATTCCACCTGATTCGAACCTGATCCGTTGCCATCGTTAATTTGCACACATACAGTATGTAATGGATCAGCCCAGATAGTCATCAGTTCACTGCGAAAACTAGTTAGGACATGTTTAGTTTTCACCGTAAAAAAGATTTACGTACATGACATCAAATATTTAGACATATACGACTATTAAAAAGGAAAATGCATGGCCGGTCCCACTACTTACGTCAGGATGTCATTTAGGTCACTGAACTTTTAAAGTGATATATATTAGTTTCTAAACTTGGCAAAGAGTGTTATGTAAATCTAAATTTTTAAGGTGATCATCATAGGTCCCTAAGCTTGTCAGCGAATGTCGTCCAGATCCCAAATATTATAGCTAATTTCAGAATATAATTTAGAAAGAAAAATCTATTTTTAGATATTGTAGCTATAATCTATAGAATATTTCAAAAATTATATCTTTTTTCATACGATCTCGAATGGAGATAATTTTTATATGAAAATTGTAGCACTCAACGTGATCTACAACTTTCTAGTTTTGAGTTTTAAAATATGAGGTTGTTAAAACATGAATAAATAAATAAATTTTAAGTAGTATACTAATCGCGTACAAGCGCTTATCGCCGTGGAAAAATTATAGCTTTCTTATATGCTATCAAATATAGATACATTCTATATAAAAGTTGTAGCGCTTGACGAGATCTACAACATTTCAGTTTTGATTTTTTTTTTCTAATTTGAGGTCTTTAAGATGATGAAAAAATTAAAGCGTTGATTTCGGTTCATGCATAATGGTTTTGTATTTTTAATTTTTTTGAGGATCTTAATAACCTCAAACAAAAAACTCAAAATTAAAAAGTTGTAGATCTTCTCAAGTGTTACAATTTTATAATAAAAAGTATCTCCATTTTATAACATATAAGAAACTTATGATTTTTGCTGAAAAATTATTTAATTTTTGCATATCTTAACGACCTTAGATTAATAAACTCAAAACTAGAAAGTTTAGGTCTCGTCAAGTGCTACAATTTTCATAGAAATATCATTTTCATCCGAGATCGTATGAAAAAATATAATTTTTGAAATATTGAACAGATTGTAGTTATAGTATCTAAATTAGATTTTTTTTAAAAAAATATATTCTGAAAATTAGCTACAGTATTTGGGACCTGCACGGTACGCCCGGACAAGTATAGAGGCCTATAATGATCACCTCGAAATTTTAGGACCTGAATAACATTCTTTGCCAAGTTTAGAGACCCATAAATATTACTTTGAAAGTTTAGGGACTCAACTGACACCCTGATGCAAATTGAGGGACCGGCCATGTATTTTCCTATGAAAAAAACTAATTACACAGATTGTAGTAAATTGTGAGACGGATCTTTTAAGCCCAATTAGTCCATTATTTGACAATAGTGGTATTTTATTAGTGTCGAAAAAACCTTTCTGTCATCTTATGAAACATGCGACACACAGAACTTTTAGACGTCGGATTCCTACAATGACGCTAGAGTGCAAGATAAATTTGAACCGGTACTCTTAACAAGGAATCCTGGAAAAAGGGCAAGACCCAAGACTTGATCTCTTCCCCGGCCGGTAAAAGGAATATGCATGCATGCCAGTCATCTATCCAGCAGACCAGACCACCACAATGACAGTCTTTCTCCTAAGAAGAGGAGATCCAATTCCTTTCAATCCTTGTTTTGTGACATCTACTCGTCATGTTTAACGTTATAACCAGATAAACACAACGGAATAGTTGTTACAACGAAATAACCCATGAATCATGACCCCATCAAGTAGGCAATAATGTTTGAAGTTCAAGTTTTGACTTTTGAGTGTGACTTCTAGACAGTATAAAAAGTAGTTAGATTTAGTCTTTTGAAAAATCTTGTTTGTAGAAATACCAATACTTTGCATCACCTCCCCTAGTATGTTAATGGACTGGCTATATGGATAGATACACACAAATTAAAAAATTCAGAAGAACACTGGAAGAATTTCAGCTATGCCTTACATTCTTGCCATTAAAAAAGAAGAAAAGGATGAACTCGACCGATTGCAACTGAGCTGTATACTTATCTGGTCAGTAATAAGGACTTATTCCTATGAGTCACCATTCATGATTCATGTGACTTAAATGAACGGCTGCCTTTCGTGCTGTTGGTAGTTTTAAACATGCAGTTATAGTTGTTATAATCTAACCTCTGATCTAAAATCTTCAAAGAGGTTATGTACGTCACATACGACACATATGAATCTGCAAACATGTTGAGACTGTTCCATTGTGAAGGTCAAGTTTCATTGAACTGTTCCATTTCCTGATCACACAGAATTCAACAACACCGTGGTGTAATGTCAATTGCCATTTTACTCAGGCATCATGACCTGACGATACACATGCTCTTTGCTGTTTATCTGTGCCTAAAAATATAGGCGCAAAACATTCAGTGATTGCCTTTTTCATTTTATATAATCCTCCTTCCAATGAACTACTTAAGGGTGCTAAACCTAACTTTGAGGTAATTGCGATCCTTGCATGTGCATTCGACTGTTTCAGCATAGTGTGATGATGTCACATCCAGAGCTAAATTCTTGACATCTGAATGGATCATGCCTTGACATGCCAGGGATAAGGATTTTGAGTGATTCCACAGGTACTTGACCAAGTTGCAAAGGATTTCCTCTTCGTCATGTCCATGCCAGAATCCCACAAGATGCGTCTGAGCTTGAATTTTCTCAACTAGCATGCATAAGAAAACCAAGTTACCGGATAATAATCCCATTGGCTCAATGGAATCTGGGGTCATAAACTGCTAATCAGAGACTAGAAACCAGTTTGGAGGTCCTTAGACTGTCAAATTTAAGTATGAACATTGCACATTTGCACTACAGAAATCACAGTATAGAGAATGTTGATCAATCTACGTACATTTATATTATAATTATGTGCAGGGCTTTGCTGTGGTAAATGGCAATCAAGCCATATCTAGTACCGCATAATCTTGTTTCCTATCCTATCTATGATATGTACTTTGCTGGGTCAGAGCTATCCATAATAAACTAATAGTTTTGAAAGCTAAACCTCAGTAGACCTTCGGCTGGCTATGAGTAGAAAGAGTTCCGCTGTCTATGAGCGTCGGCTGTGGCATCATGAACCCACCTTAATTGTTGGTGCTAAAACTGTTGGAATAAGCGTTTGAAACTACTTAGGATGTAAATTTTATACTTGTATGTATTATAAAACCCGTAGTGTGACCATGTATGATTTATGAGTATCATGTTATCCCGCGCGTAGTGGGATACACAGGTGTCCTACTGGTTTCGAGGGACGACAAAAGGTTAATTAGGTTCAGCCCAGCGAGTTGAGTGGTTCATGACAATCATTTGCATTGAATATTTCTGCCCTCGGAACAAACGGACTCTGATGTCATCGTGTGATGTTATCTGCCATTTTACTCAATAATCAGGACATAACGGGCATGGGTTTCTTTTTTCTGCAAGCTGAAAGCCAATGTGATTTGAAACTGTAGGTGCAAAACAGACAAGTCCATGTAACTGACCATCTTTTTTTACGGGCGGAATAGTCAAATTCGTCATCAAACTATCGCCGAAAGCTCAGTTTAGTCCCTGAACTATAAAAACGGCCGTTTTAGTCCTCAAACTTTCACAGCCAGCTCAATTTCGTTCCTAAACTATGAAAACGACCGTTCTCGTCCTCAAACTTTCGCAGCCGGGTCAATTTCGTCCTTAAACTATGAAAACGACCGTTCTCGTCCTCAAACTTTCACAGCCGGCTCAATTTCGTCTCTGGTCCGATGTGGAGCGCCACGCTGGCTTGTCTCGTCATCACCCAGTCAGCTGGAATCAGTTTTCAAAAACCTGTAACTGATTTATTCTTATTCCAACTTGTCGCAACTAGTTTTTTACAGGTCCACTAGTACCACCTTCTGCTGAACTCCGACGCTAGAGAAAATACTACATAACGGAACCTTCAAATCAGTTTCTTCCATGCAACGCATTTGAAGCAGTTCCTTCCAAGCGCATCCTACTGTACCATTTAATGAATGATTCAAAGACTAATTTGTGAATTGAACATTGTATATCCCTCCTTAAAGGAACACCTGTTGCTTGGTAGCTATGGCCACTTTTCTAGTCTAGAATTCCATGCCACAAGCTCAGATAACTGCACCTGAAAATGATACTAATCTCTAAGCTAAGGCTGAAGATCCTAGAATTTTGGTTTCGAACAACAATTTTGCATTATAAATCAAGAGAGACAATGTGAATCAATAAAGCTACATTGTATCTATGATTGTATCTGTTAAAAGGCAATTGAGCCAATATCAAGTACTGCATACATTGCCCTCAGGAGCTAATTTATAGATCTAAGGTTCCTATATAGTATGACCACCTGCAGAGACTGTCAACTTTCATTGTCCCTTCTTCAACCTGTCGCAGTAAGCTGCTAAAAAAACTGAGCTGAGCAAGGTAATGCACTCAGCGATGGCAAATTTCTGCACTACAAACTCCCTTCCCCTTTTTTCCTCCTCACAGCTGCAAATTGGATTGTAGAACTACACATGACTCTAGATCGATGGATCCCTATTCTCTTCTCGGCTTCGAGAAGTGTCCAAGATGCTAGGGCCTGCAACATCTACACTGCCCGTTGTAACTCTAAATGCACTTCTTTACCAGCAGAAATCAAAATGTGCATTTTGAGCTCAGCAGATCAAATAAAAGAGCTCAAAGCATCGTATGATACAGTGTTTGTTGGATTATCTGTACATTGGTGAAGTTGAGAAACTTTGAATTCCGCACCCTTGCAGGTTTCTGAAAGAGGAGGTTTGGCATACCCCCCTATTACTCCTTGAATGATAACTTTGTAACTGGCCTCAGTGAAGTGCAGACCATCCCATGAGATGTATTTTGATGGGTCAGGGCACACTGTAGATCCAGGACGCCCGCACAATATTGAAGGGGAACAGTTGTACGGAGCGTCGCTTCCGCAGCACGCATTCAGTGGGACTGTGAAGCCTGCAACAGCAGCTCCTGTTGCTTAGTAAATAAAACATGGACGAACAGAAAAGGTAAAATAGAATGTCTCTTTTTGCGGAAGCTTCTCTACGTAGGTTCCTTTTGTGGGGTTACTGCAGCCTATTTGGATATAATTGAGCTGCAGTGCAACTGTTCAATTATATAACATGCAGATGATGAGATAATGCTCCACAGGATGAGAGTAGGCAAAAATACGAAAACCATAGTAGGTTTAAGGATGAGGGAATATATGTATGATACTGAAATTTATGTCAAACAAGAACACAGAATGAGGCTAAAATTTTGGCCAATAATTAGTTACAAAACATGGATTATTTCTGACTAGTTTGGTTTAGGTGTTACTCTAATAAGAGCTAAGCATACTTAATGAAGCTCTGTAGAACAGTTCAAAGTTGATTCAAAGCTCTTCCGGTAGGTTGCAGACTGGATTGACAAGCAACTGAGCCATGTTAATGTCTAGCACACAGAGGTAAAGTTGTCTAGTCACATAACCCTGTTATTACTCCCTCTGGTCCGATTTATAAGGTGCACTTTGACATGATTCTGTCTCCTAATACACTTTGACCATTCATTTATTCTACATTATATTGCTTGTCGTATATTTGGTTACAAATCTAACAGTATCAAGTTTGTATTATAATAATAGTTAAAAATAGTTAGCCAAATTATTGCTTAAAGATTGTAAAGTTTGAATGTTGATATGCGTAAACAATTTATAAACTGGACCAGAGGGAGTAGGTATGAATTATATAAGTGACCATTGCATTTACCAAGTTATACAGCCAATAAATAATGTGATAATAATATTATCCACATCCAACTTATAGGCTCATCATGTGAGATTTAAGCAAGAGTTGCATATCTCGTTCACAACTTATAGCACTAACCAAACAAAAATAAATGTTATATGCTCTGACTAGCACAGACTATCATGTATATCTTGTGCATAACAAATTAAGCATCTGTTCTCTGTAACTAAAGGTCATTCATGAACAAAACATAACATAGTTCAAATTCAACTTGGAGATTCATGAATTAAGGCTAATGTAAATGAATCAAGCAATACTTGACCTACAGCAGATTCTAAAGCCTTCGACCAAAAAAAAAAAAAAATGTAGGGCACAATAGAAATGCAGATCGGTAAATTCCAAAAACAAAACAAAAGGATACATATGGCACCATGTGGGAAAATCGGACACTGAACAAGAGTAATGTATATATAAAAGATACATGCTGAATCTTCTTTTGTTTTTTCCCAAACAATGTATCGTGCAATCAAGAAATCTGGAAGCTAGGTGAAGATAGATCTTCGAACTTGTGACAGTATTTTTCACATTTTCAGGATTTTTATAATTTCCATGTATCAAACAATATAACAGGTGCAATCACCCACTTAGAACAGAAAGTTAACATCACTCATATTATATGTTTTATATAGTTTGTTTTGATTGAAAATGGTACTCACCAAACTGGAGTGGGGCACGGAATACGTTCAATGCAGCACCATAATAATCAGCATAAATGATTGTCACATCAGGGTGAAGATTCCTGATTTTCTCCAACTCCTCCTGAAGCACCCTATTATGGTACTCAGCAAAATCATTAAGCCACTTAATGCAGCCTGTTTGTTCCTCGTAGTAATCCTCCTTTTGGCTCTGAAAGATTGCAAGATATAATGGGACACACCCTATTGGGAGGTTCCCTGGAACAACAATCTTCTTTACTCCAAGATTTATAAGATCCTGAAAAACATGCGAACTCTTAATGCAAATGCATACAGCCTCCAAACATTACCTCAATGGAAAGGACTACACACGGACATACCGTGATGGCCGAGCTTATGGCACCAACAACATTAGGAACAACTTCATGTAGCTCATCAATAGATTTCTCCCTAACGATTAAATGGTTGTAATCATTTCCGCCAACCTCTCCCACAAAGAAAAGTGACTTGGACATTATTTTCTTTTGCTCTGCGTACAAATAAAAATTTCAGTGGATTGAGTTTTCAGAATTCTAAATTGTGTTGTGTGTGTTTGATGACAACTAGTTCCATGAAACCAACTACTGCACACTAGTGATTCTCGTACAAATTTTGGAGAAATTTGCTAAGTCAAGATAATAACGTGAGGAGAGGTAGGGGAAGACCGAAATTGACATGGGGGGAGGCAATTAAAAGAAACTTGAAAGTTTGGATATACCTAAAGACCTGTGCTTTCATAGGAGTGCTTGAAAAGCAGCTATTGACAAGCCTGAACCGTGAGTAGGGGGCTCATGTGGGGTTTCAACTCTAGCCTCCCAACTTGCTTGGGACTGAAAGGCTTTGTTGTTGTTGGTGGTGGTGGTGGTGGTGTTTTTGCAATAATATTATTAATTAATACAGCTAATTGTATTAACTAAAACAGTCAAATGAGGCAACATTCATTTCAAACTTGGTAATTTTATATTGAAAAACCAGCAAATGACTACTATCGAAATTTCTCGACAATTGTAACAAATGATTTGGTTCTTAAAAACGACCATAATTCCCACCCGCATGCCTGTTACAGGTCCATAGCAAGCCACCAGATTACAGTTCAAACTTAAAAGCACATGTTTCACACCAATAAAAGGCTCAGCAAAATAAATTTTGCTTCTAATTTATCAGGCGAGCGTTTGTACAAGTCAACCACAATATCTACCAACCATAAAATAAGCAAAACAGTGCTTCCTCACAAGTCACGAGTTGAAAACAGTAGCTCTCAGTTAGCCAGTCAGTTAGCCAGCATGTTTTTCAGCATGCCTGCCACTACTTCTTCATCTTTATTAGCATGATGTAAAGCCACCAATCACATGTTTCATTGACATCATTAATAAATTTGTTAACAGGTAATGATTCCATTTCATCAAACGCCTTGCAGGAAAAGGAACTGTGACCAAACAGATAACTCAGGAAGTCATTAACCTGTCTCAGACAATGCAATGGATGGGAGAAGCTTCTTGAACCATTGCATCTGCTCATCAAGGGAGTGAGGCGTCCATGTAGGCTCCACACCGCGTTCACGGAAGAACGAGCCATTGAGGGCGGTTGCACCACCGACCGCAAAGTTTGCACCATTCTGGAAGTCCCCGCCACCCAGGTATGGTGGCACATACGGCAGCCCGAATGCCTCCGCTGCATGTGACAAGACAACAAACCATGTCAAAAACACAGTTACGACAGGACAAGTAATCAGATGTGGAAACATGGAAATGCCCAGAATGATAAATGGGTGGGAAAGCCAAACTTCTCGCGGTATGCCCGGTTAGAAGATTGAGCTCTGGGACTCTCTCATCGGACCCCGGTTCGAAGCCTGGCACCCTCTTATTTAAAAGCCATAGGGGGAGTGTCCCCATGGTCGAGTTTTTTTTATAAATGGGTGGGAAATGAAAGGTTGATATAAAGTGTTGACCACGTGATGAGTGCCACCAATTTAACTGGTAGTTGGAGCTACCAATTGTGCGCTAGTTCAAGGAGATGATGCCACCAGTGTCTAGTGGTTGGGGAGAACTGGGAAAGGCAACCAACTTATGCTGATACACCCTGTATAAGCTGTGTATTTCATATTTGCACTAGAATGTTTCTTCTCAGCTTTTGAGATCTCCAGATTTCACTATATGTGACTAGTATATAATATTAGACTAGAAAAGGCAGAGAGATGGTTGCAGCTGCTTATAATTCAATCATGAATTCTGAAACCGAGCATGTTCTCGCATGTGCTTAGAAAACGTTACATCGACCCTAAATTTGTCTCACCACCACGGCATCGGTACTGGCGGATCCTCCTAAAAAGGATCGATGACCAGTCTATTGCTTGAAGAAAAATCAAACGACTAGCGACTCCCATCCCCTGCCATCATGTGGTTGACGAGTACGCGGCAATGAAGGAAACGAAGAGGAAGGCGACAATCAATCTAAGCAGGCATAGTTGGCACCAGAAATACAGCATATTCCCACGAAATTTTACTATTACTGTATGGACAAAATCCGTGGAGTATTATCTTATGGTACGATTGAATTCCCACGGAGAAGTCCTGCAGATTCCATCCCCACTAATCAGGACGAACGAGGGCGAGGGCGAGCGGCAAGCGCTGATAACAAACGAGCGAGGCGAGGAGCGGGTTGGGCGGCGAGGGAGGGCGGAGGTTACCGAAGAAGTCAAGCAGGTTGCGGCCGTCGGTGTAGCGGCCGGAGGGGCGGCCGAAGAAGGTCTGGCCGTAGGGGAGGTTCCGCGCAGGGTCCGGGAAGTCGTCGGGCACGGAGAGCAGGAAGTTGCCGGTATCCGTGAGCGAGTCCCCGAAGCTGAAAATCCGGTCAAAGCAGACGCTCCCTCCTCCCGCTCCCGCTTCCGCCGGCGCCGCCAACGCCACCAGCACCCCCGCGGAGAGAAGAGCCACCCAGGACGGAAATGCCATGGCGAAACGACCGGCCGCGCCGATCCGGAGTGGAGGGCGAGGTCCAGAGGAGGGAGACGGGGCCGGAGGGGCGTTGAGACGGGGTTGGGGAGGAGGGGGAGACGAACAAGGAAGGAAGACGGAGGAGGAAGGAGGAGGGGCAGCGGTTTTAAAGGGCGGAGACGGCGGAGCCATCCATTGATCCGCACGCTTTTTCTAGTTTGCTTCCAAACGGATGGAAACCATTTCCTTTTTCCTTTTTTTTAATTCACGCAGTTTTAATAATATATATTTATTAATCAGTTTATTTATTTCCATTTCGTGCCTCGCAATTTTTCTAGGGAGTTTGGGGATTTGAATTTGATTTTCTTTTTCTTTTTCTTTTCTTTCGACCTTCCGTTCCGGACCCACGCGTGGCCCGTGTCCTGTGGCGGCCGGCGGTTGGGAGGCCGCGGATGGGGGCAGCAGAGCTGAGCAGAGCAGCCTCCCACCGGCCATCGGATCGGGCCGAGGCTCGTCTCGGCTCGGTCGGGTTCTCCGCCCTCTTTCGGTGGCGCTTTCTGCCGCGGCATTTCTGCGCGTCTGTTGGTTCGTTTTCAGTTGCCACGAGACGTCACGCGCGCCGCACGGGTTTGCGTTACGGGCGATTTGGATCTGGCGCGAGTCCGGATCAGGTGGATCGGACGGATCACGACAGCTGACTTGGCGTTCGCGTTCCGCAGCCACCGGTTTCCCGGTGTCCGTCTCGGTTCTCCTGCTCCTGCAAGCGACGGAGCACAAGTGTATGCTTCTTCCTATTCATATTCCACACGGCCTTTTGGTCATCTCGCGGACTGCAACTTGCCGGCGTTACACTTACACACTGCACCAGAGCTGTCGTATCTAGCCTTGTTAATTTATAATTCGGTTAAATTTATAATATTTTTAAAAGTTAACTTTATTTTAAAACAAACTAAAGAATGTCTTTTTTTTTTCTTCGGCCATCTGGTCTATCTTTTCGCTTTGGCATAGTAACAGTTGGTAGTATGCAATACAACAATCGCCTACAAACCATATGTGTCACATCATGTACAACTTGGTAATTAAATATATGCAAAACTTGGGGTTATTAGATGTCCCTAGCATCGTTGTCGTCCTAATTTTTGTGTCAAATGCTCATTAGACTCGCTCCCCTTCAACTTTCATCAAACCAATCCAAAAGACAGTGAATGGACATCTGAGTATTTGACACTCTTATTGGAGTAATTGGTAGGCAGCAAAAAGAAGAAAAAAATACACCAGTGTTAGATATTTAGAATTACAAGGCTACAGTACAAACATCTAAATTCGTATGGAGGCTATTTGTCTGCTAAAAATTCTTTAAGATTTTCAGGTTTGTTTGTAAATTCTATAGCATCTCTAAATCTACGACTATATGAATCATGTATAGACGTAAGTCTAAGGAAATGACTTCTAACTACGCTCGCCTTTGCTGTGCAAAGGTGACACGCGGCACTTGCATCATATTGTTGACAGTTTTCTCCTCCGATGCCTCTTTGCTGCTACTTGGGCAACTCGCTAGTAGACCGTGCAACTACCATGAATGTAGTGATAGTCTCTCTCTCTCTCTCTCTCTCTCTGTGTGTGTGTGTGTGTGTGTGTGTGTGTGTGGCCCTTCTCCTTCCCATGGCACCCATTTCACCCTTGGTGGATGCTTCCCAAGTCCATGGCAATTACAACAAGATTTGGCACCTCTGAGGCAAGAAGATGAATATAGGAGGCAGGGGGGCTCTCACTTCTGATGGTGACTTGTCACGGGCCCATTCTCTTGAGATTGAGATGGCTATCTAACCTTCGTTGGTCTAGTTGCCGGTTTGGGCATGCAACACCTCTAGTGTTAATCACATGTTAAGGAATAGGTTTAGAACTAAACCAAACACACCAACGCTACTACAGATTTGAACATTACTGTTGGCCCATCACTGCCGGATTTTTAGAAACCGACAGTGATAACACTTCTCGATATATCACTGCCGGTTCTAGTTACGAACCGGCGGTGATAAGATGAACTGGCAGTGATATTCAGATCTTCACTGCCGGTTCTAGCCACGAACCGCATGTGATACTATCATTGCCGGTTCGTGGCTGAAACCGACAATGATAGGCTGCACGAAAAAATTCATAACTTTCTCATATGGTGTCGGATGAAGACGAACTTTATATCAAAGTTATAGTACTTTTGGGGATCTATATCTTTTTAGTTGACAACTTTTCATTTGAAATCATCTATCCAACGAAAATTATGATTATTTTAAAAAATTTGAAAATTCGAAGATTTTAAATGACCTCGGATAGAGAAACTACCAAAATAAAAGTTGTAGAGCTCGAAAAGTTATGAAACTTTGTATTTGACAACCTTTTCATTTGAAATCATCTTGCCAGTAAAAAATACGTTTGAATTTGTCAAATTTGAAATTCAAATTTTGTAAACAACCTCGGATGGAGAAACTTACAACATAAAAGTTGCAAATCTCAAAAAGTTATGCAACTTTGTAGTTGACCACTTTTTAATTTAAATTCATTTAGGGTTCTAAATACTCAATTTAAAAACTGGATGATGATAGAATGAGGTGGATGGATATCTCTGTTGGACACAAGTGTCCTACAAGTGCAGTGGTTAGGGGAGGATTGCGCGGAGCAAGAGGTCGTGAGTTCGAGCACCGGTGGCCGCGAAGCGCACATTTTTCGCGCGAAAAATATGGCGTAGTGCAATATTTGTCGTATGCTCTATTTCTTAATTCTTACATGCGACGACGAAAATATAGAAATTTAAACTTAACTAAAGAAGGTCAAACTCATTTTTGGCAAATAAATAAATACTAGATACAATTTATATGTCAAAGTGTGAAAATAATTCAAATCTGGTGTAAGATAAATTGAATAATTCATGAATAACAAGAAAGTAAATATAAGAAAAACATTCAAAAGCTTATTGTCATATGAAATAATGAAGAGGACTTTAAAGAGTTTTTTGTTGATATTGATAATACATGGCATGCGACTAAGGCCTAAATTAGAGACCAAATAACTCTAAATAAACTCGTGAGAAAAAGTTAGCAAGGGGTTTACACACAAAAATCACAAGAAAATGCTTCAAAATATGAAAAACCTCAAGTTTGGATTGATCACTTCATGCCTTGTTTATTCAATGATCTTATTAAACACTAAAAAACAAGCCAACACGAAAAATCATGTACAAGTGACGCGAGGTACTTCACGGTAGAACAAAGTTTGATACAAATTTGGTTGAAAAAAAATAAAACAAGGCCTTATGAGTATGAAGAAACTACAAAACCAACCACGCCCTCCAAAATTTATTTAACCACTAACCTAAGTGCCAGAACAAAAAGTGCTGCAAATGCACAATAGAGAATCGCTAGGTGGTGGCCTTGGTGAAGTTTGGACCAATTTTGTCCTTCAAATTCATTTTCAAAGCTACCTAGAAACAATGACGACGACAAAAGCACTTTTATTTGTTGCAATCTTTATATCTTTTGATCAATTGAACTAATCACCATATATTAACCTAATACATGTTGCACCTTATACATCCAAGATACACTTTTTCATGCTCGGCCCGATCATGACCACTACGGGGACCACGCGAGGTACTCCCGATTTGCATGCCACTTGATCTCGCGCAACTCTGCATGCGCTCCCCTGTGCTCGTGTTGCATACGTCGTGCAACTTTCATGCTTTTGGTAATGGTGGTATACTGATATGGATGTTGCATGTGACAAAACCGCCCTGATCACCGGGCCCACGTGAACCATCATCGTCCCTAAGGACATCCGGTTACTGTGCGCGAGTTCCCCGCAACCTTAGTGGCCTGTCGGGTTTTCTTGGAAACCCTGAATTTTCCGAGGATCTCATTGTAAAGACCTTACAAGTATTACAACAATTTACACAAATAATTTGAATCAGAGTACAAGGTGCGGAAGTATTACACAAATATAGATTACAAATATAAATTACATTTTCCCACCGGAGTTCCGTAGTGAAATAGCGTCATATAACTAAACACCCTGCCCAAGGGTTATATCATACACTTCATCATCCAAGCACGATCCGCAACCGACACGGTCTCAAGTAGAATCGTATTCTCGGCTCACCTGCAACAGGGGTTAACAAACCCTGAGTACTGGGATACTCCGCAAGACTTACCCGACTAAGAAAGAGGAATGAGACTCAGGAATGCAGGCTGAGGGGAGTCAAGATAAGGCTTGAGCAAGAGTCAAAAGTTTTGCAGAAGAGCATTACTATCCTATTTCAATATTTTAACTCAATCTTATTTTAATCATATCCATAATTCCAAATTCATTCTCATGTATCGTCATACTTTCAAATTCTTAATCATTCTCAAAATCACCTAGTTCCGAACCACTTTTCAATTGTAGGTCAAAGGATCAAGTCTCCATATCCGAGGAGCAACGACGATTCGAATCGATTAGTACCCAGCTGGGGATCCCTATCCACACTGTATATGTAGCACTTAACCTTGCATATACCAACTCCGGCTACCACGACTTTTCTACCCCTGAACCGGTCCTGCGCCACCCGAGAACACAGTACTCCTCTCCTCTCCAGGCACGCCGGCCACGAGGGTACACGCTGCTCTCGTCATCTCTCCACTCTCAGTGCGTGGTTGTCGGTTCAAGTAGTAGAGCCACCGGAGTCAGAGCTTTCCGTAGTATGTGGCTAGTTGCAAAGTCTCGATCACAACAGACCTACAATGAACAGTCCATAATTCTTTTTTTGCCGGTGACATTGCATTGGGACTTTAACCCAAATACAAGTGTCCTAACGGTTTTCAAATCCCTTTTTCCGCCGGTGGTCAAGCATTGGGACTCTAACCCAAATTCACAACCACCGAGCAAGAAAATCCCATCTCATTGGTGACAATATACTGATCAGGTGCACAGTCACCAAACGAGAATATACCAATTCCCTTTTTCATGAATTAATCACTAGCATAGATATATATATATCACACAGCTCAAAAATAGCATTTTCTGCAAATCTAATTTATTTAAGTAGGGCTAACCATTTTTTAAATCATTTTGTTTTAAAACAGGTTCAGGATTTTTGTGGTCAAGAAAGGTAATGCATCAATGGGTTTATCAAACAACTCCTATCAACCTAATGCAATAGATTAACTCAAGTTATAAAAATTTTATAAATAGAGGGGCTGAATGCATCGGGCTTGCCTGTTGCTTGAAGTAGATAGAACTCTGAAGTCAATCACCAAGAATATCCATGCCCTCCGAGTGAACACCTGATTCGGGACTTGCTCCCAATAACAATTACCACGCGTTCACTACACGAACAATGATGCAATGCTTATCATGATGACATGTATGCCATGATGTATGACATGCACTAAAGTGCGAAATAAATAAAATTCAACTTAATCTAGAAGATTGAGTACAACTTTCCTTCACGGTAAAGTTGCGATCCAACAAAACCTATCTACCATTTTACTGATCTTTTTAACAGTCATAGAAAGCCGCTGTACAGTTTTATTACTACCTAGTGAAAACCCTTATTTTGCCAAGGATCACAACAGTGAAAGACCCATGGTCTACAATCAATCCAAAAGTCACAAAATGCTACAGGGATTAGGGTTTATATAAATTTTATTATCCGATTAATACAACATTTATTTAGTAGATAATTAAACTATCCCAATTTGAGCTCTAACTTCACCAATAGATAGTTCTTGTCCTAAAACAGTATTACAATAACTTTCATGATTTTTGGATTAGCAAGGAATTAATTAAAATTACTCAAAATTGTATTTATTAATTAATATACTGATTTTTAATTCCTGCAGAAAGTGTTCAAAATATACATTTTATATTTTTCCCTGTATTCTACACATCACAAAGAAGCTATATAATTAATTTCATAATTTTTGGAGCTCTAAAAATATTACTATGAAGATGATAAAGTGCACTACTATTCATTTGCCCAGAAAATAGAAAAACCCCTCAAACCACTCGCCCGAGCTACTGGGCCGGCCTGCTCGGCCCATGCGCGGCCTAGCCTTCCCGGCGGCCTGCCCCCTCACTCGGGCGTGCCCGCGCGGCTACTGGGCCGGCCCACACGTGGCCCAGCACGCGGCCGCCTTTCTTCTTCCTCTCCTCCCTTCACCGCGCGTGCGCACGACGGCCCTAGCCGCGGTGGCTCTCCGCCGGCGACCTCCCGGCGACACCGAGAGCACTAGGATGCGACCCTACACCCCCCGCACATACCTAACTAGTCGGTTGGGCATATTAGAGTTAGGCCCGAGCTCCATCGCGGCCATGGCGGCTCGGCCAGCGAGCAGCACAGCGGCAAGCGGCGTTCCGGTCGATTAGGCACGGTAGAGTACGAACTGAGAATGCTAAAAGGTGCAGGAGCTCACCACGACTTTGTTTGGCTAGATGGTTGGACTCGAGGTGGTGCAGAGAGGTGGTCTCAATGACGGCGGCGATGCGGCGGCGCGAGCTATACGGCGGCGTCCCGTTCCGACGATTGCCGAGCATGAAATGTCAAACCAACTCAAGCATCAGATCCGCACAGCCAAGACAAACAGGAAACACGAGAAGGATAGGAAGAAAAGTGACCCGAGGCGGTTGGTCGCGACGAGCGGATCACGCGGCGCACACCACCGGAGCCGAAGAAGGAAACAGCGACCACCGGCTACTCCGTCAACGAAACGCCACCAATCCCGACCCCAACGACGCGCAAGGACGATGCGAAGCTATCGGCAAGCTGGAGGGTGCAATGGTTGAGCGGCGGTGGCGAAATCGGCCGTGGACAGTGAGGTGACCGGCGACGACGATGGAGAAAAGGGAGGGACAAAGGAGCGGCGTGTCGGTTTATAAACGGGCCAAGGAAGGAGAATAAGGGACCGACAGCTCTCCGGACCTCCACGACTTCAAAACGGCCGGCGACAAATCCCCGGCCAGCACGGGCGGCGACGCCGCGCGGCCGGCACACGTGCTCTGTTCGCGAACAGAGGAAGGGGCAAAACACTATGCTGATTTACTGTAGCAGGGCCAATGTCCATTTTACTGTTTTCGCTTAATTGCTCTAGATTTGGTGTGAGAGCTCGAAAAATATCCAATATAAAAGTTGTAGTACTCTTAATTCTGCACAACTTTGGTTTTTAAACCAATTTCAAATTCTGAACGGATTTTGAATAATTCAAAAGGGGGCAAAAGTGGATTTTGAATTCCCTTTCAAATCCAGACAAATTCTCAAAAGTTTTCTCAATAACTTGAAAATCTTAAAATATAAAAGTTGTTCTATTTGTCAAGGTTTACAACTTTCATTAAATGAGTTTGGTCAGATTCCTGATAATTTTTGAAATATCAATTCAAATTTGAATTTCAAAACGCTAATTAGGGTTTAATTTGAAATCTCACCGCATAAGTTCAAAATTTCCAAATATAAAAGTTGTTCAACTTGAAAATACCTACAACTTTTATTAAAAGTGTTTTCCAAAATTCTTAATAGTTTTTGAAAGGGTATTTTAAATTTGAATACACAAACACTAATTAGGGTTTAATTCAAATTTTCACTGGTAAACTTCAAAATTGCTCCAAATAGAAGTTGCTCAACTTTTAAGTATTTACAACTTTATTTTAAGGCCCAACCTATAATTTCATTTAGTTTTTAAATTAGGGTTTTGTGTCCTATTTAGGGTTTTAATATAATTTTGCTTCTAATTTCTAGTGGGATCTGAATAAATACACACAAACAAACATTTATACAAAAAAATCACTTTTGATCACCTCTGCACAATCACATGTAGAAATAGAACTTATTTTAGTGAATGCATAGTAAAAGGTTTTTATACGGGATGATTTACAGATGCACATGATGACATGACAGATGTTAGTTGTCGTAACACCAGAGGTGTTACATTGCACGAGGAGGATAGGGCAAGGAGGGGGGCAAGTGGAGCCGTGGCGGTGACGGTGACAGTGGTGGACTGGTGGGGAGAGGAGAGACAAGAAGGGAGGGAGGATGCAGGGGCTAGGGCAGAGCTATGGGAATGATATAGCTAGGGATTTTTGGAAAATTGCAAGGTAGGTTTTTTAAACAAAATTTGATTTTATTACTTTTTCTTTTTTATGTGAAAATATAAAAATTACTTTAAGAGTCTATACATAAAATAGCATACATGTTTTTTCTTGATGGAAAGATGGGTCACCACACATGCTCAGGAAGTAGCCAGCGATGCTTTGAATTCAGTCATGTGATGAACATGGAGTGAGTTTTAATGAACTTATAATAGTTTTTTCCCTTATAAATGCTAAAAATCAATCTCTTCTTGGTCAACTTTGATTGCATTTTCAGAGAATTTCCGAAGGTAATATTCAATTGCTTACTGCTTTCATTTCCATATAATCATGAATTCCTGTTTCCTTGCTTTATCCGTACTTATAGTCATAATAAATAAACAAAAATATTTATCAAAAAAGTAAATAGGAAGATGGTCTGGGAGTCATTATGGGTTGTTGCGTACAGTACGGCCGAGTCCAAATCCCTTGGTCAAAAGATTACAACCCGGCCCGGAGCTTGCAGTTCAATCCAGCGGTGGAAATGGAATCATGGTGCGACTTGTGCAGAGACGATGCTAATTTTGTTGCACTTGGAAAGCTTTGACAGAATGCTGGCGCTGATGATCGGGAGGGAAAACGAGAGCGGGTACATACAGACATGAAAAGAATGGAGAACCCTTTTCTGTGGCTTGACAATCCGACGCCATTTGGCCGGACAGAGATGAGGGAATTTTTTTATCTCTTTCCTTTCGTGGGGCAGGAGCTTGTGGCAGGTACTCTAAGCTTGGTCGGCCAGCCAGCCAGAGGCCGAAGACCGGAGCGGTAGGCCGTGGCTGCTGCAGACACGAGAAGGTCGTGGTGGTAGCAGTGTCCAGTTGGTGACATGGGGCCGCGAGAAGCCGCGGAGCTGGACCACCGTCGCCGTCGTCGGATCACACGACGGCAGGCGTTCGCCGTCAGCCGTGAGTGGATGATGATAGATTCCCGGGAGCTTTTCTTTTCGTTCTGTTCTGCGAGGAGAGGAACGAGGCCGGGGGGGAAGAAGGGCGATGGGCGAAAGGCACGCGGTGCCAAATCTTGGTGGGCGGCCATATCGGTAAGATTCTGGCGCGGTGGCCTAGTGACGGTAGGAATAGATCGATCATACATTCCTACTCCTGAAATTGTGTTACGTCCTCGTTTTGATTAGCCCGGCCGGCCGGCAGATTTGATATAGCGTGCGCGCAGCACAGGTGGCGTAGTTGTGGTGGCTGGAGCCCCGAGAAGGAACGCACGGTTGAACGATCCTGCCCTGAACAATCCCGGGAAGTCAGCACAGCATGTTCACGGTTCTTTTCTTCGTAGAAAATAGTAGGCCCCGGGCCGAAGCTACCATGCGCGCTCGTAACTCTCCTCGTCCCTGACCCCGGCCCACTCTCTCTCTCTCTCTCCAGCTCGTGTGTTCGACGTCGTCGTGGCGAGCCAGAGCCACCATCAGCGTCGTGTCACAGGCGCGCCATGGCTTATTGGTTGATGAGGTGAAAAATCAACGAAGCGACAGACGGACGATGTGCCGCGTGCGAGCATCTGCATCCTACTAGTCAGCGCGATGGCCACCCACAGTGCAGGCGCGGGTGCGGCCTCCAAAAACTCCAAAGCCCAAACGGGTCGTAACTCGTAACCGCCGGCCGGGGCGATGGATCGCGCGCGTCTCGCGTGGAGAGGCCCAGCCGCAAGGATAGCCATCCGTCCCTAAGTTTGGAAGTCGGCGCTCCTCCTCATTCAGCCTGGCGACGATGACCTGTTGCGGCTCTTCACTTCGGGGGCCGTCCGCCTGTTATTCCTTAGGTTCGTCTAGAGTTTGTCGTGAATACAAGTTGGAGCTGTAGGCAGCTTTGTAATCATGTCTGTGTTCTTTCACGTCGCGTGGGTGGATCAGCACTTTGTGTATCCCGCATGTATTGACACATGTTTGGATTACCCTTGTTATATATAAATTTGTTTCGTCTTCGTTGAAAGGCAGTATTTGAAAAATAGTTTATTCGCCGTGTCAATGTTCTAATGTTCAGTAATCCTAATCTTACCCACCGACACCGCAGCTGAGCCTGATGTCCCGATGAAGCTGACAGGACGGACCATCGTCCATCACGCATGACGCGTCGATTACGCACACTTGACTTCACTTGTTCACTCCTGCAGCCTCCGATCCGAACTTGATCGGCCAGTGCGAATTTTTTTTTATTTTTAACACTTTTTAAAAAACTATTTTTAAAATTAACATACGTGAACTTTTTTTTTAAACTATCACTTTTGGACGCGCTATCCCGGATGACGCGGTGGAGCCGCCACGTGGCTCCGCGCTGGCAGGCCCCGTCGCGCCACATGCAATGGCGCGGGGGCCGCCGCGCCACGACGCCTGGCGCGTCACCAGCCACACCACCACGCATGGCGCCACGCGGCCCCCTCTCCCTCTACATCCTCACTTCCTCTGTTTGAACCGGCGCCGCCGCTGACGCCGGGCCTCCTCCCGCCGACGCCGCGCCTCCTCCAGAAAGACCTCTGAGAGACTACATGAAAAAGAATAAAGAAGTGTGGCCGAAATACAGGCATGGTGAGGACTGTCTTGTGCAGATGTACACTGAGGGCGGGATACACGGGGGCCGGCGATTCTTCAAGTGTCGCTATGCATATGTAATGTTTTCATGTCATTTATTTCTGCTATGTATTTCGCAACATAAAAGCATGCTAACAAATCTATTCATCGCTCGTGGACAGAAAACAGTTGTGGGTTCACTAAGTGGGTGGACCCTTTACCTATTACCCCGCATTTAGAGTACATCTGGTACCTGCAGGACCGCATCGGCTCGCTCGGCCCAAGCTAAAGCTCGAACCACAACAAAGAGGAAGATGAGGAAGGAGGCAACAGTGGGGCCACATCGCAGGAGCCAATATGCATAGACCATTACTGCCACCGCTCTCATCACAAGAACAATGGCAATCCGACGGCATCGCCACTGCCACCACCACCGCCAATGGGCGGTTACTGTGGGGAAGGAGCGACTCAGCTCAATATGTGGCAGCACTACTAGTAGGGTGTCCATTTATCCATCTATGTGTGTGGTGCATATTTCAATTAAAAAGGCATGTTAGGTCTACTACACAGAGTCTTTATCCTTATTTGGTGCAGATTCTCACATGTCATTTCGTGGATTCGTTGTATGTTTTAATTTCCAAGGCATGTTAGGGTCCACACATGTCTTTTCATGTGTTGTGCTTATTCGCATCGTTTAGTAATATGTTTCACAAGAAAAGAAATGTCCGCAACATGAAACATGAACTAAAAACACTGAATAAGTCAACACAATAGTACAATTAGGTTACAATACAGAAGTTTAATACATGACAACCAAATATAGGGTCCTCAATACGAAAACACAAAGTTCAATTCAAATCCAACAAACTACTGAGTGCAACGAGGCCACTTTCACTTGACGAAAACATCAGGGTTCTCTTCCATGGCTGCTTTTACACGACGTGCATGATCA
Organism: Eremochloa ophiuroides; assembly: GCA_038502445.1. NCBI lineage: Eukaryota > Viridiplantae > Streptophyta > Magnoliopsida > Poales > Poaceae > Eremochloa > Eremochloa ophiuroides. The sequence goes on along the minus strand of JAHLJS010000006.1, from coordinate 54,873,879 downwards.
AGCTGCTTCTCCTTCTCCTCTCTGAAAGCTGCGAGACACCTCAGCCGAGCCTCTTCTTCCTGCTCCTTCTCCGTGGCCAACTCTTTGCGTCTCCTCTCCATCTTCTCCTCCCGCTCTGCGTCCAACCTCAAAAGACGCTGCATCCGCTCCTTGTTCTCCTCGGAGATCTTGGTGTCGATCCACTGCTCAAAATCACAGAGCGCTGGCGGAGTCTAAAAAAATATTATTTTACGGCAACAGAATTAATTTCAGCAGAATACAATACCACATTCTCACTAGCATATTAATGCGGCGCATCTGTATGGTAGGCTCGTACACATAGTTGACGCACATCCAATAACGTTGCCTATACGTGTCCTCCTCGTCCGACCCAGTCACCTTACATGGATCGCCACAAAAGCACGTAGGCACAGGAACACCACTAGGCAGTGGCAAGACGTCAAACGTATTTACGGGCCACAACGGGTCCTTGCAAACGGGCTTTGGTTTACGAGGCCTACCACGCTTAGACTTCCTACTGTGCCATGAAAATAATATTAGTAATTGTTGTAAAATCAAACTCAAACTACAAACTATGAACCCTAACCCTAGAAAAACTAAAGGAGCTCCTGACAGAGAGACTAAAAATAGTGGAATCTGGAAATTTCTTGGGGGAAATAAGAGAGGAACGAGGGATCGCGCAGCGGATAGGACCAGGGGGCGCCAAAATCGCCTTCAGCTCGCGGCGCCGGCGCCTGACTCGAACAGACAGCAGAGAAAGTGAGGAGCGAGAAGGAGAGGGGGCCGCGCGGCCAGGGGGGTTATCCCCCTGGCCGCGCCATGCGGGTTGGCGCGGCTGGGGATGCGCCAGGCGTCGTGGCGCGGCGGGGCTTACCCGCGCGGAGCCACGTGGCGGCTCCACCGCGCCACCCTGGGTGGCGCGTCGGTACTTTTTGGACGCGCCACCCGGGATGGCGCGTCCAAAAGTGCTAGTTTTGAAAAAAAAATCGCGCATGTTAATTTTAAAAATAGTTTTTAAAAAATGTTAAAAATAAAAAAATTTCGCCAGTGCACTCCCACGCACGCACCAATCGCCCGGTGCGTTCCATCTCCTGTTTTCGTGTACGTTTCATGCCTTGCTCTCTTTCGGCGAGCCCTTTTCCGTGGTACCAACAACAAAAGGCAGGCATCAAAGGAGCGGCAGCTATCACTCGAATTCAGATACGACCCAGACGTCACAATCTGCAAAATCTGCACGGCATGCATCTTGGGTGGTCCGATTTTATTCTTTCAATTATTGTGTGATCATCTCCGGGCCTGGACACAAGGACAAGGAGACGTCCCTTTCTTTCCATGTTTCTTATCAGTCATGCCAGCTTGAAGGGTGACGGCCTCATTATCTTTGCGGGTTTTTCCTCCACTAAAAACAGTAAACTGCTTGGGAGTAATTGCTTGAAAACAATGTTGACTCAACTTTTTTTTATTTTTGACCTACTCCAGGTGTGAAATTAAGCTAATGAATCCGTGCATCGAAACAGATATATACATAAGGTGTAAAATTTGACACATAATTTTCTTGTGTTTACTTTAGTTCTTTATAGCAAAAGTTTCATTTTGGGTAGTGACCGTGGAATTTATTTATCTCACGCGTCTAGTAACATTGGGATTTGGTCTTGTCTCTACTTTGCACGTGAGGAGTACCAGTAGTCTAATACTTTATCATAATAACCACACCCGTCATACTCACTGCCAGATAAACTCCACGGCCGCTACTCAATGTGGTGATGCATTTCTGGTATAATTGCACATACTAATATATGGGTGCAATACACATACACCTAGGCATGTTTGAGTATCTGGCACTAGCCTCCTGATCCCTAGTTCAAAAAAACAAACAAACAAAATCACCAAGCACCAACCAATGTTTTGTAAGCCGGCTTGTAAAACTCTCTTCTCCTTAATGAAAAATACGGGTACAAAACCCGTTCGCAAAAAAAAAGATATGTTATACAAGAAAAATTATCACCATTACAATTCGAGATATGCTTTAGGTTATTGGTTCACAGGGCAATTGTACCAGATCACAGGGCAATTGCACGCTTCTGTAGCGCCACAGCGCCAGCGCCGGCTCAGCAGGCCATCTCCATCGCGCGGCCGTGCCTTCAGGCTTGCCCACTCCTGCATCGGCAGTGCCCGAGCGGCAGCAACACGGCTGTGGACTTCGCTGGAGACGCGCATAGCTTCACCGTCTTCATCAAGGACTCACCGGACTTGGCGAGGTGAGCCACCAGTTTCTCTGTCTTCCACTGCGTCTCTTCTGGGGACGGTTTGCAGGGGGCTCTGGGAACTTCCAGGGAGTTCTGTACAGCTGTATCTAGGAATTTCTTTTCTAGATTACAGTTGTATCCAGCTGATTCTTGTAGAAGTGGATAAAGCAAATTTGAATTTGATATCTGTGTTAGTTTTTAAGCAAAGCATAGCTGCCCCTGCTGTGCTGTTGTTATTGCAAATAGAAGAGTGCAATATACTTATCAGTGAGGTCTACCATGGAGAGGGTGGAGAGTATGTTGGGTAGTTTGAAGCTTTCGGAGGCGGAAAAAGAAGGAGTGAAGATTGGAGGAGAAGCTGTTAGCCATCCCAGAACGACGAAGCCTCAAGCGGTGGGAAAGCTGTTAGCCGATCGTTTGATCATGGCTGAAACGGTGGAAAGAGCTCTTGGCAAGGTTTGGTGCCCAATCAAAGGAGTGGAATGCAAAGACCTTGGAGAGAATCACTTCTTAGTGACTTTTCTCCAACAATCAGGGAAGCGGAGAGCCTTAGAGGATGGCCCATGGATGATCTCCAAGGATCTGATGGTGATGGCTGATTTTGATGAGATAAAAACACTAGAGGAAATGGAGTTCAATCAAATACCTATTTGGGTCCGTGTTCCTAACCTACCTCTCGGAATGATGGATGTTGAGACTGGAAGGATTCTTGGGGATAAGATTGGGGTTTTCGAGGATGTAGATGTAGGCAAAGATGGCAGAGCGGTGGGAAGGGTGCTGAGAATCAAGGTGATCATCGACATTCGTCAGCCGTTGATGCGCGGTATAACTGTTAAGGTTGGTAAGGAGGAAAAGGAGAAATGGTGTTCTTTCTCCTATGAATTTTTACCCAATTTTTGTTATACGTGCGGCCTCATTGGTCATACGGACAAGCGTTGTGAGATACGACTGAAGAGAGGGGAAGTACAACAATTCTCAAGCAGTCTTCGTTTCCTTCCTGAAAAGAAGAAAGGGGATGCACAGAAGAGTCAGCGTGGTTTTGGGGCGATGTTTGGGAATTTGTGGGAAAATAGGGGCTCAGGTAGCAAGCAAATATTTGGTGCTCATATTAATAGATGGGGGTTGACGGGGTCAGAAAGTGATGCCTTGACATGGAGAAAGGAGAAAGACAGTAGTGGCAAGAATAAAAGTGAGGAGGTCCCTAGGCTGCCAGCAATAGCTCAAGATGGAGTGAGTGGGTCACCAAAGGAAAACAATGTGGACGGAAAAGCCCAGGCAGGAGGGGATGGGCACGTGAACAATGCCATGCACAATACCGATGAGGATGAAGGGGAGATACAGGAAAAAGGAGAGGGGAAGAAGGGGGGCCGGCGTGGCTTTAAGCGCCAACTTAGGCTGGCGGGGAAAAAGGTAGAGAAGAAAATAACTTTGTCTCCAGAGGCAAAGAAACGGAATCGGAAGGAGATAGAAGAGATGGATGTGGATAATGTCAGGAGAGGTAAAAAAGGGAAAGGAGAAGAAGTTTTGCTCGCAGATGTTGTAATGAAAGCAGGACCGGCGGACCGGTCCTGCGGGAACCAATGAAGATCTTGGCGTGGAACTATCGCGGGTTGGGAAACTCCCCGGCAGTCCGGGGGCTTCTTCGGTGTAATAAAACTGAAGAGGCCGACATTCTCTTTTTGTCGGAAACCAGATTAGACGAGAGGAGAATGTTGAAGTTTAAGAAAAAGTTGGACATGGTGAACATGGAGGTGATGGATTGCGAAGGAACTGGGGGGGATTGCAGCGTTATGGAGGAGAGGGATCAATGTGGTTTTGCGAAGCAAATCAAAAAATCATATTGATTTGGAGGTCCAGGAGACCGGAGGGGACATTTGGCGTTTCACGGGGATCTATGGAGAACAACACCATGACCAGAGGCATAAGACATGGGAGAGAATGAGATGGTTGAAAGATCAAGATAATATGCAGATGCCGTGGGTGTGCATGGGTGATTTTAATGAAATTCTATTTCATCATGAGAAGGAAGGGGAAGCTATGAGATCTCAGGCTTGTCTTGATCATTTCAAGGAAGCTTTAGAGGTGTGCGAGCTTGATGATTTGGGATTTACTGGAAAAATTTTCACATGGAGAAATAAACAAACCACGGGTGATACTCATATTAGGGAAAGATTGGATTGGGCGGTAGCTAATGCGGGATGGCGTATGAAGTTCCCGCTGGTGCATGTAAAAATTGGTGATCCATACCACTCTGATCATAGACCTGTGGTTCTGCAAACAGAGATGGAGCCAGTGAAAAGATCTAGTGGGCGGTCCTTTAAATTTGAGGCAAGCTGGGCTCAGGAGGAGGGATGTAGAGAGGTGATAGAGGAAGCGTGGTGGGAGTTTAGAGGTACCGATAGGTGCTTGAAGGAGGGGCTACAGGGGATAGCAGCTAGTCTATCGGAGTGGAGTGTTAATGTGCTGGGTGATTTGGAGAAACGGTTGAGAAAAGCAAAAAAGGAGCTAAAAAAATGGAGAAGGGCAGCTATTAGTGATGAGTCGGTGCGGAGGGAAGCTATGTGGTGTTTTAAAGTGGATAAGTTAGAGGAGCAAATGGATTTATATTGGAGGCAGCGTGCGCACGTGAATTGGTTGCAATTTGGTGATCGTAATAGAACTTATTTTCACAATGCTTGTTCAGTGAGAAGGAGAAAGAATAGAATAGGTAATCTACAAAAGGAGAATGGGGGTTGGGTGGTTGAGGAAGAAGAGAAGAAGGTGTTTATTGCTAACTATTTTTCCTAGCTTTTCAGAACAAATGTGGTGAATGGCGGGGAGCATTTGCAGCAACTTCTAGATGCGGTGCAACCCGTCGTGACCCCAGATATGAACTCCTTTCTCACAGCAGAGGTGTCGGATGATGAAATAAAAAGGGCTCTCGATGCAATAGGAGATCTCAAAGCCCCAGGGCCGGATGGAATGCCGGCTGTTTTCTTTAAGAAGTATTGGGATGTGGTGGGTGATAAACTGACCAGGGAGGTCCAGGAGGTACTGAAAGGTGGCTGGATGCACGATGGATGGAATAATACAATCATCTCTCTCATTCCGAAGTTTGAGAAGCCAGAGAAAGTGACTGATCTAAGACCTATCAGTTTGTGCAATGTGGTGTATAATGTAAAATCCAAGGTACTGGCTAATAGATTGAGAGTGGTGCTTCCAGACATTGTTACACCAAATCAGAGCGCCTTTGTTCCGGGAAGACTGATCTCGGACAATATTCTAATTGCCTATGAGTTAACACATTTTCTGTTAAATAAAAGGGAATGAAAGGTGGGCTATGCAGCTATAAAATTAGACATGAGCAAGGCGTATGATAGAGTTGAATGGTGCTTTCTGGAGAGTATGATGCAACGGCTGGGTTTTCATGAGAATTGGATCTCGCTGATCATGGAATGTGTGACTTCTGTAAAATACCAGGTGAAGGTGAACGGCGATCTAACTGAAAGTTTCACACCGGAGAGAGGTCTTCGGCAAGGGGATCCCCTATCACCCTATTTATTTCTTTTATGTGCCGAAGCATTCTCAGCTTTGTTGAAAAAGGAAGAGGAAGATGGGCTGATTGCCGGGGTTAAAATCTGCAATGGGGCGCCTAGCATTTCACACCTGTTGTTTGCCGACGACTCATTAATCTTGGTTCGAGCAAATGAAGGGGATTGCATGCACCTGCAGACCATACTCCGGATGCATGAGGAATGTTCGGGCCAGGTTATTAACAAAGCCAAGTCAGCTATTCTATTTAGTAAGAATACAGACCAAAACCAAAAGAAAGTTGTCTGTAACAGGTTGCAGATCACAAAAGAAACTATGAATGAAAGGTACTTGGGTTTACCGGTCCATGTGGGTATGTCCAAGATGAAAACTTTTAGTTATCTGAAGGACCGAATCTGGAAACGAATACAAGGCTGGAATGAAAAGTTCCTATCTTGGGCTGGCAAGGAAATTCTAATAAAAGCGGTGGCACAGGCAATACCCACATTTGCCATGGGATGCTTTGATTTAACAAAAACTTTATGTGACCAAATTTGTGCAATGATATGTCGGTTTTGGTGGAATCAGCAGGAGGGTAAACACAAAATTCATTGGCTAAGCAAAGAGCAGATGACAAAACCAAAGGAGGAGGGCGGTCTGGGTTTCAGAGATATTCATCTGTTCAATAAAGCGATGCTAGCAAAACAAATTTGGCGACTATGGCAGCACCCGGATTCTTTATGTGCTAGGGTGTTGAAGGCGAAATATTATGCAAACTCCTCAGTATTAGAAGCGAGACCAAAGGCGGGTATATCATACACATGGCACAGTGTTCTTGTGGGACTAGATGTTGTGAAAAAAGGAATGATTTGGAGAGTTGGTGATGGGGTGGGTGTGGACATATGGTCAGATCCATGGATTCCAAGGGATTATTCCAGGAAGCCAATAACACCTCGAGGTCAGGTTCTTTTATCAGAGGTAGCTGAGCTAATTGACCCATACACCGGCCAATGGGATGAACAGCTGGTGCGTGATACCTTTTGGGATGAGGATTCGAGATTAATCCTGGCGCTTCCGGTTCATCAGGGGCGTGCTAACTTTCTTGCCTGGCATTTTGACAAGCATGGCATTTTCAGTGTAAAAAGCGCCTACAAAGTCGCTCGAGCAGATTTCATTCGGAACAACTCTGCCAATGGGCAACAGGGAGGCAGCGGACCTGGTCTGAACAACATGTGGAAAGATATATGGAAACTGAAAATCCCTAGTAAGATAAAACATTTTCTCTGGCGTTTCACGCATAATAGCCACCCGCTCCGATGCAATTTAGTAAGAAAAGGTATGGATATTGATTTAAGGTATCCGGTGTGCAATCACCTAGGTGAAGACGGGGGTCATTTATTTTTCAAATGCACTATGGCTTCAAATCTCTGGCTACTGCTTGGTCTGGAATCTGAAAGGACAAAGTTGGCCTCAATCCGGTCAGCTCGGGAAGTGATGGAGATGATATTGAAAGATAGTGAGTATAAGAAGATGTTAATGATCATTGCATTGTGGTACACATGGTCTGAAAGAAATAGGATCCGGGAGGAAGAGAAGAGGCGAACACCTGAGCTTCTGGTTAACTGTGTGGAATTGTATGTGAAGGAGAATGCAATGCAAACATCTAACATAGAAAGGACTCAGCTTCGGCAAAATGCTCACCGGAAGAAACCGCCAGATAACTATATGAAATTGAACCGTGATGCGGCCTTCAACCAAGAAACGGGGGCGGGCAGCTAGGGAGCAATAATCCGGGACTCTGATGGCGATGTGGTGTCTTCAGGTCGTGGAAGGATCAATTACCTATTCAGCGCTTTTCAGGCCGAACTCATAGCCTGCCTTCAAGGAATTCAGTTGGCTGTGAGCCTAGGTATAGGAAGGATTATCATCGAGACTGACGCAAAGGAGGTAGAACTGGCAATCAACTCTAGGTCCTACAACAACTCAGTGTGCGGGCACCTGATCGATGAAATTAAATCTCTCGTAGACTCAAACTTTCTTGAGTTTAAGTGTGTTTTTATTCCTAGAGATTGTAATAGGGCTGCACATGAGCTAGCCGTATTGGGATAGACTTTATACCTGATTGTGTATCAGTCATGGTGGCTAACGATTTGTTAGCAGATCAGTAATGAAATCCCTAAGTTTTCAAAAAAAAGAGAGAAGAAAAGGGGAGCTTTCTGCAACTGCAACCCACATATATAATTGCAAACCACATGGCAAATCCTTTTGTTCCAGATAAGCTGCACACATTAGATGGCATCTTTCTGGTTGCAATCCTGAATTTGAATCATCACGGGGAACACATGATAATTCAGGGTGGAAGATATTTTGATCTTGAGCCATATACACACTTGGTGGCAGATACCAGGAACAGTTGACCAAAAGATTTCTGTGATTTTATTCAGTTATCGTTGCAGCCGCTCACAAAATAGGCCAAGTTGAAGCAAATAGCACCCCCAAAAAAAAAAAGTGGTTACGACGAGCAATCTGATCCATTATCTTTGGACGTCACTGATTGGCATGCAGGTCAACTGCAATACTTGCACTATAGAAACCCCCTGTTGCTCAACTTCTCAGAGCATTACCAGTATTTGACTGGAGTGCACACAATAGCATAGTCCTTTTTTGTGTTGCGTCAAAATTGCACGTTCAGAGAAGGGCCAAAACATCAATGCCAGTGATGTCAGATAAAAGAATACTAATAGTGTGAGCATCTGTACCCCTTAATTAGCTGAATGCAACACGAGGTAATGAGAAATATGGGAGGGAAAAGGTGATGACAATGTTAAAATTAATCTTACACTAACAGGGTCTTAATCTTAGTCTAAACATGATCACTAGCTAAAACTTATGTGGAATAAATCTTAGTGACTAACCAGAGTTGGTAGATGCCATCTGCATTGCGGTGGAGGTCGTAGGTGTAGTCGATATGCTGATCTTCACCAATTGAGAGTAAGAACTCTCGCTTGACGAAGAACTCGGTGTAGATCTGCAGCAACGGTTAGTGGACATGGAAAACGGCCTTCCAAGACCCTCTAACGCCTGAGTGATCGGTTTGGGATTGAGAGGAATGGAATGAGAGTGCCAGCAACACCTCCCTCTTATTTATATGCATTGTGGGTCAGGGGGCCAAATCCTAAATATGGTAGGAGTGCCTCCGATCATGGCAAGTGCTAATCAGATGGAGAAAATGGCAGGTGGATTGATTGGCTTGATTTGCCATTAATTTCGTAATTAACCTTAATTAGGGATTAGCCACAGATCATCTCCAACATTCTCCCACTTGATCAAACGGCTAATACAATTAAGTAACTAATGTTTAACTTATTCTTATGTTTAGACTCAGTATCACAACAAGACTAGACCAATGCGTCGTCAATAGCATTAATCTCCATTGGGACTCCATTACCCATAATTTACCGCAACACCTTGTTAGAACACTTACTACTTATTGGGAGTTCATGGCCCTATTACCAGAAATCAAATTAGAGACATTGCACTGATAAAAACCCAAATATATCTTGCACGCTCATAAATGGGACAAGTGTTAAGTCTCAAAAGATCAATTATTCTAACATTAACTCAGTTCTTTTTTTTTCTCAAACTTAATAATTTGATTCTGGATTCTTTCTTTCACAACATTTAATCAATGTGCTTGGTATCAACATTTGATCTGTCGTTACTTAAAATAATACTGCAACTTAAATGTAGGCCTATAGCAGTATGTCAATACTTAATCTTGGAATAATATCTCTTAAGCCACATGACATGTCATTTTTTATGTCACTAATTTAGCTCATCTTAACACTAATATATTTTGAGCTTTCAATGAAGATGTCCTTTCTTGCAAGAGTAGGTATAATCTGATTGTGCACTTTCTTATACATACTCAAGAGAATCTGCAATTGATAGATTCTTAATTCTGATAAGTGACATGATGATTCTTTTGGTGCCTTATCAAAAGCTTTCGTAAACCTAAAAATTCTTTAGCACCTTCCAGTGGACCCATTCTGGACTAATAAACTTATATTTTGTCAAGTATCCCGATGCCAAGTGTAGACTAGTATTGACTTGAGCATCTTTAAAGTTAATGGTAGCCGAAGCATATGGAACGTCTTCCGCTTCAACTGTGACTAACTTATTCTCAGTATTATTGATCTTACTGAGTTGTGCAACTGCACTATGCAAATAGACAGGCATGGTATTACTTATTCAAACTCGTGATAATCCTAGTACTCGTTTGGTCCTGTAATGGTGTTTCTCAACTTGGAGGCTTCACCAAAATAAAAAAAAACTAGGAGAACAACAAAACACTTATGTTATACTATCATATGTCAGCTCAACTTCCCCATGTAGAGTATTAGGACGAGAAAACTTTTCCACCTTTTTCTTATAAATGTTATTGTCCACTTAATGAAATTCTAAACCATAATGGGCTATGTTATTAGTTTGAATGTTTGTAGAATCGCTTTGAAGTCACGCTTAAAAAAATTGTAGATGCTTTTATAGCCTACTGGATTGACTTCATTAAGAAACTTATTAATACCCACATTCTATACTTACTTATGGACCTAAGCTCATAAGATCACTTAGTTTAGAATAACAAAATCACTCTTCTGAAGTGATCACTTCTAGACTTATCATGGATCACAAGCAGATTAATAGTAGAGGTTTACTAATGTGCCTAATTATCCACTAATGTTTACTTTAATAGAAAATTATAATAATTAAATGGAGACATACTAATGACTTATGGCACAAACTAAGATACTTATGTCTTCTTGGGTATTGATACAGAAAATTAAGCCTATATCTCTCGAAGATTTAATCTTGCTCCTTCATGAACTCCCAGTGGCTCCCACTGATTTTTGCATTCTCTAAGACCAAAATTTAATTTAGCGAATAGGTTATAACAGTGGAAATACAATCACTTGGACTTTGCTCCCACTGATTTTTGCGTTCCTTAGGAACATAAATAGGGTGCCATGTGGATAGCTCATTTTCTCATAATCTCATTTCTTATCCTTATCTTTGCTGAGTAAACTTTTTATGGTCAAATATTCATCAGTCAGCGTTGGCCAGAATGACAAACATAAGACATATAAGTCTCCAAAATAAGCTCTATGAACTAGCCTAATTAGCGTTGGCCAGAATAAACTAGAACAAGAACTTGGTGATCATGCAAACACTAATCAGTTTTGGCCAGAAATAGTGAAAGTAAGCCACACTCTAAGATTGGAGACTAATAATGTTGGGCTAAGGGACAAAGCTTAATAAGAATTTCTTAATTTTTCAAGTCTCATGCTTTATAACTTTGTTTAATGATGTTATTGAATAGAGCATCATCTCTGGCTGATGAGACACTCCATTCTCCCCTTCGAAATGTGGCATAAACAGTAGTGACACAGTTTCGAGAAGGTCTCATCTTATGACTAATAAGTAACTTGAAAATAAAACTAACATAAAGAAAACTCATATTATAGGAAATTTTGCCAACTAATGAGATAAATCATAATGGAATAAATTTGATAATGTATCCATAATTCCCAAACTCAAGAACATTTAGTTAGAATACAATGGATTTATCAACTTAAGATAACTCATCAAAAACTAAACTTAAATCTGATCTAATGCGAGACTCCAAAGCTCGACTTCATTTTTATTCCATCATTGGCTCCTAGCTCCCCTTGTTTCTTAGGTTGGCAAGACCTGAGAAGAATGTTAAGATGTGCATTATTGCACCTGAGTTAATCCACCATATGTTGGGAAAATATCTTACATAAGACTTATGAGACAACTTAAGTTACATGTATTTCGAAGCCATTCTTACTCTAATCATTAATTTGGTAACTTGCAGAACTTGTAGACCACTGGAGACTTATCATTTTGAGCATGTTTATTATGATTTTCTGGCATAGAATTCATAAGGCACCTTACCATAAACTCATCAGATAAATCTAATCCAAGCGCCTTTAATTCATAAGCCATATCAAACATGCTCTTAATACGGTTACCCAGACCACTTATCCCATCATAACAAGAACTAAGTAACTTATCATTAAGGAAAACCTTTCTAAAGTGAGCTCTTATAAAGTTATGAAACTCCTTAGCACTTAATTTTTTGTTCTTTTCATTACAAAGGAACCTCCTGATCATGTTGATTGAGAGCGACCTTGTTATGATCATTTTGGCAATCCTATCGGATTTATGCCATTTTTATAATTTTGAGATGTGCGCTATCATCCTCTCAGCAGAGTATATGCTCATAGGAGAAGGAGCACATGGTTTTTTCTCATGAAGCACATAATCAAGGTCCAGCTCCTTGAGAATGGCATGCACCTAATTATTCCAAGTAGGAAAATTAGTGCAACTTAGAGGTTCTATCTTACTTATATAGTCCGCATAATTTACTGAAAAATTTAAAGCAAGATTATGTCTCAATTAGTAAGCTGTATATAAGATGTACTTAAAGCATGAAAGTTAAAACAACATTGGTCAGTATTAACAACATGCTTAAGGACTTTAATTTGCATCACTGTTGGGCAGAAACAAAAGAAAATCCATCTTAATAACTCATAATTAAAATCAACGTTGGTCAGAAATTAACTGTGAGTAATCTCCCGTTAAACTTCTCGTTGGTTCCATTCAACCGAAGACCATCTTATTATACAGTGGTGGATACAATGTATGTATATAAATACGTATAATTGAATGTAAACTTATGCAAAACTCGATCTTAGGACATCACTAATAGAATGTTCGTGAAAGCATAAAAAAATACTGGAACTGAAAATAAAGCTCAGACTTAAAACTTATTGAAATAGCACATATAGCTAAGTCAATCTCACTAAAACAATTCCTAAACTTAAATATTCTCAGCAACATATTGCCAAAAACACATCTATAATAACTTAAAGAAAGAAAACTAAATAATTAACCTTTATGGGAATATTCATTATATTTGTGGCATTAAACTTATAGATTCTTAAAAGCAATAATTAAGTTGCTAAAATAATAACACCACTAACAACAACAATAATAAACTAAGTTGAAAATACTAAATATAATGAGGGCCTAATAAACTTAAAATACTTAAATAATGTACTTATAACCGAGTCGAGCCAGTCAGTACTTTCCTCACTTAGAAAATCTTAATGACTGATATAATCTAATTTAATATACTCATAATTAATATATTAATCAGCTCAAAAACTTAACTGAAATATTTAAAAGTGCGCTGAGAATAAATAATAAACAGAACTTAAATTCAGAGTAAAATAAAACTTAATTTGGACCATGAACTGGATTTGTCCCAAATAGCCCACTGTGGCAGGAAAGCCGCGGACGCGGCCTGCTGCGACCTGCTGGCCCGAAAGGCCTGCTTGGCCTGTCGGCCCGCTCCGGAAGAAGGGGCAGCCGCGGCCTGCTAACAGAAACGGCATGCTCGGGCTGAATCCGAGGGCGCGGCCTGCTGCAGGCGATGAGCAAGCCCGCAGCGCGGCCTGCTCGGCCTGTTCGGCCTTCCCTTGAGGCCCAGCAGCAGCCCGAAAACGAAACCCTAAAACAGAATGAGTCTCGGCTGTCCGATCAAATCCAACAGCCAGGAAACTATCTCAGCACATATAGAAGGGGAAAAGAAACCTAATTCCCCAAAATACTACTTTCCTTTCCTCTCCCCATCTTTCCTTCTTACAGCCGACACGAAAATAGAGAGGGGCGAGCACTCGGCGGCTCTTCGCATGGCAACTGCGTGAGGCATAATAAAACAAGTAAACTCTGGCTTAGGATCATATTAGGACTAAGCAGGCTCTGATACCGATTGTTAAAATTAATCTTAGACTAACAGGATCTTAATCTTAGTCTAAACATGATCACTAGCTAAAACTTATGCGGAATAGATCTTAGTGACTAACCAGAGTTGGTAGATGCCATCTGCATTGCGGTGGAGGTCGTAGGTGTAGTCGATATGCTGATCTTCACCAATTGAGAGTAAGAACTCTCGCTTGACGAAGAACTCGGTGTAGATCTGCAGCAACGGTTAGTGGACGTGGAAAACGGCCTTCCAAAACCCTCCAACGCCTTAGTGATCGGTTTGGGATTGAGAGGAATGGAATGAGAGTGACAGGGGCACCTCCCTCTTATTTATATGCGTTGTGGGTCAGGGGCCGAATCCTAAATATGGTAGGAGTGCCTGGCAAGTGCTAATCAGCTTGATTTGCCATTAATTTAATAATTAACCTTAATTAGGGATTAGCCAAAGATCATCTCCAACAGACAAGATGCCCAAAGTTCTAGTATGCCACAACAGAACATCGTAGCCGTGTGAGGTCATCTCGTGCTCACGGTTCGTGTGGCTCATTGGCTCTTCATGACGTAATTTCCAGGGACCTTAGGTGTCTACCACATGGAATTTCAATAAAGGGGGCACGTTTAAAACACGGCATTCATAGGTCATCCCGCTACGTATTTGATTATTTGTACCTCTTTCAGACGGAATGGCTCTATTAAATTCTGTGTGTGGACACTAGACATCATCCTTCAAACTATTCTTGCACGATGACGAATAAGTCTGAAAACAAGACATAAGGTTACTATCGGTGTTAGTTGTACTAGCACAGCCCAGCATCTTTCATTTTTCTTCAACATGACAGGTCCTCAAGAATATAGACATCAGACTCGGATTAATTGTCCTTAACAGTACATACATCAGACTCGGATTAATTGGCCAGATGCCCAGATCACTCCGACAGAGACACGTTCTGACAATTATAAGAGCGACTAGGAAAAAAAAAATAGCAGTCTTCGGTTTCAGTTCAAGCAAAACAAACCATTGTTATGCGGTTAGAATAAACACAGCCAAGAAGATACATACTACAAAAATGCAACGAACTATTTCATAAAAGGGTATATAGGAGATTCAGCAAACGGCTTGCCACCATGATCTTGGCTTGTCCGCATGGCCCTCAATGAGCTTCATTACAACTACTATATATAAGAGTACATCTATCATCAAGAATGAAAACTGACATGGCTTCTTCAAGCGTAACCATTCCCCAGGCAGTTCAAGCAGCGCTGCACCCTGATTTAAATAAAACAGAAAAGAAAAAAAAATCAGCAAACTTCCATACATTAATTATAAATTCATAATAACAGGAACCCAGCAACAGCAGCAAAACGGAAAAATAGACGAGCCATGGAGGAGGTGGCTAACCGGGTCCCATCGCAGGTAGGGCAGAGGCAGGGATTGACGAACACGGGGTCGTGCATCGGAGACCACTCGACGGTGGCGTTGCCCCTGCAGAGCCTGCACGCGTAGGTGCCCTTCCCGTCGCAGGCGCCGCACGGCATCGCGAACTTCCTCTGAAAAAGCCGTCGGCCACTAGAGTCAATCGCGGGGCAGGACCATGACGGCAGCAAAAGGCCGAAAGGGTTCGCGCTTCGGAGGGTGGGGAGCGAGCACCTGGTTGGCGTCGGAGAGGACGCGGAGGGAGCGGACGGCGACGGAGGAGGCCGCGGAGAGGAGGAGGAATCCGCCGCCGAGGTACGCTGCCACACGTCCCACCGACTGCAGCTGCCGCCGGACCCGGTCGCCGCCGCCTCGCCCTCCGCCTCCAAGCTCCATGCGCGTGCTCGGCGACTGCAGCGGTGGGGTGGGGCCGCTTGCTATCTCTCTCTTTAGCCGCCCACAATTGGGCCTTTGTTGGGTCCTGACCCACAGATGAATTCGATCCAAGTTACAAGCCTCACAGAAACCTTTGCAATAAAGGGCAAATTCGTTATTGCTCCCTCCATCTCAAATTGTAAGTCATTATAAGAATCTAAGTTTAACCTAAATTATAAAAAAAATACAATAATTTATGATATCAAATAAGTATACTAATAAAAGGATATTTAATGAAGAATCTAATGATATTTAGTTGATATTGTAAATAGTATTATTTTATTATATAAACTTAGTCAAAATTAAGATGTTTTGACACTTCAAGATTCTTAGAATAACTCACAATTTGAGATGAAGTAGAACTTAAGTACAAAGTTCGGTGGATTCGCTCGTTTCGAATGAGGGAATTTTAAAGGAATTTCAATTGAACGTGTTTCCTGCGTTTTGATGATGTTACTTGCCGTTTGGATCAAGGGAACTGGAAGCTGATGTTTTCGCGGAAGTCCCATTTTGATGATGTTACTTGCCGTTTTGATGATGATCACGGCATGCGCACTCAGCTGATTGATGAAGCGCCGAGGTCAACTCTCTCCACAACCCAGCCATTGGTCCCTCAGACCAATCCTTGTGGCACTGATTGATGCTACACGAGGAAGGAACTACTCAGTGCTGAAGATCCGAAGAGATTACAGGAGATTGTCGAGGTTTAGCACATTCTCAACATTGTAAATGGGTTTCCCCTTTGGGAGGGAGGGAGAGGGAGAGGGAGAGACTATCAAATATTTCTAGCTTCATGTAATTACTTTTTCTAAACCTCTTGTTGCCTCCGAAGGGTCATAACAGCGCTTGTGATTGTAACGCTAAAGATGCAAGTGGGTTGTTCCACGGTTCGTAGACCAACTCATCCCCAACATATAGTGAGGATCATCCGATACCACCGTACCATCAACCATGCTTTAACCTGCTCCAGTTACAGTCGAGCTTAAGCAGTTCATCATCCCTATGATAAGGCCACGGCAGGATGTAACCTTTTCGCTTAACAGTTCATCCTGGCCATCCGCCTTTTTCATCCCTGAACAGGCTGTATCTGAAGCTATCCATTCCACACTTCCACAGCTATGGATGAAAATCGTACGGATATTTATTCGACCGTCCGTTCGACCGAATCTGTTTATATGTGTTTTCTGTCCGTATCCGAGTCCGGATATTCAATATCCGATACTGTATCCGCATCCGAATACTCAAATCGTATATTTATGATGTCGACATCCAATCGTATCCTATCCGGCACGTTTTCATCCCTATCCACAGCCCACAGGCCATTAGCCACAGGCTCCACCATCAATCCATGCTGGATGACTTGCAAGTTACGGGCACTATCATTAGGTTCCACGACCAGCCCTTGTTAGAGCCCGACCTAGCTCTGTTGAACTACCTCCTGCGGATCAGGTGAGACACTCTGTTCCATCAATACCCGCCGCCGAACATTACGTTCCTGGAGAAACAAAATCTAATCGATCAGTGCACTGGTACTCAGCAAAATAGCTTTGTAGAAATAAATAACAATTGACAGTACAGATGCAATTGAGTGGCCTTTGGTCCACCCATTTTGAATTGGGTACTAGTACTACTTGGAAAGTGTGAAAGTTGAAGCTAACAATATTGAGGCAAAGCAGACAGTTTGAGAGCTCCAGGTTCATCAGCGGATAGCATGATTACCAAAAATCACAAGGGATGACAAAAGGTTCGCATGTTGGCAATGATTCAAAAAAAGGCACAGACAACTTTCTCAGACCTGCTGTTATGGAAAGGTTTATTTAAGAAGGTTGTTGATTTATCGTTTAAACATGCTTTTGGTTTAAGTTTGATAACTAAGTTGATTGCAAAGGTACAACCAAGCTGATGACAAATGGGGCCAGGAGTCACCTGTAAGTGCACAGAAGGTGGTATGAAGCATTTTCCACAAAAAAGAAATGCAAACAGCTCAACACTGTTTCACGATGGGTGACATTTTCCATTGGTATCATTAACAGGTCAACTGAATCATCACACTAGCATACATACTACCTAGAGAATAGTGATTTAACGCAACATCAGAATAGAGTGATGCTGGTCCCCAAAAGGATCTTCACAGTTATCTTCATATCAGCAACTTGAAACTACCACTAAGGATGAACACTTTCTCTGATGAGAAATAGCATCTTAACCAAAAAGAGTTAATGAAGAGGGACGGAAAGGCTGAAAATGTATTATTTGGTGGTCAGTGGTCTTGAATGTGTGCAATTCTTTGTTTGCGCTCCTTTGGTTCAGTAAATTTGGAGAATGGCAGACAACTTGAATGCTTGTTTGGTTTCACAAACATTCCGAACACGGTAACAACTTTAGGCAGATTGGATCATCCAAATACCCAAATGGAAAAAATGTTTGGTTGATTTGGAAAGGCAGGAATATTTATTTGATGCCACTAGACTGAGTTTTGGACTGGACTGTAGAAGAAGGCATGTGAACCTCTTCAACAGCAATCCATGCTTTTTTGGTCGCTGGCAGAAGCAGCATACAATACGATACACGTTTGGGCTAGGGGCTACTTAATTTGTGGAATCTGGTTGTCAAGTTCTAATGCATTCTTTGTTTGAGTCATTCTTTGGTATGGTCAAATCTAGCCAAGGGCATATGTATCTTTAAGTTTTAAATTTGGAATTTTGCTATTTTTTATATAATGAAACTAGATGGGATTTCCTGACTGGAAAAAAAACATTTATCTCAAACACACACCTATATATAAGTATAGATGAATTGGGAATTAGGATCTAAGGCACAGATATTTCATAAAAAGGATGGATAAATAATTTGAGTGCCACCTCATATAAGTAGTGAAACTACCTTCTGAATGGCACATACCTTTTTCATCAAATATGTGCACAACAAAACACATGTAGCAAGTAAACTATGTGGGAAGTTGTAGTTCTTACTCCGATTTCAGTGACAAAAAGACAGTTGGAACATTTAACAGCAGGAGCCCCAAAAGGATACATCAACAGTGTATCACATTGTCCACAATGCACCTTACCAACTTCATGTTCTGCCAAGAAAGAAAAGAAGGTAAAACAACCTTTGAAGGGCAAGAAAGTGCATAGATAACTTTAAGAACTATGTGTGTCTGTAAAAGCTATTGAAATATGAAGAAGTCTATGAGAATAAGTTAATACCAATTCTGAACCCAAAAAAAAAAAACATGCAAACATGTTGCGTGAAAAATTTCAGAGGGCATGTACAACGCAACTTAAAGCAAAGGATAAGAACCTCCGCTAAGTCTATGTTAATATACATGGCAAATCAAACTAACTCTGTACAAGTTAGGCAATGATATAGCAATGAAACTTTTGAGAAAAAAAAGCAGTCAAATAATTACAGCAAAATTACCTCCTCCAAGGAGGAATACAATTCATCTAGCTTTGTTCGCTCTTCTGCAAATATGAGTCCACTAGGAACCTTTTTACTCATTCTGTTTTGCTCCTTTTAAATGACACTTAATTTGAGTAAAAATGCTGGCCACATTAATTCTGACAATGATTGATGGGCAATTCGGCATCTGGCATCAAGTTGTCCGACTAATAGCAATTTGTCAGGTTGATCGGTGCCATGGCGACTAAGATCGATTAGACAATTTGGTAACCTTGTCTGGCATACACCTTAACTCCCATACATGAGTTTTGCATGTCATTTCATTAAGAAGAAAATATAGTGCAAGTAGAGAATAATGAATGATTTTCAAAGAACAACAATTGAGAATAAGATACAAGCAGAATAAGGTGAGATAATTTTTAAAGTAGAAATAGCACACACCTTCCAGTACAAGGTTTACTGTCGAGCAACCAAAACACTGAACATGAACAGCGCCTCTAGGATATGCAACAAGCTGGCGACAACATCCACATACCATTTGACCAATTTCTGTGCAAGTCACCAGCTAAGTTAAAAACAACACACAGAAAGGTACAGGCCTCCCACATTGCACACAGAGAATTATAAATCTCTTTTCAAAAGATTGATCACTGTTATAACATACTCGATTTCTTCATTGGTACAGAAACTGACTTCTTTGATTTATAATTTTAAAATTGTGTATGATTGAAGCTAATAGTTTATTAATCCCTCTGTTCCAAATTATAAGATGTTTTGGCGTTTCTAGATACATTGCTTTTACTATGTATGGATGTACCTAGACATAGTGCATATCTAAGTGCATAGCAAAAGTTGTGTATCTCGGAAAGACGAAACGTCTTATAATTTGGAATGGAGGGAGTGTTATATTAGGCCACAGGTCACTCAGATGAGTTTTTGCACAATGCATAGAGTAGCATCTTGATGTTCAGTTTATACATGAATCCACAAAAGTTTGGAACCTCAAGGTAAGATTGCTTACAATACTGCCCATACAGATTTTGTCTTCTATTTATTGTCCATAAAGAATCCTCAGATAAAGAATGTTGATAAATAAGGATTAAATGTCCTGAAAAAGTAAACTCCACAACTGCCTTTTTTACACTACTTTAATTAGCATTAACATATAGCATATTCCACAAAGCTCAAACTTAATGCAACTTAATGAGACCTATTTTTGGGATCCCCAAAGGAGCCATGCAGCATCCAGGTCAAGGGCCTAGCAGATGGCCAGGACTGCTTGCCAGTCTGCTTCTAAACAGCCTAAAGAGAAGTTCTCAGTTCATTGCCAATTTCCTCATTAGTCATTCAAAGTATCTAAGGGCTTGAGCTTTATGCATCCAAGCTGTCTCATCTTGTCTTCATGCAGCAGCTTGGTACTGTATACTTTGTTATAGTGACTTGTTAAAAAATAAAACTACATATATTTTGGCGCGCAGTTAAGTAAACAGATGCCCTTTGTCGAGTGCATTATTGTTGAATCAAAATATACCGGTACAACTACATGAGATACAAATTGAGCAATAAGAACATAAGATACTAGCACAGAACATACTATCTGAATGCTAAGGTATCTAGACTTATTCTTTATATTGTATCATACTGTTTCAAGTTAAATTGCATGGTAATAATGCAATGTCAACCATTTGCCCTGTTAACGTCCAGAAATTCCTCCACTAGACGTGCAAGATCTATCAAAGGTTTGTTCTGTTTACATTTAACACATAAGCTATGAACCAGATAGATGCCCAGAAAATTACTAAGTAAAAACAAAGAAAAGTAAGTCAGCAAAAAGATGGAAAAAATACTGACCAAACTTCGAGCAAAGAGGTGGCGGTGGTGGCAGCTGATCCAAGGAGTCAAAATTTTCATAACCTGGGGGTGCATCCTCTGGTGAACAAGTAGTGTCCTTCACAGATGGAGAAGACAGGTGTTGCTCTGGCTGTGGCAATGACTTATCTACACTCTTCGAGGGCGACTGCGGCAGGATTGTGCTTTCCAAGTCTGTGCCTGTATCTTGTAATGGAGATAGTGGCAGACTCGTTTTCTCTGACTTCACAATCACAGGCATTGTAGCTGACGCATGTGTAGAGGGGTCTATTGTCTCAGCTAGACACGGAGAGATCAACTGAGAGGACTCTGAATTCCCAAAACTTCTAGGAGCTATCTCCAGTGATGTATCTGCAGCATCCACTGCAGGGGAAGAAGCCTGTGGCTCTAGCTGTGCTGATTGGCCCTCACAGCCATTTTCCGTTGCTGGTGGAAGAACAGAACCATTGGCTTCTTCCGCCGCTCCTGCTACAGGCGGTGGATGACACACTCCTTCCATTGTAACTGTCTTCCTGGTCCCTGCATCAGCCAAGATGTCTGGAGTCTGATCAAGAGGAAGAACCAGAGCTGGTGGCAGCAGCTGCGAGGACTCGATATTATCAGATCCTAAAAGCACCATCCCTAGCGAACAGGTTGTATGCTGTGCTACATGAGATAGAAGAAGGGGAGGTTCCGGTGGCAATGGCTTCCCTGGTTTACTCTCCGATGATGGTGCCAGAACAGGTTTGGCATCAATGTCTAAATCCGTTGCATCTAATGCAGGTGATGGCTGAGGAGCTTCCTCTGATATCACAGACATGGCCTCATTATCAGCTGAAGTTTGCAGTAGATGTGCAGTCTGCACCAGAGGTAGAGAGGGGGATTGTAGCTGTGTGAACTTTAAATTTTCAAACCCTGGAGGTGCTGTATCCGGTGAACAGGGAATGGCTTGCATCATGGGAGAAGGTGATCTTGGCAGTGGCCCTTGCAATGAACTCCCGGGTCCACTCTCCAATGGCGGCAATAGGCTCCTCTCCGAGTCTATCTCCACATCCGTTCGCTCCAATGCCAGCACTGAGCATGCCTTTTCCACAAATCCCACTGCCATTTCCTTGGTGGGAGCCACATCGTGCAACACTTCCGTGGTTTCAGCTATGGGTTGAAGAGTCGGTAGCGGTAGCCATGATGACTTACAATTCTCAAAGCCTGGAGGTGGCGTATCTGGTGAACATGGCGCAGCTTCTGTTGTGAGAGAGCATGATCTTGGAAGTGTTTCCCCCTCTGCCCCTCTCTTCAACAGCGGAAGTAGGCCAGGTGAAGACAGTGACCCAGTTGCTGCATCTGGCGTCATGCCCATGGCATTGGTGGCAGTCACTTGTACCACAGTGTGTGTGGATTCAACCAGAGGATTTGGATATGGCAGTGGCAGTGGCAGCCATTGAGACTTACAATCTTCAAACCCTGGAGGAGCCATCTCCTGGAGGACGTTGTTGTCTCCTCTCAGTGGCGGACCCAGCCGAAAATATGAGCTAGGGCGGACCCCTGCCTGCCGCTGCGCCTCCGCCACGCGCTGGCCCCTTCCCGCCGTTGCGCCGCCGCCGCGCGCTGGCCCCTGGTCGCCGACGCCGCTACCGCTCGCTCGCGCGCAGCGCAGGCACAGGGGTAAGGAAGAGCACGAGGCACGAACCTGGAGGGAGCGCCGCCCAGTCCTCCGGTGCCGCCGCCATGCGCAGGAACCAGGAGGGAGCGCCGCCGCCGCGTCCCGACTCCCGCGTGCGTGCCCGAGGAGATTGGAAGGGGGATGCCGCGGCTCCCTCTGCCTGGTTTTCCCCGAGGACGACACGGGCTGGATGTTTGGGCCATTAAGCTGTGCACGGTGCGGTGGTAAACTGGTAATAGGCCCCGTGACCAGATGGCTCACGAACGCTGATCGTGCCTGATTTTCTTTTATCTCAAGTTGATAAAACAACCTTTACTAAAACTGAGAATACCGGTACTGCTCATCGGAGGACATTTAGGACAAGGTGGGTTCGTCTCTGATCAAATACCTTTAAATTAGAGTTTGGATACACAATTTCACACAGGAAGTAGAGAGCATAAAGGTGAAAATACTTAGTTAGTGATCGTAGCCGTGGAAGAGAAAGAAAGGGCTTGGGGTTAACAGACGGTGATAATACAGACAGAGAGGAGAGACCCTATGAGCGCAGCGGACACGTCGCGACATGTCATCAGAATAATGTTATCCTAAATGATAAACAGTAAACAGTCGATCGCCCTTTGTTAGCGTTTAGAGGATTTATAAATAGTGTTTAGATACGGTTAAACGGTCTAAACGATTTTATACTATGATAATAAAATATGTATATTTATGTATATAAAAATTAAATATGTTAAAAATCTTACCTATTTATACATGTAAAATTTAAATATTCTACTAAATAATCTTTCAGAAAGAAATATAAATCCCACAGTACTTCATATAATTATAATGTTAAATAGTTTCGTGTTGACTGTAATAGTCATAGTCCTCTAATTGACTAAATTATGCATTGAATGGTTGTTTATCTTGTTTGATAATGTTTAAGTTGATTCTAATTGGACTGTTTAGATGGGATTAAACAGTTTAAACGGGTTTAAATGGTCTAACCTTTTAATTCATCGTTTTGGGCCTAAACTACACGTGTGGCTTCTATTTACCGTTTAAACGGACTAAACGGCTATTTAAACGAACAGTACACCCAGTTACGTAGTTAAGAGACTTATGAGACAATCGTTATGGCCCATTTGTAGCATCTAGATGTATTTTTTAAAATACAAGTCCCATTAGGAGCAAATGTGAAAATTTTCCCTCACACCACTCCTATAAAAGGGGAAGAGTGGGGAGATGGAGAAGGATCTAGCCATTAATTGATTTGTTTTTTCTCAATTGCTCTCCAGTCTTGTCTCTGATTTCTCCGGTGTAAGACCAAAATTCTGAATGTTTAAGAGCTTAGCAACGTTTAGCGTTTAACACTTTTTGTAAACTCTTTTTTTATTCTTGGATAGCTAAAAAAGATAGAAAAATAGAATAAGTCCAAGTTAATATGCGTAATAAATGTACATGCATGTAAAACTAGAAAATATCAGTGTTGCTCACCGAAAGGCACCTAGGGCGGTCGCCCAAGCTCGCCTTATAGGTAGGTCCGCCTCTATCTCCTCTGGCTCCTGCAATGATCTCTGCGCCTCAATCCCTAATGGCCCCTCACTATCAATTGCCTCCATCGCACGCTGAGTACCTTCTTCTGAAGCCACTGCTGATACCTTGCCCGCCGCATTTGAATAGATATATGTGCTTTCAGCTGGAAGATGCGGCTGCGGTGACTGTGCTAATGAACAGAAATACGTGCTTTCAGGTAGAAGATGTGGCTGCAGTGACTGTTCTAACTCCGAGTTTTTACCTGGCGACGGCCCAGATGCTTTTCCTGACGTTCCTGCCACTACCTCATCGATCGGTGCGTCTGGCGAGGCGCCTGTGCATTCACCCGTAGTATGACATAGTGGCGATGGCTGTGCAAGCTCTGAATACTCACATAGTTGAGGAGCCATTTTCGGGGATGGTGGTCGCAGCTACTGCTGTGGCGACAACAGTCCCGGCCCAATCTCCATCAGCGGCGTCCACGGGGCGGATGCGTCGTGCAAATGCGCGTCCGTAGACTCGGGAGATGGGGATGGCCGAGCGGCTTCCTGAGACGCCATTGCCACCGCCTCTGTAATGAAGAGGTCCGTCAAAGCACGCGCAGCAAAAGCCGGAGCAGTATGTCGAAGAGACAGAGTCTGTGGCGCACCCGGCGACGCCTCCACGATTTGGGGAGATGGAGAGGAAGGGGACGAGGGCAGGGGCGGGGACGGGGGCGAGGGCAGGGGCTCCACCTCGGGAGAAACTTCGATCGCCAAGTCCGCCGGAAGCGGCGAAGGGGAAGCGGACTTCTTCGGAGAGATCCCTTCATGCGCAGGCACTGCCGCTAGAAGAGGCGGCGGCGGTGGTTCCACCTCATCGATCGGCAGTGGAGGCGGCTGGATCACCTCAAAATGGTCCGCTGTTGAGCTTTCTACCGGTTCGGCTGTCCCTGGTGAGGCCGCCATGGGCGCCGCCAGCGATGGCAGTGCGCGGGACGGCCGGACGTGGAACCGGGCGGAGAGGTTGCGGAGGAACCGCTGAGAAGACATTACTATTTTGGGTTTTCGCTGGGCTTTTAGCCTCCGTCGAACAGTTTTACTTGACAAACTTTGATTTCGATATTTGACACTCACAGTACAGGATCCTCTCTATATTTGATATTCAATTTTTAGCTCTATATAAAAATTTAAGCGTGGCCTCTTTTAATTTATAAGAGACTTCTCTGATTTGCTATTTTCTAAGCTCTTAACTTAAAAAAAAAAGACAATAGCTCTTATCGCAGCTTGAGTATGAGAACATGCCGAATCGTGAGAGAGTCACTTTACATGTCGTGGAATTTATATTTTAAACTTATTTTTACTAGCCAAGAAAAACATATCTATATTTATATGTAATAATAAAAAGATAAAAATTCTTTTTATTTTTTATCTAACCCATTCAAATTGGCCTAATCATCTCAGTCCACTCGCGTCCATCTGCTCACCTCACGCCACGGCTACTGGTGCTCGTGCGGAGACCACGTAGAGCAGGGCAAGATGTACATAGGGGGTTGTTCCTATCCCTCCTGACCATCCGCGAGGCTGCCGCCGCCACCTCTAACCCTGCTCCTCTGTCCCATAAAAACTATCGTTTTAGACTTTTCAGAAACTGTGTTTAACTGTTCATCTTATTCAAAAAATTTTATACAAAATACAAAATCAATAAATTATTATTAAAGTGTTTCTTATGATATAACAAATCATAATAAGATAAATGATATTTGGCTTCATCCTCATAACCGCGTTGATCTTCTCCGGGTTGAGGAGGATGCCTTGCTTGCTGACGATGTTACCGAGCAAGTTGCCAGATCGGACGCCGAAGATACACTTGCCTGGATTAAGCTTCCATTGGAATTTGTCCAGCTTCTAGAAAACTGCTTCGAAGTTGGAGATGAGGTCTTCAGCCGTCCGAGTCTTGATGACGACGTCATCAACGTATGCGGCAGCAACGTCGGGGATGAGGTCGTCGAGACAAGCTTGAATCGCCCGTTGGTAGGTTGCTCCAGCATTCTTTAATCCGAAAAACATGGTCTTGTAGCAATAAGCCCCGAAAGGGGTGATGAAAGATGTCTTCTCTTTGTCTTCTTCCTTCAAAGCGATCTGGTGGTATCCGGAGTAGCAGTCGAGGAAGCTGAGTAGCTCGCAACCTGCTGTTGAGTCGACGACTTCGTCGATTCGTGGAAGACTGAAGGGGTCTTTAGGGCAGTGTTTGTTGAGATCGTTGTAATCAACGCACATTCTCCATTCATTATTCTTTTTTCTTACAAGCACCGGATTGGCTACCCAATCAGGGTGACACACCTCTCTAATGAAACCGGCAGCTAGGAGCCGAGTTATCTCTACCCTAATGGCCTCCTTCTTTTCTGGAGAGAATCGCCGGAGCTTCTGCTTGGTTGGCTTGGCGGTCTTCGAGACATTCAAGGAGTGTTCGATCAACTTCCTGTGAACGCCGGGCATATCCGCTGGTTTCCATGCGAAAGTGCTTACATGCTCCCTTAGGAAGCTGACGAGCGCGTCTTCCTATTTAGGATCGAGGTCGGCCCCGATGCGAGTAGTCTTGCTTGGCTCACCGGGGACCAGGATAACCTCCTTCGTTTCCTTGTTCTTGGTGGCTGATCTTGGTGGGGTCTTCTCTGGGATGGCTTGGTCTTCTGGAGCTACCTACTTTGCGTCCGTGGCACAGATGTTCATGAGTATGGATTCTTCGACAGCTTCAGCCATGGCAATGGCCTCCCGCTCGCAAGCATATGCGACTTGGAGGTCGGCGCGAATGGAGAGGACGCCGTTCTCCGCTGGCATCTTCATGACGAGGTAGGTGTAGTTGGGGATGGCCTCGAATTTCGCCAGAGCTGGTCGGCCGAGGATAGCATGATATGCGGCGTTGAAGTCGGCCACCAAGAAGTCGATGTGCTCGATGCGGAAGCACTGTGGGTGCCCGAACTGGACCGGGAGGTTTATCTGCCCTCGAGG
The DNA here is from genome assembly GCA_038502445.1 of Eremochloa ophiuroides. Classification (NCBI taxonomy): domain Eukaryota; kingdom Viridiplantae; phylum Streptophyta; class Magnoliopsida; order Poales; family Poaceae; genus Eremochloa; species Eremochloa ophiuroides. Next base: position 54,847,005 of record JAHLJS010000006.1, on the reverse strand, counting down.
ATATGACGGCTGTCCCGGGACGATACCCCAGAAGGGGGCCGATGTTGGCTGCAAGTGTTTTTCTTTCAGCCCGAGTTTCTTGGCAGCTCCGGAGAACAGGATGTTGAGGCCGCTGCTGCCGTCGATCAGCACCTTCCGGAAACGCGTCGTGCGTATGACCGGATCGACGATCAATGGGAAGCGACCCAAGTACGGAATCTGGGTCCATTGGTCGGCCCTGCTGAAGGTGATGTCTTGGTGCGACCAAGGAGGAAGCCTTGGATCAGCGATCGCGCTATCGGAATTGGCGACGGAGTTGACATGTCTATTGACGAGTTTCTGCTCCCTCTTTGACTCAATGGCGGCGCGACCACCGATGATGGTGGAGACGGTTCGGTGTGCGTCGGTAAAGCCTGGAGGCTTATCGCTGTCGTCGCGCCGGTCCCTGTCGGACTGTACGCGAGCCTTCTTCTTCTCTTCTACTTGGAACTTCCTGGAGAAACCCTCGCACTCCCTCATGGTCTGCTTGTGGTGCTTGTGGACGGGCACTGGGCGTCGAGGAGCTTGGAGTAGGCCTCCTCGTAATTGCGCTTTAGGGCTGGTCGGGTGTTGTAAACTTGGTAGTGGCGGCGCCTCTCTCTAGCCCTGGAGCTCTCGGGTTCGTCGTAGCGGCGATGTTCTGGGCGTCGTCGGTGGTCGCGGTCATCGCGGCGGTAGTCTCTCCGAGGAGCTCGATCATCCTGGCGCCGATCTGTTCGGTGGCCTTCGTCTTGGTGCCACGACTGGTCGGGGAAGCGGAGGCGACTGTGAATGGAGTGATGAGCTGCGTCGTTTCCATCGGCGTACTTGTTGGCGATGCGTAGCATCTCGGCGACGGTGGTCGGGCTGGTGCGGTATAATTTCTTCCGCAGTTCCTCGTCGGGCCTCAGGCCGCGCATAAACGCGGAGATGGCTTCTGCGTCTGTGATGTCGAGGATGTCGTTTCTGACTTCCGAGAAGTGCCGGATGTAGTCTCGCAGGGAGTCCCAAGAGCCTTGCCGGAGCCTTTCAAGATCATACTTCGTGCCCGGTTGCTTGCAGGTGGCGCGGTAGTTATTGACGAACTGCTTGTGACAGAACCGCCTAAATCACATGGCCCACAGGCACCTGTCATTGTCACTAATGACCTCTGACAGCCGGACCCGTGTCCCAAATGATCTAGAAGGTCCTGCCGGGCTACATTAGCGCCCGATGTCCTCCGACAGGATCTCATTGCGAAGTCATTACAGGATTACAACATTTCATAACAAATTACACCAGAGTAAAAGCGCGGAAGAATTATAAGATACTTAGATTACAAATCACTTGTCCAAATAGGATTAAGGTACAAATATTACAAACCATATTTAAAATAAGTAGCAGTGGACTGACGATACAACATAATAAGGTATTTAAATGATAAGAACCCTGCCCAAGGGTTCAACCTTATTCCTCCTCACTACCCTCCTGGACCACTGTCACGCAGCAAGGAGCGAAACAGATCTCCGGCTGCTGAATCCCTGCAACATGGGGTTAACAAACCCTGAGTACTGGGGTACTCCGCAAGACTTACCCGACTAAGAAAAAGGATTGAGACTCAGGAATGCAGGCTGAGGGGAGTCAAGGTAAGGCCGGAGCAAGAGTCAAGAGTTTTGCAGAAAAGCATTACTAACTTATTTCAATATTTTAACTCAGTCTTATTTTAATCATATCCATATATCCAAATTCCTTTTCATATATCATTATACCTTCAAAATTCTTATTCATTCTCAAAAACACCTAGTTTCGAACCACTTTTCAATTGTAGGTCAAAGGATCAAGTCTCCATATCCGAGGAGCAACGACGATTCGAATCGATTAGTACCCAGCTGGGGATCCCTATCCACACTGCATATGTAGCACTTAAGCTTGCATATACCAACTCCGGCTACCACGGCTTTTCTACCCCTGAACCGGTCCTGCGCCACCCGAGAACACAGTACTCCTCTCCTCTCCAGGCACGCCGGCCACGAGGGTACACGCTGCTCTCGCCATCTCTCCACTCCCAGTGCGTGGTTGTCGGTTCAGGTAGCAGAGCTACCGGAGTCAGAGCTTTCCGTAGTATGTGGCTAGTTGCAAAGTCTCGATCACAGCAGGCCTCCAATGAACGGTCCCTAATTCTTTTCCGCCGGCGACATTGCATTGGGACTCTAACCCAAATACAACTGTCCCAACGGTTTTCAAATCCCTTTCCCGCCGATGGTCAAGCATTGGGACTCTAACCTAAATTCACAACCAACGAACGGAAAATCCCTTTCCGACGGTTACGGTGCATTGGGACTGCTACCCAAGTACACAATTTCCGAACGGACTCAAGTCCCTTCCCTTTTTTCATGATCCTTAATTATCACATTTTCATAGGTCAAAAATAGCCTTTTATTGCAACTCTAAATTGAGTAAGCAGTACTAAGCATTTTTGAATATTTTTATTTTTTTAAACAGGTTTCCGGGATATTATGTATCAAGGCAGGTAATGCATCAATATAGGTGACAAGCAACTCCTATCAACCTAATGCATTAATAGACTCAAGTGATAAAAATTTTATAAAACACAAGGCGGGGCTAGATGCACCGGGGCTTGCCTTGAATTGCGTACAGCGTCGGGTCGGGATCGGTCCCGCAGATGTCGAATCCTTGGATAACCTCTGGAGTGACCTCCTCAGCAGCAGTCTCGACCTGGGCCTCCTCGGGAACGGGCACTACACGTATGCAATGATGGATGCTTAGCATGGCATGAGGACAACAAATGAAGTGCTTGAAAGTAAACCATTAAGATCTTGAGTACAACTTTCCTTCACGGTAAAGTTGTAAACATTTTATGGAAGGTAAAAGCGATGTTTCCTATTTTTTTTTTGTTTTATTGACCATTTTAACGGTCACAGAAAGCCGCTGCACAGCTTTACTACAACCAACATGCGACCCTAATACTTCTGTCAAGGATCACTATGGTGAAAGACCCTTGAGCCAATCAATCCAAAATCACACCAAACAATAGGGATTATGCGCTTAACTTAATTCTATTAACCCATAAACCCCATACTTAATTAACAAGTGTACTAAGAGTTTCCAATTGAGCCCAAATTTACCAAACAGATAGATCTTATCCTAAAATAGTACCACATAAATTTTCATGATTTTTGGATAATTCTGGAATTTATTAAAATTACTCAAAGTTGCATTTCTTAATTAATATGCTGATTTTTAGTTCCTGCAGAAAGTGTCCAAACCCTATATATAATATTTTTATAAAATACTACATGCTCCAGAGAGTATCCACAATTATTTTCATGATTTTTAGATTAACAGAAATAATACTACAAAAATAAAAAACTCAGGAACTATTCAAAGCAATTTAAAATAGAAATCCCTTTGAAATTCCACGGGAAAATGGAAAACGCCTATCTGGCCCAGAACGACCCAAGTCGGACAGGCCGGCCCACTCGGCCGCTCCCGCACCGGCCCGCGCGCTCGGCCGCGCGCGCGCGCTAAGGGACGCTGACAGGCGGGGCCCCCCTGTCAGCTCCCTCTTCCATCTCCCGCGCGCCCGCGCGCGTGCGCACTCACGGCGGCCCGCCGCGGATTTCGCCGCCGGCGATCTCGGCAATGAAACCGCGCGCACCTACGAGAATCCCCAAGCCCAGCGCACACCCTAGCTAGGTTAACCCCGACCCCACGTGCCTCCGACGAGCTCCACCTCGCCCATGGCGGATGCGACGGCACGGCGACCCTGGCCCGGCCGCGACGGTGCGGTAGAGTAGAAGGAAAAAGGGCAGGGAGGACCAGGAGCTCACCACGACTCTAGTCCGACGTCTGGCCGAGGCTGAGATGGATCGGAGCAGCGAGCTTGACGACGGCGGCGGCGTGCAACGGCTCGGCCTCCACGGCGAAGTCGCGTTCCGATGATCCTAGGGGACAAAATGGGACGCCGCTGCGAGCATGAGCTAAGGTATGACTCATAGAGCCGCAAACGGACGGTCTAAGGCAGAGAGACTCACCACAACGAGCTCGTCGCGCGAGGAGTGGCTGCGGCGGTGCTCCGGACACCCGCGGAGACGGCGACCACGTTCCGACGCACACGGACCTCTACGGCTTACACCACCAGTGGCAAACGACGCGCAAAGGAGTTGGCTAATCAACAGCAAGCTGGAGGCAACGGTGATGACTCGGTGAGGGCGAATTTTGCCACAAACCGAGGCGGGCACGACGGCGAGCGAGAGAGAAGAGCGACGGGGACCGGGCGACCGTCGCCATTTAAGGAGCTGGAAGGGAGGGAACAAGCCGATCCGAGTCGGTGCGGGGTCCCCTACAAGGTCGACTGCGCCGGGGGGCACACGGCCGGCCGGCACGGGCGGCGCCGCGCGCGCGCGGCGCGGACGGCTGCCGGCCCCTGTTCGCGAACAGAGGAGGGGGCAGATTACTGTAGCCCGATTAAGTGCCATTCAACCGGTTTTGACTGATTTCTCAAAATTTTGTGTGCCAACTTGGAAAGATGTAAACATAAAAGTTGTAGTTTTCGAAATTCTGAACAACATTGGTTTAGGGATCAACTCCAAATTTTGAATAATTTTGAAACTATTCAAAAGGGGGTAGAAGAGGGTTTTAAATTTCAAACTGAATTTTTTAAAATTACTTTTAAATTTATTTAACAACTTGAAAAATTGCCAAAATAGAAGTTGTCCTATTTGAGTAGCTTTACAACTTTCATTAAATGAGTTTGGTCAGATTCTCAATAGTTTTTAAATTGACATTTCAAATTTGAATTTCAAAGTGGTAATTAGGGTTTAATTTGAATTTATATTGAAGAACTTCAAAAACACCCAAAATAAAAGTTGTTACAAATAAAAAGATCTACAACTTCTATGAAGAGACCATGACCAGCTTCCAAGTAGATTTTGATTTAGGGTTTTGGGTCCGATTAGGGCTTAAATTCAAATCTTTCTTTTGATTTGTTTTTAATTAGCAAATCAGGGATTCAATTATGATATCCATAACATTAATGAATAAGTCACTCTAAAGACCCTAATCACACTCATATGCAGATGCTCAAAAATAAATATGATGACATGGCAAAATTAATTAGCCGTAATACCCGGGGTATTACAGCCCTTCCCCCTTAAAGAAATCTCGTCCCGAGATTTGATAGACGATAAACCTTAGGGCTAAGTAATGGAAAAGAAAATGTTTCAAGTAAACCTACTCTCGTTTCTACCATAAGATAATAAGGGAAGTTCATACCGACTATAACCAGAAACTTTACATTTACAATGTAGCAAAGAACTCGGGGAAGTTTTCGGCGAGATAGTCTTCAGACTCCCAGGTGGCTTCGTCCTCGGAATGTTCGCTCCATTGAATCTTGTACCATCTTGTAGTGGTTCGCCGAGTGACGCGATCCTTCCGATCCAAGACTTGGATAGGATACTCAGAGTATGTTAGGTCGGGTTGGAGTTCTATTCCCTCAATATCCACGACTTGATCTGGCACCCGAAGACACTTTTTGAGTTGTGATACATGAAAGACATTGTGTACGGCTAAGAGATGATCTGGCAACCTCAACTTATAAGCTACTTTCCCATGACGAGCCATGATCTGAAATGGTCCAATGTATCGAGGAGCTAACTTGCCTTTAACTCCAAACCGACTAATTCCCTTCATGGGGGAGACTTTGAGATAGACATAATCTCCTGTCTTAAATACCAAAGGACGACGCCTTTGATCGGCGTAACTCTTCTGTCGCGACTGTGCAACCTTCAGGTTATCTTGTATTTGCCTCACCTTTGCTTCAGTCTCTTCCACCAAGTCAACGCCGAAGTACCATCTCTCCCCAGGCTCAGACCAATTCAGGGGTGTTCGACACCTACGACCATATACCGCCTCAAACGGAGCCATTTTGATGCTCTCTTGGTAGCTGTTATTGTACGAAAATTCTGCCAGTGCCAGACATTCATCCCAAGATTCGGTGTAATTGAGTGCACATGCTCTCAACATGTCCTCCAACACCTGGTTGACTCTCTCAGTCTGCCCGTCAGTCTGCGGGTGGTATGCTGTGCTATGTAGAAGCTTTGTTCCAAGTGACTTGTGGAAGGCCCTCCAAAAGTTGGAAATGAATTGAGAACCTCGATCAGAGACAATGGTCTTGGGCACACCATGAAGCTTCATCAAATTCTGGATGTACAGCTTTGCATAGTTCACTGCAGTGTAAATAGTCTTGACGGGGATGAAGTGGGCTTGCTTAGTGAGGCGATCAACCACAACCCAGACTGAGTCAAAACCTCTGGGTGTTTTTGGCAGACCTACAATAAAATCCATACTAATGTCCTCCCATTTCCATGCAGGAACAGGCAGTGGTTGCAGTTCTCCACCGGGCTTCATGTGTACAGCTTTCACCTTCTGACAAGTGTCACACTTCGCTACATATCGAGCGATCTCTATTTTCATTTTGGTCCACCAAAACTTTTGCCTTAAATCCTGGTACATTTTATTGCTCCCAGGGTGGATGGAGAATCTAGTCAAATGGGCTTCGTCCAAAATCTTTTGTCGCAACTCGGGTACCTTTGGAACTACTAGCCGCCCTTTGAACCATACAACTCCTTCTTCGTCAATCCTGAGACAATCCACAGTACCAGCTTGGACTTTCTCCTTAATATGCTGGATGCCTTTGCTTCCTTTCTGAGCGGCGATTATCTCATCACGGATGGTGGTCTCAATACTAACATGATTCAAACTGCCCTGTTCAACTATTTCTACCCCCAACTTCTCTAGTTCATAGCATAAGGAAAAGTCTCGGGGCTTCACTGCCAGACAACTGCAATGAATTTTGCGACTGAGCGCATCGGCAACCACATTTGCTTTACCAGGGTGATAATGCACTTCAATGTCATAATCCTTGATCAACTCGAGCCATCTTCGTTGTCTCATGTTCAACTCTTCTTGGGTAAATATATACTTTAGGCTCTTGTGATCGGTGTAAATCTTGCAAGTACTGCCAAGCAAATAATGACGCCAAATTTTTAGTGCATGGACCACCGCTGCCAATTCTAGATCATGAGTGGGATAATTTTCTTCATGACGCTTAAGCTGTCGTGACGCATAAGCAATGACTCGGCCTTCTTGCATCAAGACACAACCCAGGCCGGTTCCCGAAGCGTCGCAGTATACGTCGAATGGCTTTTCAATGTCCGGTTGAGCTAGGACTGGGGCAGTGGTTAACAATTTCTTCAAAGTCTGAAATGCTTGCTCACACTCAGGGGACCAGACAAACTTGACCTCGTTCTTCAATAGGCTGGTAATAGGCTTGGATATTTTGGAAAAATCCGAAATAAAACGGCGGTAATATCCCGCCATTCCCATAAAACTACGGACTTGATGCACTGTGGTTGGTGGCTTCCAATTCAAGATCTCTTCCACTTTGCTTGGGTCAACCGATACACCTTCGGCTGACAGAATATGCCCAAGAAACGAAACTCTGTCCAACCAAAACTCACACTTACTGAACTTGGCATAAAGTTGATGTTCTCTCAAACGAGTTAGGACTACACGAAGATGTTTGGCATGTTCTTCAGGGTTTTTGGAATAGACAAGTATGTCGTCGATGAACACGACCACAAACTTATCGAGCTCGGGCATGAAGACTGAATTCATAAGGTACATGAAGTAGGCAGGGGCATTGGTCAGGCCGAAAGACATAACTAGATATTCATATAGGCCATATCTGGTGGTGAAGGCTGTTTTGGGAATATCCTCGGGACGGATTTTTATTTGGTGGTACCCCGATCTGAGGTCAATTTTTGAGAACACCCTGGCCCCAGCAAGTTGGTCAAAAAGTAGATCTATGCGAGGCAAAGGGTACTTATTTTTGATAGTGACCTCATTGAGGGGACGGTAATCGACACAGAGTCTGAGGGAACTGTCCTTCTTTTAACAAAAATAGCAGGACAACCCCAAGGGGATGAACTAGGCCTGATGAAACCCTTATCCAACAGATCCTGCAACTGAATTTTCAACTCTGCCAACTCCTTCGGCGGCATTCTATATGCTCTACGGGAAATAGGTGCTGTTCCCGGCTTCAGCTCAATGGCAAATTCTACATCCCGGTCAGGAGGTAAGCCAGGCAATTCGTCAGGGAATACATCCGGAAATTCACAGACTACCGGAATGTTCTGCACCTCTTTAACTGTGGTTGCACATACCCTACCAACTGCTCTTTGGGGTATGGGAAGTTGGATAAGAAGTTGAGTTTGGCTATTAGGCAAGTTTACTCTGATGGTTCTATTCAGCACGTCTATGAGAGCTCTGTGCTGATACATCCAATTCATGCCTAATATCACATCTATATCCTGATCCTTCAGTACTATCATCGAGGTCGGGAATATATGCCCGCCAAGCTCTATGGGCACCCGATGTACCATCTCTTTAGTACTAATGCGCCCTCCGGGCGACTGTATAAGGAAACTTTCCTCAATGAGCCCAATCGGAATTTCATGCTTGACAACAAATGTACGATTGATGAATGAATGCGATGCACCAGAATCGAAAAGCATGATAGCGGGATGACTTGCGACAGGGAACCTACCCAGCATGACGGGTTCACCTTCAGGAATGTCTCCAACTTGCGTGTAGTAGACCTGTCCTGCTTTTCTCACAACTTTTCCCTTCTGGGCCTGCTGCTGGTGGCCACGGTGCTGAGTCTGCTGCTGCTGTCCACCAGGAGCCTTCGGTGCATTCTGATTGTATTGTTTGGGATACGGGCAGTTGCGGGACCAATGTCCCATCTTGCCACAATTGTAGCAGGGCTGGTTGTAAGTTGTTTGAGGAGTGGTTACGCGAATGCCAGGGGCATTCGGCTGGTTGGCGCTTTGTTGGTTAGAAGTGTGAGAAGTAGCAGCAGTTCGAACTACGACCTGCTGATGAGGATACTGGGGACGGGTATGGTGAGTAGGATGGTATATGATTTTCTGGCGCTTTTGATGACCAGAAGATCCAGCTGACCCAGACTTCTTCTTTTTCTTCTCTTCTTGGTGCTTGCGGTTACTTTCTTCAAAAGCTATGGCACAGTTGACAGCCTCATGATAAGTGCAGTTGAGATTGTTGGACAGACTTCGCTGAATCTTGAAATTCAAACCCCTGACAAAACAATCCTTCTTTTTCTGATCAGTGTTAGTATGCTCAGGGGCATACTGTGACAGGTGATTGAACTGACTGACATACTGCATGACTGTAGACTCCTTTTGTTGCAGTGCCAAGAATTGATCCAACTTCATCTTCATCACCCCCGCAGGGATGTAATGTGCACGAAAAGCCTCACGAAACTCCGCCCAAGTAAGTTGATGCCCTATCGGCTGCGCTGACTGGAGGTTTGCAAACCAAGCGCTTGCGGGGCCCCGGAGTTGCTGTGCTGCAAACAACGGCTTCTGGGTTTCCGTGCAGCGAATCAATCCAAACTTCTGCTCCATGATACGGAGCCAGTCATCTGCTTCCAGCGGCTCATCCGCTTTGGTAAACACTGGTGGACGGGTGTCTGTGAAGTCCACATAAGTCGTCTCCTCGTCATTGTGGCGACCACGGCGTCTACCACGGTCATCTCGGTTTTGAGCGAGCAATGCCGTAGCATTGGCTAAGGCAGCAATAGCATCAGCCAAGGTGGGTGGGATCGGCGGTGCTTGCGGAATGGCCCTGTCCTCAGAAGTACCAGCGCCAGTCGAGCGGGTGTTAACAGGCATCTGTGCATGATTAAGCCAAACTGAGTCTTAGATTACTTAATCACGTCTTAATACAATACACACCATACAATACGATAACCGGGGTACATAAACGGTACTTAACATAGTTCCCAAACCATAACTAAGGTCTTCCTGGCAATACTGATGTTACAACACCCTAGATAGTACGAATAACTGACATCACTAGTCCTGCTGCTAGTCTAGTCGTCGTCACCCACGGTCCCGTCAGAGACGACACCGTCCTAGTCAACCTTCGCCACGTGCTCCTCGACGCCCTCCTCGACGTCCTCGTCGGCGTCCTCCTCGACGATCACCTGGAGAGGCTCAATCTCCTCGTCCACGTCCTCCATGTCCTGATCCTCAGGACCAACGACCACCCCATCCTCGGGGTCCTCAACACGTGGCTGCAGGATCGGGTTAAGCTCGTCGTTGAGCCTATGCACCTCCTCGTGCAATGTGTCGTTGTAGTCCTCGATCTGCTCTACGTAGATTTCCAGCTCGTGCAGTCTCGCCCTGGTCGCGTCCTCACGCGCCCAGGTGGCATCCCTCTGCTCGATCAGACGAGCCACAGAAGTCCGCAGTCGGTCGATCGTCGCTACGTCCTGGTAGTGCTCCCGACGAGCGGCGGCAAAGTCCTCCACCATCCTCCTCATCTCCTCCCTCATCCTCTCTATCTCCTCCTGTAGCTCAGCGCGGCTGCGGCGGGGGCGACGACTTCTAGAGGCCTCCCCGTCGCGCGGCGCCAGCTGGTGACGCGGCACACCCCTGGGTCCCGTCATCTTGCGTGCAGTCTGCTTGCAGCGTGCCATGCTGGAGAAGATAAGTTGGGATTAGCGAGGATGTAATACAGGCTAGCAAGAATAGGTTTGATAGATCCTAACCCATAACCCATTTTAAGGAGGAAGTTATTTATGAAATGAATTAATCATGATGCATGAACCGTACTTACGAATTTAAAACCAATGCAAGCATAACACATACATAAATAATTTTTAACATAGGGCTAATAATAGTGCTATTCCACTGGCTACCATAACTATAATACAGATTTAGACAAGAATGAGCAATTTGGACCAAAATAGCAAATTTTAAGTTTATGATCCAAAACATTTTGAAGTTTTACAAGGTAATACAGTAATGATTTAGCAATGGAACGCTCTGATACCAGCTGTGACAGAACCGCCTAAATCACATGGCCCACAGGCACCTGTCATTGTCACTAATGACCTCTGACAGCCGGACCCGTGTCCCAAATGATCTAGAAGGTCCTGCCGGGCTACATTAGCGCCCGATGTCCTCCGACAGGATCTCATTGCGAAGTCATTACAGGATTACAACATTTCATAACAAATTACACCAGAGTAAAAGCGCGGAAGAATTATAAGATACTTAGATTACAAATCACTTGTCCAAATAGGATTAAGGTACAAATATTACAAACCATATTTAAAATAAGTAGCAGTGGACTGACGATACAACATAATAAGGTATTTAAATGATAAGAACCCTGCCCAAGGGTTCAACCTTATTCCTCCTCACTACCCTCCTGGACCACTGTCACGCAGCAAGGAGCGAAACAGATCTCCGGCTGCTGAATCCCTGCAACATGGGGTTAACAAACCCTGAGTACTGGGGTACTCCGCAAGACTTACCCGACTAAGAAAAAGGATTGAGACTCAGGAATGCAGGCTGAGGGGAGTCAAGGTAAGGCCGGAGCAAGAGTCAAGAGTTTTGCAGAAAAGCATTACTAACTTATTTCAATATTTTAACTCAGTCTTATTTTAATCATATCCATATATCCAAATTCCTTTTCATATATCATTATACCTTCAAAATTCTTATTCATTCTCAAAAACACCTAGTTTCGAACCACTTTTCAATTGTAGGTCAAAGGATCAAGTCTCCATATCCGAGGAGCAACGACGATTCGAATCGATTAGTACCCAGCTGGGGATCCCTATCCACACTGCATATGTAGCACTTAAGCTTGCATATACCAACTCCGGCTACCACGGCTTTTCTACCCCTGAACCGGTCCTGCGCCACCCGAGAACACAGTACTCCTCTCCTCTCCAGGCACGCCGGCCACGAGGGTACACGCTGCTCTCGCCATCTCTCCACTCCCAGTGCGTGGTTGTCGGTTCAGGTAGCAGAGCTACCGGAGTCAGAGCTTTCCGTAGTATGTGGCTAGTTGCAAAGTCTCGATCACAGCAGGCCTCCAATGAACGGCCCCTAATTCTTTTCCGCCGGCGACATTGCATTGGGACTCTAACCCAAATACAACTGTCCCAACGGTTTTCAAATCCCTTTCCCGCCGATGGTCAAGCATTGGGACTCTAACCCAAATTCACAACCAACGAACGGAAAATCCCTTTCCGACGGTTACGGTGCATTGGGACTGCTACCCAAGTACACAATTTCCGAACGGACTCAAGTCCCTTCCCTTTTTTCATGATCCTTAATTATCACATTTTCATAGGTCAAAAATAGCCTTTTATTGCAACTCTAAATTGAGTAAGCAGTACTAAGCATTTTTGAATATTTTTATTTTTTTAAACAGGTTTCCGGGATATTATGTATCAAGGCAGGTAATGCATCAATATAGGTGACAAGCAACTCCTATCAACCTAATGCATTAATAGACTCAAGTGATAAAAATTTTATAAAACACAAGGCGGGGCTAGATGCACCGGGGCTTGCCTTGAATTGCGTACAGCGTCGGGTCGGGATCGGTCCCGCAGATGTCGAATCCTTGGATAACCTCTGGAGTGACCTCCTCAGCAGCAGTCTCGACCTGGGCCTCCTCGGGAACGGGCACTACACGTATGCAATGATGGATGCTTAGCATGGCATGAGGACAACAAATGAAGTGCTTGAAAGTAAACCATTAAGATCTTGAGTACAACTTTCCTTCACGGTAAAGTTGTAAACATTTTATGGAAGGTAAAAGCGATGTTTCCTATTTTTTTTTTTTATTGACCATTTTAACGGTCACAGAAAGCCGCTGCACAGCTTTACTACAACCAACATGCGACCCTAATACTTCTGTCAAGGATCACTATGGTGAAAGACCCTTGAGCCAATCAATCCAAAATCACACCAAACAATAGGGATTATGCGCTTAACTTAATTCTATTAACCCATAAACCCCATACTTAATTAACAAGTGTACTAAGAGTTTCCAATTGAGCCCAAATTTACCAAACAGATAGATCTTACCCTAAAATAGTACCACATAAATTTTCATGATTTTTGGATAATTCTGGAATTTATTAAAATTACTCAAAGTTGCATTTCTTAATTAATATGCTGATTTTTAGTTCCTGCAGAAAGTGTCCAAACCCTATATATAATATTTTTATAAAATACTACATGCTCCAGAGAGTATCCACAATTATTTTCATGATTTTTAGATTAACAGAAATAATACTACAAAAATAAAAAACTCAGGAACTATTCAAAGCAATTTAAAATAGAAATCCCTTTGAAATTCCACGGGAAAATGGAAAACGCCTATCTGGCCCAGAACGACCCAAGTCGGACAGGCCGGCCCACTCGGCCGCTCCCGCACCGGCCCGCGCGCTCGGCCGCGCGCGCGCGCTAAGGGACGCTGACAGGCGGGGCCCCCCTGTCAGCTCCCTCTTCCACCTCCCGCGCGCCCGCGCGCGTGCGCACTCACGGCGGCCCGCCGCGGATTTCGCCGCCGGCGATCTCGGCAATGAAACCGCGCGCACCTACGAGAATCCCCAAGCCCAGCGCACACCCTAGCTAGGTTAACCCCGACCCCACGTGCCTCCGACGAGCTCCACCTCGCCCATGGCGGATGCGACGGCACGGCGACCCTGGCCCGGCCGCGACGGTGCGGTAGAGTAGAAGGAAAAAGGGCAGGGAGGACCAGGAGCTCACCACGACTCTAGTCCGACGTCTGGCCGAGGCTGAGATGGATCGGAGCAGCGAGCTTGACGACGGCGGCGGCGTGCAACGGCTCGGCCTCCACGGCGAAGTCGCGTTCCGGTGATCCTAGGGGACAAAATGGGACGCCGCTGCGAGCATGAGCTAAGGTATGACTCATAGAGCCGCAAACGGACGGTCTAAGGCAGAGAGACTCACCACAACGAGCTCGTCGCGCGAGGAGTGGCTGCGGCGGTGCTCCGGACACCCGCGGAGACGGCGACCACGTTCCGACGCACACGGACCTCTACGGCTTACACCACCAGTGGCAAACGACGCGCAAAGGAGTTGGCTAATCAACAGCAAGCTGGAGGCAACGGTGATGACTCGGTGAGGGCGAATTTTGCCACAAACCGAGGCGGGCACGACGGCGAGCGAGAGAGAAGAGCGACGGGGACCGGGCGACCGTCGCCATTTAAGGAGCTGGAAGGGAGGGAACAAGCCGGTCCGAGTCGGTGCGGGGTCCCCTACAAGGTCGACTGCGCCGGGGGGCACACGGCCGGCCGGCACGGGCGGCGCCGCGCGCGCGCGGCGCGGACGGCTGCCGGCCCCTGTTCGCGAACAGAGGAGGGGGCAGATTACTGTAGCCCGATTAAGTGCCATTCAACCGGTTTTGACTGATTTCTCAAAATTTTGTGTGCCAACTTGGAAAGATGTAAACATAAAAGTTGTAGTTTTCGAAATTCTGAACAGCATTGGTTTAGGGATCAACTCCAAATTTTGAATAATTTTGAAACTATTCAAAAGGGGGTAGAAGAGGGTTTTAAATTTCAAACTGAATTTTTTAAAATTACTTTTAAATTTATTTAACAACTTGAAAAATTGCCAAAATAGAAGTTGTCCTATTTGAGTAGCTTTACAACTTTCATTAAATGAGTTTGGTCAGATTCTCAATAGTTTTTAAATTGACATTTCAAATTTGAATTTCAAAGTGGTAATTAGGGTTTAATTTGAATTTATATTGAAGAACTTCAAAAACACCCAAAATAAAAGTTGTTACAAATAAAAAGATCTACAACTTCTATGAAGAGACCATGACCAGCTTCCAAGTAGATTTTGATTTAGGGTTTTGGGTCCGATTAGGGCTTAAATTCAAATCTTTCTTTTGATTTGTTTTTAATTAGCAAATCAGGGATTCAATTATGATATCCATAACATTAATGAATAAGTCACTCTAAAGACCCTAATCACACTCATATGCAGATGCTCAAAAATAAATATGATGACATGGCAAAATTAATTAGCCGTAATACCCGGGGTATTACACTGCTCCTTCAACTGATCCCAAGTGTCGATGGAGTTCGGCCTCAAACTATGAAGCCAGTTGTTGGCGGAGGCGCTGAGCATGACCGGGAGGTAGTTGGCCATCACATCCCTGTTTCCACCGGCGGCTTGGACGGCGATCTCGTAGACGTTGAGCCATTTGTTGGGATCGGCTCTTCCGTCGTAAGTCTTGATGCCGACAACTTTGAAGTTAGGAGGCCAGACAACTACTCGGAGTGCCGGCGTGAATGGCAGTTCCGGGGCGGTCTTGTCGTTGGGAAAGCCGTGCGTCTGATCATATTCTCTTCGTCGCTCGGCCTCTGCTAAGTGTCTGGCTTCTCTCCTGTTCTCGATGCGGCCGTGTAGGTCTTTGGTCTTCAGCTTTGCGCGGAGGTCGGATTGGCTCACCTCTTGGTCGCCGTCTCGCCGATGAGGTCTCCGACCACCACGAGACATCTCACCATCTTCGCCGACGAGCTCTGTAGCAGATGCCGTGCTATGAGATGGTGCTTGTCTTCCTTCATTGATCTGGACCTGAGTTGCTTGGAGAAGAGCGGTGAGCCGTCCGAGCTCTGGAGTCTGGGTAGCCTCTTGGCCTCGGCGATCGCGACGGCGACATTGGCGCTTGGAGTCGTGCAGACCTCGTACTGCCCGAGCATGCAAAATTCAGGCTCCAGATTCCGCGCCGCAGTCCTCTTCACTTCAACTTGCTGCTCGCGGCGTCGTCTGCGAACGGCGTTCTTTGCCTCGCGGGCTGCTCGGGCTTCTTCGGTCTCATTGGGCGGCGGGTCGCTGTCGTTGCTGATGGCGAGGACCGGTCCCCAAAGAATTGCTTGATGGGGGACAGATCGGCGGGAAGGCCACCCTCTTGATCATCATTGTCGAGGCGGTCGTTGTCGGGGGTGATGAAGGAGCTGGTGCCGACGTGGACGGAGGCGCGTCGACGCAGCGTCTGAGCGAAGCTAGAAGCTGCGTTTTGTAGACCGAACGGCAAGTAGCCGTTCGGAGGACGGTCCCCTCGAGGTCGCTCCTCGACGATGCGCCCGAGAGGCGTGACGGTCACGACCAGTGTTGTGTCGTGGGACGGCGATGAGGAGCGATGCGTCGTGGATGACACGGACTCCAGGATTTGGTGTCCCTCTGATAGCTTCTTGGTGACCTGATCTATAGATCCGATCAGATCGTTGTTGTTGATGTTTTTCCGAACGTAGCGTGGCAGCCTCTTCGTCGGAGGAGATACGGAGGGGATCTGGGCTGCGTCCAGAATCTCCCCTTCGCCATTCGCGCCGATGGCCCAGGTGATGGATCCCACCGTGAAGATCTGGCCCGGCGTCGGGAGCTCGATGGAGCTTGAAAAAATCACCTTGTTCGTCATGGAATCAGGTGGCACACCCCCTACCTGGCGCGCCAACTGTCGACGGAATACCGGCGATAGTCTACCGAGGGGTATACCCGCGGTAGTAGATGAGACGGTGAGGGTGCGCCTGAGACGAACGAGGGAGCACAATTCGTGCGAGACGGAGATTTAGACAGGTTTAGGCCGCCACGAGGCGTAATACCCTACGTCCTGTATGTTGCTGTGTTGTATTGCTAGTAGATTAGATGAATTGAGTAGACCCCCTGCCCTCCTTATATAGTCCGGGGGGCAGGGTTACAAGTTGATCTTGCCATATATAACAGATTATAATCCTAGCCGATCTGGGAAACTAATCGGCTAGATCCTAGGAAAGCTATTTCCTTGCCCGCCAAGGTCTCGGCGGATATACGCGATCTCCTGGAGATCGTATGGGCGACGTGTCCTTGGTAGTTCGGGCCTGTTCGGTAGACTTGGCCCATGTATGACTATGCGGGTATACGGGCTTATACCCCCACAGAAGGGTAAACGTCCACGATTCCGCAGATTACGCCACGTCAAGATATCAACCATTCTTGACCTTATTAGAGAGGTAACGAGAAATATATGCATGCGTGCTTAATAATATCGATCAGAATTTGAAATCAATAACTTGGTTATTCTATTTGGTCGATATCATAGGGCATATAGGTTTTATAAGATACAAGGTGGACCGTACGACCCGAGCACGAAAGGCAACTCGTTGAGAGTATTTTATGACTGGCCGGTATGTAAATTTTATGACTAAAAAACGTATATTATGAATGATGATGTTACATCCACTCACCCATTATTATAAATCTAGTGCCACATGCAACCACCCAGCTCGGTGCACTGTAGATACTACGTCTGCGAGTTCGTTAGATTGAGTGGACGATACATCAGGAACATTGATGAGGTAAAGTAATTTTATATAGCCAAGTACGAACGTTATGTCATTTTGTAGATCCATGCTAATAAAAATCTCATTTACATAGGTATAAAATACCACCAAAGCAACGATCCAGCAATGAGAATTTATACGAGATAGTTGCGGACTTGTGCTCATTCGTCATGAAAGATGTGATTCCATGCAACGAAAATTATCACGACCATACAAGCATCCTCTCAAATCCAGAATATAGAATTCTATCCGAAATTCATAGGCTAGGGCTCAAGCGAAATGAGTATTAGAGCACTTGATTGAGATGTAAACAGTTTGCAAATAACAAGTTGCAGGTGCATGTAAACAGTTTGTAAATTTTTTAATCCTGAGTTGTATATATGTCTGCATTTTGATATAATTGATCTTTGTTGTATATAACCAAACTTATATAAATAACATAAAATATAAATGTAAATATAAAATAAAATATGTAATAACAAATAACATAATGGCTTAAAAAATAACATAGGCGGTTAGCAGTAACAACCGCATGTGAAATCATGTTTCCACATGCGGTTCTCTTTACTGAACCGCCTGTGAAACAGGCGGTTTTGTAGCAACCGCCAGTGGAGAGGATTTGTTTTCACAGGCCTTTAGCACTGGCGGCGCTGAAAAACACCAGTGCAGGGTGTTCTGGAACCGCCTGTATAAACCTTTTTTTTTACTAGCAAATTGACATAATGATATTTATTATCACTATAAATATTAATGCTCACCTGTACTATAGATTCACTTTGTGAACTTGAGAAGTATTAAGTCTTGAGAAGTATAAGGAGATGTTTAGTTCTCATTGTAATTTTTTTACACTCATCACATCGAATGTTTGATATATATATATAAAATATTAAATGTAGATGTAAAGATAACTAATTACAAAGACTGTGTATAAATTGCAAGACACATCTTTTAAGCCTAATCTATGATTTGACAATATTGTTCTACGGTAAACATTTGATACTAATTAATAAGGCTTACTAAATTCATCTCACTGTTTACAAACGAGTTATATAATTATTTTTTTATTATTGTTCGAAAAATCCTTCTAACATCTTAATAAAACATTCAACGTGACACGTAAAATTTTAACACCCTAAATCTAAACACTCCCTAAGAATGACATGGTTTTTTTTACAGATAGGGTACTTTAGATATGGGATTATAACATATACTTAACTTTGGATTTATAATATGAGCGTGAAACGGGCACTCGGAGATCACGAATATGTACTGTAAAATGGAGGCGGCAAATGAAATATCTTAGGAGCCGTATTGCCGCCAAGCCGGTGTTGGTATTGAGCTACCGAGAGTTGGAATTTTGAAGGCTCATCAAACTTCGAGGCGGAAGTCTCCTCGCGGCAGCGCGAGTACGAGGGAGAAAGTTCAAAACAAGAGCATCCAGCAAATGCCGACTAGCCGCCGTGCACGTCGGTGCACCCAGACGCGGCCCCGGGGCCACTAGAAATTATTCCCCGCTCACTCATTTCCAACGCGCAAAACCAGCCCCCACAGCTTTTGTCCACCGTAGTGTACCCGGGCCTGCGAAAGAACATCACGGGCCCACATACTCCTAAGGAAAAACATTAGGGACCCCACCTGGCATAGCCCGTTCGATGCTTTCCGTTCCGGTCCTGCGCTTGGGAGTTGGGGGACGCGTAGCCAGCGCACGCCCTCCCGCAGCTTTTTACCGTTCCCATCGCCGCAGGCGAGGCAGGTCGCACTCACACCCAGGCCGCTGACGTGGCACGTCCCGTCCAGGTACCTCCCGCATCGGTCGGTCACCTCACTTCCCCGTACCCATCGCGCCTCATGATGCATCCATAAACCGACGCCCCTTCCTGGACCCACCCGTCATCCTCACCTCACCGCGGACATGGCCCCCGCCTCACCCACCCCACTCGGGCCGTCTTTTTTTTTTTAAATTTAGCCCTTTTTATCAAAGATTCTTACAAATACGCCCCTTACAGTAAGATTTTAAAAAATAGACCCATTGGCGCCGAGGTTACACATGTCGGCGCCAACTATTTTGGCGCCATGGTCTTTGGCGCCGAGCCGGCTAACAATTGAACAAGTATAATTGTTGCGCACAACATTCAACAATTGCATTGTAGTTTAAATGGTAAAGACACTTGAGTCCAACCTTGACGGCTTGTGTTCGATTCCCAGCAAAGCATGTTTTTTTTTGCCCTTTTTCTTTAAATATGCAACAACTACATTCATTCACTAAATAAATCCATCATCATAATAATATAAAAGGGGATTCAGATTTATATAATATACAAATAAATGCACATGTTTTTGCCCCTTTTTTTCGAAATATGCAACAACTATTCCTATTAATGTGAAGTTGGTCGAGCAATACCATGCACATGTTTTTGCCCTTTTTTTCTAAATATGCAACAACTATTCCTATTAATATGAAGTTGGCCGAACAATACCATGCACATGTTTTTGCCTTTTTTTTCGAAATATGCAACAACTATTCCTATTAATATGAAGTTGGCCGAGCAATACCATGGAAGCAGCCCAGTACCAACTACTACTACAGGTAATGTACCTGAGCTGCTTAATGTTCTCTATATTTCTTCCTTTACTAGGTTCGTGCCCGTACGTTACTACGGGATAACTAAATTTTGACTAAAAACACATGGATCGCACGGCAAGATAAATTAAATACCGACATAAAAGTGATATTTAATAAATAGGTTATGTGCCCGTGCATTGCTACAGGAACTAAACGTTTCTCTAAAACACACAACACTGTGAAATTAAATAAAATCATTAAAGTGACATTTCATCAAAAAGCAAAGTTCATAAAATTAACATAGTCACGGAAAAGTCACAGAGAGTGCGATGTCGCATGCTCACGAACTCTAGACCTTTCCGTTATGCAAGTAAGATAATATTTTATATTCCCTCAAAAAAAAGATAATATTTTATATCATCAGCAAGAAATCTTCGATATCTATTTGTTTCGTGCACCAATAAATTTATGAATAAATTTAGCCACATCTCCATACCATTCGGTATACAGGTTGGACTACATATAAATATAAATATTAGTGACTGTCACATTGAAAATACTGTCTGTTTTGATAATTGGAGCAATGCTAAATACACGCTCAGCTGATACGCTCAAACATGTCCCCAAGGACCAATGCCAGCATCTCCCGTCACTAATTAAGTAAAGCAAATCGAATGAAAATGCCAATTATGTCCATTGGTAATCAAGCATAGAATTAGATAGATTTAAAATTAATTCTAAAAGAATGATAAATTGTAGTTGTTTTGTTAATTACAAAAGCATATGCGTAATTATCACAACATCTGTATAGCTTCTAAACATTAAAAAGATCTAAATGCAGGGGGGAGATGCCTTGTACATGGATTTTTTTTACAGGTCATATCAGTTGGAAAAAGGCTTTCACTATTATGATCATGGATTTATTTTGTGAATAAATGTAGTTGTTGCATATTTTTTCAAAAAGGGCAAAAAAAACATGCAATGCAGGGACTCGAACACAGGTCTGCAAAGTTGGACTTAAGCAGCTTTACCGATTGGACTACAATGCAACTTTTAAATACTAGACGTAACAATTGTACTTGTGCATTTCCTGGTCGGCTCGGCGCCAAAGACCATGGCGCCGAGGTCAAGGTCTATTTTTGAAATCTTCATGATAGGGGCATATTTGTAAAAAACTTTCGAAAAAGGGCTAAATTATAAAAAAGACGGCCACCCGGGCGACGGACGACGCCGACAGGCAGGCCCCGGACCAGCGGCCCACGGTGAGGTTGGTTCACGCGAAGGCGGCGCGGAGCCGAGCCGGAAGCCGGAGCCGCCTAGTGGAACGGGGGAGTGGAGAAGAGAACCCTAGCCAACCACGTCACCGTCCATGTCACGCCCACCTATAAAGCGGAGCGAGCCACCACCCAACCTGACCCCTTCGTCCCCGCATCGTTTCCTCCTCTCCTTTTCCCCCTTCGCCCCGCCTCCTGGCTTGGCGTCTACCCGGCGCGACGCGGACCGAATCCTACGGCCGTCGGTGCCCTGCCCGCTGCTGCTGCCCCCCGCCACCGCCGCCGGCGCCCGTTGGACACGGTAAAACCTCCTCCCTCCTCGTCCGTGTCGCCGCCGGGGTCGGGGTCCAAGGGGCCGCCGCGCGCGCGCTGCGGTCTCGCCGCCGATCTGGGCGCCGCCGGCGTTGACCCCGCCCGATTCGCCCCGGGCTGCTGCGACCTGCGCCTCCGTGACCGATTACTCGGAATTTCTACTCGCCTGTGGGATTCTCGAGCGGATCAGCTGAGCACATCGACTTCAGCGCCCATGCTTTTTGGTTGGGAGGGAAGAAGCGAATCGTAGAGCTTCCCTGGATTTCTCGAGGGCTCTTCTCAGATGTGGAGTCCTCTGTCCTCCAGAGTCTACCAGATACGGGCTCTCCGAGCTCTGTTCCTTTCGGAATCTGGACTGGCTAAAGGGCTCCTACTGTGCACGACTGCTAGACAGGATATTACGGATTATTATTAGGTGTATATATGCGTGTGCGCCTTCTAGAGGCATGATTCTTTGATCAGAGCCTTCCGGAATGGAAAAAAAAAATTGTTTAAATCAGAGTTTGCTTTCGTGCCGAACTATGGGTGGATTTCCTTTTCTGCAGAAGATAAAGTCGGTTTAGGCCAGGGCTGTTTAATCCGTGTTGATTGATGATATATATGTATATGCATGTATATGTATGGAGGGTTACTACTACAGATCTAATTAAGGTTTTCTTTTTGCTTGCTATTCTGGTTTCTTTTTTTCAGAGTTTGGAAGTAAAGAAACCAACCTTGCATCTGTGTTCTGTTTGTGCTGCTTTGCTTTGGATTCCAGAACAAAATTCGAATAAGCCTTGCATCTCACTGACTTGAGATAACTATGCCGAAGGACAGGAGCTCCCGCGTCCCCTCTTATGAGAGCCGCCGTGCTCGTGCCTCCCCGTACTTCTCGTCGTCTCATGGACAGAGCAGTTCTTCCCGCCGGTCACGGTCAGAAGAGTCTTCTGCGGCTGCAGCTGCGGTGGCAGCGAAGCAAGCTGCGGAGTGGGAGGATGTTCGGTGCCCGGTCTGCATGGACCACCCGCACAACGCTGTCCTGCTGGTCTGCTCGTCACATGAGAAGGGCTGCCGCCCCTTCATGTGTGACACCAGCTCGCGGCACTCCAATTGCTATGACCAGTACCGAAAAGCCTCCAAGGATTCATCCAAGGAATCAGGGACAGAATGCAGTGAGTGCCAGCAGCAGGTTCAGCTCTCGTGCCCGCTGTGCCGTGGGCCTGTCAGCGATTGCATCAAGGACTACGGCGCGCGAAGGTACATGAACACCAAGGTCCGATCCTGCACCATGGAGTCGTGCCAGTTCAGGGGCGCCTACCAGGAGCTGAGGAAGCATGCTAGGGTGGAGCATCCAACGGCGAGGCCAATGGAGGTAGACCCTGAACGGCAGCGGGATTGGCGCCGGATGGAGCAGCAGCGGGATCTTGGGGACTTGATGAGCATGCTGCGTTCAGGCTTCAGCAGCAATATCGAGGACGACAGTGGCGGACTTGGAGCCATCGAAGAAGGGGAAGAGGAAGCTGAAAGGACTCCGGCCTCCATAACAATGGTCTTCATCATGCCATCTAGGGGCTCAATCATGCAGTACTTAACTGAACGCAGCAGAACGATTATTCTGGTCAGTCGGAGACGAGCAAGCAGCAGCGGTGGTGATGCTGAAGCCACAGCTCCAGACAGCGAGGAAGGGGATGGGGATGACCCTATGCCATCGGTAGATGCATCTGCTAGTCCACAGCATTCTTTTTCTTCTACTGAAGACGAGGCTGATGGTGACCCTGCCCAATGACCTGAAGTCAGCTGGCAGGAGGTGTGCCATGGCATCTTCTTGGCCTGAAGATCCCGACCAACATGGTATGTGGCGCTGTGTGCTTGGAAGAAAAACATGGTTGCAGGTGCCACCAAGGCGTAGTCAGGACAATCTGTCTACGCGGAAGAAGAATCGTGGGGAAACAGCATCGCGCGAAGGGTTCAGAAACCTGGTGGATCGGTAGCCGGGTCTCTAGTGCCCTTTCTAATGTATCTGCTGGTTTCTGTAGCAATGGAGAAGGAAAAAAAACAATTGGGTGGTTGTAGCTATCTTTGTCTGAATGGATTTCCTTTTCCCTGCGTTTTAATTCTCTTATACATAATCATCGTATGAAATAGATTCCGGCGTCTTTGCACTGCATAATAATATTGGCGTCTAAGACTGACCATACTGCCGCTGAAGCGATTATTCTTTTTTTTTTCTCTATAATAATAGAGGACATGCCAGGAGTAACTCTCACCAGCTGTAGTTTCTTGCGACTCTGTATTAAGAGGAGCAGCGTTCTTCTTGTTGCTGCTCGGCCTGTCGGCCATGGATGAAGATGAAGAGAAGAGGCCAAGCTGCAACTGCAACTACTGCCAGTAGCTTCTCCTCGCTCTTCTCTGCCTAGCTCGCTAGCAGAACTTCCCCCCTCGTCCTTGCCACTGCAGCTACTTCTGCTCTGACGTGGGCTGCTGGAACAGAGTGGACTGGAAAATATTTGTGGAGGAACACGCCTTTTTAAAAAAATAATAAATAAATAAAAATTAGCGCGCCGAGTTGAGACTGAATATGAAGCCCCGCGCGTCGCAGTAGAAGATCTCCCCATCCATAGAGAGCATCCAGTTCGGTAAAATTACCTGAATCATCGCAACAGTGTCTTTCCCCTTTTTTTTACTTTTGAGTTTTGACGAAAATAAGAGAACAACAGAATCTTTTCCCTCTTTTTTTATTTAATAATGAAAATATAAGAAATTGACTTCACCCTGATGGAAGAGCAGAGCAGAGCAGTTTTTTTTTTTTTTTAAAGGAAAATAATAGGTAGGCATGTCAAGGTATACATGCCTACTTGTAAGAAGTCCGGATGCAAGAAAGACTACTGCGAGTGTTTCAAGGTATACATGCAATCGTGTTAGTCTCTGATGCCCATTGCTTACTTGATTCTGATGATCGTGTATTATGTTACTCAAATCTTATTGCTTGAACTGTGATTCTGAAGAACAAGGTTGCGTGCACTGCTAGATAAGGAATCGTGCAACCAAAGGTGTGGCTGGAATCCTGGAAACATCGCAGCAATTGCCGATCCTCAGGATTCTAAACTCACATGTTCATGAAGTCGGGAATCGGTTAGGCGGTAAGCTCTTGACCTTGACATTGTCGTTGTTTTTCAAAGGTGATTCGCAGTCCTGCTCTGTTCCCAATACAAAAAAAATGCAGATAGACATGTAGCGCGGTGGCAAGTGCTGCCGGTGGTGAGGCAGTCGGTCAGAACTAGTTTTCCTGGTGATCTGTTCATTAATCATAGCTGTTCCTGGGAAAGTAATGTATTTCATTGGAATAGCACAAAGACTGCCGTCAAATCAATAGTAAACACACATTAGGTGCCACGTCACTATTCTGATGTTTGTATTCATGTTGACATGATTGCACGCAGCCACGCAGTCCGTAAGACACTTGTGACACAAACAACAACAGGCCAACAGCCACAAGGATTCCGATGCAAGTTGAGATTGATGAAGCTGATCAGCTGCAGAATATATGCATTGGTAAAAGGTATGATTGCGCCTGGCATTAGATATCCACCTTCCTTGTACCAATTGCAACTTTGAGGATTGCTCTATTTGTTGACTTATTAGTGTGGTACTTATTAGATGGTTTTTGTTGACCTTTAGTCATTGTAATGCTGTACAATACTTGAACATTGAAGCTGCAAGCTCTGATCGTGTATTTTAATGATTGTGGAAATATGTTATGTTGCAAACTCACATGTAAATAACTGAGCATCCAGTACCACTTTGGTCGTGCCACTGGTTGTTCTACCATGACTGAAGACAATTTGTTGATTTGGAATGTGCGCAGCCTAGGCTCGCAGTCGCGTCGGGATGTAGTGCGTGAATTTCTTCTTCAGGAACGCGCTTCGGTCGTCTGTCTGATCCCTGTAGCCTGACATTCAAGTGTATCCAGTAGTTTAGGAGCTCTGGTGTGCCGCTGTTGGCCTCTCGCCACCCCGTGTACACCTATGTGACTTTTAAACTTCTTCCCTCTTAATGACATACGGGTTTAACCCCCGATCGAGAAAAAAAGCATCCAGTAGGTAAGCTGATCTGGAGCACAACTGTAAACAACATTACTACTGATGTAACTAAACAAGCAATACAATACTACATTACAGGCATCCTCTTTAGTGGTAATAACAAGGTACATTACCGGTAAACTAACATGGTATGTATCAGTGAGGAAAGGAAATGGCGTTACAGCCTACCAGGCCATGACAGTCAAACTCACAATTCACATAACCTATCAACCTTCTGCATATTGTCAATACCTCTCTCTATGTATTATCACTATTAAAGCCATCGCACTGCCAACATATTTAGTTTTCAGATTAGCCACGAGGTCGCTCAAAGTCCCAACGTTGACCTGAGCCACTTGCTGACGTCGTCCATCTCTTCAGGGATAGTATAGTGACCAAGTCTGTATAAGAAAAAGAGAACATTTTGTGACTTCTTAAACTCTGGGGAAAAGATGATGTTCATGACAAAATTGGATAATATCAGTACCCATTGTAGGGTTTGAAATAGGTATACTGGAATCCCGAGTTCCGTAGAATCTCAGCTGACCTCTCACCGTTCCTGTAGGTGACAACCTCATCGTCTGCAAAAGCATGGAAATAAACCATTTTTTAGAACTTCATAGCTTGCACTAGATTAACAAATCTAAACGCATGCACCAATGCTAACCTCTTCCATGGTTGAGCAGGATTGGCAAGCTAGAAGCTTTTCTAAGAGCAAGCTGCGAGCTCTCAATCTTGCTCCTTAGGGTCCTGAACAGGGACATAAGAGCAGTCGATTCAGGATGTATTTTAAGACTATTATTAACATAACCTTATTTTACGTAAATCATCATACCTTGAGCAAGGAAGCCAGCCACTTAAACCAACGACGACCCTGAGGTTTATCGGATAGGCAACACCGTTTGTAAATCTCCCATGAGCATAGCATGCGGCAGAGTGGAGGGCAGCGGCCGCGCCCATGCTGAATCCTCCTATCCCAAGGCTCACTGACATTGCAATTTTCATCAACATTAACAATTGATATTTTTTATTCTTTGTGATGATTGAAGTACTCAGCTTAAAAATAAAATTGCATAAATTCTGAGGGGGGGAAATAGAAACAAGTAGTATGCTGTCAGCTCAGTTTCTATTAGACTGTTTACGCGTTTCCCTATGTATTGTTTATGTAATCCTGAAGTTAGCTAGTACCATCAGATGGCTCGGAGGACAGTAGGTTTGCCACATGCGCGGCTGAAGCATCCAGCCCTTCAATGTCAGCATGGCCATCCAATGAAGTTTCGTCCACATCAAACCCTGTTTCATATAGTTTCAGAGAAGAAACAGAATCATTTTCTTGCTCACATAAAAATACACTCGAAGCTCGATCAGGAAAGCAAAGTTGCAGGCTACTGAGCCAAGTCAGTCGATGAGTAGATAAGTCATATAGAGATAGAGTTGAGAAACCCACATGCAGTGCAAGGGAATCCACCGATAGCCGCGACAGGCCGTGTTGGTGCAGTAGGGCAAATCCATTTAACCTGCACAAGGATGAGATGGGTTTTAATTAGAGACAGTGAGCTTAGAATGCAGGGGCAGTTCTATGGCTACCCTATCTAGTGAGGTAGATAAGATTTATTAATCTGCAGATAACGTCAGTTTTTATATATAGATGTATGTAGATAGAGGAATAGCTAGGTATTAGGGGAAGGTCTGTGTGTGCATGAACTAAGAATAAATCAATTGCAAAAGTGAAAGTGTAGCATGATTTCTTACATTGGGCAGTGGAAGAGAATCCAGGAGCTGGGACCAGCTGCAAATGGGAAGAGAAATGAAAAGGATAAGGAACATATATTAGGCCAGTGTCTCAAGTATCGCAACAAGTGAGCAACTGGTGCTGATATTTTAGCTGTAACTTGTGTGGAATGATAGTTTGTTACATTACATAAATATTGAGGGGCTAGCTCAAGGAGGACATACATATACATATTATTCGATCTCTTTGTTTTTGTTGAATCATCTCTTTGTTTTTATTGAATCTCATAGCTAACCGGCCTAACATTACCATGCAATGGAATATTATTCCTACTCGCAAAATTAAGCACGCTAGCTGTTTATATTAATATTAACATTATATTAGTCGGTGCTGATTTGAACAGAGCGCACACGTACAAGTGGAGAAAGAACATTTGAAGGAAGCTGACACTTTGGACAGTTTGCACATGCATATTGAGGGGAAATAAAGCGAAAATATCATGCCAGGCATATTCCTTGCTTTGCTCCCGAAACTCCTACTCAGAGCGCGAGAGCAGGACAAGACACACCAGCAAGAAATTCATTCTGGGTAATGTATATAATTAATTTAGTCCCACATCAATCACAAAAACCTGAGGTGCTCGATGCATTCTGGTTGGCAGACAGAACCTTATTAGCTTGCATGAGCAAACCCCATAGTTGTCCAATTAATATTAATTTAATCTAATCTGTATTAATGCTATTGCCCTCCATCCATAAAAGAATTAATGAAAGCTTCAATTAGACGACCTTCCAGTGCGTGATGAGCTGAGTTTATTCTTTTCTTTTCTTTTCAGGAAAAGGGAAAAACGTAAACCTGATCATGAACTGTCGTACGTATGGATGGGATCGGATCGGACGACATGCATGGACTGTTTTCTGTTTGGGAAAGAGTGGCGCAACTAACGTCAGCTAGCTACCTCCTGCTTCCTTATCCCCTCTTGTGGTCTTGTTGTACCAGAGGAAAAGCCAATGGCGGCCGCGGCACTAGTCCCAGGCATATATGTTCATTGTTGTTTGTTAGGTAGCAAAGCTGCTAGGAGAGGCAGCATATAGTAGTACATACAATCCTAGGAATATATGCATGCATGTATGGCGTGGCCCTGGTTATCGACCAATTACTATATATTTGTAGCAATGTGGGGAGGGAATAAAGTTATTTGGGTGTAGCTTGCTAGTGTGTATCGTATGCATCGACATGTGTTCTCCCATGCATTTCATCTCGACGATCACATCCACTTCGATTCACACATCTTTCATTTGTTGCGCGCGCATTCAGACTCTACCCAAGTTTTTTTTTTTTTCATTTTTCAATAGAGGTTTGATGTTTTGCAACTGGATCTAATCTGGAAATATCAGGGTAAATATATACAGTAGCTAGATTATATAACCAGACAAATTAAACTAAACAAGCATAGTTATATATAAATATATGGTTTGCTGGGTGTGTTCAGATATATATACCTGGCGCCATTGTCGCCGATGCCATGGAGCCACACAATGGTGGCCTGGTGCCTCCCCTTGGGCCTCACCACGTAAGTCCGCCCGTACTCCACACGCCGCCCTCCTCGCCCGCCTGCATCATCCATGGCCATGGCCGCCCCGGGTTATTAGTTAGTTAATCATCTATAGCTAGCAGCTTGGAGCTGGCTAATAACAGCAATTAGCCAGGAAGAACAAAGAGCAAGAACGGCAATGGAACACAGACCAGAAGAGCTGCCCCCATAGCTCATGGTGTCAGTCAGTCTCCGGCTCTCTCCGCTGCTGCTGCTGCTGCTGCTCCTGCCTACCTAGCTAGAGATCGAGCTCAACCACCACTGGAAGGTAGCTAGCTAGCTACAAGATCGAGCGAACCACAGCTACTGCAACAGTACGAGTACGATCGATGGACGAGAGGCTCAAGTGACTGAAAGCTAGTAGCTTGCTTGCTGCTTGGCTTGCTGGTGGTCGTTGCTGTTGCAAGTACGAAGGTGCACAGGCCCAATTGACCTGTATTTATAGTGCGAACTCGACAGGGACGGCGAGGCGAGATGGAATAATCAGCCATGCGTCGCGTGCTGGGGGCCGTGGTGCGTGCGAAGCGAATCCTGCCGGGCGACGGGCGTCGCGTGGAACTGGAAAGGTTGCTAGCTACTTATTAGTTTGTTACAGCTAAGGACCTAGTAGAGGGAACAACCTAAGCTAGCCTCAGCCGTCGTTTGGGAGGTAGCACGCAGCAGGATAAAAAGCCTGGATCCTTTGTTTTTCTTTTTTATCCTCCTCCGCCTTTTTTTGGTTGTGAGAAGGGAAGAAGAATCTCACTCTCTCTAGCAGAAGCTGCAGTTTGCAGTGCCCCTTGTTCTGTTTCTGTGTTCACTTCAGATTTGCAGTGTGGTCTAGTCCAAGAAATCAGTGAAATAAAATTATTTAGGTAGAGAAATAAAAAGGAACAAGGAAAATACTCTCTCCGTATCGAAAAATAAAGTCATTTTAGATAAGGTTTTAGTCAAACATTAAGAATATAAATCATGAATAACTTTTAAATTTTTGAGTTTGGAAATATGAAAATATATAAATAGATTTATCTTCAAATATACTTTTATAAAAGTATGCGTATATCACTTTTTAATAAATATTTTTATACAAACATGAAGTTAAAGTCATACTTTGAAGACCGTATCATTATCCTAAACGCTTTCTTAATCCGATACGGGGAGAGTATATCATTTCAGCGAAATAAATTGATTTACTCCATGAAAAAAATCTACCAGATTGTCTGCATGTTCCTGTCTAAGAAAAAAAAATCTCGATAGCAAATTAAAATAACATGTCTAGGTACATAAATAAAATGTTCTAGAAAACCAGGTCCCGCTTTTTCTATCATGGAAGGACGCATAATTCGATGGTTAGAAAATTATTATGCATGGTTATAATTTACTAATTTTTCAGCAAATACTCCCTCAGTCTCATTTTATCTGTCGCTTGAACGAAAAGCAAATTAAAATGACACATGTCTAGGTGCATAAATAAAATGTTCTAGAAAACCAGCTAGGTCCGGCTTTTCCTATCATGGAAGGACGCATTATTTGATGGTTAGAGAGTTAACATGTTTTATGCCTAGTTATAACTTATAATTTACTAATTTGCCAACAAATACTTCTTCAGTCCCAATTTATGTGTTTGAAAGAAAAAAAGCTAATTAAAATAACATGTATAGGTACATAAATAAAATGTTCTAGAAAACCAGCTAGGTCCGGCTTTTTTCTATCCTGAAAGGACGCATAATTTGATGGTTCGAGAGTTAACATGTTTTATGCCTAGTTATAATTTACTAATTTTCCAACAAATACTTCTTCAGTCTCATCTTTCTGAAAAGAAAAGAAAAGCAAATTAAAATAACATGTCTAGATACATAAATAAAATGTTCTAGAAAACCAGCTAGGTCCGGCTTTTTCTTTCATGGAAGGACGCATAATTCGACGGTTAGAAAATTAACATGTTTTATGCCTGGTTAAAATTTACTAATTTGCCGACAAAATACTTCTTCAGTCTCATTTTATCTGTCGTTCGAACGAACTCAACTTTAACCAAATATACATAAGAAAATATTAATATTTACTTGGATAGGATGTTGAATCTACTTTCGTATTAAATTTGAAGATACAAATATTGCTAATATTTTGTACAAACCTAATTAAGTTGAGAAAGTTTGACCCGCACATTTTCCTAGCAACATAGAGAGAGTAAATAAATAGTCCAATTTCCTAAGTTACACCAAGGAAGTTTGAATAAGTTTTTTGCAAAAAAGGAATTTTGAATAAGTGTACTATGAAAAAAAAATGTTATGTCCAAATAATCACATCTTCGTCGTGAAACCCCCCTTAGAAAGTATGCTTAGGAATTATCAACTACTCCCTTTGTCTATATTTGATAATGCAACTATAGGAAATGTGTCCATTAAAGTAACTCAAGTTTGACTAAGATTACAGAAAATAATATTAGTCTTTATATTTTTAAATAAATTTATTATAAAAATGTATTTCATAACTAATCTAATGATAATTATTTTGTATCTTAAATGTTAGTAATTATTTATATAAATTTAGTCAAAGTTCAAACGATTGGATTTTTCGAAAAGCGAAAATTACATGATCAAATAAACAGAGCGAGTATCACACCGATAATGCATCTATCGGTCTACATTATCATAAAAGGTTTTGAGAGGCAAACTCATTTTGGAAAAAAAAAAAGCACACTTTTTTTTTTGCTGCACACTAGAATAAGGAATTTGTCTTCTAGCGCATAGGCACCTGAAATTTGTTATTCTTTATGGGTTTTCTAGATGACCATATTCGTTTAAGCTACTTTTAGTTTATTTTAAGCCATGAAAAAATATTTTTCTCTCAGCACTAGGAATCAGTCACAACCAAAATAAGTCATGACGAACATGTATAAGCTTTGAATCTAGAGAGTTTTCACGATTCAATCAAATATATTTCTTTTCCATGCACTCTTTTAAGTTTAATTTCTGTGGCCTTAATAACTAGAGTACTGATCAGTTGCACGACACTATAGTGCGCGTGCGCGTGACGAAAGTGTGAGACAAAGATTATGGAGGAACAAGGTGGCACACAGAGCACAGCATCACAGCCTAGCAGGCTATGCCCTGTCCATGCAGAGGCAGGCATGGATGCATTTGTGTTGGGCTGGGGTACATTGCATACATGGCCGCAGGGAATTCGAATAGATGCAGTCTCGGCAGTGGAGAGAGAACCGGAAATATAAAAATATTACTTTATATTAGAAAAGAAAATATATAAGTATTGCTTAGGAACCCCCTTTCAGCCGCGCCTAGCTATAACCACCCAATTTCCCCTCTTTGATCTTCATCAGGAACTAATGCCCACTAATCCGGCACAATTCCTGAATAATGTATTATATATAACCTTATTAACCGAACTGACAAGGAACAATCATATTATAACTATACTATACATCGATTTTCCTATTATTCCCTGTGTGAAATGAGCAAAATAAAATAAAGGCGGTGAATGCCTTGCTGTCTGGGTGCTGAGGAAATGTTCTTATGGACAAGAGTATATTTAGCAGGAAAAAGGCATAATATTTTGCGTCTTTTTTTCCCCCTCTGGGAAGTTGGCAAGAGGCTTGTTTCTCACCCTCCTGTCCTACTCCTACTATATGAAATTATCAAGAGTACGATGGATGTAAATGGATGGATAGCAGCAGAGGTACTGTCGTTCAAAATTTGTCTCACAAAGATGAGTTAGGTAAGGGCGTCTTCCTTAACTTACTCCGTCTACTTTGAATGGTTTGGATCCATGTGTAACTTTTTTTTATCTGTAATAATGAAGCATATATGATCAGGACCAGGGTTTTTTTTTTTTTGTCACCACCCATCTGTCGAGGATGGGGGAGTATATATTATTAGTGTTTTTCAGTTGAGAGATGCCCAATTTTTGATAGCCCTGCGTATGGGCACTGCTCCATACCATATGTATTAAAAAATATTAATACTTATGGTAGATAATTACTATCATTAGATAGATCTTTGGATCTATTTTTTTTTAGTAAAATTTATTTAGATATATAAATGTTGCTGATATTTTCTAGAAATCTAGTTACAGCGACAATTATACAGAGACAGCAGCAGTACATAGCTATCTAATTTTTCAAACATTACATTCCAAGAACTTAATACTACTTGACTACTTGAGGACACCTATTTATAAATAAATATATCGATACCGAAGGACAACGAACTGAACTCCTCAGCCAGAAGAATGTATAAGGAACTAGCTAATGAACTGACAGCAACACACTGAAGAAATGTGCATTATATTGACAGTAACCAGACGGGACTGTGCTGAAGAATTTTCGCGCAGCTTCCCACTCTCTTTCGTACCACTTACACATCTATCTTGGTCCCAAAAAAATGAATAAATATTCCGATCAGGAACATAACAAACTGCTGTTCTGAGGTGCCTCGCCTGAAAGTAAAGCAAAGCGACGCGCCTTTTGCAGAAATGCTCCAGCTCCAGGGCCAGAGGTAGGCTCCGATCCCTTCCCGACGATCGAAATTTAAAACCGATTAAACAAGGGCCTAAGTCAAATCTAAACTACTAGGGCAGTGGAATAATGCAAAGGAGAATGCACTTGGTTTTTCCATTTTGCAAATGTGACAGGTCCACTACTACTTGGTAGTGTGGGTGTGTATGGCAGGAGGAATCGTATGCAAAAAAATGCAGCCCACCTCTTACAATTTTTTTATGAGCTAGGGGTTACCGCAGTGGGGGCAGCTTCAGCTAGATTATGTGAGCTATGCCTGGTTTTTGTCCCTATGTTTGCTTGAGACAGCCGGTTTCTTAGCTAAGGCTTCTCACTTCTCGGAGAGACAGGATATCAACGACCTAACCGTTGCACCTTTGATAGAGGTTTATAGGCTATGATTGTGTTCTGCCCTAGGGCTTGGAGGCTGCATATTCATATCTTTTCCTTATATAGCATAGGTTTCTCCTAATTGCATATGCTCATGCTCCTAGGTAATATGAAGCATCATCCATAAAGTTTTGGTAAAGAAAAATATTTCTTCTGAAAAGGTCGCACAAGTGAGATATGATATGAACAATTGTCATTATGGAAAAAGTGAAAAGCTCACAGTTTATCGGCCTATGTATGTGGATATAATTTGCAGCAACTTTCTTTAAATTTGACCCTTCAATTCATCCTCTCATGTTTAATGCGTATAGCAAATACACTAGTTAATTTAGAACCCCAGCTGTTCTGTTCATAAGAAATTCGACAAAGACTTATTGCTGTTCAGAACATAGTTCCATTCCATATAAAAACTTCATTTCTCAGAGGTCAGAGCATACTGGTGATGACTGTAGTGTGTTTCAAGCATGCTTCTAATTGCACACACTGTTAGGTATAGCACCCTTGTTCATCATCTTCCACCGAATAAAACAGCGGAACAATGAGCTACTGTATGAATTGGGTCGACATCAAGGCCTAATCAAAACAAGGTCAACGACCAAATTGCAACAAAGAATGATGCAAAAATAAAGAGAGGTACTTGGGGACACCACACCATTGTGAAAGAAAGAATAATGCCAAATGAAAAGTCTCCAAAATCTCCTGCCGGTTTCATTTTACACGAGATCTCACCTGAAATTTCCCGATCGAAACCCGTTCCGTACTTTCTTTCTCTTGTTAATCCTTTGGGCATTTCTCTTATGCGTTTGATTTCTGTCCTTTTTTATTCCATGTTTACACTTTGAGGCATTGAAAGTGTTTTAGGAAGGAAAAAGGAAATTAAAGTGGGTTTAGTGCCGAACATGTAATCTGATAAGCCTTGAATAATCCAGAGCAAAAGTTTGTTCTGTTTATCTGGCTTCTTCTTAGCTGTGTGATAAATAATCTTGCATGTGGTGGGAAAGAACACATCATTGAAAGCTTATAGAAAATATTATATCATAAATCCAGCTTTTTCACATGAGCACAATATTATTATTAAGTTCGAAATATCAGATTTTATTCCATCCTTGAGTGGAACCATGCATTCTGTATGTAGTTTTGTCAGTGTTCTGCGAGTTCTTTTAGTGATCAGCATTCAGCCACAGAGAACCCATGGTTACAAGTTTCACTTCTCCTTGCAGTAACTCCATGTTCTGGAATTCTGGATGCACTGAACTGGCAAAAAGAAAAGGTGAAGAAAAAATTTCATCATCAACAGAATAAAATGACGACGACGTGTATGAAACCATCGTTTCACACTTTTTTCACAAGAAAGGAACTTTGCATGGCCCGCATTTCCATTAACAACAATACCATCGATACCAAAGGGAAAAGGAATTTTATCTCATTTACCATTTATATTAAATTAAAAGCCTGTCAAGGTGAAAACAAGAAGAAGCATGAGCCTCAAGTTACTGAAAAAATATAGTAGTGACAAACAAAATCCATTCCTCCTTTGTAAATAAACAAATAAATATGTGTGAGGCATCCGAAGCATACCTAAACCTCATCTCCGCGAACTAATGCCCTGAAGTTGAAGTAACGCGGCATGAAAAGAGAGGGCCGGGATCGGATGGCATTGTCGCCATCATCTGATTTAGAACCGCCGCGGGGAATTTTCTCTTGGTGTCCTTGGCGCCCTTCTTTTCCTTCCTCTTTGCCACTATTGTGAATCACTATGACACTAGCTGGAAGCTTATGGAATAGGGAGAATAATGCAGACACCCCCTTTCTTTTTCATTTTTGCTTTCTTTTCCTTTTTATCGAGAACTCGGCATAGGATGTTGATTTCATATACTGTCACAGAAAAGCTCATCAGTGATCAGTGTAGAGAGCTGCATGCAGCTGCTGCAGAAAAAAAAAAAGAGGAAAGGGATGGATGACGATATGGAGGAGTAGGCAGAACATAAGGAAGGAAGGAAGAACATGTGGATCGAACAGCTAGACAGCACTGCCCGTCAATTCTGTCTGCAAATAAAGGACGACCTGCAAGCAAAGCAAGCAAAACACACTTGAGGCTTCACAAAGTCGCCAAACATAGTAAAGAATCTGATCTCCTTCATACCATACCGAAATTTCTCTGCTCCGCCGGCCGGTGAAGTGAATGGTGATCTGCCACCAGCGGCGGAGCATGGGCGGAACATTTTGCCTTGCCTCCTCCACGTCGTCACCCATTCACCTAGAGCATATTTTCAGTTAACGGGGGGCAGCAGCCAGAACCAGAAGCAAGCACGTCCCCTCAAGAACTCTAGAGGCTGGCAGCTTCCAAACCCCGCGTCCTTGTCTTGTCACACATCACATTTGACAGCAATTGGTTGGCATCCCCCGGTCACCTCACCATCACCAGCGTAGAAGCTTTGGTCGGCCTTTCTGAGATTTTCCCTAGAACATGGAATATTGCGGTATAATTTGCGAGACGGAAACTGTCATTTGCCGGGGAGTATTCGACACGTGTAGTTAAAAGAGTGGGCTAGCGAATGAGCATGTGGTCTAATGGCAAGACTGTTTAGTGAGACGTTACCCACCAGGATTCAAATCCTGATTGTCCCATCTTTTCTGGATTTATTGGTGTCGTGCTTTTAGTGGTAGACGACGTTAGAGGTAGGGTTTGCGTGTGTGTTCATAGGGGTGAGTGTCCATGCGTTGTGAGCGTCTGTGTCTATACTATGTAATTCGTAAAAAAAAAAAGAGTGAGCTAAGTGTGATTGGTAGTATGAAATGCAGAGAAGAGATTGGTCCCTGTATCTCTTTTAATTTCCATCCTTTATCTGCAACGGCTGAGAGGGAATGTAACCAGTTGAGCAGACAGGCCAATTAGCAACTCAAATCGGCTACTGCAGCTAGCAAAAAAAAGTATTGCTGCAATGTTGCATTGTCGTTCAGATCACACATGATAAAGGAGACCTTTTTTTTGCTAGGATTGGAAAAGGCCGTGGGAAGAATGGAACAAAGATAAGCAGATTAAATATCCCTTTTCTGCCTTTTGTTTCTGCAAGCCCTCCCATTCGTCATCGGAATTTCGCTATGCAAGTCATGACGGCACGACAGGTGGTCGACGATAAACAAGTGATGAAGAGCAGAACCTCTTTTTTTTTCTCTCTGAATGTTGTCAGCAACAGTCTCTTGTGCTCAATAGTCAATGCCTCAAAGGCCCTGGACCCCTGGTATCTTATTCCAGTATACCAGGGGCGCGCGTCCTGTTCGTCCAATCTATATATGCTGAGTCCTTTGGTTCTCTCGGAAAATTCATGTTACGGGTGGTACAGTACAGCGTAAGACATCTGCTGCTGCCTTGGCTCAAATACAGGGCCTAGTTTTGGGATTCATTTTTAAGCTTTTGGATGAAGAGACCAGCGATGTCCCACCCACTGTTAACATCATGTCCATCTCATGAATCGAAGATCAAACAAAATCAAGAACGTAAACGTTCCAGACCTTGTATCATTTCATTTCGCACAGAAGATTTATAAAGAGCTGACACAGCCCACAGGGGACATGTGCCAGCGCACAGCATAGCAAACATGACAGGATCGTCAAGACAGACCAGATACAGCACCATTTGTAGCAGAGCTAGGAATGATTTAAGTTCGTTTTTTTTCTCTGAGATATATGTTTGACCACTCGTTTTATTCAAAATTTCTTTACAAATTATAAAATAAATAAATCATAATTAAAGTATCTCTAATCATAAAATAAGTCATAACAAGATAAATAATATTTATTAAAAATTTTAAAATAAGACGAATAGTCAAACAACATGTTTTCCTAAAACGACACTTCTCTGGACGGAGGGAGTACTTAGCATGGCTTCGGCTACAGCAGCAGCTTCAGCGGACAAACCATATCAAACAGTTTAAAAGAAACAGCCGTTCTTTTGTATGAACAATAGAGCCGTTTTTGGACAGGAGCCGGGGCTGTCCGAGAGTGCACCAGCTCCTCCAGCACTTGAGAAGCCCCGCCAAACAGCCCGTAGTACTAATAAACAACATACATGCCCCAGGGTGTACTATAGAAAAATGGCATCATGGAGATTGCCACAGACAGCATGATTGTCAAGATAGCAGTCATAAATGATGGAACATCAAACTCTGGCTTGAAACTTGTCAAAGATATAAGAGGACTTTTGCAAATTTTCCAGCACACTAAACAATGAAATGAGGCTGTTCCATGACTGAATATTACATGTCCATCACACCCGATGGCCAATATGGGTATCAAAAGAAAGCAATCTGACGCAGTCATCTATTATTCGATGATGCTCATAAAGAAACACAAGGGTCAAATCTCAAATAGCTTTTGTTTGGACAAAATCCCTAGGTGAAAACTACCACCTGCTTGATGGCCAAATGTCTATTCATAAACAAGGATGCCGTGGAGCAGTCTGGTTCTAGAAAAGAAGTATAACAGATTCATCTGCCTCATCAAATCCTTATTTTTAGAACCATAAGGCATCCTTAGTGATGTCCCTCATCTTCATCGTCATGACCATCTGGATCTCCACCATCACCAATGACCTTAAGCTGCACAAAGGATCAAGCAACCAAATAATTCCATTAATTAACCATGGAAGTAGCACGGAAGTGTGCTTGTGCAGCAACAACTTGTAGTTTATCAAACAGCAATTTAGTGATTTAAATTACCACAAAGTATTGTGAGCAGACTGGACACTCATGTGGCTCATCTTTTTTCAACCAGAACCATACAACATCATGTTCATCCTCTGCAAATAAAGCAGGTGAGGTAAGGTAAAAATCAAACAATTTGTTACGCAGTTAGTTCACACCAGCTATTTCTTTTAGTTTACAAAAATGAAAGGGCTAGGACAAAACTGACTTACCTCCCTCACCACCAGGGCAACCGACTATCCGCTTGTTATAATAGGACTCAATGACAGCTGGTGCCTCCTGCAGGAACAGCACCAAAAGAAGCAATGAATAACATAATGCAGAGTACACAAGAAAGAAGGTAAAAACTCATGTTTAAATCCAGAAGTTCTGGAGGTAAGAAGGTAGAACAGTGAAACTCTACACGCTTACATCCAACACCCAATAGCCCATTAATTGCGTCAACAGAAACTAACACCTAAAAAATTGCGAACCAGTGTTTGTAAAAAAGAAAAGGTAGGGTAAACAGCAAGAGGAGAAGGCATGTCGGCGTTGCAAGGCGAAATGAGTAAGCAACAATGTCTCCAGGTCTATGAACCCTTTCCTTGATAGAATGGATATGTAAAAACTCAATAATGAAAACAAACAGACCATCCTAAAAAGAAAAAGGAATCGAGTTCAAGCCAAGTTACAAAAATGACCTAATACCCTGGTTCTTTGATTCTTGTTCTTCATACTACAACAATCAGGCTGATAGTATTTATCCCAGATACAAACTAATATTGGCATGACATTGACAAGTTACAACCTTGAGGTAGCACTACAAATGCTACAGCTCACAGAAGCTGAAGGAGTTACATCCAAGCTGATGTTAAGACTCAAGAGTTTGACAAGGTTATTTGATAAATATAATATGAGAAGCTTGATATCAAGGCAGAGTTACATATCACAACATATGCAATATGGATTTTGAAACTTGTGTTGATGGTCAAATTTTGTCCATTGCACCAAGGAACTAACAAGTCTAGTCCATATACCATTCTTAAACAGAATACATTCCAAATAGCATCCTCTTACGGCCATACAGTACTTATCAAGCCAAAAATAAGTTGTATCAGAATTTCAGTGTGATCATGGCTCTCTAGAACCAAACAGAAAAATGAAACGCTGCCACAATAGACATATGTCATAAAATCATTTTTGTTAAGAATAAATGGAAATTGATTTTAAGTAAGCAAGTGCATCTCACAATTCTATTAATTTGTCATCGTCCCCTTTCACATTGGCGTCTCAGTATGAGTAGGAAAGAGCATATCACAATGGCTATCCCAGAAGAAGCTTGAAATGGAAAAGGAACATAAGCATGAATATAGATCAAGAATTTCAGCTTGTCTAATTATAAACACAGCTATTGTGTAACCTTAAAGTTGAATTGTATTGTTAGCTCAACAAATTTTAGGCAGGCTACAATGGTAACATGATGTCTAATGCATGGCAGTTTTAAAACAACTATAGTATGTCTAACATGTGAAAGAAACTTGTTGTGAAGCAGCCAAGTTCAAAGCCTCACAGCTCAAGTCATAAAATTAGCTGGGAAAATGTGAATGATTGGAATAATCGCACAAAACAGTAGTAACAAAATTCAGCAGCATACATGGTACGGTAGAGATTTTAAAGAAACACCAGCCACACACACATAACGCCAAGTTTTTAAAACAATGTATGACATACAGGATTAGTGTTCATTATCCAGGAATAGTATTCAGACAACAAAGCAAGGAGACTGATAGATGAGGTACCAAGATGATACAACATAGCATATGTTCACTAATAATAATGCAAATAGTTTGTGGTACAATGCAAATCTGACCACTTGCAAGTAATTATATTTAGGACTCCAAAGGTTGACTTCGTAAAAATAACCATCCAAACGTCGACATCTTGATTTCCTTGACACTATGTGTATTTTATCTCTTTTCTCAACTTTATACATGTATTTGGGACCTAAAAGACATTTCTAACCTTCTGCATTTTTTTGCTGTTCTTTTTCCGTCGCACGTATCTGAGATCCGTTCGTACGTATGCCTGGGTGGCATCAGTTAGTATGTATGCCTGGCCGCAGCCAGTGTTGGCTGGGCGGGTGGCGAATCCAGTTGCCCGACCAGCGGAGCAGGCTGGGCAGCCAACTGATACCCCTGGGCGGCGAACGGACCAACCTGGGCAGGCGCCTGGGTGGCCGCGGCCAGCCCGGCCAGGGCCGGGCCACAGGCAGCCACTCCTGAGGGCGGCACGACCAGGGAAGAGGCAGCCAGAGGGGGCGAGTCTTCCTCCATGGCGGCGCATCGAGGGCTCGATGGGCGGCGGCGTTTGTGGAAACAAAACGACCACTTGCAAATGTTCACTCAT
Organism: Eremochloa ophiuroides; assembly: GCA_038502445.1. NCBI lineage: Eukaryota > Viridiplantae > Streptophyta > Magnoliopsida > Poales > Poaceae > Eremochloa > Eremochloa ophiuroides. The sequence continues at coordinate 54,806,263 of JAHLJS010000006.1, read as the reverse complement.
AATAATGCAAATAGTTTGTAGTACAATGCAAATCTGACGACTTGCAAGTAATAATTTACCCAATAACCCAAATGCTATCACCAAATGTTATCAATTATTTTCAGAACAACACATACCAGACATTTCATCACAAATAAATGAAGAACCCTAATTAGTATAATAAACACAGAAAGCCTCCATGTATAATCCCGATCCAGGAACATCAGAAACAACGGCCAAATTTACGAGGGCCAACTAACCTTGGTACCGAAGGGGCCGACCGGGGGATCCATGTCAAACCGCTTCTTCCCCTGCAAAACCCAGGCCAGATCGAGGAATCAGAAGCCATTTCGCAGACCCAAATCGGACGTGCATTCCGGCTCCTCCCTCTCGAACAAGGACCGGACCATCCATCTCACCTGGAGCTCGGCCTCCAGCTCCTCCCGCTCGAGCCCCGTGGCGATAGGCATGACGTCCTCCACCGTCGCCGGCTTGTCCCCTGCAGCGCACCCACGCAGCCGCAGCCACCGAACCTCGGATCAGCGCCGGACGCGGCCAGGGAATCGAGATCCGGGGATGTGAGAGATCCTTACCTGAGAGGAGCGGGCTGGTACGGCGGAACGCGGCGGCGGCCGCCGAGGAGAGCGGCGCGGCGCGGGCTGCAGAGGAGGCGGGCGCCGCGGGGGCCCCGGCGGCGGTAGCCCTGCGCAAGGCGGGGGCTAGGGTGTGGAGGCGGCGCCACATGGTGGTGGATGGGCGGGATCGGCCTCTCTCTCTCGGCGGCGGCGGCGGAAACCGAGATAGATGGGCTCGATTCGATTTGACCGGGGGACGGGAGACGGGAGACGGCGGAGAGGAAAATAGGAGAAGCCGGGGGGGAGGGGCAGTGGCTGCTAGGGCGGCGGGCGCGGGAGTGGGTGACTGTGATGCGCGCCGGGGTTCGTGCAAAGGGTACGATGGACGGACGTGATCGGGTCTGGGCGAGTGCGCGTGAGCCGGCCGTGCCCGTGCGGAGGCCGGAAGGGGAGTGTGGCGAGGAGACGCACGCGCGTGAGGTGGCACGTGTGGAGAAAATTCACTGTGTCACCGTTGCAATTTTGTGTAATGTAATCAAATCAAATCAGAATGGTAGCCATAAACGAGAGAATACAGAATGCCATATACCATATTATAAATCTGAGCTTAAACAAAGAGATTGAATCTGTGAACGGTGCCTTTGCTTGAGATGGAATTAATGAGTTACAAGTGTCATATTTGTTGTCATAATTCTTTGTATCAGATTTAGTTAATATTGCAGATTGTAATCAGAAATCATTTCACCAAAACATCACAGTTCTACCTTTCGCTTCATCACATCCTAGTAACCGGACAAAAACCCGTTGCCTTACCACTTGCCCATTTGGGCACGCCTCATATCATTTCCAGGTCCCAGGTCGTACACTCTGAAAATATAACCCCAAGTGACTTTACACTCTTGTACTATTATAAACCATATTTCTTTCATGACATCTACTCCCTCCGTCCCATATTAGATGACGCTATGAAAAACGTACGGGTCAAACTTTCTCAACTTTAATTAGATTTATAGAAAAAATATGTTCCAAATAAATTTGTTAAAAAAACTAGATTTAAAGATCTTTTCAATGATACTAGTTGTGTATGTTGGATATAAATATTTTTTAATATAAAATTAGTCAAAGTTGAAAAAAACTGACTTATCGAGGAACGAGAATGACATCTATTTTGGGATAGAGGAAGTACCCTCGTTCGGGAAAAAAACAGTGCCACCCTATTCTTTCTACTAGTATAGTGCTCGTGCTAACGCTACGATTTTTTTTAAGAACATGATTTTTACACAAGTGTATCACTTCATGCTTGTGATAATCGAAAGTTAATCTCGCATTTCTTTAGCAATCAAAATATTGTCCCACTACAAACGTGACCCATATCACATTGAACTCAATAGGTTTGAGTTGGCAATTCCCTTGGTAACAAGATAACTCATAGGTATTTCCTTTCCATCAATAGGTTCAGTTCCCATATGCATTTGGCATATAGATGAATGTTTTGTCCACATTGATGCACACTGATATCCTTTGAGGAGTCGAACAGGTACCGTGAAAGCAGAGTGAAATCTTTTCAAGACCAGTGTACTCCGCACTGGATAGAGCACATATAATTAGTAGCCGTATATAGAAATTGCTTAATATAACTCGAAGAGTAGCAGCTAGTACAGTAAGATAACAAAATTGGCAGTGCAGATGAGTTTTTTTGAAACAACGGACATATAAAACCAATTCGGAAGAGCACCCTATAGAGTTGTGGAATGCAATTTCATGAAGAAGTAAAAGGTAAAAAACCTGAATCCTTAATCCACTGGAGTTTCTTGTTGATTGCTTGCCCTCTTCTAGATCCTGAAAGAAACACGTGCATGAGCATGTGCTATATTGTTAATAAAAAACTTATTGCAATCGTGATGTTTGGAACATCAATATTCTGTAAGTCTTCATGAAAGAATAAATAATTGAAGTATATGAAGACCATAATTCTTTCAACCAGCATAAAAAAATAAAAATGCAAAGGTTTAAACATGGCACACTTTTCACTATTTCTCATAACAAAATGCATACAAAAAATATATTGTACTTTTAACAATCTACTCCCTCAATAGTTAGTCCAGGAGAACATGCTTTGCACAGGTACCAAGCTGCAACTGATCACCAATCAAAGTTGATCCAAAAGATTTTCAAGTCCAAGAACTGGGCGGCTGACCACCCCTAGCTACAGGGTTGAACCATTTAGTAAAACTGTTCAGCCTATCCATAGAGCAAAGAACACAATGGCAATGTAAAATCTGAACTCTAAGCATGTGCAAACATAATGGCAAGTCCATACCTGGTCAAGAGAGATGAAACAAGGAGTAAGTTATAGGATAATCGATTCATGTATGACAGCTAGAGCGGTGACATTTGAAATGTCCGCTCCAACAGATTATCAGCGAGAAAAAAAAATTAGGAACCATGTGGGGATTCAAATAGACAAACATCATAGTTGAATGAAAATCCTCAGTCCGTCACTGTCTATCTCAGTTTTCATCCCCATAAAATTCATCAATGTTGCTTGGTGATTTGCATGAATCTTTCTGTAAAAACTGCTAATTACATAGGTGGTTAAGTGGATGTGTGAGGTTCTGCTGTACATATGTTGGCTTAGGGAAACAGGTGGATCAAGAAAAAAAATGTAGCTACTTGGACGATCAATTGCTTACTGAAAATCTAGGATGAGAGGAAACAGGACATACTTCGACGATCAATTGCTTACTGGGATGAACAGATATGTGGTTTAGTCATTCTATCTAATAGCTTGCATTCCCAGGAGAGAAAGGACGACAAAGACAATACATTGACACCATATATTCAGCTAACTTCAAGTAAAAGTATGTTGCCTCACTTGATTTTTCTCTACTAAGCTAATTATCTGTGACCAAATTAATTTTTCAGCAGTTTGAGAATCATCGAACATATAGAAGATCAGAGATTCATAGATCAACCATCTTCAATACAGGCTACAAAGAACACACCTTGCTCGGTGATGGAGATGGAGTAGCTCGCTGTTAACGGTAGATATACCATGACAATTCACATTCAAACACCATCAACATGCCTCGGATTCAAGGAAGATCAACATAATATGAACATATTTTTATCAATAATTAGTTCCACTTATACTCTTAGCTTGTGAATGCAGGGAAGATCAAAACAGAACCAATTGGAGCACTTGGAGCCTAATATGTTGGGTCGGTGAAAGGACCGTATAGGCTAGAGGGGGGTGAATAGCCTATTAAAAATTCTACCAAAATACTAGACTACAAGTTAGTTGATAAGCAAGCGAGACAAAGCGCTAGCTCTAGACTATTCTATGCAAGCCACCTACCAAGATATGTTACTCACAATTATAAGCACTCAACACGCAAGAAACCAACTCCCCCGAACCTAAGGAGATGGCACCTAAACAAGTATTAAGCGAAAGGAAGAGAGATAGAGAGGATTATACCGAAGGGCTTGATTGAAGTGAAGTCCTCACGCCATGAAGACCAATCACCGGGATATATCCAATATGAAAACCAAATGATCAAACCCAATAGAATACAAGAAAGCCAAGAGTCCACTCGATGGTGGAGAAGACAAAGAACACTCGATTTTTTACCGAGGTTCACGTGATCGCCGTCACGCTACTCCTCGTTGTGGCACCGGTCTTCCTTGGTGGATTGCGAGATAGGCTTCACACGCCAATCCCTCACCGGGAGCCGCTCACCAAGACAAGAGAAGTGGCTATCAACCACGAGCAATCCACTAGAGTTGGTTTTGGCACTCCGTCGAAGATAACCACAAAACCTCTCACAATCAATCACCTCGGTGTGGGCTTGAATAATCTTCAATCAACCTCACACCGGAATCGCCTCCAAGCCGCTAGGGACACGGCAATGCCCCAAAAGAATAAGAACTCAGCCTTGGCTTGCTCTCAAGTGCTCTAGAATGCAATTCACTAAGCAATGATGCACTTGAGGATCACTCAACTCACAAAGATGATCAAAGATGAATAAATGAGTGAGTGGGAAGTTTAGGATGCTCACAAAGAGTATGCAAATGATTCAAGTGTGCAAGAGTTGTCACCAAGTGACTAGGGAAGGAGTATAAATACCCCTAAGTGCAATCCTAGCCGTTACCCACTGAAAACAGCGGTTAACACGTTTTTTGGGGCGTCGGACCAAGCGTTAGCTTCCGACGCTCTAGATCTCGCCACGTGTCAGCTCGATTCAACCACAGCCGCTGGATCGCAACGGCTACTTCTCGCGCTCAATTGCGAACCGTCGGACTGGGGGCATTGGACGAACACTCTCGGTCCGACGCGCTGTTCCCAGTACACTGCGCGTGTACCGTCGGACGTTCGCGGAGGGGTCGTCGGACTAACAAACTCGAGAGTCCGACGTTTCCAGAGAGGTCCAGAAACGCTAAAACTGCGTCGGACTAAGCTTCAGCATCCGACGCTCTCAGATTGCGCCACGCGTCACACCTCGCTGCTCGGCACCGTCGGATTGGAGTGGGCAATGGTCCGACGCTCGTAAAACGAGCGTCCGACGCTCGCCATTGGCCGGAGCTAGAGTTAGGCGTCGGACTTTGGACAATAGTCCGATGCTGCCCCTGCTAACAGTCCGACGCTCACTTCTCAGAGTTTTACAAGTCTATTTCTCACCCCTTGCTTCTATGTGCTAACACTCAAGGTCTTCAACACTTGTGCACAATGTGTTAGCATTTTGCAAATATTTTTCAAGGGTTTTCAAAGATGTTCTCTAGGTTGGTTGGATCAATGCACATGAGATGCAACCTAGAGCACTTGAAAGTAATCCAACACTCGTTCTCCCCTTAATAGTCGACTATCTATCCTAAATGTGATCACACCCTCTAGGTGTCTTGATCACTTAAAGAAAAGCCTATTTGGATTATACCTTTGCCTTCTCACTTGATCACCTTTGCTCCTTCCATGATTAAGCCTTCCTTTAGTCATCACCATTTTCCTTTATGCTTGACACTATGGATTGACCAATCTAAAACCTTACCATCACTAGCAATCTAGGTCAGTCCTTAGAATGTCATTAATTATCAAAACCAAACTAGAGCTTTCAGTCGGCCGAACCACATATTTGGGAACCAAGTCATCAAACTTTGACAAAAGAATCAAGACATCACTTAGAAGAGAGGAGAGCTAGAGTGGGCCCATGTGTGGGTCGGCCGACCCCACCATGGGGCCCACCTGGCTCTGGTGATGTTGCAGGATCCATGTGACACGCAAACCAGCTCAATTCCACCATCAGATCAACATGTGTTTCCATTCAACGGTGGAGAATCAAAACACACGGATCAAGGCGTGAAACAATACAATCAAGACAAAACTAGCACAAGGCAACACTCTATGACTGGTGGGGACCACACCTGGCCGGGCCCACCTGTCATAGGGGGTTGGCCGATCCCCCCGGTGCCTGGCCATGTCGGTTGGCCCCCACTGCCTTCCTGCATGTCTTCCACGTGATGAAATCACTACTGCCGTCCATCCAAAGGCAGTATTGAGGCGGTTCATCCAAGGGAGGAGAGGCAAGAAGCACACGGATCGCTGACGTGGCGCCCCTCAACTCTCCCCTATAAATAGAGGCTGCCATCACCTTCTTCAACACACCCAAGATACACAAGATACACAAGAGACAAGAGAAGCTTTACTCTTTAGTAGTAGTAGTATTAGTCTAGTGTGGGAGTTAGAGTCGAGTCGAGCTACGCTCGGAGTCTCCAGAGTCGTCTGCTGGAGAGTCTGGTATAGCTCTTGTACCTTTCCTCTGTAAGACTTTACCTTTATAAATATATTATCTTTACTTTACTTTACTAAGTCTCTACTTAGTGCTTTAGTATTCTTTATGGTATTATTGTGTCTTGTCTTACCTTATAGTTGAGTTATATTAGATAGTGATCCTGTAACCAGCTCACGTGTGTAGTTCATCGCCTGTCATAGGGTGCTTTAGTTGTTGGTATGCAACTAGAGTAGTAAGGCTTAGTGTAAACGTGGTGCTTAGACTAGACCTTGTCTTTGAATGCCGCTTGTCGCACGGATTGTTTGTCGGTGCTAGTAGGTGGTGACAGCCCTGTCTCGACTTAGTATCCCTCCACGTGTTTTAGGCAAGTTCTTAAAAGGTAGGCTCCCATAAGAGAGTAGGCGCTTCGGGTAGAGGTTATATCCTCTATTGTTTCGCACTACCCCCTACACACCGGAAGTAAGGTAGCTGTCTTAGTATAATTCATCCATTTGATAAGATAGTTCACAAGAGTAAAGTAAGTGTCATAGGAGTCTTAGACTCACTCGTTGTCCTCCCACTTAGCTATACTCTACTAGTTATGCTTAGTTATCCTAAAACTTTGTCATGTCTTGGTGTCATTGCCTACCCTTTCCTCTATATATCGATTTACCCCTCTATCACTAGTTGATACTAAGTTGCTATATACTTAAGGATCTCTCTCTTTTTATTAATTATTCCTAGCAACCGCCTCCTCTTGGGATAAAATAAATAACGATACCTTGAAATACTCTCGGGTGAAGTGCTACAGCGGTATATTTTATGCGCTTGCGAAATTATCCAATAGACATAAGAAATACACCAGGCACTTCTGGCGCCGTTATCAGAGATAGCCTAACACCCTGTCTCTGGTGGTTGCACTAAGAAGTGTCAACAAGCATTTCTGACGCCGTTGCTAGGGAAAGCATCAGTCTAGGAATATAAAAAAAATTGAATCCGGAGTCTACTTTCAATTTAATTATCGATTAGTGTTAGGGGCTTACCCCGGTCTGTGTTTCTCATTATCGTGAAGCTAAACAGTGCATGAACGGTTTCCATTTGCTGTCAAATTTTATTGAAGATCCTGAGCAATTGTTGAGGAGAACTAGACGCCGTCAAGTTTCACCTCAAAGGTTCATCTAAAACATGAATCCGTTCGAGGAAAGAGGCTCCGCACTATCAATCAAGGAAGATATGCCCCAAAAGACCATCTCTGAGTTCTCTGCACCGTCAGCTGGCAACATTGCCACCGGTCCGCAGCTCAACTTGGGGGATGCTACCTTTGAGCTCAAGCCAGCACTGATCAACATGGTGCAAGCCAATCCATTCTATGGGAAGCCACATGAAGACGCCAATGCCCATCTCCAGCACTTTCTGGAGGTGTGTGGTACCTTCACTATCAAGAATGTCTCGGCTGACACCATCCACCTTCGCCTATTCCCATTCTCACTGCTTGGGAAGGTGAAGTAATGGTTCTATGCTAATAAGAATGAAGCTACCACTTGGGAGAAGTGCGCCAATGCATTTCTCAAGAAATTCTTCCCAATGGGCAAAACCAGCGCTTTTCGTGGAAAGATGTCAAGCTTCCAACAGCAAGCTGACGAGACGATTCCCGAAGCATGGGAATGCCTCCAGGAGTACATTCATGCTTGTCCTCATCATGGAATTGATGAATGGCTCCTAATCCAAGGTTTCTACCATGGGCTGACTGGATTAGCCCATAGTCACCTTGATGCTGCCGCTGGAGGAGCATTCCTGCAACACAATGTCAAAGATGCCAAAGACTTCATTGAAAAGATGGTTATCAACCAAGAATGGAATGAGGAGCGACTTCAGCTCAAGAAAAGGGGTATGAACACTATTCATGAGGTGGACATGCTCTCAGCAAAAATGGACCTCTTGATGAAAAAGATTGAGGAAGGTTCCAAAAAGGAACAAGAGGCCATTCGATCCACTGCCACCGCACGAGCAATCGAAACTGATCCATGGTGCGAGGTATGTGGTGGAGAAGATCACTCAGGCAACAACTGTCCCGAGACGAAGGAGGAAGTGAGCTTCATCATCAACAACAATAACAACAACAATGGGTATCGACCCCAGCAATAAGGAGGATGGAACTTGCGCCCCTTGTACCAAGGAAATCAAGGTAATGGTTATAACAATAATTTCAATAATTCTTATGGTAACCAACCTTCTCTTAAAGATCTTGTCTTAGGCCAATCTAAAATCAATGATAGTATAAATAAGAAAATAATGGCTAATGATAAGATTCTTGAAAATCTTAGTGAGAAAATAGATAGCTTTAACACTGCTATGAAAAATCAATTGAAATTTAATAAAATGTTAAAAACCCAATTACCTCAAATAGAAGCAGTTATCCCATCCTTCGAACAAGGTAAGATCTTAGGGAAACCTGAGGAACCGATTGAGGGTGTCAAATTAATTTTCACGAGGTTTGGTAAGCCTCCGGTTAGGCAAAACCCGGGTTGCCTTCTTGACCCGCCACTCATGGCCAAGAAGAGTGACCTCGGCCGTCCTACCATCACCTGTGAGATCGAGCCGCACACCTTCAACAACGCCTTCTGCAACCTTGGATCTGTAGGGAACATCATGTCCAAGGTAATGTATGAGAATTTGTTATGGGGGCCTTTGTACCCCACTTTTTTCAAATTTCAGATGGCCGATCAATCCATCCGGTTCCCCGAGGGATTGGCAAGGGACATCCTTGTCAAAATTCAAGATGAATACATCCTCGCCGACTTCATCATTCTTGACATGGGGTCGATGACGAAGTTCCCGTCATCCTGGGAAGGCCGTTCCTCAACACCGTGAACGCCATCATCTACATGGCATCCGGCCAAGTCCACTTCCAACTCCCAGATAAGAGAATTAAATGTCCTTTCAATGGCTATAAATTCATGCAACAGGCAAGGAAGAACCTGTGGAGAAACAAGCCACAATATGTACCCCGCCGAAAGAATCAACCGCCAAAGGCCAAAAAGGCCGAACTGGTAAGTAAAGCAGAGGCGGTGAACAAAGCTGACTCCGCTGAGTCACAAGTATCAACCTAGAAGGAATGGTGGAAGAAAAAGATGCGATCATCACGATCCCTATCTTCGGGACCGACCGAAGCACCCGAAGAATGATCCCGAAAAGGAGAGGTCCTACTCTATGGACCTAAAACATGGAGCCCTTACTGGTAAGGTAAATCAGCATTTATCTCATATTTACTTTTCGCATTTCAATTCTTGCATTTTTGCATTGCATTGCATATTTGAATTTTGAAATAATTCATTTCCACAGAATAAAATAATTAGATAAATAAAACTTGAGTAGAAATGTGTTGCTCACACCTGAGGTGGTGGGACCACCCAAGGGTGGGGTCGGCCGACCCCACCATGGGGCCCACTCACCTCTGGTGATGTTGGTCTGGTGTCCTGATCACTGTCTCAACTTTAATCACCAGCTCAATTTGAAATTGGTCGATCACATTTTGTCATGACCACTTTCACATGCTCCAATGAGAATCCAACATCCACCACCATCCAAATTGTGAAAAGTGGACACTTTGGCATACATTAGTGCTCCCATGGTCCATGGAAATCACTTTAAAGCATGTCCCCACTTTTGTCATACACCTTTCTCTTTCACAAAGCACTAGAAAAGGGAATCTCTGAAAATTTCATCACTTTTGGTCCACCACTAGTCTTTGCTTTACTGGACAAAGTGAAACACACTATTTAAAGCTGAAAAGAGGACCAAACATGGGTCGGCCGACCCATGTTTAAAGTCCTGTCTGCAAAATTATGTTTGAATTTAAATAGATTCCCTGTCCAAAGGTGAAAGCAGCCCTGAACCTGTCAGGGGTGGGGTCGTCCGACCTGGCCCTTGTGGCCTGGTCACCAGCCCTTCTCCCCCTATAAATGCCCTTGCATTGTGTGCTCAATCCCACACCCAAACCAGCCAAATCATCTCGAGCACATAATCTCTCTTCTTCTCTCCATTTGAGCAAGTTCTTTCTCAAGTTTAGTTGTAGTTAGCCACTCAAAACAAAAAACCAAAAAAATATTGTAGTAGTAGAAGCTTATCTTACTCTCATCTTTGATCTCAACAACTTGTTTGTGGAGGTAACCATACCCCGCAAGGACTACTAACATTGGGATAGCTAACGCTAACGCTAACACTAATCCCTGTTATCCTAGTGTGTTCTTGTGTTGTCTCATTGCTGCAGGAAGATGAAGAAATTCTCCTTTGCATTCAAGAAGGCCAAGAGTGTCATAGGGAGTTCCTCCCGATGACCCCGCCATGTCGAAGATGAAGGAAGAGAAGCTCCACCAAGACGAAGCTTTGGAGTGCCCCTCAAGAGAACGCTCGACCCCGAGAGCGGCCTCATGTTGAACCAAGAAGAGTACCAAAGGTACCTCTCCATCCTACACTGCGGTTATGAACATAGCGGCATCATCGACTCCGTCCTTTTGGACAACACAGGTATGACCGCAGAGTTTAATACTGTTTTCAATACAATTGGGTGGGGAAGCTTTTGTGAAGTGCAAGAACTTGGAATTGAAAAACTCACCATGGAATTTCTATGCTCTTTACAAGCCACTGATAATAATGTCTACTTTCGTATGTTCAATCAAGAGTATAATTTAACTTGGGGAGTTTTTAGTATGGCACTTGGCTTTGATAACAATTGTCATCCAGATCTAGTTAATGCCACAAGAAAATTTGATAAAGCTGAATTCTAGAAAGCCATAACTGGATCTAATGATTGTTCTGAGCCTAAAACTGATGAAATTCATAATCCCACTTTGCGCTTGCTTCGCTATTGGATGGTCATAGCTCTTCTTCCTGCTCTAATGTGCAAATCCTTCTTAATGATAAACTAAGACTGCTCTATGCCATGACCAAGAAAATAAAAGTTTCACTGCTAAAATTTTAGTCCGCTTTTGGCTTCGTATTTTCCATAGAAGCGAGCCTATATTCTTTACCTCTTTTATCACTCGCATTGCTAAAACAATAGATTTGCTAGATGAAAAACACTCCTTTGAATATATTGCTTCTCCTAGAGACATTATAACTGAAGATTTGTTCATAAGTGCTCAAGTCCTAAAAAGAGATGAAAATGGTGATCTTAAAATGATTTATCCAGGCCATACAGCCGAAATCTCTCTCCCATGTGAGAGGCATCGGTTGTATGCGCTGCGTACACTAACCATAAATTAGGACCAAGAGGTAAAAAGCCAAAATGTTGCAGGAACAAGAAGGGTGACAAGGAGTATGTCACAAGCCGCTCAATTTGTGCAAGACGGCACATCACGAGCTTGAAGGGTCGAGATGGCGGACTAGAGGGGGTGAATAGTCCTTTATAACAACTAATCGCAGCGGAATAAAACCTAATCGGTTCTACCGACAATTCACCCCTCTAACTAAGACTCTAAACACCTTGCCAAAGATCCTAGCGAGAAGTAAAGGTGCAAGTCTAGCTTGAGCTTCCCTAAACCATTCTAGCGCAAGATCACACAAACCTAAGCGCTAGTACTTTAAGCACTGGGGAAACTCCTATTAACTAGCAAGCAAAAACGCACTAAGCACCTAAACTCACTACTTGCTCAATGACAAGGATACATAATCCAAATCAAAGAACGCAACTCACTTTAGCTACACAAACTAAGTGAGAACTACTTCTAAGCTACACAAGCTAAGAAGGTGAGTAGCAAGCTACACAAGCTAACCGGTCTCACAAGAGCAACTACAACTACATAAATAAAGTAATGCACAATATAAATAACTTGTGTAGAAGGGAGCAAACCACCGCGAAGGATGGGAAGATGTTGACGTGGTGATTTATTTCCCGGAGGTTCACTTGTCGCCACAAGCTACGTCCTCCGTTGAGACAAGCTCCAAGGTTGCCGCCGGCCCTCTTGCTAGTGGTGACCTGCAAGTCACACTCTCCCACGTGGAGTGCTTACCACAAGCTCTAGCACTTGACTCGGCCGGACCACTTGTCGCTCTTCACGTCTCGCTCTACTAGGGATGTTCTTTGCGATCTCCCGCGGGGTGAGCTCCAACCCCTCACAAAGCTTCTCCGGAGCTAAGCATAATCTTCTTGCTTGCTTCACGGAGCCACAAGCCACCAAGCCGTCTAGGAGGTGGCAACCTCCAAGAGTAACAAGCACCACCGGCTTGCAACACGATCACCTAATGCCACTCGATGCAATGTCACAATGCAACGCACTAGAATCACTCACTATCAATCAATCGTATGTGCACTAAGCAAGTGAGTGAGTGGGAGGGCTTCCAAGCACACCTACACAAGCCACACAGGCCCAAGGGTGCTCAGCTAGTCGGCCAAGGCCGCCAAGTGCTTGGATTTATAGCCCTCAAGCGAATAGAGCCGTTGCCCTCTCAAACCGGTCGTCGGACTGAGCGTCGGACGCTCAGCCGCGCCACCGTCGGACCAATGTCCACGGTCCGACGCTCCCAATAGCCGCCACGTGTCACTAGCCGTTTGAAGTCGAACGTTGGATCACAACGGCTAACTTCCCGTGCTTCAGCTCACCGTCGGACGGAACACCGTCGAACCAACGAACTCCACGGTCCGACGCTTCCAGAGAGCTCCCCGAGGGCTGAAAACCGTCGGACGGTCGTCCGACGCTCGCCGTCGAACTAAATCTAAGAGTCCAACGCTCTCAGAGCTTGCCACGTGTCAGCTCTCGCATGATCTGCACCGTCGGACGCTCGGCCAAAAGTCCGACGCCCACAAACTTCAGCGTCCGATGCTCGCAGGCCAAACACCGTCGGACGCACGAGGATGGTCCGACGCTGTCACTGCAGACAGCGTCCGACGCTCGCACCACAGCACAGAAGACAAGGGCAGGCCGTCGGACCGAACCCATGGTCCGACGCCCCCTGGCCTTAGCGTCCGACGCTCTTGCAACTTCGCCGAAAACCTCCGAATCCTGCCTCGCAAGCTCGGCGGGAGGAAAGGAGAGAACCACACCCTCTCTACCTCACAACACCACCTCCAAACACTTTCACCTTTGCAAAAGTGCTAACACCAACAAGTGTACACCTCATGTGCATGTGTGTTAGCTTTTCACAAACATTTTTCAAAAGATTTTTCACTCTTTTCACCACGCCACTCGATCCTAGCAACGTATGCAAGTTAGATCACTCAAGTGGCACTAGATGACCGATATGCAAACAAGTTTGCCCCTCTTGATAGTACGTCCATCTATCCTAAATCCGGTCAAGCACTTCTCTACTCAACCTTAGACCGGTGAAATAGAAATGCCCTAGGTTATACCTTTGCCTTGCGCTTTCCATTTCGATCACCGTCTTCATCACCGTCTTCGACACCATCGATGCCGGTGCAACACATGCACCAACACCTCATGAATGATATGATCCACTTCATATCATCACGTGGCTTTTGGTTCATCGATCCTTGACTTGCTTGCTCTTCACCGTTGCATTGGTCCATCGGCGCCAAGCCATCACCCGACTTGCCCTTCACACTTGCAACCGGTCCATCGACGCGAAGACTTGTCTTGATCTTCTTCACCTAGCCACATGACTCCATGTCATGTCTCATGCGTTTAGCTCCTTCATACCATATGTGTGAGCTAAGCATCATCTCCAAGCCATTTTCACCTCCATGGCATAGATGCTCACACACATGTACCTGTGGACTAATCACCTGTGTAATCAACACTTACACATATTAGTCCACTTAAGTTGTCACTCAATTACCAAAACCAAACAAGGACCTTTCAGAGCTGCAGGGGGATATGAAGAAGAAGGCGATAAGGCAAGTTCCATGGACATTTCAGGGTCCACGGAACGACCTCAACAGTACACTCCAAGAGTGCGCACTCCCCGTCCGTCCACACGGGCGAGGTGTTGTCGAAGCCAAGGATCGGAGATGGATAAACTCATCAACGACATCGGTGCAATGCAAGTTGAGCAAGATGCAACTCTAAATATGGCACAACAAAATGCCCAATTATTTGCAAGCCATACAAGATGAAGAAACACAACGCTGAGCGGGATGGTTCCAATACTATCCGCCGCCACAATGAGCAAAAAGACAAGCTTGGAGGAGATCCTCTCCCCCACCAAGGTAAGTATTCTAGCCTAGCTATTTACATTATTTTAATTTATTGCATTTCAAAAAATACATAAGATAAAAATATCAAAAATATTTCTCTTATTCCCATATGTCTCATGAATCTTTATCTTTCTCATGGAAATGATGAATAGTTGATCTATTAATGTTTCTTTAATGTCTAATTTATAACTTAGTATTTCTTTGAGTATGGATCACTTGGCTCATTTAAAATCATCATGAACCTGAAAACTTTATGTATGCTAAGTGTTAGAACTAAGTCTAAATTGTTGTGAGATATGATATAGTGAAACAAGAACTGCTATAATATTGTTCTAAGGATGTATGATTACTGGAGATTTATTTCTTATCAATCAAAACCTTATTGTTCCTCAATGGTGATAAATTCCTACCACAGCCATATATGCTACACATGTCTAAAACCTTCCACATAAGCTATTTGCTTTGTATTGAATTTTGTCAAGTCTTGTTGACCCTTATTGAGAGTCTTATCATGCTCCCAAGATCAAGATCACGTACACACCACATATATGTGCTGCTTCTACACTGGAAGTACGCAACCACATGCCTTTCATCTCCACCAAATAAATGCTCCATGTGTTAAAGTCATAGAAAATCTCTCTTAGTTATTATGATAGAAGAGACAAAAGGCTATGAAAATAAAAAAAAGAAAGATGGACACAAGAGAGTCCATAGAAAAGAAAAAAAATATATGAGCAAGTCTAGGCTCATGAATAAAAGAAGGGAAAAATGATAGCCATGTCTCTAAAATTTATTAGAGAGAGATATAATTTCAAATAGAGGAGCATTATAATATTTTCTACACACTTGCACATCTTGATCTAAGGGCATGACACTTCTCTCTTTGGGTCCAAGCTTTGACTTTACAATACACATGTAAAGTAAGTATACTATACTCTTTCATTCCTACCTTAAACTCCACATAAGCCATTCTTATAAGTAGGGTGGTAAAGAGAAGGAAACCTTTACTTTGTGCCTTGGTAAGGAATCATACACCATTTGAGCGACATGAGAGAACCATATGAGGAACATTAAGTTTTATTTTGCAAAACATTGCTAAAACCTCCAGTATGAAATTTGCAAAGAATGAGAAAAGTAGTGCTCAAGTTAAACTGTTCTGTCTCTCAACCACCTAAGGCAAAAAAAGGCCACTAGCCCCATAAAGGACTAAGGTAAAATGGGTGAAATTTTATAGCTAATTTTTCCATTCAAAATAGAAGCATTTTGTTGTGCACTTGGTACTAAGGAAATATGAACATTGTAACAACTCCTGATCCACCGAGGCTAACTTCAATTATTTGCTCGACGAGGAAAGGTTAAACTTGGGGGATCTTGTTGATGGTAGATATACCATGACAATCCACATTCAAACACCGTCAATAGGCCTCGGATTCAAGGAAGATCAACATAATATGAACATATTTTTATTAATAATTAGTTTCACTTATACTCTTAGCTTGTGAATGCAGGGAAGATCAAAACAGAACTAATTGGAGCACTTGGAGCCCAATATGCTGGGTCGGTCGAACCACATATTTGGGAACCAAGTCATCAAACTTCGACAAAAGACTCAAGACATCACTTAGAAGAGAGGAGAGCTCAGAGTGGGCCCATGTGTGGGTTGGCCGACCCCACCATGAAGCCCAACTGGCTCTGGTGACGTGGCAGGATCCATGTGACACCCAAACCAGCTCAATTCCACCATCAGATCAACATGTGTTTCCATTCAACGGTGGAGAATCAAAGCACACAGATCAAGGCATGAAACAATACAATCAAGATAGAATCAGCACAAGGCAACACTCTATGACTGGTGGGGACCACAGCTGGCCGGGCCCACTTGTCATAGGGGGTTGGTCGACCCCCCTGGTGCCTGGCCAGGTCGGTTGGCCCCCACCGACTTCCTGCATGTCTTCCACGTGATGAAATCACCACTGCCGTACATCCTAAGGCGGTATTGAGGCGGTTCATCCAAGGGAGGAGAGGCAAGGAGCACATGGATCGCTGACGTGGCACCCCTCAACTCTCCCCTATAAATAGAGGCTGCCATCACCCTCTTCAACACACCCAAGATACACAAGAGACAAGAGAAGCTCCACTCTTTAGTAGTAGTAGTATTAGTCTAGTGTGAGAGTTAGAGTCGAGTCGAGCTACGCTTGAAATCTCCGGAGTCGTCTGATGGAGAGTCTGGTATAGCTCTCGTACCTTTCCCTCTGTAACACTTTACCTTTATAAATATATTATCTTTACTTTACTTTACTAAGTCTCTACTTAGTGCTTTACTATTCTTTATAGTATTATTGTGTCTTTTCTTACCTTATAGTTGAGTTATATTAAATAGTGATCCAGTAACCAGCTCACGTGTGTAGTTCATCGCCTGTCATAGGGTGCTTTAGTTGTTGGTACGCAACTAGAGTATTAAAGCTTAGTGTAAGCGTGGTGCTTACACTAGATCTTGCCTTTGAATGCCGCTTGTCGCACGGATTGTTTGTGGGTGCTAGCAGGTGGTGACAGCCCTGTCTAGTCTTAGTATCCCTCCACGTGTTTTAGGGCAAGTTCTTAAAAGGTAGGCTCCCATAAGAGAGTAGGCGCTTCGGGTAGAGGTTATATCCTCTATTGTTTCGCACTACCCCCTACACACCGGAAGTAAGGTAGCTGTCTTAGTATAATTCATCCATTTGATAAGATAGTTCACAAGAGTGAAGTAAGTGTCATAGGAGTCTTATATTTACTCGTTATCCTCCCACCTAGCTATACTCTACTAGTTATCCTTAGTTATCCTAAAACCTTGTCGTGTCTTGGTGTCTTACCCCTTTATATATCGATTTACCCCCCTATCACTAGTTGATACTAAGTTGCTATAGACTTAAGGATCTCTCTCTTTTTATTAATTATTCCTAACAACCACTTTCCCTTGGGATAAAATAAATAACGATACATTGAAATACTTCCGGGTGAAGTGCTACAGCAGTATATTCTGTGTGCTTGTGAAATTATCCAATAGACATAAGAAATACCCCAGGCACTTCTGGCGCCATTATCAGAGATAGGCTAACACCCTGTCTCTAGTGGTTGCGCTAAGAAGTGTCAACACTCACTGGCTCGGCCTGGGTGTGCTACTGTGGTGCAATGGTGAGGGGCTCGATCGATGGAGGGAATTGCTATAAGGATGACTTGGATTACAGGTTTATCTACCTCGGCAATCAGCGACTCACTGACTGAGCGATTGGATCAATGTTCAAAGAGATAAATTTGTGTTAAAACTAGAAAAGCAGCAATATACAGAAGAGGATTGCTGAGGCATACAATCATGAACTGCTTTTGTTTTTAATTTTTGAGAAGCATATAAGCCGAATATAGTGTCCAGTAAAATTAACAGCCATGAGATATTCAAAATCAAGTATTTAAGCAAGAAAACAAATTAGGTAACCTTTTCAGTAGAACGTGCATTCCAAAAACCATTCTACGTGTGTGTGTTCCACTAAGGAATCAATCACAAACTGGACGGAAAAGGTTGGAATAAATTGAAGTTATACACAGTTTCATAATATGCAAGTGCTAGCCTGGTAGGCAAATTTCACTGGATTGGGATCTTACCCGCCTAAATCAGTTCTCATCTCTAGCAAATTGCTCCATACAAACACTGCAGCATGACGTGATAAGGTTGCAAAGTTCTAAACATGTGAAATATCAGATCCTTGAAAGGAAAGCTCAAAAACACTTTTACATGATAATAACTGTAAGCCAATGCAGAAAATTTGAGCCACATCCGAGTCCTTTGCAGCCCTGAGCCCTTGACCCTTCTATTCTAATGGCATAAACCCAAGCCATCAACAAAATAAAATCAATTTAGTTCAAATTATGTATTATATTTAATTATTTATTGTAGTCTGGGCAGTACCTATTGTTGACAAATATCTAAGTGGCCAATGTCCTAGCATCATTGGTTAAGCAATAAGTTGTTGAGTCGTGTGCTGAGCATATTCTAAGGTTTGTTACCAGCTTGTAGTGGTCCACCACAAAGCCATTAACATGATCGATTACTGGATTGGCGCTTAAGAATAATCAAAGGAAATCATAATTACAAAAACAACAATAACAAAGGAAAGCACTGAATGCAGTTCAGCAGTGGCTTGCTACCACTACCTTTTTAAAAATTGACTCTTTGCTCCATCAGAACATGAAACACAAGCTAATCAGAAATTCATATATGCATCTAAAACAATTGCTATCCAAATCTTAAGCTTAATGGTAAGACAAAATTCAGTTTCTACCCTTACTTTGCTATGCCAAAGAAATACATAAATTCAGTATTGCCACTGTAGGAACCCCATGTTGACGGTGGATATACCATAAAAATCCACACTCAAACATCGTCAACATGCCTCGGACTCAAGGAAGATCAACATAACATGAACATATTTTTATCAATAACTAGTTTCACTTGTACTCTTAAGCTTGTGAATGCAGGGAAGATGAAACAGAGCTGAGATAAACACTTGGAGCCCAATATCATGGTTCGGCCGAACCACATATTTGGGAACCAAGTCACCACACTTCAACAAATGACAAAAAGGACCACATGGAAGAGAATGGAGCTTGAGGTGGGTCCACGAATGGGTTGGCCGAACCCTACATAGGGCCCACCTGTCTCTACTGACTTGGCAGGATCCATGTGACCCTTCACCAAGCTCATTTCATCCATCAGATCAACATGTGTTTCTATTTAACGGTGGAGAAACAAAGAACAATGATTCAACGTGACAAACATGCAACCAAGGTGAAACCAACACAAGGGGACAATCAATGACAGATGGGGACCACAGTGGTGGGCCCAACTCACCAGAGGTGGTTCGGCCGAACCACCAATGGTGAGGCCAGGCCACTACCACACCCCATGTCAGGTGGGGACTCATTCTAGAAGACCCTGGCTAGGCCCACCTGCCATAGGGGGGTCGGCCGAACCACACCTGGTGCCCAGCCAGGTCGGTTGGCCTCCACCGCCTTCCAGCATGCCTCCCACGTGCTCATTTCATCATTGCAGTTGATTTGTGGCGGTTGCAAGGACGGTTTATCAAAGGGCCAAGGTGGAAAGGCACACGAATCGCTGACGTGGCACCCCTCCATCTCCTCCTACAAATAGAGGCTGCATCCACCCTCTCAAGACATGATTCATTTAAGATACAAGTGAAGAAGTAGTTTAGTTCCACCTTTAGTAGTAGTTGTAGTCTAGTGTGGGAGTTAGAGTTGAGTCGAGCTGCGCTCGGGGTCTCCGGAGTCATCTACTGGAGAGTCTGGTATAGCTCTTGTATCTTTCTCTTTCTGTAAGACTTATCTATTTTAATATATTATTCTTGCTTTACTTCACCGATTCCTTATTTAGTGCATTACTTTAATAGTATTGTTGTGAGTTATCATATTACTTGGTCGGTTTACATTAGATTGTGATCTTGTAACCAGCTCTCGTGTATAGTTTATCGCCTGTCATAGGGTGCTCTAGTTGCTTTGATCACTGCTAGAGTCGTAAGGCTTAATGTAAACGTGGTGCTTAGACTAGATCTTGCCTTTGAATGCCACTTGTCGCACGGATTATTTGTGGGTGCTAGCAGGTGGTGACAGCCCTGTCTAATCTTAGTATCCCTCCACGTATTTTAGGCAAGTTCTTAAAAGTTAGGCTCCTATAAGAGAATAGCCGCTTCGGGCAGAGGCTATATCTCCTACTGTCTCGCCTATCCCCTACACACCGAAAGTAAGGTAGCAGTCTTAGTGTACTTCGTCGATTTGATAGGATAGATCATATGAGTAAAGTTTGAATCACATGAACCTTTCTCACTCGTTGTCCTCCCACCTAAGTGCACTACACTAGTTATCTTTTAGTATTTCATTTGTTATCTTAGAATCATCACCTTCCTATCATACTTCGATTACCCCTTCTGCACTAGTTGTGTTAAGTTGAGATAGATTTAAGGATCTCTTTCTATTAATATTTCTAGCAACCACTTTTCCTTGGAATAAAGATAAATAACGATACTTTAGAATATTTCCGGGTAAAGTGCTACAGCGGTATATTCTGTACGCTTGCGGAATTATCCAATAGACATAAGAAATACCCCCAGGCACTTCTGCCTGCCGCCGTTATCAGAGATAACCTAACATTCTGTCTCTGGTGGTTACACTAAGAAGTGCCAACACCCCAGTCGAGTAAAGTTCAGTAGAACTATCAAATAGAAAAAATAGAGCAAGGAAGTGAACATAGATAATAAGCCTCTAATGAATCATAATCAATAACTCTGTACTGACCAACACAGTTTGCCTGTTCCCGTACACAAATATTAATAAAGCAAAGCCTATGCTTCCATACATAGAATTTGAGTTTGAAAGCATTCAGAATGATTGTCTATAGATTCAAAAAAATCATTCAGTTGATGACGCATAGCCTACAGATTCTAAAAAATAATCATTCAATTGATAATTTTTTAACATAGATTCCAAAAATTCTAAAAAAAATCGTTCAGTTCCGTGGATGTGAGAATACGGAAACAAGCTGCTCGTCTCTAGTGAAGAAGCCACTAAGACTCACCGAGTCCTCGGTTGTGACGGGGAGCATCCTGGAGTCGTCGGGAGGAGCTGCACAAAGGTGGCAGTGGCTTTGGATAGGGTTGCCGGGATGTGTGCGCGGGTGGAGGCGACGCGGCCAGAGGAGCAGCTCCAGGAGGCGATGCGTGATCTCGAGATCTCTGAAACCCTCGGCCTCGCCGGCTGCAAAAAAGCACGGACATCCTGAAAGAAACTGGAGTCACATTCATTGCAGCAACACAGTCAAGTTAAATTTTCTTTGGAAGGTTTCCCAGGAAAGAGAGAAGCTATAGTGCACCTTCCATTTCTTTGTTCTTAATTAATTGCATTTTCTATAGATAATCTGATATGATTGCTGAAATTATAAACATACAAACAGTAAGTAGAAGGAACAACTCGCACGTCCTCGTCAGATTCAAGTAATATATGCGAACTAAAATTCATCTAAAGAGAAATGAAGTTGGTTCACTACAGAACGAATGTGAAACTCACCCTGCAGGAGCAACTTCACTACTTCAACTGAAAATTTATACCGAACCAACTGAAGATAACTCTGACCATGCTGCTCGCCCAACATCCTTCTACACACTGGGGCTTTAGGTCAGGCCCTACATGCACCTAGAGGGTTAAGAAAAAGGTTTATATGGTCACTTTCGTTGTCCTTTTTTTGTCAAAAAATAGGGCAAATGTCTTGTGCTAATAAGGGATGCCTGCAAAAAGAAATGTAGCAACAAATCTGAAAGATTAAATATATTCACCAAAATGCACTTGAGAACAATTTTTGAATATTAAATACTCCAAATTACTTTTTCCTGGGACATTAAATGATGGGAATTATTTTTTCTTGTCGAACACCAGATACTGCACACAAGCAAAAGTTACAATGACTCATTTGTGCAAAATACAGATGTGATTGCTGTGGGGCGGGTGTAGCAGAGCAGAGTACCTGGATGGATCGCCGCTGGGCATCGTCCTGGCAGCGGCGGTCGAGGTCGGGCACCATGCGGAAGCGGCGGCGGTGATTCTTGACGAGAGCACCCACGGCGGAGCGCCATTGCCACTGCGCCTCCTCGGAGGCGTTTTTGGGCGGCACATTGAAGTTCTCCTTCAGGTAGCTCTCCAGCCTCTCTATCCCTCACACTCGCCTCCTGGACTGAGAGCCGGGGAGTGAGCTCGCCGATCGAGGCCGCGAGAGCAGAGGAGGAGATGGGGGCTTTCAGTTTCAGGCACGGAAGGGAGGGGAGACGGGAGAGACGAGAGAGCAGCCCGTACGCTAACAGGATCGCGAGGGGGGGCCGCCGATCGCGGCGGTCGCCCGATCTGGGCTCTTCGCGGAGGGGTTAGGGGCGCAGGCGGGTCGCGTTGCGCTAATCGCGGCCAGCGAACCGGGACGAGCGGGGAAGGGGGGGCGTATCGTGCTGATCGGGCCACGATAGCCGGACGCTCGGTCACAGTAGCGGGTGGGGGCACAGGAAATGGGGTCGGGGGAAGGAAGGTGGGCGGGTGAGTTATTCACAAACTTCGACTTACAATCCTTGGATTTTGATTACATGCTCTCATGACCTTCGATTTGATGGAATCAATTATCTGTGTATACTCTTGGGTGCACAAAGGTTGTAGTCTTTAGTGGGGGATAATTTTTTTAGATGGACATAGGTTTGTTTGTGAATCTATAATGGATTGATTCTGATCTCGACGGCGAAGGAATAAGTAAGGTAAAATAAAAAAAACAAATACAAAAAGAAAATGTCGTAATGAGGACGTCCGATCACTTCTGTTGGTGGGCCGCGACACCGGCCCACTGCGTGCTTTCTGCCGACGTCCTCATGCTCGGTCAACGTCAGGCGGCCGGGGTTCCAAACAGTTGTTGCCGTCTAGCACGCCGCCGCGCGACTGCCGGAGAGTCGATGGACGCGCCGGCACCATGGAGAGTGCTCGAGTTCTACAGCGGCATCGGCGGCATGGTACTATGGAATGCCCTGCTCTCTCCTCCGGTTCTCCCCACCGCCTAACTAGTCTAACGGCGGCTAGGGTTTTGGCGCCTCTTCCCCCTTTTGCTTACAGAGGTACTCGCTGATGGCGTCGGGTGTGCGGGCGGAGGTGGTGGAGGCCTTCGACATCAACGACGTCGCCAATGACGTCTATGAGCTCAACTTCGGCCACCGCCCCTGCCAGGTGCGCTCCGCTCTGACCCCAAATTCTTGAGCTCTTTCGCAGTTCTGAAACCGAGATGGAATGTGTTAGTATATGTGTCTTGTACAACCAAGTGTGAGCCTAGGCGCAAGGCAAAAAACTGCAGTTGTGATGATCACCTGAAGATTCAGTCAGGACCTTGGCTATGCTGCCTGATGTTCAGATAACGGGCAACTTTTTTTTTTTCCCCCTGTTTTGTTGGTCCTGCAGCCATAATGTTGTGCGTGTATCTGCATTTTAAAAAATTATGAGAGAGTATCTATTGCTATGCCTTCTTCATTGCTTGCCCATAGGCCATAGCTTGATAAATTAGGGTGAGTTTCATTAACTTTGAAGTTGCAACTCGCAAGGGAATAGAGGGGGCGATGGTCACTTGTATTTCCCATTTTGTTAAGAGTTATGCACCTGGGTCATGTACAATGTGCCTCATCTCCAGAAGGATATTATCATTCTACCTACACATTGGTTTTTATGTTTTAGTTTGACTCGTGAAGACTGAAGAGTGAACTAAACTATTGTTATAGTTTTATTAACTGTACATGCACCATTCTTGTACTACAGGGGAACATTCAAACGCTCACTGCTAGTGACCTAGAAAATTACAGGGCACATGCGTGGCTTCTTTCTCCACCATGCCAGCCATACACACGGCAAGGTTTCCCTCTCAATAATATCTATTCTAGCACTATATTCTCTTTTTCTATTTTGGTTCATGATCAACCATCATGTAGGACTTCAGAAACATTCAGCTGACGCTCGTGCATTTTCGTTTATCAAGATTCTCAACCTCATGCAAGACATGAGCCATCCTCCACAAATGTTATTTGTGGAAAACGTAGTTGGATTCGAGGTTGCTATAAACTTTATTTGAATATTTTTTTGGTTTTATACTTAAACTTCTCAACAGTGGTATCTTGTTCATTTATGCTAGGTGTCTGATACACATGATCGGTTGCTGGAGGCCCTTTCAAGTCTCAATTTCAACACACAAGAATTCATCCTAAGCCCGTTACAGTTCGGTGTCCCATATTCTAGACCTCGCTACTTCTGTTTGGTAAGAACTTTTTTAGTGTCTTGGCATTTTATGGCATTTCACATCCCTTATTTTCATTTTTATTAGCTTATCGCTTCTTAGTTGCCTATTACCTGAGGGATTTCCAGGTCTCCATGGAATCTGTTGCTTATGATAAAATATGGTACTGAGTGTGTTGAAAAAGGCACTCCTTCAGAAAAGAGAAACCGTGTCTGTATGGGGCATTTTCTGATAAGTGATAAATCCACTGGATTGTGTGGATGAATTATGTAACAACAGCTGATTTTTTATCAACAGGCGAAACGAGAACCTATGCAGTTTCGAAATACATCGGTCAACAATAAGTTGCTCCGGACACCTATGTGCCTAAGCTTGACACTGAACAATACATCACAGGGTAGTGACCACCAAACTGAAGAAGAGATGGAGCCAGTTTGTAGGCCGATAAAAGATTTTCTTGGTAAGTAGGAAGGCTCACATGCCAGCCTTTACAGTAAGGTCTATTATTTTTAAGCTTACATGATTTTTTTGAAGAAGCTGATTCGTAGTCGTAAGGACACTGTATCTTTTGTAGTCAAGGAGGCTGATGGTGGCACTCGAAATGAGTCAATTTTGCAAGATTACATGGTCCCAGTAAACTTGATTGAGCGGTGGGGGAACGCTATGGGTATCCTTGATTCTTTCTTGTATTGAATCAGTTCTTTTTATTGTTTCTTAATGGGATTTATTTGGTATGTTACATTTATTATTTTTATTAACTTCTAGCAATCTTTGATTTTGGTATTGTGGTGATTCCTTGACTACTTGCAAGATATTGTATACCCTGAATCTAAGCGGTGCTGCTGTTTCACTAAAAGTTACTATCGTTATGTGAAGGGGACAGGGTCCTTGTTGGCTACATCTAAAGTAAGATTGATTATCATCACTCTTCACATTTTGTCTATGTTTCACTCATTTATATGCCATCTTATGTTGCCTAATGATAACCTCGTTATACTTCAAATACTAGAACCTCAAATGGGTTCCTGAAGAGAAGCTTCAAATTTCTTCCCTGAAGGAGTTGGGCCTACGATTTTTCACCCCTAGAGAGGTAGCTGCCCGTTTGCACCTCATATATTTAGATCCTCCCCCTGGCCCTTGATATATTGTTTATGATTTTTCAGGTTGCCAATCTCCATTCCTTCCCTTCAAGTTTCTACTTCCCGGATCACATAAGCCTTAGGCAACAGTGAGTTTAGGTTCTATTATACACATCTCATTTGCTTCAGTAAACCAAAAGAACATTTGAATTGCAGGACATATAAGAAGCCTGAGAGTTAATGCTATTTGTTTTGTAAGAAATAATGGGGTCGCTATCGTAAATAGTGATTATAATTACCGGTTGTCATATAGTTTCGGAAATCCTCTTGTTGCAGGTATGCTATGCTGGGTAATAGTCTGAGTATAGCAGTTGTGGGTCCTTTGCTGCATTATCTCTTTGCTGAGGCCTGAGGCATAGAGAAAGTCCAGTCAGCCCTGTTGACATTAACCTGGCACAAACACTCTGGCTGCAATCTGCCGAAACTTTTCCATACTTGATTTAAGCAAGGTTGGTATCTAAGTACGATGTGTTCTTCTGCACTTCTCTCTGGGTTTACATGTGTTGGTTTGGAATTCACTTTTTGAACCTTATATTGCTTTGGTACGGTAGTGCTCATTCGAAAGATGATTCTCACATTGCAAGGCACTTTGTAGGTTTTGGGGACTACGGTTTGGCCATTTGATGACACCGTGTAGGCACAACTGCACAATATATTGTATCAACAAAAGTGTATCATTCAATAGAGAAGCTGTTTCTGCGCATGCTTCCCTCTCCCATCCAATTCTTATACTATTGTCACGATGAATGGATTTTGAAATTGTGACGTGCTGTGACCCATGGATGTGTGCCTCGATGAGGCTGTTGTAATGATTGTTGATCTGAGCTTTAAGTAACTTGGAACCTACTTCCTCCGATGCAATTCCAGTTCTATTCTTATTTGTTTAAACTATTTAATGTTTGAAAATATTTATGATACAACATATGTATAGCAAGTATAAAAATATACTCAATGAAGAATCTATATCATAAATATTGATAGCTTTTTTATATAAACATCGTCAAACTCATGATTCTTTGACTTGGTATTATGCTTGAATTGTATTTTGTTGCCGGAGAGGAGTACCTGCAACCGATGGTTAATGGAGCAAGTCTATGTACTTAAGCTGAAGTTTGTTAGTCCTATTTTTCACCAATCAGCATGCGTTATAGCCAGTAACTAACCACTGGGCAATAGTAAAATCTAACATAGCAATTCATCAGATACGATGGAATCAGCTACACAACTGGAGAAAGAGAAATCCACACCCAAAAAAGGATCTGCGCTTTTGGTCTAAAAAATTTCATTTTTTGTAGCAATTTGTCAAAAATGTTCGGTTTTTTTAATCTGATGAGAACCAGACTAAAGCAATGGCCGCTATTTTTCCATCAGTGAGGAGCCCTGAACGGCCCAACGAACCCCTTCGGCGCCACCATGCGCCCGCCACGGCTCCTCACCGCCGCCTTCTCACCGTTCCGAGGGCGCAGCCTTTACGCCGCCGCCGACTCCACCGTGGCACCTTCCTCTCCGGCCCCGCCGCCGCAGAGCTCCGTCCAGCCCCTCTCCACCCAATTCGCCAGACCATCCACCGCCCGTGGCCACGGCGTCGCCGATGACCTCGCTTCCTCCCTCCGCGCACTCCTCGCCTCCTCACCCACCAGTCACCACGCCTTCCATCTGCTCCGTTCCGCTGCGCTGGATACGCGCCTCCCGCCGAGCGAGCTCGTCGACGCCGTCCTCTCCGCCTCGGACGCTGGCTCGCCGGCGGCGGCCACGCTCCTCAGCCACGTCCTCACCTGCCTCTCCCGCGCCGCCCGCGACTGCGCGGCCGCCGCGGCCGCATACTCTCGCATGGTCACGAGGGGCGTCGTCCCGGACGCCAGGTCTCGCACCGCCCTGCTCGTCGCCACGGCACGGGGAGCGTCGGCTGCGGATGCGCTCACGCTGTTCGACGAGATGCGGGGCAAGGGGTACTACGCGGATGCGAAGATATACGACGTCGTGATGCGGGCCTGCGTCAGGGTAGGAATGCACGGTGACGCCGTCAGGCTGTTCGATGAAATGGCTGGCGCCGGGGTCAAGCCCGACGGGCGCGTTTATGCCCTTACAATCTCGGCTTTGTGCAAGCTACGCGATGCAGAGCGGGCAGTCCAGGTGCTGAGGAAGATGTGGGAGGCAGGGTTCAAGCCCTGGGATTTAACGTACAATTCTGTGGTGGATGTGCTTGTGAAGGTCGGGAGGATGGATGAGGCATTGCGGCTGAAGGATCAGATTCTGCTGGCTACGGGGAACAAGGTGGATGTGGTTCTCGCGACGATGTTGATTTACGGGTATTGTTTGCATGGGGAAGTTGGGAAAGCATTGGACTTGTTTGATGAGGCTGTCAGTGATGGTGTGACACCGACTAATGTGACATATGGGGTGCTGATCAAAGGTTGTGATGCAGAGGGGATGACAGATGAGACATATAAGCTATGCCGCCAGATGATAGAGCAGGGATTGTTGCTGAGCACATATGAGTTCAATTTGGTGATCAAAGGCCTCTTGAGAGACAAACGGTGGAAGGATGCCATCGGCTTACTTGAGCTTGTGGTTGATACTGGGGTACCGGATGTCTTCACATACGATCGTCTAATTCATTGGCTCTGTAAGCATCGCAAACTCCACGAGGCAGTCAACTTATGGGATAAGATGAAGGAAGCAGGAGTCAAACCTTCTATCGTGATATACAACAGCCTGCTGCTGGGGTATTGTGAGAAGGGGTGCATGGATGAAGCACTCACGTTATACTCTGAGATGCCTGGTAAAGGATTCCCACCTAATGAGGTCACTTACACAACTCTGATGAACGGGTACATCAAGAAGAAAGCTTTTGACAAGGCCTACGCCCTTCTTGATGAAATGCATCAGAATGGAGTTTCTTGCGGTGAGTATACGTATAACATTCTCATAAATGGACTTTGCATGGTCAATCGTGTTTGTGAAGTTGATGAAATGTTGAAGAGATTTTTAAGTGAAGGTTTTGTTCCAACCACAATGACATACAATAGTATCATTAATGGATTTGTGAAAGCTGGTATGATGGGCTCTGCATTCACTATGTATCGGCAGATGTGTGAGAAAGGTATAACCCCCAATATAGTAACATATACCAGTTTTATAGATGGTTATTGTAGGTCCAACTGCTGTGATCTTGCAGTGAAGCTGCTCATTTACATGAGGCACAATGGCATTCAACCTGACATTGCTGCATACAATGCTTTCATAGATAGGTTTTGCAAACAGGGGAATATGTCTAATGCACTCCATTTTTTGGTTCTTCTGTTGAAAGATGGTTTAACACCAGATGTCACTATCTACAATAGTTTTGTTACAGGGTACAAGAATTTGAAAATGATGGCAGAAGCTTCGAAATTCTATTATAGCATGATCAAACAGAGGATTGTTGCTGATACGGAAATCTATACAACATTAATTGATGGGTTCTCAAAAGTTGGCAATGTGGCCTTTGCTTTGGAATTGTACTCAGAGATGATGGCCAATCACAATATTCCTGATGATAAAACTTTCACAGCGCTAACCCATGGTCTTTGCCGAAGTGGAGACATTGATGGCGCTAAGAGGTTATTGGACGATATGAGACGATTAGATGTGTGTCCAAATATTTTTACTTATAACATGCTGATAAATGCATACATCCGTGATGGTAAGCTGCAAGAGGCATTCCAATTGCATGATGAGATGCTCAACAGTGGAGTCGTGCCTGATGATACTACATATAATATACTCCCTCGGACCAGTAATAGTTGATGCTTCTACAGCCAGGATTGCTTGCTGCTTGTTCAAGCCTCCAGTCAGAAACATCATGTATTTCTGACCGGAGGGAGTACCAGTTAGCTTGAAACTTTTGGAAGTAAGTCCCACAGATGCTGACAATCTAGTTAAGTAAACCTTAACCTGCAACTTCAGCAGAATGAAATTTAGGAAACTCGCACTGTAAATGAAGTGAACTTTAACATTGTCAGATATAAGCAAAGGCAAGTGGGACATGAATGCTAACCAATATGATGTTTTTACTATTTGACTTCTACATCACTGTTGGTCCTTTATGATATTTTCCGTTCCATTCCATTGGATCCCATCCCCTATCCCATCCATTACTTTGTGCTTATCAGTTGAAATTTTCCTTTCCATTATATTTTTTCCTTCAAGAGTTCTTTTTTATAAAAATTTTCTAGTCATGTAGTTTTTGGGTCCAGTTTCCACTCAAATAACTGGGCTTTGGTACTTTGTGTTTTGTTTTCTCCTATTTGCTGTAGAGCTTTTGCTGCCCTTTTGAATTTTTCAAATAAAATCTTAAGGTTCAGTCCTTGGTTGATAATTTTGTGTAACATGCACATGCTATGAATTCTAAGTTTCTAACATCTAGTTATGATTTTCCTTTACATTTAAGTATATATGATATGTGTATGAGATATTGTTCTGATGATCCATCTGTGAACATGTGATGTTTAGGATAAGCTAATTACTGGTTCGTCGTATATATATTTGAAATTGCAGCCACTGTTCAGAAGTCCGATTAGTCGCAAATCGGCCTAAGCGGTCTCTGGAGGTCAATCCGGGTCGCTGAGGCGACTACCTCGACCAGAAGCCTAGTGATCCGACTAGTCATCCCCTAATTGCGATTAGTCGTCGGACTAGGAGGGGAGCGACCAGGTTGGATCTGTGACTGCCTGTCCTATTCATGGCCTGCTCAACTGAGTTTAGAGGTGGGCTATCGGGCTGCCAATTTAGCCTGTTAAAGGAACTTTTACAGGCTATCTAAACAAACCACCTATCCTATATTTAGATAGTGGAGGTTAGAAAATACACTTTAACAGGCTATGTAAATGGCTATCAAATTTGTTGGACTAATAAATTCCCTCTCCCACTACCTACTTTTGTTGGGTTAACAAATCTGGCTATCTATTTTTTTCTTCACTCTCCTCCCGACGGGCTCACATCTGCGCGTCGCCCTCGCCCGCTCCTGCGACAGTCCTCGCGACGGCAATCCTCGGTGGCACTCCGTCCCCGGCCAGCACCGGCGCGGTGGCCTGCCCTTCCCCTGGCTCTGCTAGCCGGTGCGGCGCCCTCTTCCGTCGTGTGGCTGTCATTCTCTATTGGCATAACTTAGTGGAGTTAGAAGCATAATTTAGATAGTATGAAAATATGTGACTACCCAAATAGAGAAATGGGTACAATCCCCCTCCCCCACACACCCCCACATCAGCAAAATGTTTAGGTGGCAGGGTAATTAATACAAATAGAAACTATGATAGTTTCTGCATTGTGATGGCCTTTATAGACTTCATTTTCCTTTTTTTTTTGCGAAGAATAGACTTCATTTTTCTTAATGAAATACATGCGTTAATATCCATACTGAGAAAATTGTTCCTTGGCCACGTAATTATTTCACATATATTTCTTCTTGCTAGTCAAAATTGTCACATTTGGTTTTGTAGCTGGCCGGCTCAGAGGGAGTCACGGCGATCTCATATATAGATTGTCATAGCTCTAGATTTCTCAACCCTGGCCAAATCTACTTCGAAGAATGAAGGAAAAACTTGTTCTCTCTTCTCTGCATGCAATTTTCAACATAAATTGTCAAGTTAAACAGCCGAATTAATAGCTGGCTACCCTGCTGGTAGTGCTCATCCTACTTTTCTATTTATAGAGTGTGACGCCTAGTACTGTCCACTTATCAGCATCACTAACATTGAGGAGGACCCATGCTGTGGCAACAATGGCGGGCACGGCGGAAAGATGCTAGCGACACTTGCGCGAAGCCAGCCACCAGTTGCATGCGACGACGCAGCACAAGAGGCCGGCTTCTAAGATGAGTTCCATAGCCATAGCACGCCACCATACGACACAAGAGTAGTGTGTGCCCTAGCTCATCCTCCACTAAAGAGGAGATAGAGAGATGCACCGGTCATCAAGCTATTACCTGCAGTCGTCGTCGTCGTCCTCCGTGTCGCCGTTAGCGGCGGCCAGGGCGGTGGCGCCGGGGCCGAGCTCGACGGCGGGCGTGATGGACATCGACCAGCTGCCGACGTATGACCCGCGGTCGGACGTGGCCAAGAAGGAGGCCTTGGATGCCTCGCGCGCCGACCTCGCTCGCGCCCTCGTCCACCTCATCCCCCTCGTCGTGCTCCTCTGCGGCCTTCTCCTCTGGTCACTCTCCAGCACCGACTTCCCAGTCCCAGGTAACACGTCACACACTATTTGATGCTAATCTTATTCGGATGATAAGAGGATGTCCAAAATCCAGCTACGTATATCGATCTTCTGAGGCTTTGTTTAGATCAGCTAGCTAGCTAGAGCTTACACAAAAATGCTAAATAAAATTCTTATGGATCCAAATGAATTATCTTATGGTTTATCTAGACATTCTGTTTACAATAATTCCAAACCGTCAGCTTTACCCAGCAGCATTTAGATTTAGCTAATGGATGACCAAAGGCCTTTTTTTCCCCTTCTCTCTCCACGTTTGTTTTTTGAACGGCTTTCTTTGGAGGTCTGCTGGGGGTCAGGGTTCGCAGTGCAGTGGCAGACCAAGGATTTAACCATACGGTATGCCAAAAAATAAGTTTTTTAGTTCGATAAAATCATTTACAATTTGGTAAACCATATTCTAGTTTGATAAAACCACATGCTTTAAATAATATGATAAGCCTTAATTCAGAGACCAAAGTAAAATGATGATAAATCTTGGTATAATTAGTTCAATGAAATACAAATAGTTTTACAGTTTAAAAAAACTACAAATAGCACAGAATAGTTGTCTGACTTCTGCCGCTTTCTGAATAACATGAATAACTCGACTCTATTATCTTTATCCATTTGAAAGAAAATATCCCTAATGTGACTAGCTACACAAAAAATCATCCAAAATGCCATCGCCTAGTTTATTTCTTGACTTTGTTTTCATCATAACCAATGCATAACTCATATGAGATGATACAATCATGTTTCGAACTTGTTAGAAAATTCACAGGTCACAGGATATGAGGGACTGATGACAATTATGGTATGTTGCTATTGAATTAACTCACGAACTAGAATAATAAAAAAAAATCACTTATGCATTAATAAATAAAACTATCTAAGTACACGAGTAACTGAGTAAGAACTAAGGAGAAGAATATAAACTATATTGATCTTAAACCTGTCCGACAGACGTTGCGGTCGACAACGCTGTGCACTACCTCACCTAGACACCGTCGACGTTGTAGGCACTGGGGGCTAGGGAGTCTCCGACTCCGCCCCGGCGTGGCGGCGTGACATCCATGCTCATGCGGCCGTGCATCTATCGATGTGATGCGTCGCGGATGGTTCCGTTCTAGAGGGAGTTAATGCACTAGGTCAACGTGTGGGACCAGTGGGGGTAGTGAGAGGCACCAGGTGAGTAGTGCTCACGGTTGCATGCTCTCAGAAGCCGGACCGTGCTGGGCGACATCAAGTTTTTAATATTTTTATTAAAAAATTGTACTATGATCTACTTATATCTAGACTCTAGGTATGTCATGGCTTACCCGGCATACCCTGTGGGTCCACTCTGAGGGTTTGAATTGGTGGCTACGTTGTTGGGCCATCATCTCAGCTGGCCACCGTCATGGATTGACTAAATAAATGATGTACTTGTTTTCAGGTGTTGGAAGGAATGGAACCATAGTGTCTTCGAAGGCCACGCTTTGCTGCCAGTCATGGGCGAAGCTATACCATAGTTAGTGGGTGCAAATGCACCACCAAAAAAGTGCAAAATCAATGAGTTTGGTTAAATTTTCACCACATATGCACCCCCCCATGAGACATGTCTATGCACCCACAAGGTAAGTGCACCACCCTCTAATTTACTCTAGCTTCGCCAATGTGGCCATGGGCACGATTTTGACGGGGTACTTCAACCGATGTTGCTTTCATTGTTATAGCTCCCACGAGCCAGGGCTTGGGTGAGAACATCTTCAACAATGTAGCGCCATACTAGGATCAGTTTGTCATTGATGTGTAGCTCGCCTCTTGAGCTTGGAACAAGAAAAATCTTTGACTTTTATCTTCTTAATGGAACAAGTGTCAACGACACGTTCTTGAAAAAAAAAAGTATGAGACATGGAGTACAAAGTCTTCATCCCTGATGTTATTGGACTTGCCATGTGGATCTTATAGCCTGCCTAGTGATTGGTGTTGGACTTGAACCTATTGCGACCTTAGCACCATGGGGCTTGGTGAATCTCACCCAAAGCACTACAATTTATAAGTTGGTAGGGGAGCAGACTGGACACGGGATATAGAGGAGAGTCATCTGGAAGGAGTGGGAGGATCTTGAAGGATGGTATAGCGAAGGACTAACTTTGGCTAGGGTGTGGGCGGCTTTGTGGAATTGTGGTCATAGAGCCACTCACTGTCCCGTCGCGCGTTGGTGCACATGCCACTTGATGGAGAGGAAGCACTAGAGGGAGAGGTAGAGATGAGAAAAGGAGAAAGAGATGAGAAAAGGAGAAGGGGCGTTACAGACTTTGCACACTAGAGTGTGTTTTATATGAATTCACAAAGCCTTTGCTTCATCACTACATATGTGCTCTAAATGCAGGTAGCAAATCGAGTAAAAGCTAAACAATGGAAAATAGTGGTGGTACAGTATCTTGTTAGAAAAAATTATCGGGCGATCTCTAGAAAAATACCCATCCCTAAAAACCATTTATAGTAGCAGATGTTCTAATGCATCCATGTCTTAAAATCATCGATTAACAGACAATCACTTTAAGACACCTATCTCCATAAATCGATTTCAAGACATAGACACCTTAAGATGCCCCTCTCTAGAAAACGATATTATAGGGGAACAACCCATCTTTGTATTTCATGATATTAAAGGTCAAGATGTAGAGGCGAACGCCACCACCACGTACGATAGTTTTTGTGTCTCTAATAACAGTTTTCGTAGTGCTGACATTCTAACTTTTAACAAAATCCTATGATGTGTTTCATCTAAATAAATAAGATTTGAGGAATTTCTCCGTTATAAAGAGGTCATATATTTCGTAAAAGAGTAACTTTGAATTTTGAATTCCATTTTTTAAAGTCATTCAACCATTTTTCCTAACAATTATGTTGTCTCACCTATATATGCGACCAGAGGTTGGTGTCTTGGCAGAGAAAGGAGATGGCAGCACGATTGTTGCCCATGTCAGGATAATGCCACAAAATAGTGGATTTGCATCGAGTTGGAAAGGATCAGTTACAATGAGCGTGACAGAGTATTCAGATCCCATAGACAAGGCTCATGGAACAAGGAGAAGGGTGTTATTGAGAAGTGAAATGGAGCACAACAAACAATTTAAACCACGCAAACGCTAGGTCATAGCGTGTTAGGCAGTTTACAATTTTTAAAATCTTATTTAATCTTCTTTCAAGGTATTTTTTGTTCTGTTGTTTCCGTTGCGGAGAAAATATATCATTTTAATTCGGACTAGATCATTAGAACAATAACAACTTTATAGTGAGTAAGCCAAGTCAGGTGTGCTCTCTGTTTAAACGGATGGTGAAGTGAAAATTTATACACCATAGTATATGGGATGAGCTGACTCATTGAACAGTGTTGTTTATCTACATTATAAAATTAAACAGTGTTGTTTATCTACACTATAAAAAAGCGAAGCAATCTAGATACATTATATATCCACCGTGGTTACTACTCACTAGCGAACGAAGCTAGCTAGAGCAAATTAGTCGATATGCTCTTGCCGCGTGGATGGATAGGATGGTAGGCATGTGCCACATTATATATGGGATGCTCTTGCCCATAGATATAGGCACGTGGTTACTACTCAATTTATGCGTGATACGCGTAACGATTAATTGCATGTCCTTTTGTTATGTTAATACATTAGATCGATCTTCATATGATGTGTATATTATTATGCAACGACTTTATACATGCATACTTGAGAATATTAGATTATGTGATTCTAGTCTAATATTTCAGCCCTCCATCCGTATTTATTTGTTTCTATATGTCCGTATATCCCAATTGCGCTTCAAAATAGACTTTTCCGAACCCAATCCCATTTGCATCCAAAAAACATGAAAACCGAAATGGGAAAGGAGTATGCCCGCCCGTTTGGATTTGTTTTCATCCTAAGCCGTAGCAAGGTGGAGGCAGCAACGACCGCACTAGCCTTCCATAGCTGATGCACAGAGGCGGCCGTGTGCGTTACTGTAGGAATCACGAATAAATTTTAGTGGATTGTGTGGTATGCTAACGTGGATAAATAAATACATGTTAGGGGATGACACTTGTCTTGCCAATATGAGTAGGTTGCATGGATAGATATGTGCATAATTGTGTATGCTAGTGGCCTAAATGTCTTGCACGTCGGCTTCTAGCGTAGTTTGAGATTGCAAGAGATATAGATAGATGTGAAAGATGGATTTGTAGATAATGAGAATGAAATCCTAATGTGGAATTCATATTTCTTGCTTTTGTGCTTTAGCTACTAGGAAATGTGCTTGTGTGTCACATCATAACTCAATACATCTTAAAAATCAAAATCTGTTATATCCCTATAGCGAGTTGGAAATTTGGAATTCTCTTTAAGATTGAACCATCTTATCTTTGTTAAATTTACTATCTAAATTATTATTTGAGGAGAAAGAAATCCAAAATAGACTTTCGAAGAAATTTAAAAAGCTATCTTTAAAGAGTATCTATTAACAAAAAATATATATCCCTATTAATTTAAATAAAATGATATAATGAGGCTTTTTGAGTTGCTCTTAAATATAGATATAGATATTGGTATCCATATTGATATTATATGAATATAAATATAGAAATAGACTAAGGTAAGGTAATTGTACTTTTTTTAAGAAACAATTGTACTGGTACTACTCTTTTCATAATGTCGATTGAAATAGACTGGTACCGATGGGCTGTTACGGCTTGGCCCGATTAATAACCGGGCTGTACTTAGACTCTCCGTGCCCCACTTGGTCCATTAATATAGTCCAGCCCCCTCGCAGTTGTCCCGTGTGCCTCTCGCGTGCGCTCTATGGGGCGACGATTGGGCGGCCGCCGGCGTGCTACACCAGTCGCCGTCGACGTACAACCACCAGTTCCTCCTGTGCGAAACCGAGTAGCCAAACCAAACCCAACCTAGTATTTGGCTCTGTATGTATCCGGATCTGATTTGGTTCGATTCGTTTCGATTACTAGTGTAGTTTCAACTCCAACAGAGTTGGCAAAAATTAATTGCTAAACTTATGATTTAGCTAACTTTAAAAATAGAAAAGTATGTAAACAAAATTAAAAACTCTAACAGCCTTTCTATTATGGCAATTCTAGATAGGTAGCGACACATGCAAGCTATATTTAGCATGTGAGATTTTAGGAATAGTCCGTTTGCTATTTTACGAAACAAAATAACATAACTGTTGGAGTTTACTTTTTACTCTAAAAATTCTAAATATATTATACAAAATAAGAAAAGATGCTCTTAGGCCTGCAGATTTTTTCCCCGTTTTTTTGAAAAAAAAAAAGTCGGCGTGCATGTCCGCCCCGGGCTGCAACTCGGCATCCGAGGCGGAATTGGAGGGAGAAGCCGCCGACTCGGCGATGTATATATCTGCACCGATCCAGGCGGTTCGGCTGCATGCTTTGGGAGATTTCTTCTCGCAGATTTGTTGGGGGAGACGAGACGATCGACTCCAAGAACTAACTCGTCGAGTACTAGTACAAAAAAGGAGAGGAGGGCAAGAGCGGGCGGCGGCGGCGGCGGCGAGCGATGAGGATCACGAAACGGAGCCAGGTGGAGGTGCGTTGGACGCAGGAGGCGGGGTCGCCGGTGGACGCGTGGCGCGGCGGGGAGGTCATGTATGGCAACGGCCACGCGTACACCCTGCGGTGGAACGACGGCGACGACGTGTCCGGGCGCATCCCGAGGGAGTCGCTCCGGCCGCGCCCGCCGCACGCCCCGGTGCCGCGCGACCTGGCCGCCGGGGACTTGGTCGAGGTGTTCGACGACGACGACTGCCTCTGGAAGTGCGCCGAGGTCCTCGGCGCCGCCGCCGCCGCCAACGGCCGCCACTTCGACGTCAAGATCGTCGGCGCCGCCAAGGTCCTGACCGTCCCGCCGCAGAGGCTCCGCGTCCGGCAGATTCTCAGGGACGACAACGTCTGGGTCCGGCTCCACAAGGTAAGCCCGCCGCCATCGCCGCCGTCTCTCCCGTCCGCAGTAGATCGATTTTCTGTTGCATCTGCAGAGCACGTTTCGATTCCTGACATCTCGCGCGCCGTGGTTGTTTTTGTTTCTCTCCAGGATAACCATGTCGCCGTCCCGAGCGCGATGCCGCGGCCGTATCGTGCCAGCGTCGGCATGGGCGTCGGCAGAGGCAGAGGCAAAGGCGGCAACAAGCCCATGGCGGCGCCAGGCTCCACGCCGTCGTTCTTGCAGAAGAGGAGCTTCGGCATGCTGGGTTCTGACACGAGCTCCCATGGCAAGAGATTGGAGGGCGACAACAAGAGGTTTAAGCAACAACAGCCCCTCCCGAACGTGTGCCTTAGCAACAAGCAGGACGAGATGAGCGGCGGCGAAGATCGTGACGACGACGACGACGACGTTGGAATAGGCATTAATCCCGATAATATTGATAATGACCATCAGCAGCCGCAGCAGCAGCACGAACGCAAGGGCGACAATGAAGAGGAGGACGATGACGATGACAGTGATTCGGACTCGTCTTCAGATGACAGCAGCAGTGAAAGCGACAGCGACAGTAGAACCAGGAGCATCGAAACCGGCAAAGATTGCCCTGCAGCTCCCACCACCATGCAGCCTTGTAGTAACGATCAGAAGGCCGATCAGCTGCAACCCATCAAGAAAGAAGAACAACACCCTGTCAAGAAAGAAGAGCATTGTGACAACGACATGGCTGAATCACGTGAGACCAAAAGGGAGCCGCCCCTGAAGGATCAGATGGGGGCGGCGCCGGCGGCGACGGTGCGGGAACACATTCACCATCTGGAGCTGGTGGCCTACTCTTCTACGATGAAGGCGTTCCACGCGTGCGGCGACGCGCTGAGCTGGGAGAAGGAGGCTCTGCTCAGTGACATGCGCGTGGAACTCCATATCTCCAACGACGAGCACCTGCAGGTGCTCAATGCGATCTTGAACCGCAAGGGGAGAACTAGAGGACCCCGCTGATTTTGAATAAGCACACCTGTGCTAGGATCAGACAGTGAGACAGTATGCATCCCCGTGGGTTTTGGGCCGCAATTTCTTTTAACAGGCCCGTTGAATGGTCCAAACTGATAAATATAATGAACAAAAAGGTTTTAGTGGTAAACTATTGTGAATTACATACGGAATATGTAATGAAAATAGTTTTGTAGTGGTAACTTGTTTCTTATGGAGTTAAAAGATTCAAACGGTCATGGTCTCTTATTTATTATCTGTTTTACACTTTATTATATTTAAACATGTATGACAGGGATTCATCACTAAAAAAATAAATCTGCATATGAGATTTACCATGGATCTAATCTACCGCGGATTTGAGATTGACCGTGAAACCGTTTGGCAGAAATATTAGAATTAGCGCTTGTTTGGCACTGCTCTGCTCCAACTTTTATAGCTTCGCTCCTAAAGTGCTTAGCCAAACAGATCCAACTCCACAAACTCCGCTAAAAAAAAAGGTAGAGTTGAGGCCCAACTCCACATTTTTCCTAGAGCTCCTCAAGGGGTCCTCCACAAACTATCGTTTTGTATCTTCTCGTTGAGTTGGAGAATAATTACCCATCACTGCCACTCATTACACAAGATAATGCTTCATTCTATTCTCTTCTCCCCCCCCCCCCCCCAGCTTCAGTTTCGTCTCAAGCACCTCCATGGCGGCCGTGAGCCTCCATGCCGGCGACTTCCCTGGCAGCTGCGAGCGCCCCCACCCCCCGTGCTGGTGGCCGCGCGAGGGACTTCGGGCGACTTCGCGGGTGGCCGCGAGCGCCTCCACGCCCCGTGCCGGTGGCTACGTGAGCGCCTCCACACGCCCGCACTGGTGGCCGCAAGCGCCTCCACGCCCCACGCCAGTGGCCGCACGAGGGACTTTGGGCAACTTCGGGGGCGGCTGCGAACGCCTCCGCGCCAGTGGCCACACCGGCGACTTCGCGGGCAGCCGCGAGCCCCTCTATGCCCCCGCGTCAATTGCCACATAGGCGGCCGCGAGCACCTTCACAGCCCGCACTGTTGACGGTGGATAACGTCAACTTTTATTAGAACTTTAGACACCAAAGGATACATGAATACAGTCTAAGGTTTTAACTGACAATTTCCACGAGTTTTGTATGTTCTGTATTTTTTAGGGGCTATTCCAGAAAAGCATAAAAGAAGAGTTAAAGAGCATAATTACCACGAAACTTAACCACCAAAGAAACATCATCACGAAGACACTGGAAGAGTCTAGAACACACTCGAAGCACCGGGGCCCGAGACCCACCAGGGTGGGGCCGGCCGGCGCCCCCCACTAGGGTTTTGGCCCACCTTCTGGAGTCTTCTTCCGCCGCCTTTGTGGAGTCATCTGAGCTCATATTTCAAGTCGGTTTGATCCTACGCCGCACGTGCATCCCACCGGGCTATAAATAGAGGGGCAGACCCCCTGGAGGGAGGAACCCAATCATTCATTCAAGGCATCAAGTCCTCAAGCCATCAAGAGCCTCCTAGTTCATCAAGAGCCTCCTAGTTAATAGTTCTAGCCTAGTTAGATTAGAAGTAAAGGAGTTCTAGTTCTTCGACGGATCTGGAGCCCCGACGTCTGTATGGAGCGTGGAGTTCAGTATAATTCTAGTTCTTTCTCTATTATTGTATTCTTCACTATGATTAGGGAAACATTATTCTTAATAGTTCATATGTTCTTGATTACAATAATCTTTGTCTACTTTGATTATATGTCTAGTATAGTTGGTTTGATCTTATTGAATTCATGTAATTGCTCGTATAGCGTTTGTTCATACGGACGATGGATAGATGATGAACAGTATGTAGACGTGGTGTCTAGGTATTTTGTTTATCTGCGAGTGCACCCTGATGTGCCGGGTCGTGTGGTAGATCGCGTAGGTGACAGCTGCGTTGAATCCTCTGTAGTCCACCCCCGTATGTAGGCTAGCAGGCACGGTCGCGAAGTTGGATGATGACTCTGTTTCATATCCTTCTTAGATGATGCCCTTTGCATGCGATTATGATATAGGATTAGTCTAACAATTATTTCTAGATGTAATTGCACTAATTAGAGTTATTCATTGATGTAGTTATAGAATTACCTTTGGTATTAATTCCTTAGTTTATCCATTGGCTAGCTATTACTATGACTAGAGAGTGCTCTGATGATTGTCTTTTATTTATGATGTTTGATCATACTTATCACCTTTATCTTTATTTATCTTGTGACCTCTACCTGTTATGAGTAGAGTAAATGACATCGGTAATGTCACTTATCCATTGTATACCATCACTATCAATATAATAGATTAAAGTTTATCCTACTCGTTCCCAATGGTATAAATATAAATCGACAACCTGGTAGAACTCCTAGGTAAAATGCTACAATGGTATAATTATCTGTTCGCTTGCAGAAATAATCTTATTTTATATTTATATTTATTTCTACCTAGTCACATGGATTAATATATAAAACCTTTATTTATTATTAGCATTATTAATTAGGGATGACAACCTAGTTCTTGCATAAGAATGTTGGTAATAGAAAAGTGGCTAATTGCTAATGACAAGTTAATTAATTACCATTCATCTTCTAATCTCGTCTTTCGCATTAAAAGTTATATAGTTATATTTGGCGACGTTAGTAGATGTCAACACGCACCATTGGCCGTGCCGGCGACTTCGCGGGCAGCCGAGCACCTCCATGCCCCACGGCGGTGGCTGGGCGAGATTTCTTGATTTGCTTCCCCTCTCTGAAAATCAGTGATTTCTCTCTTTTTAGTCATTTGAGTAATTTCTTGATTTTAAGCCACGAGATTCTCTTCTTGAAAGATTTAGATGCGTAGTGTATAGGTTTATTGAATTTTTTCTAAATTTCTTTTTACAAATAGAACAGTCACATCACAAGAAACAATTTTTAAGATAATAAAACATCAG
The DNA here is from genome assembly GCA_038502445.1 of Eremochloa ophiuroides. NCBI lineage: Eukaryota > Viridiplantae > Streptophyta > Magnoliopsida > Poales > Poaceae > Eremochloa > Eremochloa ophiuroides. The sequence continues at coordinate 54,764,652 of JAHLJS010000006.1, read as the reverse complement.
CCAAATGCTAATATATCAAAATAGATAGCACAAAAAAATTTAATAAGGGTATAAATGGTTATTCCTATTGAAACTCTCATCTCTAGAGCTAGAGTCCGACTGAATGCCAAACAGGTCTACCTGCTCCACGAACTCTAGAGTGAAGCTGTTCTATGGTGGAGTTGATAGAGCATAGTTGAAAAAAACTAGAGCAGAACAGTCTCAAACATGCCCTTAGATCCACGTAAGTGTAATTTGATTGGAATTGCCTAAATTGCCCTTAGGATTAAGACCCCACATGTCTTTGTCTTTGTTCCTTTCTTCCTCGGACAAATTACGGGGAAAAAGAAAAAAATAAAACTACGACGTCGGCAGCCTGCTGCTCGTCCAAGGAGTCGTGGAGGCCGAGAGGGGCTCGCCCGCCGCTGGCGTTCATCCACAGCTAATACGTAAACTTTGGAAAATGGTGGAATATTACATTCTAAGTGAAATAGTTTAAATTGTTAACTAGATTTCAATTCCTTCGAACGAAAGGATCACCCCTTATTTATTTTGTCCTCTCGTTAACCAACTTTGTGAAAATGAAAATACCTTATATGAAACATTACTTTTATCTAATTTGTCCTCCTCTCGTTAACCAACTTCGTGAAAATGAAAATTGTCTCTAATATAATATGTTTATGTGTATGTTTCGAAATATATAGCCACGAATCCTAATAAATAGGTACCTTCGATCCTAAGTAAGTTGATGAACAGGAATTGTAATCATAATTCAAATAGAAATTAGGTAAAATCTTCCTATGATGTACAATCAAAAAATTAAATCACAATGAGTTTCTATATTCTTTTTATCTTAAAAGGACTCTTCCGTACGTACGGATATGTGATGGAAAATCCCATTTTGCCATAAACTCACGTCTGCGTAAATTTACACAAATAAATAATTTTCTTATTTTTAGTACAAGTCTCATATATGAAGTTTTTCTTTCGTTATAACTTACGGACACATTTACTAGTAATAGTATAGTATATATAATTAACCATGATAGATCCAACACACCAACAGACCTAATTCTACATGCATATATATGCTTATTAGAAGTCTCACGGTAATACGCCTAGTTGCCAAACAAATCGATGATGAAGGTATGCGGATTGAGGATCAAGTTTGCCACGCGCACGCCGAGCATGATGACCCTGAAGACACCCCTGTACCCGTGGTTCCGCCGCCGCCGGCTGCTGGAGCCGGGGAACCAGGGACGGTGCACGTCGAAGTTGCACGGCGAGCAGAGGTACATGTAGCGCCCTGCGCCGGAGGCCGGGGTGCCCGTCGAAGTTGACGCGAAGCGGGAGGCTCAAGCATGCCTGGTGGATGTTGAAGTCGCACTCGCCGCAGCGGTAGCCTGTGCCCGTGACCACGCGTTCGCACGCGCGCGGCGCACGGGTAGGTCGATGCCTCGCCGTACTTGCATCTAGCAAGCCAGTGCCCTGGGTGGAAGGAGCTGCTCATCGTAGTTGCCATCTCTCTTGCTAGCTCTTCCTCCTCACGCCTGCAGCTAGTCTGCGTGTATGGTCTATCTCAAAGGTGATAGGCCTGCTATCTGTTTTCTTTTCTAATAGTGTAGTTCTAGCTAACAAGGCTCTTATGCATCTCCACAGTCTGTCGATACTTATATACTACTTAATTTAGCCTATACTAAGGTGAACTTTTACAGTTTAGCCTATACTACTTAATTTATTTCATCTATCACACATACTAGAAGTTTTTTTTTTTGAATAATACATACTAGAAGATATGATGAGGAGGTCAATCGGCCTTTGGGTCCGCAAGTGCCCGCCGGTAGCCATCGACAATCACTGTTCTTATTCCTATTATATTAAATGACCATCTGACTATTTCATCTATCTCAAAAAAATTTATCTATATATAATCATATTATTTTTATTGTAGCAAATAGACTGATAGTTTGTTTGAGTTCTATATACTCTCTGTCTCTGAATAAGTAGATTCCTAAAATTGTCTTAAGTCAATTTTTGTAATTTTAATGAGTTCTTAGAAAAAACCCGTCAAGATTTATAACATCTAATTAATATCATTAGATATACTTTAGAATATATTTCATACTATACACGTTATAATTAGACATGCAACTTATTGCATGGTTACCAACCCGCTGGTGCCAACAATAATGCTACATATCTTTGTTAGATTTAAGCTTATATATATATATATATATATATATATATATATATATATATATATATATATATATATAGAGAGAGAGAGAGAGAGAGAGAGAGAGAGAGAGAGAGAGAGAGAGAGAGAGAGAGAGAGGTGCAATAAAGAATTAATCTTGTATGAAAAAAGTAATTTGGTTTAAATATGTGGTTATTGTGTAGCCAGTTGTGAGGTTAAAAAGAGGTGGAAAGCGAGCCATAACGTGGTTGCGTTACAGGATCAGCCTCGGGCTCAGCTGGGACCATGACATGGCCACATAGGTGGTGTGAGGCCATTGGAGGATGATACAATAACGGATCTCGTACTTCTGAGACAGACCAGGGCGACGGGGGTTGAGAGTAATGGACTAATAGCAACTATAATAAAAGACTGTAAGCCGACTAAATGCTGATGTAGAGAAGAGAAGGGAGGAGAGAGAGAGGAGAAGCGGGTTGTAAACTTACAGCCGGCTTAGGCATATGAACTAAGAACTCTGTGAGAGAGATAAATAGACTATGTATTAACTGTGAAAGAACTGACTACTATACGAGTGGGTTGAGAGAAAGTTATAAAAAACTTTATAGCCAGCCGATCGGTTGTACTATTAGGTAGTCATGCTCTAAGTGAGATAAGAGTGAAGGATAGATGAAAGAAACTTATCTATTTAAATAATAGACAACATATATATTATAGAGATATAAAGAAGTAACATTGAGCATCGATGTGTGCGCCATAGAACATGAGGCTATGGCCTCTGGTATAGTCCATAGAAATGAGAGACCCATCGGGAGTTATGGAATTTTATGAAATTTTTAGATGTGAGAGCATAGGGGTGGAGCCCAGTGGAAGCGAAATTGGGATCCCAACCAGTTACCGAGAATATATTGTTAGTATTGTATGCTCGGCTGCAACTGGAAGAAACCGGGACACTGGAGTGGACTGGAGGAGCAGTGGAAAGCTCGTCAGGCTACAAGTGTAATAACTGGGGCGAAGCTAGAACAAATTTGAGACATGCATGTTTGTCTTATGGGTGTATAAGTTTTTATCATGAGGGTGCGAATATGATGAAAATTTAAGCATTACTATTGTTTTTTTTTATATGGGTGATAGCTTGACCTTATCCGTGACTGAAGTGCAGGACTCAAGAGCAGTGCGTGACTGCTCAATGCTCTTTTTTTTTTGACTGCCTCTTAACTGGGTACAGCTGTAGTATCTAAACATGTGCGAACACACACCAACCTCCACACACGCACACACTCACACCCCTACGCACACATTAAGACCTACAACTACACACAGCTAGAAGATCACATCCTTGGCGAGATCGACATAGTCACCAGAGGCTCTGTAGACGACGGGCATGTCGTTCTGACTATTGTGGCACCACGTGAGGAGGCAATGGAAATTATTTTGGAGGCATGCCCCGGTGAGACACCCGAGTTGCGATCCCAGGGATCGAACTCGGACGGGCAGCACTCACACCGGAGGTGCTAGCCACTGAGCTACGAGCTCATGTTGATTCTTAGTAGAAAACGCATCCAGATATGGCATAATTGCATGATATATGCAATTGTGTGATAAATTTTCTAGACATCTCTCTCGTCTATAGACCTGAGATGTTCTCCCTGCTAGTTTAATATTAGCACCGAATTTTAGTTGCTATATATGAGACTAAAACTTCATAATGGTTCCATCACTATAAATTATACTACTAGACTACTTTTTCATTAATCTGGTATATAGCTCTTTTGCTGATAAATTATGCCACTGTATGAGCATATAAAAAAACTCAATGTATTGGGACGGTCTCCCCGTGCTACTTTGGCACGGTCTGTGGAAATAACTAGCACAACACGCATTTTTATGTTAAGCTTTGTTCAACGAAAACGAAAGCGCAGTACTATTTGAGGAGGGTGATTTTGGAGAGTGAAAACGACATTACAGTAGCTAGCTAGAGACCCGTTCTTCTCTCCTCTACTACTAGCCGAATATAATCCGCGAGGCCGCGACGACCCACGAGTGTTGACTGACTTGTTGAGGAGTCGTTGCCGAAATATTGGTACTTGTACGTCCTGTTTGTTGTTGCTGAAAATAAACATAATTTTGGTCGATATTAATTTATTATGAGAAAAAAATATACTGTTTAAAAACGCTGATTTTAGCTGATAAGCTTAAGTCCTGTGGGCATAGATAGATAGTCTTGCACGGCAATATATAATAACGTAGCTCTCAGCCAGAGGGTCCGTCGTCACGATATCAGTCGAACTAGCAATAATAGAGCAGCAAGACAGCGACGATGACGGCGACGATCGATTTACACTGGGAGAGAGGGGTTAACGAGATGGGACTTGGCGTGGCAGTTTCGAAGCGCGCCCGGCCAAACAACTGTACATGCATGCCATATTATTGGCGTGAATGTGAGGATCGTGTCGCGGCCGCGTCAAAAATTTTAACAGTCCTAGATGACACAACATAGCGATGTGAAATCTTGATCAATAAGTACGTAGGGCAATAGTAGAAACAAAATTATCTCTGTTTGGCCTTAATGCATACCATCATCTCGAAGTTGTGGTCATTGCTCCTCCCCACGCTACAAACCGGACGGATGCACATATGTATTATATATGCTCCTCCATCCTAAATTTAAGTCGTTTAGGATTTGATCAAAATTATAGAAAGAAATACTAAGATTTATGACACTAAATAAGTATACTATGAAAACATATTTGATGAATAATCTAATTAATAATACTTAGTACATATTGTAAGTATTACTATCTTATTATATAAACATTAAAGTTGATATGATTTGACTTTCAAGATTTTTTGAATGACTTACAATTTTACATGGAGGTAGTATGAGAGTAAACCTTATTTTAGTGACATATTATTAGAAGCTAATTAAAGGCTTTTGTGCTTAGACGTAGCTAATTAAAGACGCGTTGACCTCTGCCGCATGGCACGGCATAACAAGAGCTGCAGACGTGGACGCGTGAACACGGATAAGATTCAGTATCATCAGATAGATGATGAATTCAGAGTATTTTTTTTTTAGGTGTAGAGATAATGCTAGTTATTAATTAGGCTAAAAAATAGTCCAGATTAGTCATGGTTAGCTAGCTAGTTGACTGACAATTATTTAAAGACCTGGCTAAAAAATTAACTTCACCTATTAACTCTCATGTTTGGATATAATAGAGCTATTCTTAGCAAATTTTTAAGTAGCTAGCTAGTGGTTAGGCCTTATCAAACAGGTTCAAAAGCAGTATGCTCACGCCAGTGGCGGACCTAGAGATTTTGTGGAGCCTGGACGAAGCTCAGAAAGAGTAGGATTACAGATAGTTCTGACATGAAAAATCCGATGTATCTATGGCTATTAATTAGAGTGCCAACTAAGTAAAATAACGATATTACATTAAAATTAAGAAAGAGTGATAAGAAAATTGTTTTGTATACAATAAATTATGTGTATAAGAGAAATGAGTAAGAAATAGATGTAACATGTGGACGCTAGAAAAGAAAATATATGTAATTGAAAAAAAATGTTTTAATGTCAGGATCCATTGAGAGTTTTTTTCTTAAGTTTACATGAACTTTCATGGCGAAGTAGCATATACACAATGACAATGAAGTCACATGTTTCTCTGCTCACCTAGCCTAGCCATTCGCCTTGTTGCAAGTATCAGAGTTTTAGAACTACAACTCTCTCGAGACAAGCAAGAAACATGTGACTTCATGTGCAACCTTACGTCAGTTCGTTGTTAGTTAATTCGTTGTGTATTTCCAGTATTTCACCCATGTATAGCCTTTTGTACAACATGAACTACTAGCTTTTCACTTAATTAATGAGCATGCATTCGCCCGGTGAGCAGAGTAGTAGTAAAATACGTGTTATAATTAATGAGGATGCATTGGCCCGGTGAGCAGAGTAGCTCGTAGTAAAGTACATGCTATTTTGAGTAAATGACTCACCACAAAAGCTGCTGCCTGCTAGTGCATGTATATGCCTGTGTGAGCTGGGAAACCTCTCAGATGTAGTCACAGGGGAGCCCGGGCAGGAGCCCTGGCTCGCCGGGCCTTGGGTCCGCCCGTGGCTCACGGAGTATGACGTAACACGTCTTGAGCATGAAGAAAAGACAATAATCCTCCACTCCGGCCAGCTTGTCCTCCAGGCTAGGCAGCAGTTCCTCGGTGGGTGTTGCCAACTCTCATGGAGGTTCTGTGCTCTCCTTCGTCCCCCTCCGCGCCGGCTGAAGATGGAGGCTCCTGCTGATCTCCCTCCCCATGGCTGGTCTCTCGGATCTTCCCTTCGACCAAGGGAGCTGGTTCGATCAGCTGGTTAGAGACCATTTCAACCCTCCGGTCAGTCCCCCCGTCGCCAACTCTCCTTCCTCCTTTCTCCTGGTTGTGAGCTTTGGTCGTTCTGCGATCCGGCTCAATGAAGATTCAGTTGGTTTAATCCTGCAAGCGACCCTTGGAGGTTGTGCTAAAGATTTTTCAGTCTCTCACCTCTCGGGTTGGATGTTCAAATTTGTTGTCTCGTCCAAAGATGTTGGTTTCTTAGTTTACAAACTCAGAAGCTTCACTTGCAAAGCTTATTCGATCTTCTTCCACCTGTGGGGAGAAGGAGGTGCTAATTGGAGACGTGAGTTCTCCCTGTGCAGCGTGAGTGTGCAGCCGAACGGACTGTAGTCAATCCAAAATCCTCACGCAAAAAAAGTTTTGTTCAAGCTGCTAGAGGCCCTTCAGTCTTTCAACGCCTTTCCTTCCCCTCCAATTACCATGAAAATTTCTCAGAGGATCTTGAATTGATCGCAAGATCAGCAAGCAGAATGGAAGCCCTCGATCCCCTTGTTCCACCAAATCCCTCCTTGCTCAAACGGAAGCGTGTTCTTCGCTGGTTACCCAAATCTCGGCTGATACCCTAGCCGTCAATCATCCTAGAGAAACCGCCGCACCCTTCGCGAATCAATTATCCAAATTCAAAATCTGTGTCGGTCTCTCCTGGCGCGAATCACGCCCCTGTGCCGGCCCTGTGCCATAATTGCCTCCGGCTGGACCATCTAAGGAAAGAATGCCCCAACATTGTAAGGTGCAAGACCTGCTTCAATTACGGTCACAAATCAGCCCGCTGCCTTTCCAAAGCCTGTTTAGCACGCCAATTCCGGCCCATCCTTCCTGTGGAAGACCAAGAGACACGAGACTCAGATATAACGAACCAAGGTTGCCTCCCCTCGGCACTTCCGTCTCGCACCTGCCACCCCTCCCCCAACAGTGCTCAGTGCTGAAAACCCCACTCCTCCGCCACCTATGGCGAACTGGTGATAGGTCCAAAGAGGCTAGAGGGGGGTGAATAGCCTATTTAAAACTTATACAAACAACACCTGACCAAAGGGTTAGTACAACAAATGGCGAAGCGAATTGTGCGCTAGCCTACTCAAAATGCAAGCCTTCCTAACCGTTCTACTTAAGTCACTAAGATCACACACAAGCTAGCCTAGGTTGAGTTACACTACTTTTAGGTGGACAAGCAAACTACTTACACTACTACTACACAACTAATTGCACAAAGGTGAAGGAGAGGGGTGTAGTATAGTTATACCTCCGAGTAGAGTAGATGGACAATCACCGAGAAATATACCAATACACTCGAAGGTGATGGTCACAAGAAATCCAAGGATCAACACAAGAAGAACACCAATTTATCCCCGAGGTTCACGTGCTTGCCGGCACGCTACGTCCTCGTTGTGTCGACCACTACTCGGTGCTTCGGTGGCTAATTGACAACCAATGTCAATCTCAACAAATGAGCACCACTAGAACCTACCACGAGCACGGTAAATCAATGACACGAGCAATCCACTAAGGTTACCTTTGGCATTCCGCCGGGGAAGACACCAAACCCCTCACAAGATCACCGGGAGTGGCCGGAGACAATCACCAACTCCGCCAAGCTCCTCTGCTGCTCCAAGACCGTCTAGGTGACGGCAATCACCAAGAGAAACAAGAGAAATCCGCAGCAACAACAATCACCAAGTGCCAAAGGATGAACTAGGATGAACAATGCACTTGGATCAAACTCTAGCTCACTATGAATGAGAATGAAGTGATCTAGGTGAGTTAGAGTGCTTGGAGGGTGCTCACAAGATGTATCAACAAGTTAGAGAGCCAAGAGAGTGAGTAAGAACCGGTCAAGAGCTATTTATAAACTTTCACTCAACAACATAGCCGTTACCCTCCTCTGCGCACCGTCGGACCCTAAGTGTCGGACGATAACATGGGGGCGTCAGACTAAAGGTCTGCGTCCAACGCTCCTCCACCAGCGAACCAGCGCGTGCCACATGTACAACGTATATGAATTCAACCATTGCCGCGCAACGGCACTCAGCTCGCGCGCTCGGACACAGGCGTCGGACGCTAAGCTGGGCAAGCGTCGGACTAAAGATTTTCACCGTCCGATGCTTCCAAAGAGCTTCTAGCAGCCCCAAAACACGTCGGACGCTGTCCGACGGTGGTCGTTGGACTAACAAAACTGTCCGACGCTTTGAAACTAAGTTTCCCGCGTGCTGTCAGATGCATCGGACGCTGAGCCAATGGTCCGACGCTCGGATTTTGCCCGTCCGATGCTCTCTCTCGCTGTGCACCTGGGTTGGCCGTCAGACGCTGGGAAATGGTCTGACGCCTAGTGTTTCTGAGCGTCCGACGCTTTCAGAAATCGCTTAGCCGCGTTTTCAAATGTGCCAACACCATTCTACCTCTCAAACTTAGCCGCATTTTCAAATGTGCCAACACCACAAGGTGATCTACCAACAAGTGTAGGGTGTGTTAGCATTTTCAAAGCAAATTCATGGGGTTTAAGTTAGTGCTCTAGATCTACATGCATATGCTCAAAGTAATTCATCTAGAGGCACTTGATGACCAATATTGCAAACGAATTTCTCCCCTCTTAATAGTACGGTCATCTATCCTAAATATGATCACACTCTCTATAGTGTCTTGATCACCAAAATAGAAAGAGCCCTATAAGATTTCACCTTTGCCTTGAGCTCCATCCTTTGCACCAAGTGTGGAAGCATTTGATCGTAGTGTTGATGGACTTACTCCAATGATTTGGATGCCTTCCTAGCTCGACACTTGATCTTTAAATCGCACATGTAATCACAACACTTAAACATGTGGTTAGATACTGGGTGTCATCAATTAACCAAAACCAAACATAGAGCTTTCAACTGGGCTTGCGATCCCCGGCCTCACCTCCCGGCTGGCTTCGTCCTCGACGACTTCCAGCCGAATCCGCTGCTGCGTCATGAGGTCTTCGTCACCGGCTGCTACACCCTGTGCAACGAGGACCTAGCCATCGTCAAGATTGAACCAGCAGTGCGGAAGGAGGACTTTGGCATCCTTGAACCTGCTCTTCGGGCCTTCTTCGAAACTGTTCACAAGGTTCGAATTGTCAAAATCCAACCCTGCCCCATTGGTGATGCTTATGTTCGCTTCAACTCAGCTCTGGACAGAGAGAGGCTTCTGGGCCCGGTCTTTCAGTTTGCTAATTACTCGTTGTCAGTCTTAAAGAATGATGAAAGCTTTAATGCTCGTAGCTTTGACCTCGATCGTGAGGCTTGGATTATGATTGTTGGTTTCCCGAAGGATCTGAAAACTGGGGTTTCGATTGCTAAAGTTGTGTCGGGCTTCGGAATCCTGGTCTACTGGCATGACACCAACAACCTCGCTCGTGTAGTTGCCAAGGTGTGTCTGAATGACAATGCCAAAATCCCGGCCTCAATCAAGGTGAATACTGGTCTGCCATCCAAAGGCCGCTCCTGGACCCTTCCCTGCTATGTCCTAAAGAAAGTGAACATCACCCCTCCGAGAGATGAAGAAGGCTATGCAACGTTGGGACCCCTACATCCTGTCCCATCCCCGGCACCACGCTGGTCTGGCCCTGGCAACTCTGGAGGTTCAGGCTCGTCATCCACCCCTACTGGTTCCCACGTTGCATCGACGATGCAAGTGGATCGAGAGGGTCCAAGCAGGTGGATGGAACAATGTGCCCCGATTGATCCAGTGACTGAGATGGCACAGTATGTGGTTGATGCACCAGAGATTTAGAAGACTCAGGGTACTGCTAACCTCATTGGCACTATTCGGGACAACACGACCCTCCTCCCCAGCACTGTGGAGCTTCCAGTGAGTCTCCCTGCCTTGGTTGCCCAGCCCTCAATCAGATCAAGCTCTATTGGCCAGGCCTTCCTCAAGAACCAGGGTGAGCCTATGATCACCGTGGTTCCATCGCTGCTCAGCCAGGTATAGCCTTCTCATTCTTGCTTCCTCAATTTTCTCAATTCATTCTTTATTGACTACAACACTGCCATCCCTAGTTACTTTTGTGATAAGGCTCTCCTCATTCACTTTGCTTTCATTCTTCATCACCAGCTCGGAGACTGACCCCTAGAAAAGATTGCCCTGGACTATGAGAGCGAGGATGAAAATGAGACAGCCAACAGAGATGAAGAAGAGGAAGAGAAGGAAACTGAAGCAATGAAAGCTGGGCCCATGAATGACCCTGTCAGCTTCAATGAAGATTTAGACAGTGACATTGCTATCCTGGAATGCCCTCCTCTAGCCTTCCAGACCCCCAGGAAGAAGACCCTCAAGCTGAAGGACAAGCTGGAAGACAGCTTCTTCAGACGCAGCAAGAGACTGTCCCTCAAGGCTCAAGGATACAAGAATGCAGCTAGCGCAAAGAAAGCTTCCAAGGCCAAAGAGCAGATCCTGGAGCCTATTCCTCTTGCCTGCATCCCTCCCCAGGGAAACCCAGCTGCCTCGCACCTACCAGTTGATGTCCTCGAAGGCATAGGTTCAGGCTTCCTCCAGATCAAACCTAGGAGTGTCTCAGGCGCAATCCTCGATGAAGATGTTCTAGATGATTAAAAAGCTCGAGCAAGAAGACAGTGCTTTGGCCTGCTATGCAAAGCAACCTTTTGTGTCTCCTTTCTTTGGGTTTATATGCCCCCCAGTAACTTGATGTACTGTCTCAAGAAGTACTCTACTCGCTTTTGGCATGCCCTTTGGCCCTGGTGCCTAATATATTTTACTATCGTTTCCTTTTACTATCTGTTGCATCCAAGACTCTTCCATTCTCAAATGATCATGCTCAGGCAGCTTATGCTTTTTGATGCGAATGTGCCTCTCTTGTTTGACTCTAGCAAGCTCAAACAGCTCATATTTTATCTTGTTCTGATTTTATGGATAGTACCAGAAAGCTAAAAATTCTAGTGTGGAATGTAAGTGGAATTAACTCCCAAGTTAAATGGGATGCTATCAGGCACAAAATCAATGAGAGCGCCTGTCATATTCTCTGCCTGCAAGAAACAAAGCTTGACACTTTTGACCCGTTCTACATCAAGAAATTTTGCCCCAGACAGCTTGACAGATTTGCGTTCTCTCCTTCCATTGGAGCCTCTGGAGGCTTAATTACAATCTGTGATAGCAGCATGCTAAACGGCTCCTTGATCCACGCCAACTCATTTGCAGTAACAGTGCACTTTCACTGCAAATTAGACAACAAAAAGTTCCACCTAAGCAATATCTATGGACCTTGCATTACAAGTGAGAAAGTAAACTTTGTCACTTGGCTGATCAACCTTGACACATCAGACTTTGAAGACTGGCTACTGGCAGGAGATTTCAACATGTACAAAAGCCCTGAAAACAGAAACAAATCAGGAGGTGATCTGAATGTGATGAGCATGTTCAACAACCTAATTTCAGACCTGGACTTAATCGACATTCCTTTTAGTGGGAGAGAATTCACTTGGAGCAACATGCAAGAAGACCCTCTCTTGATCAAGCTAGCCTGGGTTCTCAGCTCAGCAGATTGGAACATCTCCTACTCTGCCACTCAAGTTTCCTGCCTCTCTGTCACACCCCAAAATTTCTATCTTGGTATGTGACTAGAAAACATTCAAACAAAACAAAAGATTCTTCCATTTTCTAAAAATGCGAACTTAGCTTAAGTTATTTACAATTTAGATATTGAAAAATGTGAGTTTCTAAAATTTTTGGAACTGAATTTAGTGGTTTCTTGCATTCATGCCTTTACATAGTGTTTTGTATGAAAAATAATTTTAAAAGTTTTCAAATGCGCATAGGGTTTTATTGGAATCAAATATCCTAAGATCTTTGATCAATTTTCCATCTATAATTAAATACTTGGAACCATATACCTTGATCCTTGTTCTAAAAATCCTTGATGGATCTCCAAACATTCATCTTGCCAAACACCCAAGCTCATGTTCTCAAAATCCCTAACTTTTCATATCCTAACTTGTTCTTTCTTTTATCATTTCTTCCTTATATTTGAGCTTCCAATCATCTTTGATTGAGTCTTGTCCAAATCTCAAAACATATGCTTAATGATCAATCATTGTATCCCATTCCTCTCATGCAACTCTACCATCACTTTGTTCAAGTCAAAACGATCACATGTTGTGTACCCATGTTAATCTCAAATTCCAACTTTCCTCTCCTTTCCTGACCTTTGGGCAACGTATACATGGACTCTTTCTCGTCCACTCATTCTCCTCTTGATCAAAGCTAAACATATTTTTTTGAACCATCCTTGAAAACCATACGGTCTTGGTCTCACCGTTTTGGAACACTAAATTTTCCGAAAACCCTTATCGTGTCTCTCGAATTTAGCGAGCCAAGCCCAACACTATCATTCCATATTATATTCTTCTCTTTTTACAAGAACATAATATATCTCATTAGTAAACCATCTTCCCAATCTCTCCTTCTTTTGCTAAGGGGTCAACCCAACTCATTTTGTCCTCCGACATCGCTCCGAGCCGAATCCGGTCCAAACTTTGAGTTATCTCTCGCCGTGGGTCAAAACCCAACCACCCTCCTCTCATTTGTGGTTCAAAATCAAGTCCAACCAGCCCTCTACCTGTTCATGTCCCCTCTCCCACGTCCACCTCATGGCAGCCCTCCATATTGCACAAAAATATCAAGCAAGTCATCAAATTATCAAAGCAAGACCCTTTGGCTTCCAACCCCTTAGCCTCCCATCCCTTCCACTTCATATACACCTCCCCCACAGCCCCCTCACGCCTCCCCCTCTCATTCCCACGTCAAGAACAGAGGAGGAACACCCCTGCAGCCCCTCCATCTCTCCCATGGCTGCCCCAACCATTCCCCAACCTTCCTCTCCTTTCCCTCCATGAAAACGAAGCAAATCGGTGATTACAATCCATCTAGCTACCTCGATTCCCTTCCCAACCACCCAACAAGAGGGGGCCTGGTGTCGGTGCTAGTTTTAGCCGGTGCTAACACCGGCTAGTGAATTTGTGTTTTGCGGTTGAGGCTCCGGATAGTGTGCAAAGGAGAACACAGGGTTTATACTGGTTCAGGCCAAGAGGGCCCTATGTCCAGTGGAGAGGAGAGTCGTGTTGCCTTGCACCGGGGTGCTTGTAGTAGGGGGTTACAAGCTAGGCGAGAAAGGGATGCGTTCCCAAATCTCTTGTGAGTGTCGAAGTATATACAAGTCGCTTATTGTTGTGTGTGGTGTGGAGTGTGTGTGTGTGTGTGAGAGAGCTTGGGAACCTGAGAGATCCTCTAAGGCTGACCTCTGCTCTCCCTTTTGTAGTCACAAGGAAGAAGAGAGGGCAGCGCGTACATTGCTATGCATGTTACACTGGGGAGTTGTTGTCTCTGTTTGACTGTCGCCAGCTACGGTCTTGTCTCCGCGTCCTGGGGTATGGCCGTAGTGGTTCGTACGATCTTGGTGAGTTCCAAGGCGGCGACTGTCGTTGGGATTACGGCATGGCGTAGTGTCATACCGGGCACACCTGATGGTTGTCGTTCCGCACGATGTGACAAGAGGGAGAGTCGCCTCGGGTCATTGTCTCCCGAGGCTCGGGACTCCTGGAGGCATGATGGAACGGAGCAGGGCGATATCTCCCCTCGGGCGTATTTCCGGCTTTCGGACAGTGTTTCCCGAGGGTCAGGTGGGCCCAGATGGAAGGCGTGCTCGTCCTTTCGAGTGGACAGTGCAGCTGGTGCCTTTCCCGTTCTTGCGTAGCCCGTTCGTCAGGCGCTTGGACTGTCGTAGTCGTAGTTGGTAGATCCCGCCGGAAAACGGGGCGGTGCACCGTAGACCATACTGTGGAGAGGATGGCCGTAGTGGGCCTATCAAATCCGTTGCCAGGGAAATCCTGACAGGTGGTATGGCCGTCGTGCGCGTGCGAAGCACAGTCATGTCAAGAATCTCGCCTGACGGGAAAGTGCTTGTAAAGTGGTCAGAGAGGTCTCTTGTGGTCCAAGACTGCTCCGCTGATGTCAACTATGCATTGGATGCCTTTGAGAGATTGCGCTTGAGGGGGATGGGGAAGCTTGGGCGAATCAGAGAATCGACGCCCGAGGGTGCCACTTTCCCGAGCTCTCTCAGGAAGGCTCGGGCGAATCAGAGAATTGGTGCCCGAGGGTGCCGTCTTCCCGAGCTCTCTCGGGGAGGCTCGGGCGAAACGGAAAATTGGCGCCCGAGGGTGCCGCTTTCTCGAACTCTCTCGGGGAGGCTCGGGCGAATCGGAAAATTGGCGCCCGAGGGTGCCGCTTTCCCGAGCTTTCTTGGGGAGGCTCGGGCGAATCGGAAAATTGGCGCCCGAGGGTGCCGCTTTCCCGAGGGTAGGTCAACATCGTCATGGGCCTCCGTAGGCGTGGCCTTCGCGGGCCACCGCTGGCCTTACCTAGGCCGGGACGTGTTGAGAATGTGTGTTTTTGCATCGAAGTTGGGTACCCCATACTTTGGTACCCGACACCTGGATTCTAGAATGGGTTCCGAGCTTGTCAAGATGTGTGCTGGGCTGCAGTCACATGGTGTGCCATTATTGAAGGGGGCCTCCATTCGCCTTGCTGCTGAAACCTCATGGCTACTAACTTGTTAGGGTGATTAGTGAAAAGCTTTGCAGTGTTACCCTGCTCACTCACCTCGGCAGTGTTATGGGGTCGACGGGCCCCGAGCATATGGGTATACACGACTCGGGGTTAAAGCTGTACAAATTCTGCAGAATTCTTCAAATCTGATATATCAGCCATGCTCACGGACACGAGCAGCCTGGAATCCTTTTTATATCAGTTGATACCTATGGAAGTGTTGAGGAGTTTTGTTAAAAAGATGCTCAAAGATAAACTTGATTTGCTTGGGATCTAGGTTATTCATTAAATTAGTAAAGTATGTTATAAGTAAAACTTGACCAACTAAAAGCAACTGCTGTAACCCGTGTCAACTTTTTGAGCCTTACATCCCCCATAATTATACTTGCTGAGCATGGTGAGCTGACGCTTGTGGTTGTCACCAATAAAAATCCCGGATGGGTACCAGATGGTGGTTCAAGCAAGGTGCTTCTATGAGCTGTTCCAAGAGTACTAGGCGAGTGCTCCCCCAGTCAACCGTCCCTGTGGGGTATGGTGACCCAAAGATAGAACATGAAGAATAGTTTCCGCTGTACTTTGATATGTTTGTAAGTCTTAATGTAAATATGTTTCGCTAAGTAATCAAGCATTGCTTCCGATTCACCATATTTGTCGCTATATGTGTTGTGTGGACATCCTGGGCACACATGTGGTTAACGCTTGGTATTCTTCGAAAAACTGGGTGTACACTCTCCAGACCAACATCAGACCACACCCCTTATGTCATCAGCATTAGCAGCAACATCCAAAACCCAACATGTTCAGGTTTGAAAACCATTGGATCAATCAGGAAGGCTTCTTGGATACCATTAGCCTACATTGGACTCACTCACCTTTCTATGCTAATGCAGCCCAGAACATTGGATCTAAACTTAAGCAAGTCAGAGCTGGCCTTAGAAAATGGAGCAGAAACCTCTCCAAACTTAACAAGCTGATCTACAGTAGCAATTGGGTCCTACAGCTTTTCGATGGCTTGGAAGAACAACGACCTCTATCCAGACCTGAAACCATTTTCAGGAAACTGGTCAAGGAACACCTAAGCTCATTATTAGAGTCCAAAAGAATCTACTAGAAACAGAGAAACACCATCAGATGGGTAAACCTAGGAGAAGAGAACACAAGCTTCTTCCACAGCATAGCCTCCATTTAACACAAGAAGAATTACATTGTCAGCCTAACTAATGAGGAAGGCATTAACATCACTGATCACGACCAAAAAGCCAATCTTCTCTGGAATGCCTTCAGAAAGAGACTTGGGTGTAGTGACTTCAAAGACATGGCTTACAACCTAGACTCTTTGTTAATGTGTCATGACCTAGACCACTTGTCTCAGGATTTCAACCAAGGAGAAATAGATTCTGCCATCAAAAGTCTTCCCAACAACAATGCTCCTGGCCCTGATGGCTTCAATGGCCTCTTCATTAAAAAGTGCTGGAACATCATGAAAGCAGATTTTCCAAGACTGCTGAAAGACTTCAGTAACCTCAACATTGACTTAACAAGCATCAACTCCTCAGTAATCGCCTTAATCCCGAAAAAAGACAACCCTCAGACAATGGACGACTACAGACCAATCTCCCTCCTCAACTATACTTTAAAAAGCATAACAAAAATTCTCTCCCTTAGACCGCAGACAGTCATACAGGACCTGAGCTACCAAAACCAGTATGGCTTTATTAAGAGCAGAACAATACAAGATTGTCTAGTTTGGGCATTCCAATTCATTCATGTGTGTCACAAGTCCAAAAAGGAAATTGTCATCCTAAAACTAGACTTCGAAAAGGCCTTTGACAAGCTTGAACACCAAGTGATCCTCAAAGTTCTCAAAGGTAAAGGGTTTCTTGACAAATGGATCAACTAGATAAGAAATATACTCAGCACAGGTAGCTCTTCTGTCCTACTTAATGGCATCCCTAGTAAAAGTTTCAAATGCTTGAGAGGTGTGAGATAGGGGGATCCCTTATCCCCACTACTCTTTGTCCTGGCTACTGACTTGCTTCAAAGCATCATCAACAAAGCTTGGCATGCTGGAGTCCTGCAACACCCCCTCAACTACAGTTTTGGAAGAGACTTCCCAATTGTCCAATACGCTGATGACCCCCTCCTAATTCTCCCGGGCACTGCAAAATGCTTGTTCAACCTAAAAGGACTTCTTAGAAGTTTCTCTGACTCTACATGTCTCCATGTTAACATTGAGAAATCCAACCTCGTTCCTATCAACATGAATAGTGAAAGAGCCACACACCTGGTTAGAACTTTTGGCTGCAAAGTGGGCAGTATGCCCTTCACCTACTTTGGGACTCCCCCTGGGCACTACCAAACCAGCTGTGGCTGAATTCTCACCCCTACTGAATAGAATTGAAAGAAGACTGACTGGTGTCAGCAAATTCCTATCCTACAATGGTAGACTTGTGTTTGTCAACTCTGTTTTCTCAGCTCCGCCAAGCTTCTACTTGTGCTACATTAAACTTCCTCACACAATCATCAAACAGATAGACACATTCAGAAAACTCTGCCTATGGAGCAAAGGTGACATCAACAGGAGAGGCACTTGCCTGGTAGCATGGGATGCAGCCTGCTAACCCAAAAAGGTAGGGGGGCTGGGCATCATAGACATCAAACTTCAGAACAAAGCTCTCCTTCTCAGATTCCTTGACAAGTTCTTTCAGAAAAGATCAATTCCTTGGGTAGACCTAACCTAGTCCAAACTCTATGCTAATACCCAAACTCCTCCCCAGGCTAGAAGTCCCTCTGGCTCCTTTTGGTGGAAAGATATCATGAGCCTTTTTGGTGACTTCCAAAACATTACAAAATGCAAGATCAATAAAGGTGACAGCATTATGTTCTGGATGCAGCCATGGACCAATCAGAACCACTCACTGAAAGACCTGTACCC
Source organism: Eremochloa ophiuroides (assembly GCA_038502445.1). Taxonomy (NCBI): domain Eukaryota; kingdom Viridiplantae; phylum Streptophyta; class Magnoliopsida; order Poales; family Poaceae; genus Eremochloa; species Eremochloa ophiuroides. The sequence goes on along the minus strand of JAHLJS010000006.1, from coordinate 54,746,584 downwards.
TTAACTGTTCTCTTTTGCTAAGAAGCCAAAATGCTCAGCCAAGTACTTCATCGAACAAGATTATGACAGAGTTTTCAGTCTCCCCCTCTCCTAGGAAGTTGCCTCCCAACTGAACCAAATTAATGACCTCATTGAGCAGTCAGAAAGGGAGGAAGATCTCAACGATCAATGGTCTTACTGTTGGGCCTCAAATAAATACAGCAGCAGAAAAACATACACCAGGCTCCTACAACCCATACCTGCATCACCACTCTTCAACTGGCTTTGGAAGTCCTGCAATCTAGGTAAACACAAGTTCTTCTTTTGGCTCCTCATCAGGAATAGGCGGAACACCCGAAATTTGTTAAGAAGGAAGAGTCATGAGCTTGAAAATTACAAATGTGTTCTCTGCAACTTGGGCGCCGAAGAAACAAGCCTCCACTTATTCTTTGAATGCTCCTTTGCCAAGAACTGCTGGAACACCCTCAACATCATCTGGGATCTCAACCTTCAACCATTGGACATGATCATTGATGCAAGGGAAACTTTTGAAAGTACTATATTTCGTGAAATTATCATCACCGCTGCATGGACCATCTGGCTTTGCAGGAATGGGGTTATCTTCGAAATCAGGCGGCCTCGCTGACAAACTGGAAACTTCGCTTCAAAAGCGAATTTGACCTTGTGTGTATCAAGGCCAAATCATCCAAGGCACTTAGCTTAGTTAGTTCGAGAGATAGCCACCAGTGGGGACGCCTCCTTTGTTTATTTTGGGCCTGGATGTCCTGTAAATATTGGTATTCATACTTTTGGATTCTTTCATTTAATTGAAAAGCAAAAAAAAATAGGTAGGGGACTCCCCTACTGACCGTTCAAAAAAAAAGGTCCTCGGTGGGTTCAAGTGCGGCTTTCTCGAGCTTCAATTCGGTACAGAGAATTGAAGGCGTCCTTAGCTTGGCCTGTTCACGCACTGTTTAGTTGCTAAAAATTACAAGATTTCTTGTCACGTCAATTGTCCTTTACGCATGCATGGAGTATTAAATGAACTAGCAGCTGTTGCACGTTTGTACTTTTTGCGTAGCTTTCTTGAGACGAATATTTTGAGTCTACTTGACCCATGATTAAACACTTATGGGAGAAGATTCGCCGCGTGGTACAGTGAACTTTTCACTGTCTTTTCGGCAGCTAAACAGGTCCTCAACAGACAAGCTCGTAAACTCAACTTAAGTGAATTCTTAGATTTCAGCATCACGAGCAGTTTTCTCGGTTAAGCTTCACGTATTCAAAAATAACAAAAAATAATTTCTCTCTCCCACGCAACATGTCTCACTTTTCCCTCTCCCTCCCCACGCATCTTTAATTTTTTTTCCCGCGTCGACTGGGCGTCCTCGGTCACTGAGCGAGATGTACTTTGCAACGGTCAAATGATCCTTCTGGTAAACAATCACAGAATATCAACAATGCCCGTACGTTGCAAAATACAAATATATCGTATCTGTAATTAGAAATACTAGCAACAATGCCCGTACGTTGTAACGAGAGAATATCAAAATAAATTTTTGTCAACTCAATTGTTAGTGACCGTGCGTTACAGCTGGAGAGTGTCAAAATAAATTTCTGTTAACTCAATTGGTTTCGTAATCAATCTAGAAAAAAAGTAATTATTATACGTATTTGACTTGCGTATAATATCTCTTTATCAAAAAATCAAGAAAAATATGAGTTTTCTTAGTAAAATGTCTCCTTAATTATTTACATCTCACCTGATTGTCCTTTCTCACTTTACTATGTGCTAATATGTGTGGGGTCGGAACGCAGACAGTGGTGCAGCGGCTAAGGCTTGCTACCTTTGAGCGATGAACGATGGTTGGTAGTCTAGGCCTCTTAGGAAGTCTAGGCCGGATTGTGCTAAATGGGCCTGTATGCCGTCCGAGTACATAAGTAGTATCCCAGCCATCCTGTTATTCCTCTTAGTAGTGGTAAGTTCGACTCCCCACGGCGTCAAGTTTTGGCCTTTTTTCTCGCTTGCGCTGGTGATTGGAGTGGGCTGCTATTGGGGGGATGGACGGACGAAAAATATACATGAGAAGAAATCTTTACGATGGGAGATTATCAAAATAAATTTTTATCAATTCAATTATTAGTGACCGTACGTTACAGTTGGAGAGTGTCAAAATAAATTTTTTTCGTTTACTCAATTGGTTTCTAACCAATCTAGAAAAAAAATAATTATTATACGTGTTTGACTTGCATATCAATCAATGTCTTTTTGTCAAAAAAGTCAAGAAAGATATTAGTTCTCTTAGCAAAATGTCTCTTGTTTTATTTGCATCTCATCTGGTTGCCCTCTCTCACTTTTACCATATGGTACTAATGTCAATCAGTTTTTTTTTCTTTTTTGCACCTGTGGTGGGTTTTTTGAACTTGTTTTTTCTCAAGTCCAAAAAAGCTCCTTTGTTTTTCCTTGTACGAGCGTGCTCGGCAGATGGGCTGGGTGAGGAGCTGCGACTGCTCCTCGTGGGCCATGCGACGGTGGTTCATGGTTGCTGGCTGGTTGAGATCTCGCGGAAGACTGAAATTGTTTCCATCTTGGGCGCCAATTGGTTTCCATCTTGGGCGGGCTGGGGCTGCCGAGACGGACTCCGCGCGGGGCAGGCGGTTCGGCTCGGCTGATGATGGCGGACGAAAAAAGCGGACCGAGGGAGGCAGAAAAAAAAAACGATGACGAAAAAACAGGAAGAAATCTTTCTTCTTTAGTAGTAGGTATAGATATAGCTGCTACCTTGGTTTGACGTGCAAAGTATCACATCGTAGAAGACAAAATTCACAAGGTGGGAACTAGTCAAATTAACCAATTACAAAATTGAAGATAGGCTGAAAAGTAGTTACTGGCAGCCAAAGATATCAGATCATATAAATTCATGATATTAATACTACCTCCATCCCAAAAAAGAATGCAATTTTGAGTCGCAAATCTGATGAAAAATTTAATTATACTTATTTGGTATCAAAAATATTAATTTTTTATACACAGTTAGTCAAAATCAAGATACTAACTTGATACTGTGCTAGAATTGATTTTTTTTTTTGGCGGAGGGGGTAATATACAAGCATACTCAGAGTTTGTAGTTTCATCTATGCTTTGCTCAAATGCAATTGTGTGGATTAATATTTCAGCAACAGTTACTTGAGAAAAATTGAAAAAATTGTACACATGAGCTGTAATAAATTCCCAAAAGGACTGATTATAATATGTAAACTTCAAATGGCAGCACCAACTGAAACCCCAGAGACACCCTGAATACTATCTACAAGTCAAAATGGTGGTGTCAACCTCCAAAACTGGCCATCATAGCACAACCAATCTAAAATTCAGAAGTACAAACCTAGATCGTACGGGTGTCCTACCAATGCAAGCCTTATTCCGTGCTTACATGGGCATGTTTCATAATGAAAACATACCTTTGTTTTATCATCAGCAAGTGACATAGTTGAGACTCCTTTAGAAAGTTTTAAAGGAACAATCTCCTCCTCCAAAATGCCTGTTGCATGTTCTATGCAGCTATTTGATCTACAATTGTCAGATAGAGACTTCAGATCTTGTATTGAAGCCTGTGAAAAATGAGCATACATAAGTTACGCGAATTTCTTATACAATAATAATTAGAGAAAGTCCCCACAAAGCCTAATTATCTTGGGATTCAATTTGCTTCAACTTAGTGAAGAACATGAACTATGTTATTAAATATTTTTTGATGCAACTGTGCTCTAAGATTAACCTGCCAACAAAGTCAATTGACTTGTCATTCAATTTGCTTCAACGTAGAGAAAACTATAAACTATAGATTACTGGCCAATAAATAAAACTCCCTGTATCTAGTATCAAAGTTTCACTTTAATAGTCCTCGGGGATTAGAAGTGATATGGCAGCAAAAAGATTGCAAGTTGCTGGTTGAGAGTTGGTTGTTTCAGTGGCAAACCTTGTCATGACTATTTGCAAGCTGTTGCAGTGCAGAATCAGTGAGAGTATGGGCATGGCAGAATAATGCATATGCTTCAGCTCTTTTGCCTGCTGAACTATATGACTTTGCTAAAAAGAAACATCTGCACAATATTTCAAAGTGAAACATGCAAGGATAATCCACCAGGCATTAGATTTATAAACAGATTTAGACCTTGCTAACCACCTGAAAAATTTAAACAGATGATGTGATTTACTAACCATGCAAGGGGCATACTCGCATGCATCAAACTCTTAAGCTATCTTTTAATTTGTCATATGGTATATACATAATTGATGCAGATAGCAAGGAAGGCATACAAACCAACATGTAAAGGGCATAAAATAGTTACAGAAATTTATTGTGAAAAGAGAGACAAAGATGTAAAGAAAGCTGGTCGTTAAAGAGTACGCTAAACTTGGATACAGTGTAACAAACCTCTCAGCTCGGAAAGCCAAGCCTTTCAACTCATACTCATGAATAAAAGAGTTCTCTTCTTCATTTTTGTTTCTTCCAGAGCTAACTAAATCTGTGAAGTCCGTTGCATTCTGCAAAAAGTAGTCTCACATCAGCAAAAGTACAAAGTCTAGTAAATAAATAAATAAATAGTCCCTCCTTCCCAAAATAATTTGCTATTCTAGGTCCAGGCGCAAATACCAAGGTACATGTAAATTTTTTACAATAATGGAAGGGTGCAGAGAGGGAGGGCGCTCGCATGTCGCATGTGTGACAAGGAAGGTTCTGTGTTGTGATTGAATATGTGGATGAGAGCGCTCATGTGGCTTTCCATTTGTTTAGTTGAATTTTTTATTTCCTCCACACCAGCCAGTAAAGCTTTCAAATACCTGTCCTAGCGCTGCTATTGCTCAGATCAGACATACCTGAATAAGCAGATCAAATAGCCGAACAAGTTCTTCTGGCTTTGTGATTCGCTCATTTTTCTCATCTCGATGTTTTGTGAATTTACTTTTAGCAATGCTAACAAGTAACTGGTTACGTTCTATAGTCTTCAATCCTAGAACAGCACTGGCAGCCTTGTCAAGACCATTCAGGTCATCTCTTATATCCTCAGCATTGCCAGCAGAAGCCTACATTTGGAAACAAAGATGTTAGGATGCAAACTGTAACCATTGTATAATACATCTCTATTCTCTAGTATGTAAGTCTGCACTAAATATACAACAAGCAAAAACAACAAATTGCATACCAGGTCATTGCGGATGCAGCTCCGAGCTTCATGGTATGCAGAAAATATTTTATCAAATATGGCAAGCTTTTTGTCAGCAGCAACTGATTCTGCGGCTGCACCACTCAAGTCTTTCTCAAGCTGCTGAGCTGATCATACATACAACTCAATTAAAGAGTGGTCCAAAACCATAAAACTAAAAGGTTGCAGCAAGAAAATTGCTCAAATCAGGATTTTATAATCAGTCATTTTATCATGACAATCTCATTTCCAAACAGAAGGGCAGTATTAGTCAGAAGTAATTATATACCTTTTAAAATGGAGAAACGAGTCTTTGCATTTGTAATAGGAAATGTGCGACCAAGCCAGTTAAACTCAGTCATGGAAGCTGCCTGCTGTGATCTGGTCTCAGATAATACAGCCTAAAAAATTTTCAAAATACATCTAAGAATATAGGGAAAAAAGGGCATCTAAACAGCCAAAAAGAAATTACAAGTAAACAAGTTGATGTCAATTTTATGAAACTATATTAAAAGATAGTCCAAAGTTACAGAAAATAAAATAGCAATGGTGGGCCAATCATGAAATCAGATGGCAGGAGGACTGTAGTACTATCTATAACATTTAGCTTCTTTTTTTTAACAACTGCACTATATATAGACATGAATGTTAGTGTTAGACTAGGCGCCCTTTGGGCTGGCTATGGGCCAGGCGCCTAGGCCCATACGGCTAGGCTGCCTTAGGGGTTAAGATAGATAGATGACTCTGATTAGGCAAGGATCACCGTTGATTGGGTGTTTCTATAAACCCTCCGGATCCTTGCCTATATATTGTACCCTGTACACATATCAATCTATCAATCAATTCCCGAGACCTATTCGCTCTCATGGTATCAGCCGCCTAGGTTTAGGTCTTTCTCTTCCGCTGCCTACCCCCTGCGCGCCGGCCTTTCTCCCTGCCGTGCAGCGCCCACGCGCTGGCCCTGCTTGGCCGCGCCCATGTCTCCCACCCCTCCGACCTCGCCCAAGTCTGGGGACGCCGCTGCAGATGCGATCGCCGCTCGCTTAGCCAAGGAGAAGGCGAACGAAGTTGCTGCAGCCGCCCAACTTCTCGAGCAGGAGCGCCTGGATGCGCTAGCCCGTGCTGCACAGGCTGAGGAGGAGGCTGCAGCCGCCACCAGAGATCGCGACGCGGCTGCTGCTCGTGCCCATGAAGCCCTCGCGCGCGCAGCAAAGGAGCGGGCAGCCGCCGCAGCTTCCGCTGCCTCTGCCGCCCCTGGAGGGGCCTCGTCCAGCACCTCTTTGCCGCCTCCCGACCTCACCTCGGCCATGCTCCTTCACGAAGCCATGGCGCTGCTGAATCTGCATGCGCAGGCCGTCGCCGTCAACAACATCCGGAATCACGTCACCATCATCCTCGACGTCGACTCCGGGAACTTCAACCGCTGGCGCGATCAGTTCCTGCTCATCCTCGGCAAGTTCTCTCTTCAGGATCACGTTCGCGAGGACCCTCCTAATCCCATCTCTCCTGATTGGGCTCGGATGGATTGCGTCGTCAAGTCTTGGATCATCGCCACCCTCACCGACAACCTTGTTGAGATCATCTCCGCCCAGGGCTCTACTGCTCATGACGCCTGGCTCGCCATCGAGTCGCAGTTCCTCGGCAACCGGGAGGCCCGCTCCATCCACCTTGAGACACGGTTCCGCACCTTCGTCCAGGGCGACCTCTCCGTCACCGACTTCTGCCGCCGCCTGAAGAAGATGGCTGATGACCTCACAACCCTCGATGAAGTGATCACCGATCGGACCCTCGTCTTCAACGTGATCCGCGGCCTCAACGAGCGCTTCAGCCACGTCGGGGCCCTCCTTCGCCGCACCCGGCCCTTCCCCACCTTCCTGCAAGCACGTGATGACCTCATCCTCGAGGAACTCACACTGGAGAACAAGGAGGAGTCCCCCGCCACTGCTCTTGCTGCCTCCACCACTGCTGGCTCCTCCAGCCCTGCCTCGGGCTCCGGGGGCTCCGGTGGCAGCAAATCCTCCAACGGCAATCGCCGCAGCAAGCGCGGTGGCGGGGCAAAGGGGGCTCCGGTGGCAGCAACTCAGGCGGCCAGCGGTCTCCCTCTGACGGACAGCACCAACAGCAGCATTCGACAGGCACGCAGCAGCCGGCTGGTGCGCAACAATCAACCACCGGCGGTCGCCCTTGGCCCAGCTTCTACAACCCATGGATGGGTTCCATCCAGGTGTGGCCAGGGGGGGCCTCGTCCTCCGCTTGCTCCCATCCCGGTGCCTCCTCACCTACAGGCGCAGCAGCAAGCTCAGCAACAGGCACAGCAGCACGCCCTCCTCGCGCAGCAACAGCAGCAGGCTCTCCTTGCGCACCAGCAGCAGGTCGTCGCTTCCCCTGATGGTTCTGGACAGTGGGGCGCCCCGGGCTACTACAACCCCGCGGCTGGCCTTTCTTCCTGGGACCCGGCAGCTCTCGCCTCCTCCTTCAGCACCACGGCGCTGAACCCTTCGGCCTCCAACGAGTGGTATTTCGACTCAGGTGCTACTTCCCATATGACACCTCAGTCCTCTTCTCTTTCACATACTTTATTCCCGCGGTATCCTACTCCTTCATCTATTATTGTCGGTAATGGTTCCACTATTCCCGTAGTTGCCACTGGTTCCACAGAGTTGTCACCATCGTTACGTCTTAATAATGTTCTTGTGTCACCACAACTTATTAAGAATCTCATCTCTGTTCGCCAATTTACTACCGACAATAATTGTTCTGTTGAATTTGACCCCGTTGGTTGTTCTGTGAAGATTCTTCCATCTCAAACCGAGATCGTCAGGTGCAATAGCTCCGGGCCGCTATACCCGCTGCGCCTACCTCCAGCACAGTCCTTTGTCACCCAGGCTTCCTCGTCGCTGTGGCATTGGCGTCTTGGCCACCCCGGTCACGAGGCGTTGTCCAAGCTTGCGTCTACCGTGTCGTGTCCCATTCAAGATTGTTCATATTTATGTCATGCTTGTCAATTAGGGAGTCATGTTCGTCTGCCCTTTCATTCGTCCACCTCTTGTGCGTCTAGCAAGTTTGATCTTATTCATTGTGACTTGTGGACCTCTCCAGTTGTCAATGTGTCTGGTTACAAATATTATCTGGTTATACTTGATGATTGCACTCACTACTTGTGGACTTCTCCATTACGACTTAAATCTGACACTTTCAGCACGCTTGCTCACTTCATCGCCCATGCCTCCACTCAATTTGGGGCCCACATCAAGGCTGTCTAGTGCGACAACGGGAAAGAGTTTGACAACTCTAGCATCCGCCACTTCTTCCTTACTCAGGGCATCCATCTTCGCATGTCCTGTCCCTACACCTCGCCCCAAAACGGTAAAGCTGAACACATTATTCGTTTCATCAATAATGTTGTTCGCTCCCTGCTTTTTCAGGCGTCTATGCCTTCCTCTTACTGGGTGGAGGCCCTCTCCACTACGACCTTTCTCCTTAACATCTTGCCCACCAAGACCCTACAGTTCTCCACGCCCCACCTTGCCTTGTATGGCACCCTGCCGGCGTACGATCACCTCCGAGTCTTCGGCTGCAAGTGCTATCCCAACATGTCTGCCACCGCTCCTCATAAACTCGCTCCTAGGTCAGCCTTGTGCGTTTTCTTAGGATACTCTGCTCATCACAAAGGATACCGCTGCCTTGACCTCTCCACCAATAGAGTCATTGTCTCCCGGCACGTCATCTTTGATGAAACGGCTTTTCCCTTTGCTGAGCGCCTTGGTCCCAGTCCTCCAAAGGACCTTGAGTTTCTTGATGCTACTGATGTTATGCCCGCTCCTATTGGATCGTCGCACAGATTTTTGTCTCCTGGGGCGCCCCCGACGCCTACAACAGCTGCTGCTGCCCCTACCGTCCATGCTGATGGTCCCCCACCAGCGCTGCGTTCGCCAGGGACTCCCGCCACGCCACGCGCGGCCCCGGAAGAGTCCACCCCACCTGGAGGCGCTCTGTACGTCCCGCCTTCTCTTCACGCAGGCTCGGCGCCTTCAGGACCGACGGTACCTACGACATCCCACGGGCCCCCGCCCGGGTTCCCGCCTCTTCGTCCCAACCGCGACTTCACCTACCACTACACGCGGCGTCCTCGTCCACCGCCTGCTTCAACTGCACCTGTACCAGCCGCGCCATCACCACTACCCAAGGGTGCTATTGCTGTACCCCCTATGACTAAACAGCACCCCATGGCCACGCGGTCGAAGAGCGGCTACCGGATGCCCGCCGCCTACCACGCCGCCTCCCTCTCACCGGTGCCGAAGACCTTCCATAGTGCTCTCGCCGACCCCAATTGGTGAGCTGCTATGGAAGAGGAACACAGTGCCCTGCTGTAGAACCATACCTGGGATCTTGTGCCCCGCCCCCCTCGGGCTAACATTGTCACCGGCAAGTGGATCTTCAAGCACATGTTCCAGTCTGACGGCTCCCTCGAGCGGTACAAGGCGCGTTGGGTTCTCCGCGGTTTTACCCAGCGGCCTGGTGTGGACTTTGATGAGACATTCAGTCCCGTGGTGAAGCCTGCTACTGTCCGCACAGTGCTTTCCCTGGCTCTTTCTCGCCGTTGGCCAATCCATCAGCTTGACGTCAAGAACGCCTTCCTTCATGGCACCCTGACAGAGACAGTGTATTGCTAGCAGCCATCTAGATTCGAAGATCCTACTCATCTAGATTTCGTCTGCCTCCTGAAGAAGTCGCTCTATGGCCTCAAGCAGGCGCCCCGTACTTGGTACAGTCGGATGGCCTCGTACTTGCTAGCTCTTGGGTTTGTTGAAGCCAAGTCAGACACCTCACTGTTTGTTTACCGGCGCGGATCTGACAGCCTATCTGCTGCTCTATGTCGATGACATTGTCCTCACCGCTTCCTCACCCGGCCTTCTTCGACGGATCATCTCAGCCCTTCAGCGAGAGTTCGCCGTGAAAGACCTTGGTGAATTGTATCACTTCCTTGGTATGCATGTTCAGCGCAGTGGTGATGGTCTCTTCCTTTCAAAGCGACAGTATATGCTGGACATTCTAGACCGTGCAGGAATGGCAGAGTGCAAGCCGTCCTCCACTCCAGTTGACACCAACCCGAAGGTTGCTGCAGCTGACGGGGCCCCTGTGTCCGATGCTACGGACTTCCGCAGCCTTGCAGGAGCTCTCCAATACCTGACGTTCACTCACCCAGACATTGCATATGCAGTTCAGCAGGTCTGCCTTCACATGCATGATCCTCGAGAGCCTCACCTTGCTGCCTTGAAGCGGATTCTTCGCTACGTTCGAGGCACTCTTCACCTTGGTCTCTTGCTGCGACCGTCCACCTCGACTGATCTTGTCGTCTACACTGATGCTGATTGGGCTGGTTGTCCAGACACCTGCAAGTCCACCTCGGGCTATGCGGTGTTTCTTGGCGACAACCTCGTTTCTTGGTCCTCCAAGCGCCAGAATACGGTGTCAAGATCAAGTGCTGAAGCCGAGTATCGCGCAGTGGCCAATGGAGTTGCTGAGGCCACGTGGCTGCGACAGCTTCTCCTGGAGCTGCATTCTCCTCTGCGGCGCGCCACACTGGTGTATTGCGACAACATCAGTGCTGTCTACATGACCTCCAATCGGATTCAACATCAGCGCACCAAGCACATTGAGATTGATCTTTACTTCGTCCGGGAACAAGTCGTCGTCGGTGATCTTCGCGTTCTGCATGTTCCTACCTCTTCACAATATGCGGACATCTTCACTAAAGGGCTGCCCTCTTCAGTTTTCACGGAGTTTAGGTCCAGTCTAAATGTGCTAAGTGGCTGACGTTTTGACTGCGGGGGAGTGTTAGAATAGGCGCCCTTTGGGCTGGCTATGGGCCAGGCGCCTAGGCCCATGCGGCTAGGCTGCCTTAGGGGTTAAGATAGATAGATGACTCAGATTAGGCAAGGATCACCTTTGATTGGGTGTTTCTATAAACCCTCCGGATCCTTGCCTATATATTGTACCTTGTACACATATCAATCTATCAATCAATTCCCGAGACCTATTCGCTCTCAGTTAGGAAGTATATTTGGGAGAAAATAGAGAGATCTGAAAAAACCCTCTAGCTCTCCCTTGCATAGAATTGCAAATTTCTTTTTTTATTTAACTTCCCACAGCAAAACAAAAAATAGCACAGCTAATCTAACATATCAAAATTGTGTATATTAAAAGAAAGCATATTGTTTCAAACCATAATTGTCCTGCAGATAGCCAGATCTCCAGTTGTTCAATCAATAAACATTTTTTAACAAAATATCAAAATGTCAATAGTGGCATTGTGATTCCTTCATCAGAACAACTAAAGTGATCTTTGGGCCTGTACACTTTATACCCTAGTGCTATGAGTTCAAGAATGTAGCTGTCAATAGCCCATCTGTTAATTGAATGCCAAAATTTCACAAGATCGAGTAGCATGCAATATTGAAAGTAAAAAAAAATTAATCAACGGTAACATGATGGTTACAAGCATGTGATATGTACAACCATGACTTATACAGATCCAAAGCACTTCCAGATTATGAATAAAACTTTGCGAATTACACGGCCTGATAAAACTCAAAAATTCAAAAATGTACTCCCTTAGTTCCAAATTGTAAGGCGTTTTGGCTTTTGTAGGTTCATAGCGTTTGCTATGCACCTTAATATACTCTATGTCTAGATACATATACATAGTAAATCAGCTATGGGCTTATAAATCTGGCATGCTTGCAATAACTGCAAGTATATAAAAATGCACCTGCACCCTTCCCTCCAACCTCGTAGCTCCTATGCAGAACGACTAAAAAACGAGAAGGAATTGATTCCCAAAAAATTAACTCCTCAAGACAAAACTCATATCAATCTAACATTTAATTTTATTGTCCATTGCAGTATGTGGTAGCCCCTAATTAACTCCTAAAAAGAAATCAAGGCATGTCAGATGAGCAGTAAGAAAAAAAAAACTCGATCGGGGCGGTTAAGACTGCCGCCGCAGCTTTCAATTAAGAAGAAAGTGCCTTCTCACCCGGCGAGAAAACCCTCGAACCCCTGCCCCCATCCATACACGATGGCCTTTCCGTCGCCCAAGTGAGAATTGGGCCGGGGCCCCTCCAGTGCTTTGGCATGAGGACGGTGAAAGCCCATGTTTGGTTTTGGATAATTGATGAAACCTAGTTTGCTAACGATTGCTCTAAGTGTTTCATGAGAATTGATTAGCAAATGGCAAGATGGAGCAAAGGACCGGGTCGTGGAGGTCACAAGTGAAGGGCAATGACGGCGTCCATGAAAATGGTGTAAGTCCATCAACAAAGGAGAAAGCCCTTTTGACGGCATCCATGCAAATGGTATAAGTCCATCATCATAGGTGTCCACAAGGTCCATCAAGAGATGAGAAGAAAGTTGATAAGAAACCGGGAGCTCAAGGCAAAGGTATAACCAATAGGAGCTCTTTTGGTTTTGGTGATCAAGACTCCATAGAGGGAGTGATCACGTTTAGGATAGATAGCCATACTATCAAGAGGGGCGAAATCGTTGATGAAATACGGTTATCAAGTGCCACTAGGTGTTCATGATCATTGCATATGCATATAGATGCTAGTGACACTAACTTGACCCGTGGAAAACTCTTTGAAAAAGGCTAACACACGTGCACCTAAGTGAGAGACACTTTGGAGTGTTAGTACCTTAAGAAACGGGGTGAAGTTCGAGGGTTAGAGAGGGTTTGGTCCTCTCTTCCTCCTGCCGAGCTTGCGAGGCAGGATTCGGCGAATTTCGGAAACATTACAATAGAAAAAAAAACTAGCGTCGGACCGTATTGTCACAGAGCGTCGGACCATTAGCCTCAGTCCGACGGCTAACACTGCTGAGAGCGTCGGACGCTCAATTTCGGAGCGTCGGACTATTGTCCGAAGCGTCCGACGGTGCAGAGCGACGAAGAGGTAACACGTGGCGAGCTCTGAGAGCGTCGGACTCTCGGCGTTAGTCCGACGGTGAGCGTCGGACCAACGTCCGACGGTTTTCAGGGCTCGGGGAGCTCTCTGGAAACGTCGGACGGCCACGATCGTTAGTCCGACGGCTTCGTCCCGCTGAGTCCGACGGTGTCAGCTGAGGGCGTCGGACCGTTTGTTTTAGTCCGACGATTATACAGTCCGACGGTTCGTTTAGCGCGGGAAGTTAGCCGTTGTGATCCAACGTTCGACTTCAAACGGCTAGTGACACGTGGCGTTTATCCGAGGCGTCGGACCGTGCGGATTAGTCCGACGTTCTGGCTGTCGGACAGTCCGACGGTACGCTGTGAAGTCTAAACGGCTAGTTCTTTGTGTGTGGCTTATAAATAGTGACTTGGCCGGTTTGGGGAGCATCTCTTGGCACTCCTAAACATCATAACATACTTGTGAGCCTTCCCACTCCACTCTCACTCATCCTACTTGATTGTGTTCATCATTTGGTGAGTTTGGAGAGCATCAAGTGCATTGCATTGATTGAGATCATCTAGAGGCACTTGGTAGTGGTATTTCGCAGCGGTTTCTCTTGTTACTTTTGGAGTTTGCCGACTCCTAGACGGCTTGGAGCTGCGAGGATCGTTGAGGGGAGTTGGTGATTGTCTCCGCCTCCGATCAAGGTATTGTGAGGGGTCATTGAGCCTATCCCCACGGGAGATCGCGAAAGGCATTTTAGTGGATTGCTCGTAGCTTGGTGGATCCCCATCTTGTGTTGGTTGTGCGGCACCCTTGAGAAGGGTTTGGCGTGTGATGCCAATTAGCGCGTGAACCTCTAAGTGGGTGTATCGCTACAACGAGGATTAGCTTGCCGGCAAGCAAGTGAACCTCGGTAAAAAATCTTGTGTCATCTCTCTACCGAGGATTTCCCTTATATTTGATTGATTGTTTATATTGGACTTCATATCTTCTCTACACCGGGGGTATTGAAATCACCTTCTCTCTTTACTTTTGTGTACTTACTCTCGTGTGTAGCTTGTTAGTTAGTTGCTCACTTAGGAGTAGTGTATAGTAGTGACATAGCCCTTGAGTGTGAACTAGTGATCATAGTGTAGTATACTTGTCTAGGTGGCTTGCATAGCATAGTATAGAGCTAGTGTTTTGCAAAGCTTGCTATTGTTACTAATCGGCTTGTTAAGTGTTGTTTGTAGATTTTTATAGGCTATTCACCCCCCCTCTAGCCATTTAGGACCTTTCAGACGGGCGAGGAGATTTTTTTAACCCAGCCTGAAATTTGCTCCCACTGGGATTTGAACTCAGGACCTGGGAGGTGCCGCCGGAGTGTCTAGACCAACTGATCTAGCACCCTTTGGCCAGTAAGGAAAAAAAAACTCCATCTTCGCCTTGAGAAGATCATTAGCAGTGAGAAAATAAATACCTCCATCTTCGCCTTGAGAAGATCATTAGCAGTATCCAGAAGTTCATGTGCTTGTAAATATGATCCACCTAGTTTGTGTGAGCAGAAATCAATCATATGCTCCACTTCATCGATGCGCTGACGGCATAGAAGTTGATTTTCTATGCTGCCATACTTCCCAAGCTCCTCATATATAGCCCTATAGAGAAACAGATAATAAATTACTCAAAATCATTAAAAAAACTAAACCTAATTATTCAATCAAAAAGGAACAATAATAAAAATATTCACATAACCAATAATGTCCGGCTGTAATGATCATATATTCTGAGAACTAGCAGATTTCCACAAACCTCGTATTCTTGAAATTTATCATTGCGCCTTCTATATTCTTGTCTTGCTCAAAAAACAAAGCACCTTTCATATATGAAGCATATGCCTGAGAAAAAATGAATTTTGGTGAAAATATTTTAGATTTGTCTTCAAAATAGTTCAAATATTATTATAAAATACAGTTGAGAGAAGTGAAACAAAATATAGTACGGAACACACCTCAGCTTCTAGAGATGTCCTGGAATCTCCTTTTACAGAACATAATTGTGCAAAAAGTGATGCCCATTTAACTGCTTTCCTAAATCGACCCAACATGTAGATATGCTGTTGTGCGTTTGTACAAGCAGTTTTCTTCTCCATGGCATGACTCCATGCTCGCTCGGCCATGTAAAATACTACATGGAGAAACCTGCTCTCACGTGTTAAATTGCTTCATGAAGTCCACTCCAGGTTAAAACAAATTATAACAGCCCTTGCTCAAAACATCACACAAGGTTTATAACACTGCAAAGGGAATTATGAAGACAAACAGCATATTATCAGCAGGAGGGACCACACCTCACATCTGTGACTGTTGACTCGGCTATATTCCTTCTGGTGTATTTCCCTCGGCCATGCAAAAACTTGAGAGACTTGTACAGCCTTCTGAGGCGTGCAGAACAGTATCTCCTGCAGGCAATGCAAAATCATTCAGGCCAAGAGGCAGACACACCAATGACAAAGGATCGCCATTGTAACTGATAACGAAGAGCATGATAGGAAACGAAACAAGCATAAACAGGCCGAAAGTTTGAAAACTAACTTTCGAAATTTCCTGCAGGGTACAGGTACAAACGCGTAGAATTGGATCGCAGCTTACAGCAATTCGATAAGGAAACACTTCATCCCAAAATCAAATTTTAGAGCACAGCAGACAAGAAGAAGGGAAAAAGGAGTAATAATCGAACTAGATGCGCAGATCTGGGGGAGGGGTCGATCAGGATCGAGTGGAGAGCGCATGGCCCAACGCACCGGTACCGTGCGTAGTCGCTCTGGCGGAGGCCATGCTGCATCTGCGCCTCCCTCATGAGCTCAAGCACTGCAGGAGATGAGACCCGTCAGGAGAAGGATCGAGGGGCCAGATCGCCGGAGTATTCGTGAAGAGGGAGGGTAAGCTCACCGTTGATGGAGAATCTGATGGCCGGCTTCTCCTCGACGGCGGAGTCGACCTGCATGTCCGATGGCTGGTGGTCCGCGGGCTTCGACATGGCGGTGGCTGCGGAGGAAGACCTGCGGCGCAGTGCTCAGATGCGGTCGAGACGAAGGGAGCGTGCGTCCGTCCTCCGGAAAAGATTTAAACCCTGTGTATTGAGAGGGAACAGGAATAGCTTAGGGTTGAGGAGCTCGGTATCGCGCAGCGGAAAGGGGAATAAGGCAGGGGCGGACGAACCTGGTGGGTGCTCGTCGCCGGCGAGCGGCGAAGGGGCCGGCGAAGCCCTCGGCACCTGGCGTAGGCTGGGGGCGGCGGTCGCTTGTCGTCGCGCGGGAAGAGAGTGAGAGAGCTCACGTGGGCTGAACGCAACTCGTCGAGGCATCGAGGTGGGCCCTTTTTACCCTCCCGGGCCGCTAATTCCTTTGCAGGTAGCCCACGGATTGAGGGCGTGTTTCTCTCTTTTCTTTTTCTCGATCGGGTTATACCCCTCTTTTTTTTTCCAATACGCATGGATTGAGGAAGATTATTTTGTTTCTGAACGAGGACTCCAATATACATGCACTATATCTACTATCTTCAGTCATTATTGCCTCAAGTGAATCCGCAATGGTTCTGCCTCATCGAAGTGCAGAACTGCTGGAGGCTGATGAAGCCCACAGCTTTGTGCATAAGCTTCAACTGGACAAGGTGGTGCTGAGTGTCGTTGATCAAGCAGACTGCTACTCAAAGGAAGTTTTTTTTTTTTTTTTCAGTTGGACAGATAGAGGTGGAAGGAATCGAGCTTCAGAAAGCGTGAGACACAATCTTGTGTTCCGGAAAAGCGTGAGCTCCAGCTGTTTCTGGCTGTAATGACAATGTTCTTGTGTCACTTTAGAGTTTAGACCCTGTTTAGTTTTAACACCAAAACTTTATACGTCATTGTATCGAATGTTTAGACACGTGCATGAAGTATTAAATTATAGAAAAAATAATTAATTGCACAACTTGCAAGTAATGTGCGATACGAATATTTTAAATCTAATTAGTTCATGATTTAACAATGTGGTACTACAATGAACTTTTACTAATTATGGATTAATTAGGCTTAGGCCTCGTTTGGATTTTTTGGAATTGAATTCATTTTAAGAATCATAATTTATACACATGTTAATGAACATAATATGATTGTATATAGATTATATTTGTATATTATTGTTGGCTATACGAGAGAGGTACTTATGTGTTGTATTTTTACCGTGTAGAAGCGAGTTAAAGAGCGTGCTATAAATTGAGAAGTGGAAATATAGCATGATGATCTATAGAATCAAATTTCACCTCTCACCCTATGAATTTGATATAAGCTAATATATGAACTTTGAAAAGTGGTGGAATGTCATATTCTAAGTGAAACAGGCCAAGCTGTTCACTAGATTTCAATTTCTCAAATTTTAAAGATCCAAACGGAGTCTTAATAAATTCATTTCATGGCTTACTTGCCAGTTCTGTAATTAATTTTTTCATGAGTATCCGAACACCAAACCTGTAATATCTCATGAAACATTCGGCGTGACACGCAAAGATTTTTAATGCATTTGCTATTAATCCCGTGTCATCTCCAATCAGCTGGCACCTCATCGGTCCACCTTTGTTGAAAACACCCAACGCGACGCCAGTGCAGCTGGAGCCACAGGCCACAGTCACAGGGCGCGCACGGCACGCATATACTGTACCACGGAGTACGCATACACCAAACCAAAACGCCTACCAGTATTACATATCATCGCTGCGCACAGCCGCTACTCAGTTCGAGTGTCCGACCGGCCGTGCACGCATGGCACGCGTGTGGAAGCTAGAGCTAGCTTGCTTAGAGGAACTGCATGAGGCGGCGGCCGCCGGCGGGCTTCTTGCGCAGGCCGACGAGGGAAGCGTCGTCGATGAGCGGGCCGCAGAGCGTGCCGTCGGGCTTCATGTGGTAGAAGGTGCTCTGGAAGACGACGCGGGTGCGGTTGGCGACGGCCGTGAAGTCGAGCACGGCGCGCTTGTAACCCCCGGCGCCCCTGGACTCATACGGCACCTTCACGGTGGCGCGCGCCGCGTAGGCCTCGGCGACCATGGAGCCCGCGCAGCCGTCGCCGGAGTCCCCCACGGCGAAGGCGAGGCGGTAGGTCCAGCCGGGCACGGTGCGCACCTCCTGCACGAGCACGCTCTCCCGGCCGCCCACCAGCTCGACGGCGCGCGCGCCCTGGGGCACGGCGAAGTGCGCGGCGTCCACGTACTTGACGGCCTTGGAGGAGACGATCATCCAGGCGGGGAGCGGCGAGTGGTCGTCCTCGATGTTGGGCGGCACGAGCACGCCCCACGACGCGTTGGGCAGGAAGTAGGGGCCCTCCTCGAACCCGCCGTTCTTGAGCATGTTTCCGCCGCGGGCGAGCGTCGGCGGGGACAGCGCCCGGATGGCGACGCCGTCGATGAGGGGCCCGCAGGCGGGGTCCTCCTCGACGCCGGGGTTGTGGATGACGAGCGCCACGGCGTCCAGCTTCGCCTTGAAGGCCCAGGCGTACGAGTCCCAGCCGTTGCTGCCGTAGATGGTCTGCATGGGCAGCACGCCCCACTCGGGGCTCACCGACACGTTCAGCCGCTCCGCCTGCGCGCAGGTGCGCGCCGCGCTGAAGGTGATGGCGTAGTAGGCGCCGCGGGACACGGCCAGGCGCTGCCGGATGGAGGCCTCGTTGCCCAGGCGCACGGCGTGCGCGCCCTGCGGCACCACCAGCAGCATGTCCCCCTGCTTGTGCCCCGACTCGATGTACTCCACCAAGCCCGACGTCTCCCACTGCGGGATCGCGTTCGCGCCTGACACCACCGTGCCGTTCACCAGCGCCCACTTGGGCGGGCCGTCCTCGAAGTTGCCGTTCGGGAGAAGACCTGCAGTATTGCATGCAATTTTTTTTTTTTTGTCGTCAATTGTGTGAACGGAGCTCCATGAAACTGACCAACTATAATATTCACTGGTCAAGCTGATTAATTCATTACTGTACTAGTACATTAGTGAAGGTGTTGCAGATGGAGCTAAAAAAAAGAGCCCCCGTTTAGTTTGGGAAAAAGGTGAAAAAAGGGTACCGTAGCACTTTCGTTTGTATTTTATAATTTTTGTTCAATCATGACCTAATTAGACTTAAAAGATTCATCTCGAGCTAACCACGCTAAAGTATAAACATGTAATAGCTACTATTTTATTTAGTACTCTATGCAGACGGAAATTACAATTGATGTATTGGGATATGATGCGGAATAGGAAAAAATATTAGAAAACTGCAACTGGTTGTCTTTTGAGCTGACACTGAGGCTGCGTTTAGTTATAAAGTTTGCAAAATTTTGTAACTGTAACATTTTCGTTTGTATTTGATAACTTTTATCCAATCTTAACCCAAGTAGAATTAAAAGATTCATCTCGAAATAGACAGGCAAAAAGTACAAACATGCAACAGCTGCTACTTTATTTAGTGCTCTATACAGACGGAAAATGCAATCGATATGACAGAGAAAGAAAAGTTTGCAATCTAAACGCTGCCTGGTGCACATTAGCTACTGTTTTTTGACCACAAGTCTGTTGTCGGCGGAGGCTCAGCTAGCGTCAGAGACCGTCAGACGCATTCACGGCTGCTCTATCTACCACATGCTGAGAGATGCATGCATGGGTCCGATACAACTGAACACGACCAAATCAAACGCAGCCCAGCTACCCCCCTTTTCACAACTTTTTCAGATCATCACCGGCCAATACTACTGAAGATGCTAGTTGTACTTACGTGTTACGTATGGTGGATCATTTTTATCTAGGAGGAAAACTCAAACGGATACTTTGGGCGGTGGAATGGCCAGGGTGGCAGAATCCTTTGTGTATATCGACCAGACCAACATGCGATGGTTTTGAACTGATTAATTAAAGTGGGGCGCCAGGGCGGGTAGTATATATGCTTGCCATGTGAGGTGTACGTGGCCGTGGGCCAGGCAACAGGTGCCTACAGTATATACTATGTGCATGCAACTGTCCTCTTCTGATAATCAAAGCCTTGAGCGTTGATGCATGCATGATGTTCAGACCCATATACTATCTATGCATGCATGCATGTGCACGGTCCTGTTCTAATAAATCAGAGCCTTGTTGAAAGAGCGTTGATGCGTGCATGATGATGTTCAGACCCACACATATGACACCGACCCAGGAATCATTTTGTCGTGATGGACCCTTAGCTTGCTTTGGGAAGGTTCGGATCTAACCAGGCCAAGGCCATAGGCCATCAACTACGTGCATGATGACGAGAAAAAAACCAACCATAATGTTTGGTAAATGGGTTGACCGCCGGTCATCGGCCTGACACGTGATGGGAGGGATATCGCGATCGGACCAGTAACGCAACAGGTTAGCATTATTTAATACATGGGCAACATGCTCGACTGTACTGTTACCATCCATGCATAACCATCCGTGCTGGTAAATAATTTGTATAATTCACTAGGCTCCATATACTATATCTCTGCGGTGTTAACAGTGTTACGATCGACAAACCTACCGGGCCATCAGCTGTGCATATGGACAAGAGCGGGAATTTTGGCTGTGTTCCCTTGAACTTAAGAGCCAGCCATTCCGCAGTGTTTTTCTGTCACAACAATTAGCCAGCTAGCCATGCAATCCAGTCAGTCGAACAGAGCCTCTGCTTTGATTGGCTCATGGGGCTACGCTATCGTCCCACCCGGGAATTGGAAGCTCTAAACGGGGGGTACTAGGAGGAGCAGTACACTCTATGGACGATTCTATCTATGAAAGGTGACTTCACCTTCATATGCCTTATTACTAGCAGCATCAGCGAAGAGTCTAAATAAGACTGTAGCGAAGTGAAGAGCAGCGTAACGGAACGATGATAATGGTACGCTACGGCATAAGACATATTGATTAATTACATTAGTTCCGAGAGAGCTCGATCTCACCGTCGGTGACGACCGCGGCAGCCCGCGCCACCGCCGCGCACACGAGGAGCAACAGCGCGACGCGCCGCATCTTTGCTCTCCCTCCTACGGTACGTACGGTCGCTCTGCGGCTGCTTCCCCTCAACTCAAATTCACGAGGACTCTGGTGTTCGATCGGGGTAGGAGGAGAAGGACACGGAACCAGCTGCGGACGATGAGCAGAGCAGCGGGCCGCGCGTCCGGTCTTATAGAGCCACCCCGCAGCGAGAACGCCACTGCGGCTGGCTCGCCGGACGCCGGCTCGGGCTGCCCCTGCCCCACGCGTTCTCTACCGCGTGGGGGTTCCGGCGGCGCCTCCCCGGTCCCGGTTCGATCGGAGCCGACGCGGAGTGGCGGTCCTGCCCTCGGGGGGACAGCTCCTGCGTGTGGTCACATGGCCCTCTTGCTGCGCGTAGTACCACGGTGCTCAGCTTTCTCAGGAGTCAGGACCCTGGCGGTGCTCAGGGGGTAGTCTCGTCATTCCGGGAGTTTCGGCCGCGTCGGTTTTGATTGGAAACGACGTGGTGATTGCCATTGCATAGGATGATACATGCTCCCTCCGTTGCAATTTATAAGTCGTTTGATTTTTTTGCGTCAAGCTTGACCACTCGTCTTATTCAAAAATTTGTGCAAAACATAATATTTTGTGTTATGACCTGCTTTATTAATAAAAGTTCTTCAAGAATATGTTAAATTTAACTCTTTTTATGTAAATTTTTTGAATAAAACGAGTGGTCAAACTTAGAGTTGAAAAAGTCAAACGACCTATAATTTAGATGGTAGGATATCTGATAGCATCGTGTACGTGTTACGCGTGTAGTACTAACACTTTGACGCCGGTCACAGCCTTCGCAGCAGGATGCGGTACCGGTACGCATGCATCCTTCCAGCTGATCTTCACACATCGCACAGTCACATGTTCAGGGACGAAGACGGGCGACCAATGCACGACGACAAAAGCGTCGTCGATCTGGGACATGGGATCGGCAAAGATACCGCCAACCTAGCCAGCTAGCTCGACCGGGCACATGGCGCCATGTGTACGTACGTGCGCCGTAAGTCATGCGCCGGCCCCTAGCTTGCTTGCCGCGTGAGGAGAAACTACTGCTGTCTGCGTATTACAGTAGTATGTTGTACTGCTACATACTGTAGTACTCACTCATGAACGAGACAAGACCCAAAGCAGATTGATCACCGACAGGAAAGACCGGCGGAGGCTCGGAGCTCGTCGTCGCTTGCACTCAACAGCAAGCTAATAAGCCAGTACGTAGTAGCATCAGTAATGGCCTAAAGGATCCGGATACGAACACGGTCACGTGAGGCCGAGCTCCTAATTGCGGGTCAGTTTAGCTAGTTCATTATGCAAAACACTGTATGCACATTTTGAGTTTGATTGCTGTTTTAGCTGCTAGGTTCATACCACTTATATATATACACGAAAAGTAGCCGCTGGTGGACATGCCATCGGTCTCAGCGGGCATCATTACCGATAGATCCTGGATATTTCCCCACACCTCCCTTTCGCGTCCGAAAGCTGATGCCGGCTGGCCTCCGTGGCGACGGACCGGGGAGAGACTCTACGTACGGCGACGAACTAATACTAGTACTAGTACTATACGATCCGGTCCGGCGAGGTCCCCTGCCCAGATCCATCAGCGACGACGACGACACGGGTCACCGCCACATCTTCTTTATAAGTATTAATTCAGCACGCACGCTAGCTGCCGCTGCCTGCCCCATAAAACATGTGATGCTTCCATGTGCACCCGATCGCGGGCTCTGTCCCGCATCAATCGAGCCGCGCCGCGCCGTCGCGCGCGGATGCATGCACGCGCACAGTGGTGTGGTGGCCTAGCTAATCAGTGCCGCGCGCCGCTGCCTTTAGTTTTAATTTTTATGCATTTTTTTGGACAACATAATTTTTATGCATTGGTGGAGCCAGCGGCCGGGGCCGGCCGGATCTTATCTTTGGAGCTAGCCCATGTGATCGAGCTTGCCCCTGCATGCTCTAGTGTATCTCATGATGCAGGGGCCGGCCTGCGGGTTATGAAGAAAAAAAAAATCTTATTCTTTGTTACACCGTCTTCCGTGCCGCGCCGTTCGGCTGCCGTCCACCCATCTTGATCGATGATGTTCCGCCGGTTCTTCCGCGCGCCGCAACGCCCTGAACCTGAACGTGTAGTGTAGCCGACGGCATCCGAGCGAGGACAGTAGCCGACGGCGGTCTGGCCTCTGGGACTGGGGTCACGCATGTGTCGTGCTCGATCGTTCACAGAAACGAACGCGCTGGTGTTTTTTGTTTCCTTCGCCGATCGAACTTGATCCGGCCGGCGTCGGTGACCGGTGTCCTCTGCTCCCGGTCCCGGCCGGCGTCAGAACTCAGAAACACGGCATCGGAATACGTGCGCGCCGCCTTAATCGCCGGCATGGAGAGTTGCCGCCATGTTTCACAAACCTATCGCTAGTTCCCATCGACGAGGCCAAAAGACAAGCACATGGGATGCTATGGATTACTGTATATGGATTTACGGGTACGAAACAAAAGCGTTTCCGGATAACTTCTGAGACGTACAGTACGGGAGCAGACAAAAGTTACGATTTTTTTGACAGAAAAGACAAAAAGTTACGATTCAGAGGTCAGACTCAGACCGAGAACTGCACACTGCGCCCGTCCATCGATCCACCAATCCAGAATCCACCATACCCGTCGTCCGGTTCGTTCGTTCGTTTCTGTGCGTCGTCTTTGGGTTTGCACAATTGCTGCACTCATCTGGCTGAAGCCTTTTTGGATGGACACGGCCCCGCGATTTGTGCTGTTACCGTGAAAACACGCGAGGTGTCACGCATGCATGACTGGTGTTGCATTGCATGCAGATAGGCTGGTCCCTGTTACCAGTGCGCTGCAGGTTCGCGCGAACTGTGCACATGGACGACGGACATGTGACCTTGGCCTATCGCAGCTCGTACTACAACGATCTCTCTCTTACAGAAAGGCAATGCAAAAGCCTTCACATGCATGGTCCTTTCTTGTTCTGTTCCCCTGCATGTATGCACCGCCACGCCACGCGGCACCTGCTCTTGCACGGGAAGCATGCATGCATACTCCAAGTTGAAGACGTCTCCGTTGCATTCATCGACATCGAGTCATTGAGCCTGTTTGGTAAAACTGGAGCACCATCAGGCGTACTCCCTCACGTTTCTACACGATCCATCAACTGTGTGTAGCGAGGTGCCTGCAGTTGTGGGGTTCCGTTCCGGGCCCCGGCCCGCGAGGATCAATCCATCAGCTGCTATCTTCCTCTCATTGCAGACGTCGGTTCCGCTGGCAGACGGGGCCAGGGACCGCGAGCGACACGGCCACGTGAGCCCCTGCCTGCGCTCGCGACGCGGCGGTGAGGTGAGGGCGACGCGCTGCGACCGACACGAGCGCGCGCGCCGCGCAAGCGGCAAGCCCCAGGGCGGGAGGGCGGTCCGTCCGGCTGACAGATCGAGCGATCCATCTGTGCCGTCGCCGTCGTGGTTCAGCCGCTCGCGCCGGGGCCTAGCCAGCTGCCAGCCATCCCTTCGATGATCTTCTTGCTTCTGGTCTGGTCTGGAGAGGAGATACGAATATGATCGGAATGCGCCGACGTGGTTGGATAGGAGCCGCAGGCGCGCATCTCGCCGCCGTCATCTTCCCCGGCCGCCGGCGACCACCAGCGCGAGCTGCCGTGGTATCCGCGTACTATGCTGTGGTCCAAGCGCGTACTACAGTATGTGCGTCGAGCGATCATGACTCATCATGACTTCGTTCCAGCTGTTGTGCGGACGGATGCCGGACGCGTGTCGTCGTACTATGTGTGATTTTGTGTACGAGCGCTGTCGCTCGAGATGGCGGCGTCGCGGCGACCGTGTCCCCTGTCTCTGATCCCTCTCCGCCCCAGCCTGGACCGCGCAAACCGTGATCGAGTCGAGTGGTAGCAGTGTCTTCAATTGCCAAGGCCAGGAGGACCACATTGTTTGGTTTGGTGATGGAGTGGAATGAGTTGGCTCATTCTAGTTCTATAGGAGGGTTCAACCGAGTTCTTGTTTGATTAGGGGATGAGTTCATTCCACTTCTCTGTTTGGTAATATAGGGATAGAAGAGAATGGGTTGAATATGATCACGTGTTGGTAAGGTAATCTCCATGTGTTGTTGCCAACTGAGATAAGTGGTAAGCCGTAGTGCTCTACTCTTGGTTTGATGTGTTTCTAAAAGCAGACCCAGATAGGTAAAAGGTAAGGTTTCTAGTTTACAACTGAAGACACCTGCCAACTGTTGTGCTTTATTTTTACATGAGAGGCCTATTTATGCCTTTGTTTTTCTAATGGCAGGAAGCGGATGGAAAGAAGATTTAGATTCAACTGACAAGGTTCATGGACAAGGACATACTGAAGTTCACAACTGAATGCCAGTGGGATGCCTCAACAGTTTCTACTTGAAAATGAGTCAGAGATTTATTTTTTGCAAATGTTATCGTGTTTTGTCTTGGACAAATAATCCCTAAGCTAAACCAGATACTTTGTCTTCAGCAAACTTATAAGAATATCCTGATCCTTCAGTTAAGACGCTTCTGTTTTATGAAAGAATATATTTCCCATCCATCAAAGCGAAAATGGGAACACCGAGCAGATCACTATATTTTCTCAACAGAACTCTTGTATACACATCTGGCATGCCACGTCCAGTGATTAGGACACAGTTGTTTTTCCTGTGAAAATTTTATACTTGCAAGATACTCGAATAGCCGCACAAGGAATAAAATTTCCGATTGCTCCACCATTGCAATCAATTAACTCCTTGCTGCTAACATACAGAATTACAGGTCCAACGGTCAAACCCTTAGAAGATGCAGTCAAGTTCAAAGCTGATGGTGCTTGTAATGAAGAAGTTGTAATCGAAGAAATAAGCGTGTTTCCAGCAATCCTTTTTTGTTTGACAGAAATTCTCCAAGCCTAATAGACTTCTGACAAGAGACAAGGTTAGGTCTTCTCTCTCAAACAACAGATCTGACCCAAAATATCATCATATACATACAGACCCTCTTTAGCTTTACCAGTCATCCTTAATTTGTATCTCTGTGCATATGGACTCCACATTGATATTGCATTGTTAACCTTCTCCAAGGCCACCTTTGGGCTCACACTTTCAGCAATAACATATTTTTTTCTTCAGCTCAACTATTTCTTCAAGTGAAAGCTTCAATTTCATATACGAGGGTATTACGTAATACAAACCATATGCTAATTTATATTCCACACTACCAATATAAGAACTATACTCTAGTTCATACGAGGACAACATGACATAGAAACTATATATTAGTTCATATATCATGATATCATAATAAGAACTATACCCTAGTTCATATGCAACACTATATAGATAAAGTTAGGACAAGGACTTGAAGAATAAATCTCTTTTATTCATACTCAAAGTCTTCTCCAACGAGCAAAGCCCTCCAAGTTAGCTTCCCTAGCTCCTCTGCTACTATTCTAACAAAAGTAAGGTGGAAAAGGTGGGAGTGCTCAAATGGATTGATATGTGTGAGTGAGCCTCCCCTTGCTTATATAGGTGAGTAAGGTCGGTTGGGGGGGGGATATTCCCTGGATCCCCATTGCACCGTCCTTCCCTCTGAGTAAAGAAACCGCCACAGGAGGCTCGCCCAAGAGGCGGCAGTGGGGGTGCGGCCGCACCTGGGCTGGCCCCCTCAACCTAGGCCAGCTCCTGGGCCCTCCTGGTGGTCTTCGCATCCTATCTTCAGTGGTTTTTGGCCCAAGTGAGTAAGGTAAGTAGGCCTTGTCTTCTCTTCTGCGCATTTCTGTCATATGTTTGCGCCTTTTGACATATTTTCTCCTGTATGAATGTTTATGATCTTCAGAACAAGATTTCTGCAATACAAGTGGAATGATGTTATATATCTGTTTCTTTGGATTCGGAAGAATTTGACGGTAGTAGTTAACAAAAAGACTGATGAGGTAAAGAGAAACGGTAGAATCAGCTGACAGTGAAATCTGATCCAAAGGATCTAGGCCGTTGGATGAGAGATCAGACGGATGGGAGAGTTTTGGGTGACGTGGCTGGTGGTTCTTTTTGAGGAGCTAACGCTCCTTTTATCAGTTAAGCTACAAGAGGGACTATAGGGTGCTACTTAATTTTTTTTTTTTTTGGTTTTGCAGGATGTATGGGATTGTGGTAGGTCTCTTTTGAAAGATTCGTGATCTGGTGCTTAGCCACAGTGGGGTTATTACCCTTGCTGCAGGAGCTTTAAAAGTATGCTAAGCTCTTAATGCTCAGGAGCGTGACATGTATCCTCTCAAACCCGTGCCATGATTTTTTTTCTAACATAAAGACACTACATCTGTAAATAAGCCATGTATCCTGTACTCCCTCTGTCCTATTGAAAGTGTCACCTTAGACTCTGTGCCATTTTATTTAACCGTTCGTCTTATTTAAAAAAAGTTTAAAACATATTATTTATTTTGTTATGATTTATTTTATCATTAGAGATACTTTAATAAGGTTTTGATTAATTTATTATTGGCACAAAAAATTCAAATAAAACGAACGGTCAAACAAGAAGTTAAAAAGTAAAAAACGACACTCTCAATGAGATGGAGAGAGTACTTTAGAAGTGGTGTCAGAATAACTGTGTACTATGAGAAACTTAAATGATGCATGTTCTGGATAAAATAAATTTAGCACTAGATATCCTTCAATTTCCACGTGCCACTGATTAAATGATTTTTTTAGTCTGTTCATTGAGAGGACATAAAAAACAACTATAGGCCTATACTTGGCTGGTTTTATCTGTTTTATCATGCTCTACATGAGATGTTCGACATGTTATTAATGTAATTTTTTCTTATTTCCATGATAAAGAACTTTCTCTTCATATACAGAATGATATAAGTTTGGACTATTTTGAAAGCTACTCAGGTAAATATATAGAGTATTTTTAAGTTGCTATGACCTGATGAGGGGATGGTCTAATTGCTTTTCTAGAGACTTAGACTAACATTATGCATGCTGTTCACTTCAACCTTAGTGAGGATTTAGTTGTTAACATCATCCAATGAACATTCTTATATTTGGTGATAGTGAAATTTCACCCATGGGTGAAACATTGTGTTTTATATGGCATAAAGAACTCTGATCCATTTTTCTTTTGCATAGGCAAAACTGAGTGCTAGCAGGAAACAAAGCTTGTACTCCCTATCCAAATCAGTGGACGACCAGGAGTACAATCCTTGAGTGAGACATGGATAGACATATATAATAGAATCGAAAACCCAAACCAACAAACTTAGATCATAGTCATATTAAAGTATTGATAATGTTGTGTCATCATAGATTATAAACAATCCGTCACAACATACGGACATTTTTGTTGGTTTCTAGAAAAGGAAAGCTATAGAAATATATTATTTTCCAAAAAAAAGGTTTAGGATCGACCTTTGGTTAACTTTGTATCTTTTCTGAAAATGAAAGTTACAAAAGCATTTCTTTGTTATAAAAATAGTAAATCACGAGAGATGTAGAATCGATTGTCGTTGGCTGATTAGCAGATCGAACAAAAATACAGGATTATATGGGTGTGTTTGGTTGCCTGCCTTGGGGCCTGGCCAGGCTTCCATAAGCCAATTTAGGCATGTCCCTTTAGCCAGGCCCCCACAAGCCATCGACGAGCCGCTAGCCAGGCTTGCGGAAACGACCTGGGTGGGGGGGGATCGTTTCCACGGAGCCTGGCTTGGCCCAGTGTGTCGCGTGACTCATCGCACCGCCCGGCGCCCGATGCTTCTATCTCGCGATTCGTCGGCTCCTCTTCCGACGGAGCTCATGAGCATGGTAGCGACGGCGCTCGGTTCGTCGGCATGCAAACCAAGTCAGGTAACCAAACACAAACCCGTCCTAGCCTAGCTCTGCAGCATGTGCAACCAAACAGACGGGTCTTAGCTTGCTAGGGATAAGTTTAGCCTATTCTGACTTACTTTTACTAGTCAGGCTTGTATAAGACGAACTAAACACACACTCTGAAGCCAGGAAACAACGGAAGGAAGAACCGAAGAAAGGGCCATCTTCCATTGGCCATGGCCCATGGGCCACAGTGGTGGAGTAAATGCTGACCGGTCAGAGGCCAAGCGGGGAAAGGGACACGAGAGCACGCATGGGCTGGACTGGTGGAACATGGAAGCATTCCGGGCCTGAATCCAGCCCACTACTAAGTCCGCCCCTCAAGAGTTTTGTTAAGAAAAAAAGTGACTTGCTTTGCAGTTATTACTTTCTAAAAGTTTGTATGCACGTACGGACACAATATTTCAGCATACCAAGAAAATTGATTGATTGTTTAAAAAATAAATTATGACAACTTTATATGGTACTGTCAAAAAGTCCTGATGGGCAAAAATTTGACCAAATCTTAAAGGCAATTTTCTCGCAAAATTGCAGCGGGGTTTAACGGCCTGGGACTTGCAAGTAGTGACTGGCGTTGGTGTTTTTTTTTTTTTTTTGGAAAAGTACTGTACTGGCGTTGTTGAAGCCACGCCGCGACGTTCCAACCTCACGAGAACATTGAACACCATCCCTGCTCCCATCCGCTCCGTCCGTTCCAGATCCAACGTCAGTAATTGTCAGCGTTTGACGGCCATGGCCGACAAGCACCGACGCTGGCTCTGCTCACGCGCACTGCGCCAGAGCAAAATCCCCCCGCATTGGTTAGGTCCCAAGCTACCCTCCTCAGCCGCCAGCGGCTGCAGCTGCTGGAGATGGCCTTGGCGGGGGCGGCTGCGCTGCCGCGGCTGTGGGCGCTGCTGCTCCCCTTCCTTGCCGTCGCGACCTGCCTCGACGCTCCTTCCCATGGTAATGCATTTCGCAGTAATGAATCGCTTGTCCGAAACCAACAACATTCTGGTGGAGCGAACTAGGGTTCTATTTAGGCCACCGCCGACCACTGCCATGGTGCTGTACTCGGCTTTGGTCTGTTAAGAGTAGCTCAACTGCTTAAATCTTGTGGTGTTTAGAGTAGCCGAACTACTTAAATTTTGTGACACGAAGCAGTAGCACCACCCATGTCCATGTGGCGGTTATTCCCTTCATCAGCATTGATATGGGGCCCTGAAAGCACCAGCGTGGCAAAAATTTGTGGTGAAAGGTTCAGATAGGGGCATAGGGTAAAAGATTCTGATTGGGTTCAGCTCATGCATGTCAAAGACCAGCCTGGTAAATTTGCTGTAGCTGAATGCTAAAGGACTTGAATGGTTACTGCTGTGTGCTGGATCTTCGATTGGCGAAGGCATTTTACTGAGAGTTCTGTGTGTAGTCAATGAATTCAGGGACGAAATAGACCATAGCTAATTTATGAGGTATTTTTGTTCTACCAACTAGATAATTTCATCAAACGTAAGTCCCTGACACCCAGCAGGGTAATAGCATTTCTTGAAGGAATTGTGAAACTCCAGTGCCACAGCAAACTAGTCAAATGCACGTTCCACAAGTGCATGTTCCTCATTTTATATGCCTATTGAATTTACGGCATGGATTGCTAGTTTATGGCACAAAAGCACATGAAGTTTTACCTACCTTTGGCTCACGGTGAAGTTGGCAATAAATCATATTCTCATTTCACTAAAGCATCACATTCAAATTGCAGGGTGCTATTGGACTGGGTGCCAAAGCAAATGGTTTGGAGTATGTGCTGCTCGGTACTTCTTGGATTCTCATTCAGATGATTGCAACGGTCTTTGCGTGGAGTCAAAAAGCCCTCCATGCCTTCCACTCCACACACATTTCTATTGTTGCAAACCAGGTCTACACATTGGTTTTACTACATTCAGAGAATGAAAATTACTATTGATGCAAACCAGGTCTATACATTGGTTTTAACAGTCAACAAAATTGACTATAGAAGTATGCTAGTTTGCTTGAATCACATAAGGACATGGAACTTAATACCCTACTCCTTAACATAAGTAGTTTCAGGGTACAGATTCTTTTAAATTGTCACTGTACCATTTGAATAAATTACTCTAGCATTCTGATACAGATTTTTATTGTGCATTCTGATTTCTGAAGGACAGGAATCCCAAAGGTAACAAACAAGTGTGGACACTGCAAGAGCAAGCTAGATTTTGGCAAAGAGTTTATATGCTGCTCAGATTGCTCTGATCCAACCATTATGGACAAGAATAGCAAACTGGGTTACTGCAAAAGTGGCGCTGACTTAACAATGCAATTAAAACCACAAGGTGTATTTTCATCACTAGATCATACAAGACAAGGCTCAATTGCAGTTTGACAGCTTTTACTGCAGGCACATGTATTTTTAATCATTTACTAATTAAAGAGATATCTGGTTCTATAACATTAATAAGGTAGTTACTAATTGAGATGGAAGGGGGGAAACAAATACTCTTGCTTGGTTTAATTGATGCCTGGAATATTCAGTATACCTTAAAGTCATCTGCTGACAAATAATCCTGCAAAAGGTTCATGTATCGCCATACATTCATATGTAATATTAGTTCAAAATACAAGGTGGGTTTTGATCATTTTTTGTGTAAACACTAAACAGGCTATACTGTCCATTATCTTTAGTATGTAAGACAATATTGTTCTACATCCTGTATTGCAAGATTTTAAAAGTACTGGTACAAAGCAGCATGGCTCTTAAGAACAGCAAATATTTTTAGTTGTGTTAAACCGAATTTATGCCTTAATTTGTCTGGTTATTCTAAAATTTGCCTCAGCTGGTGTAATGCTTATATTTATTTTCAAAGGTCGTTCAAGTGTTTGTACCACACTTCACTGCTTCAGCATTTAGTCTGCACTTTGTCATTGCAGTAGTTTCATGCTCATATTGCTAACCATGGTCCTGTTCCCCTTCATTCCTTTTCGAATCTTTCTATTCTGTATTCCTTGTCCTGAAGACATGTTATATGCAGAAACTTTTCACTGGGTTGCTGGCCCATGGATGACGTGCTCCTCTCCATGTGATGGTGGTATTCAATATCGTGATGTTGCTTGTTATGGAAATATGGATGATAACACAATCAAACACTACCCTGTGGATGATGCTAGCTGTTCAGTGGACGAAATGGTACTTCGTACTATTCAATTTCATTTGTTTATACTTTAACGAAAACTGGTCTATTGCATAGTTTATTTCACACATAAAGCGTATTCATTACATGGTTTTTGAGGCGTTGCCTAGGCGTTGAGGTGTACCCTGGGCGCCGCAGGACGTCACAGAGTTTTAGCTATGCCTTATCGCCTAGGCGTCGCCTAGAAGACACCTAGGCATCCAGGCGTACCCCCAGCACCACAGGACACCGCAATGCCTCAAAAACCTTGATTCATTATTTAGTTTATTACATTCACTTCCTATGTCTATTGATATCAAAACAACTAAAAAAATGTTTGCTAGAAGGTTCAGTCTGGTTACTGAAAAATCACCGATGTTGGAGCAGGCACAGAAATAGTACCGCAACAACAATTATCTCAGATTAGTTAGATTGATACAAATTATGGTAATCGTAAATCATAGCAATCTGCAAAAAACATGTTATTTTTTTCATCATCACACGAATATGCTTACATTTGTCTAATAAACAACTGCTCCATATAACTGACTTTCTAAGCTTCAAAGGCAGAACATGATGTACATAATTATCTCATGCTTTGTTAAGCATATTAAGTATGAAGAACCTGAACTCTAGAGTCTAGAGATAGTTCGAGAAAAATGAATCTCTAGAAATATCATATTTCGTTCTCTAATGTATCCGTAAATTTGGCTTCTCATTGTTGAATGCTTTTTCATTTGACTGACAGCCTGCAAGACAGGAGGCATGTAATCAGCAGAGCTGTAGTGATCCTGAGATGACACGGTCAGTGAATCCCAAGAAAAGTGAAATGTCTGGTTGGTTGGTCGCATTGGTTGTTATCCTAGGTCTCAGTGCAGCTGCTAGCATTGCATTTACCAGCTACACTTACTACGTGAGGTATGCATAAATCTTTCCGTAGGATTACATTGTTCTCTCTCTGTTATCCTGGATTTTTTGTGTTTTTTTATGACTGTCTTGCTAGAATTCTTGATCCTCAGAGATTATTTGCATGCACTCATATAGTTCATAGACAATGCACAAATGTAATATAGCAGTTTCATGATTTTTCTGTTTGGTTTTCCGACATGGATTTGAATGGTGAACTATACGTAGTTTTGTTTGCATTATCAAACATGTTTTGTTCTTTTGGGAAGTCAAGATTAATTGTTGGTTCAATCTGTTCTACAGTTCACGAAAGAAAATTTTCTATATATTTCCAAAGAATATGCTAATGTACTTGTTAATATATATGGAGTCATTGTTTGGTGTGGGTGGGTCAGGTATTGTTCAGGTTCTAAACTCTTCTTTGCTTCTTAAATATGATGATACACAAATCTCTTGCGCATTATAGGAAGAAGTATGAAGCCATTGATTGGCAGTACTTTGGTTATTCGGTAACCTTATGAGAGCTTATGCTCTTGCATTGGTAGGATTGTTTTATTGATATTGGCAAATAGTGATACACGCCTTCACGTTTCAACTCATGTCCCAACTCTTTCCCTTCATCCTTTTGTTGGTATTGACAGGAGAACCTCTGGGACGAGTGGTTTTGTGTATGTCATGATGGAAGCTTATTCTTGAGGATCGAGGAACGTTTTCCGGTAAGCCTGTGAGCAGACAAGACTGTAGAAAATCACTGATGAGTTCGTTCATTCTTCGGTGTGCTGTTTTTGTCGTTAGAGATTGTCATCTCTTTATGCTGATTTGTGTGCCGCCGAGGAGTCTATAGAACACATCAGTCTTTTGCCAAGGCAGCGAATCTGTCAGGAAAGATGTGTTGATTGACTGACCCAACTGTGGGGGTGTTTTTCTTCCCTTAAAATTTACATCTTATCTCATTGGATGTTTGACACATGCATATAGAGTATTAAATATAGATTAAAAAATAACTAATTGCACAGATTACGAATATTTTGCTAGACGAATTTTTAAGCCTAATTATTCTATAATTTAACGGTATGTTGTGCTAATGACGTGTTAATTAAGCTTAATAAATTTGTTTTACGGTTTACCGATAAAATCTGTAAATTATTTTTTTATTAGTATTTTAATACCCCATACGATATCTGATGTGACACTTTAAAACTTTATGCCCCTGGATTTAAACATCCACTAATGTTTTATCAATTCTAGCATCCTGTAACATACCCATGCCAAAACTAGCGGCGGTAAACTGATTTTCAGGTTCGCATACAGTATTTTCTGCAGTTTTTAGAAGGCACCACCAAAGTTTTATTAGTTCTTCAATTTGCAAGCGAACCGACGTCCAAACTATTCTAGTCAGTTGCTGCTTCTAAATCTAAACATATAAAGGAGTTAACAGAAGGAATGTACTCGATTCCAAAATAAATCAATTCTTTTAATTACCTTAATTCAAACTATCTTATTTGACCACCTTATAAGAAAAGGTAACAACATAACACTAAATAAGTAAAGTACAAAATATGTATCCAATGTCAACAAGGCGATAGACGGTCTCTACGCGATGACCCATGGTCTAAAGCCTAGGCTAACCTAGGTG
The DNA here is from genome assembly GCA_038502445.1 of Eremochloa ophiuroides. Lineage (NCBI taxonomy): Eukaryota > Viridiplantae > Streptophyta > Magnoliopsida > Poales > Poaceae > Eremochloa > Eremochloa ophiuroides. The sequence goes on along the minus strand of JAHLJS010000006.1, from coordinate 54,711,881 downwards.
TTTCAAGGCATTTTTAGACGATGACTAATACATGCATAAATACTTAAAAGAAAAGAAACAGGAGACTTGAAGAGATGCACGTCCTCTCACGTCTCTCTCTCTCTCTCTCTCATTCTTGTCTGTGCCTGCAGCCACTGGTTTCTCTCCATCTTCCCCATCTCTCTTTCTCAGTCCGTGCCGCTGCAGCCCTGCATACGCACGCACCCGCCGTTCGACGTCGTCCGAGGCTGCTCCTCCTCCGCCGGCAACCTCAGCCCGCCTAGGGTCCGCCTAGCCCCCCTAGGTGAGGCGGGAACCCTTAGCCTAACGATTAGGCATGCCTAGGTGAAGATTAGGCGTCACCTTTTTGAACATTGTATGTATCTAGTGATACTAATTTGGTATTATAAATATCAATATTCTTTTTATTAAGTTTGTCAGGTTTAAAATAGTGTTAGGCCAAATCTAGACTTAGGCGCTTCGTTTTGAGCATTGCTCGTTCCAGCTTTGAGATATCGATGGGAGACGGACCTAGTCCAATTAGATCTTGTCAGGTTCCGTGGGATTGAACGTTGCTCATTCAAGGTTCACGATAAAGCTAGGCTATGCACTAGGGACGAGCCTAGCCCAACTGGGTCTTGTTAAGTTTTGTGAAGATTGAAAAGGATCGAGGTGGGTTTAGCTCGTGCCATCTTCTAACAAGATAAATTTTGGTCACCAAATTGATTATCATGTTCGAGACACTAAAATAAACTAAGGCGGCTAGACAAGGAAGGTTACAAAGCTAAATTTTGACATGCAACAAAATTGTCATCAAAGTTGGCCAAAATAATAATAAAAAAAGCTTGGTTAGCTTTGGCACTAAGGGCCTGTTTGGTTGAGCTGTGGGCGTGGGGAAAAGTTGTTATGGTTTATGGGTTATAGAAAAGCTGTTGTGAACTGTGAGCTGTAAAAAAAGCTAAAAGCTATTTAGTTGAAACAAGTGTAAAAAATTACTTCTTATCTTTATCTCTCTTATAACGACTATGAAAGAGTTCTTTTCCCTAATTCCACCTATTTCGAAATCCAAAAGCTAAAAGCAGGGTCTAAGATGCTTTTAAAAATATACTACGAAAAGACAGTCGCTTCTGAAAAAACAGCTTCTAAAAACACCCCTTTGGTTGAGCTTTTAGGTTTTGGGGGCAAAAGCCGCAACTAAAAACCCAACCAAAAATGACCTAAAACAAGAACACTTTAAAACCTTACAAATCGAAGTCTTTATGATCCCCTCCAATACCCTTGGAAACATGTCTTTAACATGATCTCGCAAATTCAAAATCCTAAATACAAGGGGTTTATCGGCAAAATCCCAATCTCCAAAGTGTATATAGCTAATTCTAACTAAAACCTGCATCAAGAAGATGGCTACTATGTTGTCATGAGCAAAGCTAAAGAAGATGGCTTAAGAAGACGCAGGCTATATTTCACCTTCCACTTGTCCCGTTCCACATTAATTAATATATATATATATATATATATATATATATATATATATATATATATATATATATATGAGAGATAAAAAAAATATATAAAATGAATAAACAGACGGGATTGATGAAAACAGATTCTATCCTTTTTCAAGAGCATCTCCAAATTTTCTTAGTCAAACTCACTCTCTAAATTGTCATTTGAATAGTTTTTTTTTTCAGAATAAAATTTTCTCCCCGTGTCTTTTTACTTTTCACAACTGCTTCTTTATATCTTGTGTGTACTCTAAAGAGTCATTTCTATTTTTTTTTTATTTTTTGGCTAGTGAGAAATATAATACAGAATAGTAATATTTGTACATCTAAACAGTACCAACGCAAGTAGTACTTGTCATCCCGAGTACAAAAGCTTTTTGCTCCAACTAGATAGCGAGGGGTTGGGTATCTGAACTCTCGATGCAAGACACCAATATCTTTTTACTGTTCACTTCCATTGTATCTTTTTCTCATATGCTATCTCTGCTTTTTGTTTTTTTGGTATGGACTACGTTCTCTCTCTGTATATCCATTACATTAATAGTCTACAAAATACTGTTTCCACCCTAAAACCCACTATTATCTCTCTAGGTGGCATCCAAACCTACTTCACATTGAAAGTCTTAATTTGGTTTTGACTAATTGATAAAACCTATATGACTAACCTTTGATCTAAATGAGTGATTAGATGACGTAGTTCAATCCATGTGGTGGAGCTAGATGGTGATGATTAAGTGCTCAAAAACATGGAAAGGGTGATGGAGGAAAGCAAAGATGCTCAAGGCAAAGGTATAAAACTTCAGTAGCTCTTTACTTTGATGATCAAGACACTTAGAGAGTGTGATCATATTTAGGATTAATAGTCATACTATCAAGGCAAGAAAATATGGTTTTCTCAGTTGTCAAGCGTCTCTAGGTCATGTGACTCTTGCATATTGCATTAGGATTTAAAATGAACTAATTGTGCCCTTGTAAACCTTTTGAAAAAATACTAACACACATGCACAATTAAGTGGAACACTTCGGTGTTAGTACATGTGAGCAAGGGTGGCGCCAAGAGTCGAGGAAGGGTCAGTTTAAACTGACCGGGCACGCCTCCCGAAGGGACCGGACGCGCCCGGTGCTTAATCCTAGACTTAACTCAGGGAGCAGAGCTCGACCAAACACTGGGCATGTCCAGTTGGCACTGACCAGATGTGTTCGGTCGGTGTTTGCACTATCTAGATCGTCTTTGGTGGACGATTGGATGCTGCACCGAACGCTACTACAGTGCGAGCAACACGTCCTATGTGAGGGGTTCGTGTGATGAAGGTGTTCAACCGGACGTGTGCGAGTCCGGTCAATAGGGATCAGACATGTTTGATGCTTCTTGGACGCTCTCTGGTGCTCTCTAGATCACACTGGATTTAGCCCTGGCAGCGAGTTCGGTCGCAAGCTGGCGCATCCTCAAACATAAAGAGCGAGAGATCAAGTCGAACGTTGGGATCCGATGACCTCCGTTGAACGCTGGGAGACACGTGATTGGTCGAGGGCGACCGAACCGGCGTGTCTGGTGCACCCAAGAATTAGAGCAATGACTCTATTCTTTGGTGGCCTCAATAAAAGGTTGGCTGGCTAATTTGAGGAATCTCTATTGCATATTTTGATTATTTCTTACTTTCTTGTGAGCCTATCCAACACCCTTCCACTCATCACTCTTTCTTTCCAACTGCATTTTCTTTAGTAATCGCATGTAGAGGCACTTGTGAATCGAGGAGCTACGTGATTTCTTGTTTTCTTGGACTTTTGTCGAACTCCTAGACGGCTTGGAGCACCGGCGGTGTTGATCTCGATTGATGATTGTTCGAGGACACATCGATGGTGATTGTGAGGGGTTCTTGACCTTGTCCCTACTGGAGATTGCAAAAGGTACTCTAATGGATTGCTCGTGACTTGGATACCCTCTTCTTGTGTTAGATGTGCGGCACCCTTTGTGGGTTGGCATGTGATGCCTAGCGTGTGATACTGCAAGAGAGTGTGTTGTTACAACGATGACTAGCTTGACGTTGATCAAGTGAATCTCGATAAAAAAAATCGAGTGTCTTGGCTATCTTGGTACTTATTATGATCACCACCATCGAGTGGCTGATTGAATTCAGCTCCCGGTGATTGGCTACACTACTCTTCTCGTCAATATAACCTTCCATCACACTTTCATTACATTTCAAGTTATACTAGCTCTTTAGTTTAGTCTTAATCTTTGAGGACTAGTTTATTGCTAGTGTTGATTGGGTTAGTGAGGCTCTTTAGTTAATCTTTCAAAGCTCACTAGTTTAGTGTAGGTTATTAGCTTATCTAGGTGGCATGTACATAGAGTAACATAGAGCTATTTGTTATTTGCTAACCACTGCTCTAGTGAATTTATAGAGTTTTAAATTAGCCTATTCACCCTGTTCTAGCCAATTAAACCTGTGTCTAAAAAAGAGCGACATTTTTTTTTTATTTTTAAGTTCCTATTTGAACATTCGTTTTATTTAAAATGTTTATATTAATTTTATTTTTTTGTAATAACTTATTTTATCATTATAGATACTTTGATAATGATTTACTTATTTTATTATCGGAGAAAAAATGAATAAAGCGAATGGTCAAACAAGAAATATGTTAAAAACATCGCCTTTTTTAATGAAGGGAGCAAGTGTTTGAGAAAATTGGAATCCTACCATTGTGGAAAATGAGCAGTTGGCTTGTTATCCCACAATGTGTAGCCCGCTAAAATGCTATTTGGTGACTTTGGAACTTACGACTTTTATTATAAAAAAAGTGGAAGAGAATTTGGTTTTTCATTTTTCTCCGTAAGTTTTGAAAAATCGCCTAATGATATTCTAGCGGGCTGCTCGTGTCTCATCCATTGAAATCCCATTGCGAAGAGCATTTTAATTTCCTCTGCGTGTTTTTAAGAGATCACAGGATAAGTTAGGATGCCCTAATTGTAAAAGCTAGTGGAGTGCTTTTTCTCGTCAAAATCTCTATTACTATTACTCCGTATACAGGGGCATAAAGTTTTGAGATGTCATATTAGATATCATATGGAGTTTCTCATGAGGTATTATGGTACCAATAAAAAAATAATTCATAGATTTCGTTAATAAATCATGAGACGAAATTACTAAGCCTAGTCATTAGCCCATATTTACTATAGCACTGTATTTTCGTAATATAAGTTATTAATTATCTTTTACTCTATATTTAATATTTATGTATATGTCAAATATTTGATGTAATATGGTATAATTTTTTTTTGGAGGAACAAGAAATTTGGAAATCAGAAGAAAAGAAAACAGAGATATCACCGACGCTTTCGGTCTTTGCCGAGTCTCACGCCGAATTCTCCAAAATCCCTCCCTCAGTCAACTCCAAAGAGCCCAATACCCCAATTTCCCCTCGAGGTTGGGATTTTGTGGCTTCAGCCATGCTCGAGCCGCGGCGCGTTCATCTTGACGCTGACGGCGATCTCCCCGCCGCCGTGACCGCCCCCCTTCTCGCGCACGCACAGTCGCCGGCTGAGCCTTCGCCTGCGACCGTTGGTTCATCGGAGATAACTGACGAGGAGATCGACGCCGCATCCGCCGCCTGCTGCCGCATCTGCCTCGAGTCCGAGTCTGAGCCTGGTGAGCCCCCGCGCCCCAATTGACTGCCGGTTTTCCTCATCCGCCAGAGCCGCGAGCTCTCTCGCGGGCATACGCGGCAGCCCGCGCAGCGCCGCTAGCCTTTGCGGACTTTTGCGGCAGCCCGCGCAGCGCCGCTAGGCCATGAAGCGGCCATGCGTACAAACATAAACCGGAAAAAGATAGATAGCACGGAAACACGAGAACCAGAGTCGTGCACGTGTGTATTCATTTTATTATTTACTTTACAATTTTTTCTAGTGATCCATATGTTAGCTAAAAAATATACATATAAATTACACAAAATACTATGTATCATTCTGAATATGTGGTTGATTTTTTTTTACATTTTTTTCAGCATTCATGAGTTATCATAAAAACATGTAAGTTAGCCTCTTATGTAAGGACACACCTTCTCAATGCACGAGACTACTTGTCAAATAAACCAATTTCTGAGACTAACGTTCCGTAATACCAAGATTCATAATTTATCAAAATTGTAAAAAATGGTCACAGCTTTATACAAGTGCAAGCTAAATTGAGCGATCAACATAATTTTAACAAAGATTACACAAGACAACTCATAATTTAAACAGAGTGATCGAATATAGCTTGTTGTCCTTGTGCTCTAGGCAACTCAAAAGTCACAAATTTTTTGCACAGGTATTGTTGCACAACACCACATTACCTTGCCCTGTTCATAAAAAAAATCATAAAGGAAGCAACACATCTATCAGCATATAGATGAAAAATCATGAAGAGCTTCAGTTGAAAGGAGAATGAGTAATCTAGCATAATAAGTCATCAGGAGTTCATTGTCTGGGATACATCAATTATATGGAATTGATGCATGATTTATAAGTAAAGCACACAGCAATAGCTTCACAAAAGTAGACATTACTGGAAGGAATGCCTTAAGGCATACATCTATGAATGTAAAAACTGGATAGGCATACATTTACTAAAAAGGCATATGAAAAGCAATGACTCAGGCGTTCATTTTAGACAGCTAAACTGAATGAGTAAAAGCAATTACTGAAAGCAATGACTCAGGGCTGCAGAGTACAGACCATGTGATGAGTACATTCAAAATTCAGAACTATTTACACTAATGCACAGCCAAACTGAACTGAAAACTCTAGCTACTAGTAGTCAGCTAGTATATTTCTAAGGACAGTCACGCGTCCACCTGCTCTTGGACCATGGCCGGCGATGTGGTGGTCATTGGATCTAGGCTGTAGGAGGCCGGCCACGGTGATGGCTGCGGCGAGGGATGAGCCGCCCGCTGATGCAGTGGAGGCGGTGGTGGAGTCACCCGTGGCGATGGCCGCGGCTGGGTACGAGCCGCCCGTGGATGTTGCGACGGCGGCGGCGCTAGCTGAATCGCCTGTGGCGGCGGTGGCGGATTGGAGCGGCGCCGTTGGGCTTCATGTGCCCACTGCATATCCCTGCTTCGTCTAGGGCCCCATTTAGATGCATTTGGATTTGGAATTTTGAACGGGGAATTTTTTTCAATAAATGTCCAATCATGGCCTAAGTAGGCTTAAAAGATTCGTCTCGTGATTTATATGGAAACTGTACAAACATGCAAAAATTTCATCTACATTTAATGCTCTATGCATGTGCCAACATATTCGATGTGACGGGAATCTTGAAATTTTGAAGTGCATCTAAACAGGGCCTAGGTGGGCTCTTGTGTGGGCTAGTGAATGTTCGCGGCGCAGTCTAGGCCAACAGGCTGACGGCGTGGCCCGCGCCGTTTACAACTATAATGCTTGGGCCATCATGGTTACTTTGCAACTCTGATAATTGCCAAAGCATTAGAGAATCTTGGCCTCCTGGGTGTTAATGTAGCAAAGAATTAGTACTATTCGAGGTTATCCTATGGCTCTGATACATGTTGCTTCTCTTGGCTTTGGTGCAGGCGATGAGCTAATATCTCCATGTATGTGCAAGGGGACACAGCAGTTCGTGCATCGCTCCTGCCTTGACCACTGGAGGTCTGTTAAGGTAACACCTAGTATGTGTTATGTGCGTACATTCTTCTGCTGCAAATTGTTTTTCTTATTGCCTTATGTCAAATTTAAGTTCCCAAGCATAGGACCAGGAGCACACTGTTATTATTAGGAGTAAATTTCCGGTTAACCAAAGTTCATATTAAACACTTAATGGCAACACATTGAATATACTAACATATGTAATGTTGTTGAGTTTTGATCTTTCGTGGGTAAACTGTCTATGCAATCCAATCATAATACACTAACATATGTAATATTGTTGAGTTGCTGAAATACATTGTTTGGCTAAACATAGTAGCCCTAAGTTTTGTTTTCTTCAAATATCTCCTCAGGAAGGAACTGCCTTTTCACACTGCACAACATGCAAGGCACAATTCCATCTACGGGTTGAATGTCTGGAGGATGACATTTGTCGTAGAATGAAGTTTCGGTTGTTTGTTGCAAGGGATGTTACCATTATATTCCTTATTATACAAGCCGTGAGATCACCTTTTCCTCTTATTACATTATATATTGTTCTTTATTATTCATGGTCATATTATGTAATAGACCACGAACAGCTTGCGTATATTATTTCCTTTTCCTTGGGTTAAAGCCTAGTGAACCAGGTGAATACAGAAGGTATGTATTTTGATTTGTGCACCTCATTGCTTTTCAGACCATCGCAGCCATTGGTAGTATGGCATATTTTTTGGATAAAGATGGAAACTTCAGAAACAAATTTTCCGATGATTGGGAACGGTTTCTGTCAAAGCATCCAGTGCCCTTTTACTACTCTGTTGGTATGCAATTTCTTCTGTAACTGCACTTTCAATTGTTATGAAGATTCAGATAGCCAGATAATACAGTTATGACTAGTAGTTGTGTGGTAAGTACTAGTAGACACATATACCATATAGTATGCATGCATTTGTGAGTCTGCTTAATCAGAATCACTGAGACATCTCTTGCTTTGCTGCTGACCTGCTGTAATACTAATTCATGAACATTGTACATTGAAAATAAAATTGTCTGATTATTCAAATTCAGATATGTAATTTGACATCGAAACGCTGCCTTTTCTGGTTCTACCTACCTTATACAATTATAACTTTCCAGATTGCAGTTTTTACGGACCTGTTCAAGTATAAGAAGATGCTAATGTCTCCTTTTAATGAGTCAGCTAATGATATTTTCCCCATAAATTTGGTTCAGGTGTGGTTGTGTTCTTTGTCATGGTTGGATTTATTGGGCTAATATTACACCTTTCCTCTTACAACAACACCGATCCGTGCTTGGTTGGATCCCGTGATTGTTGCTTTGGGTGTGGTCTAGTGGACTTACCAGCTTCAATGGAAGCTTGTTTTGCTTTCGCTGTCATATTTGTTATTATGTTGGCCATACTTGGAGTTGCATATGGGTTCCTTGCGGCAACTGTGGCCATCCAGAGGATCTGGCAGCGGCACTACCACATACTTACCAAGAAGGAGCTGACAAGGGCAAGTTAACCTGCTTAATAGTGTTTTCAGTCTTCATTTGCTCCTAGCGACAGAAAGAGAGTATAATATTCTTGTTTTTGTGTTTGCTGACATGCAGGAATATGTGGTGGAGGACCTTCCTGGGGGTTACACACTGCCAAAGATGGACCCAGAGCATGAGCAGCGCTTGAAGATGCTGCTGCTCATGTAGCTTGAACTTTTTGCAGGTGATGGACATGAAGTATCTCATGTTTTTGTTGCATGTTTTTACTTTTGCACGATATGTGTGTATATAAATATTAGTTCGGATAAGTATGTGTTCTAGTGATGAAGATCATGTACTTGTATATAATACAAAATATAGAACCACGGTTGGCAGGTGGGTAATCACATACAGGCTACAGCTCTAGTGAAGTTGACTTTGTGGATATATATAGGTACATGCATACTACGTGATATCTCTTTTTTTAATGCTTTAACTTATGTGATCAGTTGAGGAACAATGCAAGTTAAAATTGGCGGACTATTTTGCCACTTGCTGCCAAGAGATAATGTGATTCTCATTATATCGAAACGTTCGTTTCCTTTTTGTGCCTTTCGTTGCCTTTGGCGCCTGTGCTTCGTCCCTTTGCTTCGGGTTATGTTGTATTTCACCTGGACGAAACAGTCTTCCAGCTCTGTATGTGGTTCTGAATGCACATGAATCATCTGTATCACGTGACTTTTGAAAATGTGGGAAGAACATCATATGTTTTCCTCTAGTTATTGGATAGTATAACAACCCAAAGACGCGATGCGATCACGATCAGAATTTTATACTTCTTCCAGTTCTACCATTCAAAATTTCACATAAATTTTCCCTACTAATGTTTTCTAATGAGATTTCCGTATGTTACAACTAATAATAGTGTTTTAGTACTTAAGTTATAAACACTAAGTCTACCATTTTGGTATCTCTAGCTGCATCTTGATCCTCTACTTCTCCAGAACGGGTTTGTTGCAAAGAACCCAGCTTCTCGCTGCACGAGAGGCTGGCTGGGATACATGAAAGAACTCCGCCTGTCAAACGCCACGTCGCCACTGCAACTGCAGCACAGCAGATAACTGCCCGGCAAATCGATTGGGCTAATGCAAATATTCCCTCCATCCCAATTTGTTTTGACAATTTTAACAATAACTTTCACTATGTATCTAAACACAATATATATTTATATGTATAGCGCATGGCGATGTACCGTGCTCGTGGGTGCGTGGAGCGCATGACGTACCGTACGCATGCAGGTACTGTACTGCCAAGATCTAGCAGCAAATCAATAATCTATCGATATATCGATCCTATTGTATGACTAGCTGAGCTTTGGTACAGTTGCCATGCAACGTATCAAATGTAAACTAATCTCTCCGAGCAACCATGCAAACTTTTAATCTGGGTCACATGATATTGATCCAAGGGGCCACGGGAGAGAGGTGGAAGAGAGGATTTGCAAATGTGTGATTAAGAGCGGGCGGTTAAGTGCAAAATTACTCAGTCCTCTTGTGCCTTTTGGATCAACATCATATGGCTCAGATTAAAAATTTATAAGTTTGCATGAAGTGATTGGTTTGCACTACATATTCCCTGCTTGCATAGCCTACTTGCATAGCGGCAGGTATCGTTCGTCGCCGAGATTTGCTCTCATCAGCAGCGCCAGCCTCCAGATATATATAAAGTGTTGGTGTGCCCTGCTTCAGATGCCGATCGAACTAGTACTACTACTGTAGTTCTCGGCATTGGTCGTAATTAAAGTACTCAAGGCCTATGCTAAAGCTGCACCGGTGATGAACTGCTTGTAACTGCGTGCTCAGAGAACCGTAGGAATACTAATTAAAACGGATTAGCTCGTCCATACGTTGCCGTCTGTGTTCATTATATCAGATTGCTGATACCTAGCTATATTTTTCAGCCATATATAGAACGGTATTTTCTTCAACAATTCAGGGGCAGCCAAAATCGGCCATGCCAAATTAAATCTACTACAATTCTAAGTACTCTTATGTCTAACCTCGTAACCTATTCTATCTCTAGCTAGGATTTTATGTTTTTCTAACCACACATATATCATTGTGCCGTGTGCCAAAGGGCCTCTAGTTAAGTTGTTAAAAAAAAACAGCGACACTTCTCGAGTTCTGGATTTGACTCTTTGTATGAGTGAATTTTAAGCTAGGATTAAAAAAAATCTAAGGTTAAAAAAATCTCTTTGTCTGTCCGACTACCAGAAGCACATGTGTAAGGTCCACACGTCATCATCAGGTTTTTTATCAGTGTGCCGTGTGTTAGATTGTAATATTATAGGCCATATGGGCTGTTATATGGGTTGGGCGCCTCAGCCTTAGGCTGTATGGCAGCCCCCTAAGGGTTAAGGTAGATGATCATTGGATTAGGCAAGGATCACCGTTGATTAGGTGTTTCTATAAACCCTAGACGGCCCTTGCCTATATATATTGTACACCCTTTGTACCTCCATAATCAATCTACAATATTCCCGAGCCATATTCTCTTTCATGGTATCACGAGTCCGGTTCTTCGAACCGATTCACCTTCCGCTGCCCTAGCGCCCCCTACCAGATGCGCTCCCCACGCCCACCTGCGCCGGCCATCCCTGCCGCGCCGTGATGGCTGGGGCCCTCCCTCCCCCACCACGGCCGCCGCCGCCGCCTCCAAGTCTGGCAGGGTGCTGACCAGTCCGCCCTGGATTCCGACGCCCAGGCCCAGGCCACCGCCGCCACCGCCACTGCCCAGCGCGCGGCCGACCGGAAGGCGCGGCGCGACGCTGCCCTTGCACGCGCTGCTGCAGCCGACCAGGAAGCCCAGGCCGCCGCCCTGGAGCGCGATGCCACTGCCGCTCGTGCCCGTGAAGCCCTGGCTCGCGCCGAGCAGGCCCGCGCCGCTGCTCAGGTCGATGGGTCAGATGAGGATCCCCCTTCCGACCACGACGACAACGACGATCTGCAGCGTGCCCTTCTTCACCAAGAGGCTTCCACGATCGCCCACCTTCACTCCCAGGCGGTTGTTGTCCAGAACATCCGCAACTTCGTCACCGTCGTCCTCGATCTCAACACCGGCAACTTCAATCGGTGGCGCGATCAGATCCTCCTCATCGTTGGGAAGTACTCCCTCGACCATCATGTCCTCCAGGACCTACCGGCGCCCGGCTCCCCCGACTGGCAGGGCATGGATTGCATTGTCAAGTCTTCGATCCTCTGAACCATCTCCGATGATCTGGCTGCGACGATCTCCCAGCGCAACTCCACTGCCCGCGACACCTGGCGCGCCGTGGAGTCGTAGTTCTTCAACAACCGTGAGACACACGCCCTCCTACTCAACGCCAAGCTCTGCAACTTCGTCCAAGGCGATCTCTCCATCACCGACTACTGCAAGGAGCTCAAGCGCATGGCGGACACGCTTGGGGATTTGGGCGAGGTCGTCACCGATCGCACCCTCGTCCTCGACTTCATCCGTGGCCTCAACGAGCGCTTCAAGCACGTCGGCACCCACCTTCGGCGAGCGCGGCCCTTCCCCACGTTCCTGAACGCGAAGGCTGACCTTCTCCTGGAGGAGATGACGCTGGACAACTCGCTGTCCCAGTCAACGGCGCTCACGGCTTCCACCACCATGTCTGCCCTTCCTCGACCAGTCCAGCAACCTGCTGCCCCCACCACAGGCTCCGAGGGTGGCTCATCCAAGAACCGCCGTGGCAAACGTGGCGGCCGCCGCAGCGGCAATGATGGACAGCAGGCGCCTACCTCGACGCAGCCTGGCGCCCAGTCCAACACACCAACTGGGGGCCAGCCCAAGGCCGGCGGATCTAGCACCAGGGGTAGGACGTGGTCTCCCTTCTTCTGCCCATGGGCTGGGGCCTTCCAGGTGTGGCCGGGAGCCCAACCTGGCGCGCGACTTCTTTTTGCGCCGCTGCTGGACATGCTTCAGCACGCCCTGCTGGCCCAGCAAGCCTTCCAGCACCCTGCTGGGTACTCTCCGGTGATGGAGCACGCCGGAACCTGGACTGCACCGCCCCCGGCTACTATCCTCCCCCCGCTGGTCTTCCAACTTGGGATCAGTAGTCCCTAGCGTCCACGTTCAACACCATGACGCTGCAGCAGCCACCGTCCAGCGAGTGGTACTTCGATTCAGGTGCAACTTCCCACATGACCTCCACTTCCGATTCCCTTTCACGTTCTTCTTCTGTGCGGTATCCAACTCCTTCATCTATTGTTGTCGGTAATGGTTCCCTGCTTCCTGTTACCTCTACTGGCTCTACAGTTATTTCTCCCTCATTACGCCTTAATAATGTGTTGGTTTCCCCCCACCTTATTAAGAATCTGATTTCTGTTCGCCAGTTTACTATTGATAACAATTTCTCTGTTGAGTTTGACGCCAATGGTTGTTCTGTGAAGGATCTTCAGTCTTGGAACGTGATCGTCAGGTGCAATAGCTCTGGACCTCTGTACCCTCTCCACCAGCCGATCGCTCACTCCCTGGTTGCCACCACTGAGTCTTCACTTTGGCATCGTCGCCTCGGTCATCCGGGACATGAGGCCCTCTCCAAGCTTGCGTCGAGTCTCCCCACTTGTCGTCATGATACTTCTAGCATCTGTCATGCATGTCAGTTAGGTCACCATCTGCGTCTTCCTTTTCCTGTGTCAACTTCTAGAGCGTCCAATAATTTTGATCTTATCCATTGTGACCTGTGGACATCTCCTGTACTCAGTGTCTCGGGCTATAAATATTATTTAGTTATTCTGGATGATTGTTCACATTACTTATGGACGTTTCCCTTGAAGTTGAAATCTGACGCTTTCACAACGCTTACTCACTTCTTTGCTCTTGTGTCCACTCAGTTTGGCACCACCATCAAGGCAGTTCAGTACGACAATGGGCGCGAGTTCGACAACTCCAGCTCCCGCACGTTCTTCCTTACCCATGGTGTTCACCTACGCATGTCGTGTCCCTACACTTCCCCCCAGAATGGTAAGACCGAGCGCATCATTCGTACCACCAACAATATGGTTCGCTCCTTACTATTCCAAGCCTCCCTCCCACCATCCTTCTGGGTCGAAGCCTTGCAGACAGCCACTTATCTTCTCAACATTCTACCCACCAAAACACTGAGCTCCTCCACCTCGCACCTTGCCTTGTTTGGCAAAGCACCCTCATATGATCACCTCCGTGTCTTTGGTTGCACTTGTTACCCTAACCTGTCTGCCACAGCTCCCCACAAACTTTCCCCCCGCTCCACCCGGTGTGTCTTCCAAGGATACTCCGCTCATCATAAAGGATACCGCTGCCTTGACCTCGCTTCCAACAAACTCATCATCTCACGTCACGTCATCTTTGACGAGTCAGCTTTCCCTTATGCTAAGCAGGGTTCCAACATCTCTCCGGCGGCACTTGATTTTTTGGATAGCACTGACTATGTGCCGGCTCCAATTGGACCCGCACATCAGCTCCTTCCTGCAGGTTCAAGTGCTTCGACCACTACACACCCACCCTCGGCTGTGGATGTTTCTGACGACGATCTTGCTGGTTCACCAGCGCTTGGTGCGCTCCCAGCTGGGTCCTCTCGGGCTGTCCCTGCTCCGCCTCCGACCGCACAGCCACGTGCGGCCCCGTCTTCATTAGCACCCGCACTGCCACATGCGGCTCCGGCATCGCCTTCACCTGCGCAGCCACGTGCGGCCTCGTCCTCCCCATCACTGGCACGGTCTGCAGCGGTGGATGCCCCTCACGGTCCTCCGCCTGGCTTCCCACCGCTGCCTACTTACCCGGTGCCTGCAGTCCGCCATGTTTACACACGGCGGGCACATCTGGCAGCTGTCCAGCAGCCTGCTACAGCGGCTGTCCAGCACCCTGCTGCACCAGCACCATTGCCCGTGCTTCCCATCTACCCGGTGCCTGCGGTTCGCCATGTCTACACCTGTCGGGAACCTCCAGCTCTTGCCCAGCCGCCTGCTGGCCCTGCACTTCTGCCTAAGCATGCTACACCTGTCCCTCCAGTGATCAACCAGCACACTATGGTCACACGCGCGAAGACTGGCTTTCGGATTCCTGCTCTCTACCATGCTACGCCGCTATCTCCGGTGCCCAAGACCTTCCGCAGCGCCCTCGCTGACCCAAATTGGTGGGCCAAAACCACACATGGGATCTTGTTCCGCGCCCCCTCAGGCTAATGTGGTTACCGGGAAGTGGATCTTCAAGCACAAGTTCAACGCCGATGGGTCACTTGAAAGGTACAAGGCACGCTGGGTCTTTCGCGGCTTCACTCAGCGCCCTGGCATTGATTTTTCAGAAACTTTCAGTCCGGTCATCAAGCCAGCCACTGTTGATATCTACTAACGTCGCCCAATATAACTTTATAACCTTTAACACTCGGGATGAGATTAGAAGATGTATGGTATTTAATTAACTGATCACTAGCAACTAGTCACTTATCTATTACCAACATTCTTTAGCATGAACTCGGTTGTCAATCCTAATTATATATGCTAAGAATAAATAAAGGTTTTACATATTATTCCATGTGACTAGACAGAAATATAAATAAATATAAATTAAGAACAATTCTGCAAGCGGACAGATAATTATACCATTGTAGCATTTTACCTAGGAGTTCTACCAGGTTGTCGATTTATATTTATACCACTGGGAAGGACTAGGTTAAACTATAATCTATTATATTGATAACAACCATATACAATGAATAAGTGAAATTACCAATGTCATATACTCTACTCATAACAGGTAGAGGTCACAAGATAATAAAGATAAATAGGGTGATAAGTATGATCAAGCATCATTAATAAAAATAAACATCAGAGCACTTTCTAGTCATAGAAATAGCTAGCCAATGGATAAACTAAGGAATTAATATCTAAGGTAATTCTATAACTACTACGTCAATGAATAACTGAAAGCTCTATGTTTGGTTTTGGCTAATTGATGACACCAAAGTATCTAACCATTATGCCTAAGTGTTTGATTACAAGATGGTTAGAGGATCAAGTGTGGAGGTGATGAAGGCATCCAAAGACTAGCATGCATAGGAAGTGGCAGCTAGTTTCTTACTCTTATCAATTGGTACTAGAACCTTGTTTATAATATGATCTCATGAGGTATTCTAGTGTCTTTAATTGCAAGAATTCTTTCAAATAGAATCTAGCTATCCATGGTGCTAAGGATGGTGTATAGATGCACTCCGATGGTATCGCGCTTCAAAGGTCCAATTCTATAAACCTTAGCATCAAATTGGTAGTAATATCTCTTCCAAACTCCAAATCCAATACATATGCGCAAAGCCTTTCAAATCCAAACACTAGGCACATATGTAGGGGGAGCTATTAGTACCAAGTTGAATTCATTGAATATCTTTGTAGAGGTTGTCATCAATTACCAAAAAGGAGGAGATTGAAAGCTCTATGTTTGGTTTTGGCTAATTGATGACACCAAAGTATCTAACCATTATGCCTAAGTGTTTGATTACAAGATGGTTAGAGGATCAAGTGTGGAGGTGATGAAGGCATCCAAAGACTTGGAGTAAGCCCATCAAAGTGAAGATCAAGAACTCCAACACTTGGTGATTTAGATTGAGCTCAAGGCAAAGGTATATCAATAGGGCTCTTTCCGTTTTGGTGGACGAGACACTATAGAGAGTGTGTCCACATTTAGGATAGATAGCCGTACTATAAAGAGGGGAGTAATTCCATGGTTAACACGGTTATCAAGTGCCATTAGATGTTTGGATCATGTATTGCATTTAGATCTAGTGGCTAACTAACAAACCCTTGGAAAACTCTTTTAAAAAGGCTAACACAAGTGCACAAGGTGTAGAACACTTGGTGTTAGCACTTGGGAACAAAGGGTGAAAGGTTTGAGTGAAAATCCTGAGAAAACAGAGCGTCAGACCCTAGCTTCGCCTGAGCGTCGGACCATTGTCTTCGGTCCGACGGCAAACCCTGCTTAGAGCGTCGGACACTCAGTTTCTGAGCGTCGGACCATTAGCCTCAGGGTCCGACGGTGCTGAACGAGCGAGAGCTGACACGTGGAGAACTCAGAGGGCATCGGACCGTTCTGTTTGGTCCGATGGCGAGCGTCGGACTATCGTCCCATGGAATTTAGCGCTCGGGGAGCTCTCTGGAAGCGTCGGACTGTCGCGGTTTTTAGTTCGACGGCTCCATCAGGCTGAGTCCGACGGTGGTCTGCTGAGAGCGTCGGACCGAGATTTTTGGTCCGACGCCCTACCGTCCGACGGTTGTTTTGGCGCGAGAAAATAGCCGTTGTGTTTCAACGGTCGATTTCAAACGGCAGAGGACACGTGGCGTCAATCCAGAGCGTCGGACCGTGCGGTTTAGTCCGACGATCTGGCCGTCGGACAGTCCGACGGTACGCAGTTTTGTCCAAATGGTTAGTTCTTTGTGTGTGGCTTATAAATAGCGACTTGGCTGGTTTGGGAAGGTGCTCTTGGCTCTCTAACTTGTTGATACACCTCTTGAGCACCGTCACAACACTCTCACTCACATAGATTGCATAATTCTCATCCATTGTGAGCTAGAGAGTTGATCAAAGTGCTTTGCTTGATCTTTGCATTCATTGGCACTTGTTGATCGTGTTTGCTGTGGAGTTCTCTCATTTCTGTTGGTGATTGCCATCACCTAGACGGCTTGGAGCAGCGGAGGAGCTTGGCGGAGTTGGAGATTGTCTCCGGCCACTCCCGGTGATCTTGTGAGGGGTATTGCACCTTCTCGGCGGAGAAGCCACAAGGTAGCTCTAGTAAATTGCTCGTGTCGTTGAGTTACCCATCTCGTGGTAGATTCTTGTGGCGCTCTTGGTGAGCTTGACGATTGTCGTCGATTAGCCACCGAATCACCGAGTCGTGGTCGACACAACGGGGACTAGCGTGCCGGCAAGCACGTGAACCTCGGGATAAATCTTTGTCTCCGTGTGTTGATTGGAATTTTATTGTGACCACCACCTTCAAGTGTGTTGGTATCTCTCTCGGTGTTTGGCTACCACCTCTACACGTCGGTATATCATCTCTACACCCTACTCTTTACATTTGTGCACTTTACTCTTGTGTTGTAGTAGCTTGTGTAGTGGTAGTGGTAGAAGTAGCTAGTTTGTTCACCTAGGAGTAAGTAGCTCAACTTAGGATTAGTTTGTGTGCTCCTAGTGACTCTAACTAGACCGGTTAGGAAGGCTTGCAACCCTCTAGTAGGCTAGTGCAAAGAATTCGCTTCGCCTCATTTGTTACTAACCTTGTGATCAAGTTTTGTTGTTGTAGAAAGTTTTTAATTGGCTATTCACCCCCCTCTAACCACTTCGGACCTATCAATTGGTATCGGAGCCGTGGTCACCGTTGTTGCAAGGCTTAACATCCTTCGGTGTTCAAGATGGCTCACAACAACTTGATCAATTACATGGGCAAGCCACCTCGGTTTGATGGTTCTAGTTATGGCTATTGGAAAAAGCAAATGAAGGCTCACTTGAAATCAATGAACCGGAAGATGTGGGAGATTGTTGAGAAAGACTTTGTGGTGATTGACATGAATGATCCCACACCAAGAGATGAAGAAAAGCTCTAATTCAATGACATTGCTCTCAATGCTCTCTATAGTGCTCTTGATGAGAAAGTCTTTGAACAAATCAAGGACTTGGAGTATGCATATGAGGTTTGGAAGAAGTTGGAAGATACATATGAGGGCACCACCGCCGTCAAGGGTGCCAAGCTCTACATCCTCAAAGATAGATATGCAAGCTTCAAGATGAAGGAAGATGAGAGCATACCAGAGATGTTCCACCGGTTGAGTGTAATTGTTAGTGATCTCAAGGCTCTCGGTGAAAAGATTGATGACAAGGACTTCTCATATCGCTTCTTGAGATGTTTACCGTCTCGGTATGAGACCTTGTGCTTCATTCTTATGAGAGAGGATCTCTCCAAGATGACACCTACACAAGTGCTTGGCGAGGTCATGACACATGAGACCTACCAAGATGACATTGATGCCAAGGTCAAGGAAGAGAAGGAGGATGAGAAGAAGGACAAGGGTGAGAAGAAGAGCATTACATTCAAGGCTACTTCATCAAGGCACAAGGGCAAAGCAAAGAAGCCAATCTCAAGTGATGAGGAAAGCTCAAGTGATGATGATGAGGAGATGGCACTTCTTGTGAGGAGATTTGGCAAGTTCATGAAGAAGAAGGGCTATGGTGCTAGAAAGATGAGAGACTTCACAAGAGGCAAGAGCACCACCATGAGGTGCTATGAATGCAAGAGCAAGGATCACTTGATAGCCGATTGCCCTCACAAGAATGAGAGTGATGATGATGATGATGATGATGATGATGACAAGAAGAAGAAGAACAAGAAGGAAAAGAAAGACAAGAAGATGCAATTCAAGAAGAAGAAGGGGCATTCATATTGTGTCACATGGGATAGTGATGCTTCTTCTTCCGATGATGAAGATAGTGATGATGATCACAAGCTCACCAAGAAGAAGGCTATTGCTAGTCTTGCTATTCAAAGCAAGCCTTCTCTATTTGACTCTACACCAACTTGTCTCATGGCTATGCCATCTAAGGTACAATCCTCATCCGATGAGAGCGGTAGTGAGAGTGAGGAGGAGGACTTCTCCAAGGAGGAGCTCCTTGACATGTTGCATGACACACACTCCTACCTTAAGAAGAAAGTG
Source organism: Eremochloa ophiuroides (assembly GCA_038502445.1). NCBI lineage: Eukaryota > Viridiplantae > Streptophyta > Magnoliopsida > Poales > Poaceae > Eremochloa > Eremochloa ophiuroides. Next base: position 54,692,556 of record JAHLJS010000006.1, on the reverse strand, counting down.
AGGGAGTGCAAAGTTTTGACCAAGGAGAAGAAACTCCTTGAGCAATCCTTTGAGGAGTTTAGTGCATCTCATGAGTGTCTAAAGGAAGACCATGAGGCACTAAAAGAAGCTCACTCCAAGCTTGAGAAGGCTCACTCATCACTTTCGGAGTTGGCTAAGGTGGAGGATGTGCCCACAACATGTGACGTAGGTGTCCATTGTGATCTATTTGATACACCTATTGTTGTTGCCTCCACTAACACATCTTGTAGCACATCCACCTCTACCTCACCCAAGTTTGTTAGTGTCACTTGTGATGCTAAAATCATGGATGAGAACAAGAACCTCAAGAAGGAGGTGCATGAGCTCACTCTAGCCTTAGGCAATGCCTATGGTGGAGATGCCCGCTTGCTTAAGTATTTGGGTAGTCAAAGGTTCTCCATTAATAAGGAGGGTCTTGGCTATACCTCCAAGAAGGGCAAAGCCGCCTTTGTCCCTCACAAGACAACCTTTGTGAAGGGCAATGGTGTGGTTTGCTATAGTTGCAAGCAAGTGGGGCACAAGGAGCAATATTGCAAGAAGAGGATGATGAAGCAAAGCAAGCCTATGGTTTCATCCATTAGATTTGATTCTTGCTATGTGCTTACAAAGGGTGCTAGGGGAGTGCGAGTCAAGTTCATTGGTGCATCTAAGGAGAACCCAAAGAAGAAGGCAATTTGGGTGCCCAAGAGCTTGGTAACTAACCTCCAAGGACCCAAACAAACTTGGGTACCAAAATCTAATTGATTTCTTTGTAGGTGAACTATAAGTCCGGAGGGAGGCATTGGGTGCTTGATAGTGGGTGCACTCAACACATGACCGGAGAATCAAATATGTTCAATTCAATCAAGCCAAATGAAGATGGGAATCTTGATAGTATCACATTTGGTGACAACAAGAAGGGCAAGGTTATTGGTCTTGGAAAGATTGCAATTTCAAATGATATGTCCATCTCCAATGTCTTGCTAGTAGAGAGCTTGAACTTCAACTTGTTGTCCGTGGCTCAATTGTGTGACTTGGGATTCAAATGCATCTTTGGTATTGATGATGTGGAGATTGTTAGTGTTGATGGAAGCAACTTGATATTCAAGGGTTTTCGGTATGGCAATCTCTATTTGGTGGACTTTGATGTTAGTGAAGCTCAATTGTCAACATGCTTGTTCACCAAATCAAGTATGGGTTGGTTATGGCATAGAAGGTTTGGTCATGTTGGAATGAAGCAACTCAATAGATTGGTCAAGCATGACATGGTGAGAGGATTGAAGAATGTTCAATTTGAGAAGGATAGGTTGTGTAGTGCATGTCAAATGAGAAAGCAAGTTGGAAACACACATCCTAACATGAGCATGATGAGTACATCTAGAGCATTTGAGTTATTGCACATGGATCTCTTTGGCCCAACCACTTATGGTAGTATTGGTGGAAACAAGTATGGCTTTGTGATAGTGGATGACTATACAAGATACACATGGGTCTTCTTTCTTGTTGACAAGAGTGAAGTATTTGGCATATTCAAGACATTCATCAAGAGAAGCCAAAATGAATTTGAAGTGACAATCAAGCAAGTGAGAAGTGACAATGGAAGTGAGTTTAGAAATGCAAGGGTAGATGAACTTTGTGATGAGTTTAGAATCAAACATCAATTCTCGGCCAAGTACACTCCTCAATCAAATGGCCTTGTTGAGAGAAAGAATAGAACACTCATTGATATGACAAGGTCCATGCTTAGTGAATACAACGTGTGTGTGGACATGTGGGCCGAAGCAATCAACACGGCATGCTATTGTAGCAACCGGCTCTATTGTCACTGCCTCTTGAAGAAGACACCATATGAGCTATTGAATGGAAGAAAGCCCAATATTGCATATTTTAGAGTATTTGGATGCAAATGCTATATCTTGAAGAAAGGACAAGATTGGGAAAATTTGAGAAGAAATGTGATGAAGGCTTCCTAGTTGGTTACTCCACCACAAGCAAAGCATATAGAGTATGGAATCACACCATCAAGCTAATTGAAGAAGTTCATGATGTGGAGTTCGATGAAACCAATGGTTCTCAAGGTGAACAAGAAAATCTAGATGATGTGGAAGCTATGAAGAACATGGACATTGGTGACATCCGGCCAAGGCAAGTGGTTGATGTGGAAGATGAAGATGATAAAGATCAAGTGCTACCTCAATCAAATGTGCAAGTAAATCAAGATAATGCAAGCTCTAGTGATTCTCATGATCAAACTCAAACTCAAGATGAAGATTAACAAGTCATCCAATCTCAAGCAAGTCAACCTAGCTCAAGCAATCAAGTTCTCCAACCGGTCAACATTGCAAGAGATCATCCTTTGGATCAAATAGTTGGGGATATTAGAAGTGGTGTTCAAACAAGATCAAAGTTAGCAAACTTTTGTGAGCACTTCTCTTTTGTGTCATTTGAAGAGCCAACTACCATTGAGAAAGCTTTGAACGATAGTGATTGGGTAAATGCCATGCATGAAGAGCTCAATAATTTTGAAAGAAATCAAGTATGGGAGCTAGTCGAGAGGCCCAAGAATTACAATGTCATTGGCACTAAGTGGGTGTTCAAGAATAAATAAAGGTTTTACATATTATTCCATGTGACTAGACAGAAATATAAATAAATATAAATTAAGAACAATTCTGCAAGCGGACAGATAATTATACCATTGTAGCATTTTACCTAGGAGTTCTACCAGGTTGTCGATTTATATTTATACCACTGGGAAGGACTAGGTTAAACTATAATCTATTATATTGATAACAACCATATACAATGAATAAGTGAAATTACCAATGTCATATACTCTACTCATAACAGGTAGAGGTCACAAGATAATAAAGATAAATAGGGTGATAAGTATGATCAAGCATCATTAATAAAAATAAACATCAGAGCACTTTCTAGTCATAGAAATAGCTAGCCAATGGATAAACTAAGGAATTAATATCTAAGGTAATTCTATAACTACTACGTCAATGAATAACTGAAAGCTCTATGTTTGGTTTTGGCTAATTGATGACACCAAAGTATCTAACCATTATGCCTAAGTGTTTGATTACAAGATGGTTAGAGGATCAAGTGTGGAGGTGATGAAGGCATCCAAAGACTAGCATGCATAGGAAGTGGCAGCTAGTTTCTTACTCTTATCAATTGGTACTAGAACCTTGTTTATAATATGATCTCATGAGGTATTCTAGTGTCTTTAATTGCAAGAATTCTTTCGAATAGAATCTAGCTATCCATGGTGCTAAGGATGGTGTATAGATGCACTCCGATGGTATCGCGCTTCAAAGGTCCAATTCTATAAACCTTAGCATCAAATTGGTAGTAATATCTCTTCCAAACTCCAAATCCAATACATATGCGCAAAGCCTTTCAAATCCAAACACTAGGCACATATGTAGGGGGAGCTATTAGTACCAAGTTGAATTCATTGAATATCTTTGTAGAGGTTGTCATCAATTACCAAAAAGGAGGAGATTGAAAGCTCTATGTTTGGTTTTGGCTAATTGATGACACCAAAGTATCTAACCATTATGCCTAAGTGTTTGATTACAAGATGGTTAGAGGATCAAGTGTGGAGGTGATGAAGGCATCCAAAGACTTGGAGTAAGCCCATCAAAGTGAAGATCAAGAACTCCAACACTTGGTGATTTAGATTGAGCTCAAGGCAAAGGTATATCAATAGGGCTCTTTCCGTTTTGGTGGACGAGACACTATAGAGAGTGTGTCCACATTTAGGATAGATAGCCGTACTATAAAGAGGGGAGTAATTCCATGGTTAACACGGTTATCAAGTGCCATTAGATGTTTGGATCATGTATTGCATTTAGATCTAGTGGCTAACTAACAAACCCTTGGAAAACTCTTTTAAAAAGGCTAACACAAGTGCACAAGGTGTAGAACACTTGGTGTTAGCACTTGGGAACAAAGGGTGAAAGGTTTGAGTGAAAATCCTGAGAAAACAGAGCGTCAGACCCTAGCTTCGCCTGAGCGTCGGACCATTGTCTTCGGTCCGACGGCAAACCCTGCTTAGAGCGTCGGACGCTCAGTTTCTGAGCGTCGGACCATTAGCCTCAGGGTCCGACGGTGCTGAACGAGCGAGAGCTGACACGTGGAGAACTCAGAGGGCATCGGACCGTTCTGTTTGGTCCGATGGCGAGCGTCGGACTATCGTCCCATGGAATTCAGCGCTCGGGGAGCTCTCTGGAAGCATCGGACTGTCGCGGTTTTTAGTTCGACGGCTCCATTTGGCTGAGTCCGACGGTGGTCTGCTGAGAGCGTCGGACCGAGATTTTTGGTCCGACGCCCTACCGTCCGACGGTTGTTTTGGCGCGAGAAAATAGCCGTTGTGTTTCAACGGTCGATTTCAAACGGCAGAGGACACGTGGCGTCAATCCAGAGCGTCGGACCGTGCGGTTTAGTCCGACGATCTGGCCGTCGGACAGTCCGACAGTACGCAGTTTTGTCCAAACGGCTAGTTCTTTGTGTGTGGCTTATAAATAGTGACTTGGCTGGTTTGGGAAGGTGCTCTTGGCTCTCTAACTTGTTGATACACCTCTTGAGCACCGTCACAACACTCTCACTCACATAGATTGCATAATTCTCATCCATTGTGAGCTAGAGAGTTGATCAAAGTGCTTTGCTTGATCTTTGCATTCATTGGCACTTGTTGATCGTGTTTGCTGTGGAGTTCTCTCATTTCTCTTGGTGATTGCCGTCACCTAGACGGCTTGGAGCAGCGGAGGAGCTTGGCGGAGTTGGAGATTGTCTCCGGCCACTCCCGGTGATCTTGTGAGGGGTATTGCACCTTCTCGGCGGAGAAGCCACAAGGTAGCTCTAGTAAATTGCTCGTGTCGTTGAGTTACCCTTCTCGTGGTAGATTCTTGTGGCGCTCTTGGTGAGCTTGAGGATTGTCGTCGATTAGCCACCGAATCACCGAGTCGTGGTCGACAAAACGGGGACTAGCGTGCCGGCAAGCACGTGAACCTCGGGATAAATCTTTGTCTCCGTGTGTTGATTGGGATTTTATTGTGACCACCACCTTCAAGTGTGTTGGTATCTCTCTCGGTGTTTGGCTACCACCTCTACACGTCGGTATATCATCTCTACACCCTACTCTTTACATTTGTGCACTTTACTCTTGTGTTGTAGTAGCTTGTGTAGTGGTAGTGGTAGAAGTATCTAGTTTGTTCACTTAGGAGTAAGTAGCTCAACTTAGGATTAGTTTGTGTGCTCCTACTGACTCTAACTAGACCGGTTAGGAAGGCTTGCAACCCTCTAGTAGGCTAGTGCAAAGAATTCGCTTCACCTCATTTGTTACTAACCTTGTGATCAAGTTTTGTTGTTGTAGAAAGTTTTTAATTGGCTATTCACCCCCCTCTAGCCACTTCAGACCTATCAATAACTGTAACTAGTGCAATTACATCTAGCAATCATTGTTAGATTAGTCCTATATCATGAACACATGCAAAGGGCATCATCTAGGAAAGGTGTGAAACAGAGTCATCACCCAACTTCGCGACCGTGCCTACTTGCCTACATACGGGGGTGGACTCCAGAGGAATCAACGTAGCTATCACCTACGCAAACTACCACACGACCCGGCACATCAGGGTGCACTCACAGATAAACGAAATATCTAGACACCACGTCTACACATTGTTCATCATCTACCCAACGACCGTTTGTATAAACGTTATACGAGCAATTACATGAATTCAATAAGATCAAACCAACTATACTAGACATATAATTAAAGTAGACAAAGACTAATGTAATCAAGAACATATGAACTATTAAGAACAATGTTTCCTTAATCATAATGAAGAATAATAATAGAGAAAGAAGCAGAACTATACCAAACTCTGCGCTCAAGATGATCGCCGGGGCTCCAGATCCCGCCGAAGACTAGATCTCTTCTACTCTCTAATCTAACTAGACTAGAACTATGAACTAGAAGGCTCTTGATGAACTAGTAAGCTCTTGATAGCTTGAAGACTTGTTGCCTTCGATGAATGATTGATTGATGCCTCCAGGGGGGTCTGCCCCTTTATTTATAGCCCGATAGGATGAACGTGCGCCGTAGGATCAAACCGACTTGAAACAAGGGCCGACATGACTCATAAGAGGTGGCGGAGGAAGACTCTAGAAGGCGGCGGTGAAACCCTAGGGGGGCACCGCCCGGCCCCACCCCAGGGCCGGCCGACCCTACCTGGCCAGGGCTCAGCCCCAGGTTGCTTCTGGTGCCTTCTACACTCTTTCCACGTCCTGATGATGATGTTTCCTTCGCGGTTATGTTTCATGATAATTATGCACTTTAATCCCTCTTTTATGCTTTTCTGGAATAGTCCCTGGAAAATACAGAACATGCAAAACTTGTGAAATCTGTTAGTTAAAACCCTAGACTAGTATGTTTTCATGTATCCTTTTGTGTCTAAAGTTCTAATAAAAGTTGACGTTATCGACCGTCAACAACTCTCCCAAGTTTACCTTTTGCCAGTCCCTTGCCAAACAAACTAAGCCTAATTACTAATGTATTTGGATCAGGAGTTGCTACAATGCTTTCATTCTTTCCAAGTACACATGCTTTCAAACAGAAATTCTTCTTTAGATTAGACAATAACTGCTCTAACCTTCAGACTTACTCGTTTTACCTTTAACTATAGAGCTTTACAACCCTCGCATAAGTCTTGAGCAATTGAAAGATAGAACAATTAAGTCAAGCACTATGTCTCAAATTCTTCACAGTACCAGTATTCTGGGGTTTTGCAAGTTTTCGAAATAAAACACAGAGCTTAATTGTATGACACCCTCAAGTCCCTCAATATGGGGTATTTGTGGATCTCACTTAAGGCATTAATGTTTTGCCTTCCTATAACTATGGATTATAGTGGAGCTCATAGAAGTGGCAATAACAAGGTTAAGCATACTTGCAATTCTTATGTTGTAAAGTCAAACGATGGATCCACAGAGAATCGAGGCATACAATCAAACCAAGATGTGCATGTGTATGGAATATGGTGGATATGTGTTTATGTGGTATTTAGTGGCTAACTCTAATTCTACTTATGCTCTTTGGAAATGATTCACTCTCCTTTGGAATTTGGAGGAACACATGGGCTATCTTTATTCTTTATTCTTTCTCTTTTTTTTCATTCGAGAGGCGGGCATCTAGTACCCATTGTTTTAATGCTGGGACACTTGTCCATCTTTTACTCCCTTTTATTTTCATACTTTTTCATAGCCACATGCATCCAATAAATGATTTGGAGAGATAACAATAGTGAAAACTTAGAGCATTTATAACAGGGCTGTCCTATGGGGTTTATATGTTTTTGGTGTTCACTCCTAGTGTAGGAGAAAATATTTTTATGATGAACATAGATGAAAGTGAAAATAGTTGCGATTAATCCCAGGATAGGAATAATGCATATATACTGATGTGTGTACGTGATCTTGGTTTTAAATGCATGAGAAGACTCTCATATGGTATTCAAAGGTTGACTAAACTCAATGCAAAGCAAGTAACATGAATGTGCAAAAGTTTTCTATCTCTAAATGTATAATATATGGTTTTGGTAGGAATTCACATTGTCATACAAGAGCTCATCATGTAGATTTTAAGTTTTTTCAAAAATAAATCTCCAGAACTTAGTATTGTTAGGAATAAGATAAATAGTAGCTCAACCTTCATGAATCATATCAATTACCTAGACTTACCTTAAGCATATGCCTCCACAAGTTTTAGGTTCGGAGTAAATTCTCAGATTAAAACAGTAATATCCAAAATTCAGGAGAATCTAAGTTTGACAACTAGGCGCTTAAAAGGAATTGTGGCAGAACAACTATTCATCATCTCCAAAACAAAATTTTAGTGTTCATCCAATTTAATTTGGTTCTAGCCTAGACTGACTCTAAACAAACTCTAATATATAGCTAAATATTTATTTGGTTCTCAAATTTTATCTTAGTAGATAACTCACACGAAAAGAGCGATATAGCAATAATGATAAGAATAATAGTATGGGAAACTGATACTTAGCTGGACTTAAAATGGAGGGCACCCTCCCCCAAGCTTGACGTTTGACAGGGTCTTTGATGTTGCAAATTGAGTGATCCTTCTGGGAGCAGGTGTATCGACAGCGTAGATGTGTTGGGTTGACTAGCTCTTTGATCTTATATTTTCTTGTGAAACTCAATTGCCAATAAAAATACCAAATCTTATGGAAAGGGGTTAGGTTTAATACCACTCTATGGTAAGTGATTGATTTTATATTTCCAGCAGAAGCTTCCTAACTGAGTGGACCTTCATGTGCCCACATATTTTTGGTATTTTTTTCTAAAAGGCGTGGACCTTCATGTGCCCACATATTTTTAGTATTTTTAGATTTTCCTATGATACTATGGTGAACCTTCATGTGTTCATATATTTTTGATATTTTGTGCTTGTATAAAGTAGACTTAATAAGCGCATAGGTATAATTACCTGATAACTAGGGGATGCTCCTTCCCCAAGCTTGATGTTTGCAGTACTTGGTGATTGAATGTTTCTCAGAGTGAGCTAGTAGTAGTCCTCGTGGGTGCCACTAATAGACTCTCTCCTTAGTCATAATATTATTCCTGCATAGTTATATTCCAACAAGAAAACCAAAACCCGAGGCTTCAATTATCAAGGGGGTTAGCAGTCAGCCAATGAGCACTTTGATTATTGTTTGAGTTGATTTAATTAATAGATTTTAGCAGGATTTTAACAGTATTCTCTTTTTGGGGGTTTTTTCTAAGTTTCTTATGCAGAAATCAAATATGTATGCATGCTATATAATTTTTTTATGCCACCACAGGGAATATTCATTTCTATGGGGCTTATGATTTTCATAATGCAACAAAGTAAATCTAGATTTTTATTTTTATTTTTATTTTTAGTCCACCACAGTAAATATGCCTACAGGGTTACTATAGGTTCATTCACATAGGGTTTAATATTTATGATGAATTAAATAAAATGGTAAATATTTTTGTTGGTTTATTTTTTAATATGCAAAAATGATTGTACTAATAAATGTGCTAAGCAAAATTACTAATGAATGCTAAATTAATTAGATAACTACCATTCTAACCTTATGACTATGGTACGGAATTTAAAGTCTACCGACAGGATTTAGATAGAGGAGAGTACATACTCGGTAGGTTCATTGTCTGAGGTTACCTCAGTCAATTCCCCATTTTGCGGTGGTGTAGTAGGTGCTTCTTCTTTCTCCTTCCATCTCTTTTCTGTCTCTTCTGCTTCTCTCTTTTCTGTCTCTAGCTCTTCCTTGTATACTTCTATTGATTCTTCTTCTCTCTTCATCCATTCTTCTACTTGTGCCTGGATCTCTTCTTTCTCTGTTTTAGCAATCTGGTCCATCCTCTCAGCTTCCGCTTCCCACTCACTCCAGCGTGGTGCTTGTACGGCTTCTTCTTACTCCTTGTAGCAGTCTTCATACTTCACAATCTTACCAGGGAACTCCTATCCACAGTGAGGCTGGGCAGCCTGACGGCGGGCTTGACGTTTCCTCCTGTTGCGTTGCTTCCTGATCTGCTCATGGTTAAGATGTGTTCTAAATTGACAGTACCTTTTCAGTGGGTAGGTTGAAGTGGATCTGTCCAAACCCGATGTAGATGATAGCATTGGCGGTGTAGAGGAACGGTCTTCCCAAAAGAATAAGCGATTCGTAGTTCTCCTGCATGTCAAGAACTAGAAATCTGCGGGAATATATTTATCTTGAATTCTTACCATGACGTCCTTGACTACGCCTTCAGGGAATCTTAGTGATTGGTCTGCCATCTGCAACTGAATATATGTTGGTTATAATGGTAAATCATCAAATAATTCATCATATACCTTTTCGGACATTACGTTGACGCCTGATCCAGTGTCGCAGACGGTGTCGGGAAAAGTGATCTCTCTGATTGTGCAGTCAATGATTGGTATACCTGGGTCACCTTTCTTTATTGGAAATGGTTTTGGGAGCATATGATCATTTTCTGTGTTGATAGCATTGATTAGTTGAGCGGTTTCTTCAGGTACATGTCGGGGCTTGTTCTTTCTCCATCTTCTATTGTTCTTCTTCTTGGGCACTTGTTGTTGCTCTTCTTGTTGATGGAATTGCTTCGGGATTGCTGGATCCTTCAGGATGTGGTTCTTGAATGAGAATCTCTCCTTCTTGTCCTTGACGGAGAGGACAATCTTGGCGTGTTCCGCATAGATGATGGCTTTGGTTGTGCATAAGAATGGTCGTCCCAAGATAATGGGTGCCTTCTCATCTCCTCCGGTATCCATGATCACAAAGTCAATTGGGACATATGATTGCCCTACTCTGATAACAGCTTCTTCTAGCACTCCCTCGGGGTAGCAAATGGACTGATCTGCAAGCTACAAACGCATAGCTGTGTATAACAAAGGATCACCTAATATTCTCTCAGATTACCTTAGGCATTATGTTGACACTTGCGCCGAAATCGCAGATAGCTTCTGGAAAGCTGTGACATCCTATGGAGATAGGAATGACAGGTCTTCCAGGGTCTCCCATCTTCTCAGGTAGTGAGTGATCTATCCACTGTATATTTGTAGGCTCAATTTGGTATTGTATTGCATTGTGAATATCAACAAGGTTAGCAGTTTCTAAATCTTCCGGCTGGCCCGGAATCTTACCCTTCTCAAATGGACGGACAGCAGCAGCAAGCTGAGCTAATTGTGATTCTAACATTTTATTAAAGCTGTGCTGATTCTTTATAGCAGAAGCAAAGGTATCCATTCTGGTATTTATGTTTTCTAAAGCTTTATCATTCGAGGCTACCTTTCTAGACATTTGACCTATCAATTTAGATTGACCAGCAACTAAATCTCTTAAAGGTGGAAGATTGTAATTATTATAATTATTACCTTGGTTGTTATCTTGGTAATTACCTTGTCGAGATTGCTGGTTCTATCCTTGACCTTGCTGAGGACGATAGTAGGTGTTGTTGTTAATGAAGTTCACATCCTCTTGCAACGTAGGGCAGCTGGCAGCTGAATGCCCGTAATCTCCACATTTTTCACAGGTCATGCGGGAATCATCAATATGCATGACTTCCTTCTTCTCTATGTCGAGTTTCTTTATGATGAGGTCTAGCTTGGCAGTGACCATGTCGGTCTCCTTCAAATGATGGATGCCTCTGTAGGGTCGAGATGGCGGAATAGAGGGGGGGTGAATAGTCCTTTTTAACAACTAATCGCAGCGGAATAAAACCTATTCGGTTCTAACAACAATTCACCCCTCTAACTATAACTCTATGCACCTTGTAAAAGATCCTAGCAAAAACAAAGGTGCAAGTCTAGCTTGAGCTTCTCTAAACCGTTCTAGAGCAAGATCACACAAACCTAAGCACTTGTACTTTAAGCACGGGGGAAACTCCTACCAACTAGCAAGCAAAAGCGCACTAAGCACCTAACCTCACTACTTGCTCAATGACAAGGATACACAATCCTAATCAAGGAGCGCAACTTACTTAGCTACACAAGCTAAGCAAGACACTAGTTCTAAGCTACACAAGCTAAGAATGTGAGTGGCAAGCTACACAAGCTAACCGGTCTCACAAGAGCAACTACAACTACACAAGTAAAGTAATGCACAAAATAAATAACTTGTGTAGAAGGGAGCAAACCACCGCGAAGGATGGGAAGATGTTGACGCGGTGATTTATTTCCCGGAGGTTCACTTGTCGCCACAAGCTACGTCCTCCGTTGAGACAAGTTCCAAGGTTGCTGCCGGTCCTCTTGCTAGTGGTGACCCGCAAGTCACACTCTCCCACGTGGAGTGCTTACCACAAGCTCTAGCACTTGACTCGGCCGGACCACTTGTCTCTCTTCACATCTCGCTCTACTAGCGATGCTCTTCGCGATCTCCCGCGGGGTGAGCTCGAACCCCTCACAAAGCTTCTCCGGAACCAAGCACAATCTTCTTGCTTGCTTCATGGAGCCACAAGACACCAAGCCGTCTAGGAGGTGGCAACCTCCAAGAGTAACAAGCACCACCGGCTTGCAACTCGATCACCTAATGCCACTCGAAGTAATCTCTCAATGCAATGCACTAGCGATCGATCACTCACTTCTCCGATGTGAATTGTATGAGCACAAGTGAGTTGGAGAGCAGTAAGCCAAGCACAAGCAAGGGAAACACATTCCCAAGGTGCAAGACCCCTCTCACAGTTGGCCACACACTTCTATAAATAGCCCTCAAGCCAAAGGAGCCGTTATCAACTCAAACCGGCCGTCGGACCAAGCGTCGGACCATCGCACGCGCTACCGTCAGACTAATGTTCATGGTCCGACGCCTTGGATTTGCGCCACGTGTCACTAGCCGTTTGAATCCAACCATTATCGTGCTCTAACGGCTCTCTGGGAGCGTCGGACCGTGCGTCGGACCGGAGCGTCGGACCATTGTTTAGGGTCCGATGGTCTAGAGAGAGTTTTCCCGAGAGCAAAATAGCGTCGGACTGGAGCGTCGGACTGTCCCGAGGTGGGCGTCGGACTATACCTTCAAGGTCCAACGCTTTAGCCCCTTCGAACGGCTATTTTCAGGGCGTCGGACTGAACCGTCGGACTGGTCCGACGCTTAGCGTCGGACTAATGTTTCCCAGGGTCCGACGCCTGCCCCCGTTCGGAAAAACAGCGATATCTCTTCGCTTCGAACTTCGATTTCGATGATCTTGGATATTTTAGAAAGATTATTCAGAGGGCTACACAACCCATATGATTGCTTAATCCAAAACTCAGAGGATAAAAATAGTTTATCCATCCAAGATCTAACCAAGCTTACTGCGAGCTCGAAACTTCCACCCTTTTGCAAATGTGCCAACTTCAAAGTGTTCCACTACCTTGTGCATGTGAGTTAGCATTTTCACAATCATTTTTCAAAGGGTTTTTCACTCTTTTCATCATGCCACTTGGTCCTATCAATGCATGCAATTTAGATTGCTCAAGTGGCACTAGATGACCGATATGCAAACAAGTTTGCCCCTCTTGATAGTACGGCCATCTATCCTCAAACCCGGTCAAGCACTTCTCTACTCAACCTTAGATCGGTGAAATAAAAATGCCCTAAGTTATACCTTTGCCTTGCGCTTTCCATTCCAATCACCGTCTTCATCACCGTGTCCAACACTATCGATGCCGGTGCAACACATGCACTAACATCTCAACAATGATATGATCCACTTCATATCATCACATGGCTTTTGGTTCATCGATCCTCGACTTCACTTGCTCTTCACCGTTGCGTTGGTCCATCGGCGCCAAGCCCACTAGCTTGCCCTTCACACTTGCAACCGGTCCGTCGACGCCAAGTCATGTCTTGATCTTCTCCACCCAGCCACATGACTCCATGTCATGTCTCATGCGTTTAGCTCCTTCATACCATATGTGTGAGCTAAGCATCATCTCCAAGCCATTTTCACCTCCATGACATAAATGCTCACACACATGTACCTGTGGACTAATCACCTGTATAATCAATACTTAAACACATATTAGTCCACCTAAGTTGTCACTCAATTACAAAAAACAAACAAGGACCTTTCAGCTCGGATTTGAAGCCATCTTCTCCACAAGTGCTTGAGCTTCTGAAAGCTTCAGTGACAGGAAAGCTCCTCTAGCTACAGCATCTATGGACTCACGGGTGCTTGAGATAAGCCCGTGGTAGAATGTCTGCATCAGTAGCCAATCCTCTATCCCATGATGAGGACAGTCTTCAATATAATCTTGGAATCTCTCCCATGCTTTGGTGAATGATTCGTCATGTTACTGTTGAAAACTTGAGATTTTCCCACGCAAAACATTTGTCTTGCCTGTAGGAAAGAACTTTGCCAAGAAAGCAGTTAAGCATAGGTCCCATGTAGTGTTCTTGTCTTTGTTGGTGTAGAACCACTGCTTAGCTTTCCCCAAAAGTGAAAATAAAAAAAGACGGAGTAAAATAGCATCTCTTGGTACTCCTCTGATCGTGAAGGTGCTGCAGATCTCTAAAAAGTGTTGTAAGTGTGCACTTGCATCTTCATGAGCTTTTCATAAAACTGGCTGGCTTGAACCATGGTGATAAGAGTAGGCTTGAGCTCGAATCCATTCTCCCCCGTGTTGACTGCTGGTCCAGTCCGGATGTTTTCTGTTGTTGGGGCAGAGAACTCACGCAGTGTCTTCTCAGCCATGCCTTCAAACATAGGAGATAAATCTTCTCCTAAGTGTACTTCTTCCAATGTTGGAGCTGGCTCCTTTGATGAACTAACTTGAGCAGCGATGGGTGTTTTTGATGGTAGCTTGAAATTGTCCCTCGCCTCTACAAACTTCTTTCTTCTCAGGAGTTTCTCTGGATCGTTAGTGAAATTATTTGGAAGAGAAAAACCATTCATTCATCACCCTGCATAAGATAAGTAAATGATAAAAAATAGGGGTGTGCCTCTTTTAGTTAGAGATCAATCGGTAATACAATCTTATCCATGATGCATATGTGTTATCAATATTTCCAAAGTTTAATATGCCTTCCCCGGTAACGGCGCCAAAAATGCTTGTTGACATCTACTAACGTCGCCCAATATAACTTTATAACTTTAACACTAGGGACGAGATTAGAAGATGTATGGTATTTAATTAACTGATCATTAGCAATTAGTCACCTATCTATTACCAACATTCTTTAACATGAACTTGGTTGTCAATCCTAATTATATATGCTAAGAACAAATAAAGGTTTTATATATTATTCCATGTGACTTGGCAGAAATATAAATAAATATAAACTAAGAACAATTCTATAAGCAGACAGATAATTATACCATTGTAGCATTTTACCTAGGAGTTTTACCAAGTTGTCAATTTATATTTATACCACTGAGAAAGACTAGGTTAAACTACAATCTATTATATTAATAACAACCATATACAATGAATAAGTGAAATTACCAATGTCATATACTCTACTCATAACAGGTAGAGGTCACAAGATAATAAAGATAAATAGGGTGATAAGTATGATCAGGCATCATTAATAAAGATAAACATCAGAGCACTTTCTAATCATAGAAATAGCTAGCTAATGGATAAACTAAAGAATTAATATCTAAGGTAATTCTATAACTACTACGTCAATGAATAACTCTAACTAGTGCAATTACATCTAGCAATCATTGTTAGATTAGTCCTATATCATGATCACATGTAAAGGGCATCATCTAGGAAAGGTGTGAAACAGGGTCATCACCCAACTTCGCGACCGTGCCTACTTGCCTACATACGGGGGTGGATTACAGAGGAATCAACGTAGCTGTCATCTACGCGAACTATCACACGACCTGGCACATTAGGGTGCACTCGCAGATAAACGAAGTATCTAAACACCACGTCTACACATTGTTCATCATCTACCCAACGATCATTTGGATAAACGTTATACGAGCAATTACATGAATTCAATAAGATCAAACCAAATATACTAGACATATAATTAAAGTAGACAAAGACTAATGTAATCAAGAACATATGAACTATTAAAAACAATGTTTCATTAATCATAATGAAGAATAATAATAGAGAAAGAACCAGAACTATACCAAACTTTGCGCTCTAGACGATCGCCGGGGCTCCAGATCCCGCCGAAGAACTAGATCTCTTCTACTCTCTAATCTAACTAGGCTAGAACTATGAAATAGAAGGTTCTTGATGAACTAGTAAGCTCTTGATGGCTTGAAGACTTGTTGCCTTTGATGAATGATTGATTGGTGCCTCCAGGGGGGTCTGTCCCTTTATTTATAGCCCGGTGGGATGAACGTGCGCCGTACCATCAAACCGACTTGAAACAAGGGCCGAGATGACTCCTAAGAGGCGGCGGGGGAAGACTCCAGAAGGCGGCGGCGAAACCCTAGGGGGGACGCCGCCCGGCCCCACCTGGCCAGGGCTCGGCCCCAGGTTGCTTCTGATGCCTTCTACACTCTTCCCACGCCCCGATGATGATGTTTTCTTCGCGGTTACGTTTCGTGATAATTATGCACTTTAATCCCTCTTTTATGCTTTTCTGGAATAGTCCCTGGAAAATACAGAACATGCAAAACTCATGGAATCTGTCAGTTAAAACCCTAGACTAGTATGTTTTCATGTATTCTTTTGTGTCTAAAGTTCTAATAAAAGTTGACGTTATCGACCGTCGACAGCCACCGTTCGCACCGTCCTCTCATTGGCCCTCTCCCACAAATGACCTGTGCATCAGCTCGATGTGAATAATGCTTTCCTGCATGGCACCCTCTCCGAGACAGTATATTGTGCACAACCGTCTGGTTTTGAGGATCCTGCCCACCTGGACTTCGTCTATCAGCTCAACAAGTCCCTGTATGGGCTGAAGCAGGCCCCTCGTGCTTGGTACAGCCGGTTTGCTGCCTTCCGGTTATCCCTCGGTTTTATTGAAGCCAAGTCGGACACCTCCCTCTTCATCTTCAGGCACGGCTGAGATACTGCTTATCTCCTCTTATATGTGGATGATATCGTCCTCACTGCATCCTCTCCGGGTCTTCTTCGGCGGATTATCTTGGCTCTCCAACAGGAGTTCGCCATGAAGGATCTTGGCAAGCTGCATCACTTCCTGGGCATGCATGTTCAGCCATGTGGTGATGGTCTCTTCCTCTCACAGCGACAGTACATGCTAGATATCTTGGACCGTGCTGGGATGGCTGAGTGCAAGCCGTGTTCTACTCCAGTCGACACCAACCCCAAGGTTGCTGCTACTGAATTGTCCCCCTATGACTGATGCAACCGATCATCGCAGCCTCGCTGGTGCCCTACAGTACTTGACATTCACAAGGCCAGATATTGCTTATGCTGTCCAACAAGTCTGCCTTCATATGCATGACCCTCGGGAACCACACTTGGCAGCCCTTAAGCGCATTCTGCGCTATGTTCGAGGCACCCATCACTTGGGTCTCCTGCCGCGTTCTTCTTCCGCCACCATCTTGTGGTCTACATGGATGCTATTGGGCTGGTTGTCCGGACACTCGTAAGTCCACCTCAGGCGACACAGTGTTCCTCGGCGATAACCTCGTCTCCTAGTCCTCCAAGCGTCAGAATACAGTCTCCAAATCCAGTCCTGAAGCTGAGTACCATGCAGTCGCCAATGATGTTGCCGAGGCTTCTTGGCTCCGTCAGCTTTTGCTTGAGCTCCATGCCCCTTTTCGGCGTACCATCTTTTGGTCTATTGCGACAATGTTAATGCCGTCTACATGTCCTCCAATCCGGTTCAGCATCAGCGCACCAAGCACATTGAGATCGACCTTCATTTCGTTCGGGAGAAGGTGGCTGCTGGTCAGGTTCGTGTTCTGCATGTGCCGACATCGTCCCAGTATGCAGACATCTTCACCAAAGGTCTTCCAGCATCGGTCTTTAACGAGTTTAGGTCTAGCTTGAACGTGCACGGTTGCGACGATCAGACTGCGAGGGCATGTTAGATTGTAATATTATAGGTCATATGGGCTGGGCGCCTCAGCCTTAGGCTGTACGGCAGCCCCCTAAGGGTTAAGGTAGATGATCATTGGATTAGATAAAGATCACCGTTGATTAGGTATTTCTATAAACCCTAGACGGTCCTTACCTATATATATTATACACCCTTTGTACCTCCATAATCGATCTACAATATTTCCGAGCCATATTCTCTTTCACCGTGTGCCGTGTACAAGGCCAGGCCAGGGGGAAGCAGAAGGGCCTTGCCGTTTCGGTGTAGGCGGTAGAGGGTTTAAAGCGGAGCTCCCTGCACCAACGCAACGTCCTCTTTTGTGAGAAAGCACTACTTTGATCTTTACTTCTCCGCTGCTGGTTCATGTTCAATCCACCGCGGCCTCTCCAGTCTTCCCCCAAAACCCCACGCCCAATCCCTCGCTGCGATTCGGACGATCGCCGCCGGCGTTATCGCGCGCTAGCTCGGGTCATCAACCCCCCAGGCACACAACCGCCGCCGGAGCCCAGATCGAGGAGACGATGCGCAGGGACATCGAGGCCGAGTACGCGCCGTGCTGCCGCATATGCCTCTCGTCCGAGAACCACCGCGGTAATCTTTCTCGCCCTAGCTAGTAGCTTCTACGTAGCTAGATACATCTCCATACGGATATGTATCGCTTCTACTTAGCTAAGGCCTATTACAGTACCGTTTCTTAGCTAGTTTGTACGGGAAGGCTGCAATCGGGAATTAATGTTTTGATTTGGTTTAGAGAGGATCCAGTAAATCTCGCAAGAAAAATTAGAGAAATACAGGATCCATTTACTGCTTCGATTATAATATCTAATAATGCATTAGAGGCCTTCATGTCAATCGACAATATCTGGGATGATGTTTAGGAATTAGGATTCCAAGGGATGCGTAGATCTTCACCAGTCGGGAGTCTGGGACCATATACTTTTACTAACACGAGTCATTAACATGAACTTGGACCCTTAGTTTTTTACTATACAGTAAGTAGTGTGGAGCACTCATGTTACACGATATACTTACCAGGTTCTTTTTAGTAGCTCTATCATAGAAAAAAAAAATTAGGTGAGGCCTGAGCCTCATCGTGCACGGTGAGGATTGTGCAGCTGATGTGTGTGCCATGATCACCATGCAGTATTATCCTACCTACCTGCATGATGATCATGGCCCACATATCAGCTGCACAGTTCTCACCATGCACGGTAGGGATGGGCCTCGCCTAATTTTTTTTTTCTCTGTGATATATAGATACTGGATTTGTTTCTATGTCACATTTATGGGCTCATCTGATTTGCCTACCAGTATGTTCTAAATTATATAAGCTTGTTTCAATTATCAGCTTGATTATGTCAATTGGCAACCTCTTTCTACTTCTCCCTTCCTTTCCATGTACCGCTCTAGAATATTTTTATCTTGTATGGTTGCGCTCTAGGATGATTCTGTTATCTTAGATATATGTTTGGAGAAATTAAATGATTGTCCAGTTCATATGAATGCCAAAAAAACAAAATTTTGCAAACTGTTGGAAACTTGGAAAAGGGTGGATTTTTTTTGCTATGTAACCGTAAAAGTTTTTGGATGGACTATGTGTTTTATTATCGTGAAAATGCTGTTCAAGGGATCTTCCACACGTTCGCTCTAAGAGGTTGAAATTCCCCACTAGGTAGCAGCTACAAGCACTAGAATTCTGTCATCTATTAGACTATTACATTAAAAAATATATATATAGAGAGAGAACAGTATCCATATCTGCTATCTGCAGCTACACAATTCACAGCTAGATGCAAGTGAGTTAAGGTCTTGCTCAATGTTTTAAATGTGGAATAAAAGGAGATCTTGCATTTGAATCAACTATAGTACTATTATACATTGCTTTGTAACATCTGGTTTCAATAATCTCTCATCACAACTAAACTACTGCCTATTTGTGAAAGAACACCAGAAGATTACATCATCACAAATTAATAGAGAAATTTAGTAAGAGTAAGATGACACAAAAGGTTCTCTAGCCACAGAAGGAACAACCAAATTAAAGAAAATGCCCAAATAACCTTTGTTTTTTCTTTTCCTGATTTTGCAATCATCCAGACTAACTAGTGAGTTACAATTCTAACTTGCTCTGATTTTCACGAACTTAGGAAAAAACTAGTTTTGAGTGCAGCAGCGTTTTGTAAAACCCAGTGGCCAGATAAGATATTTGCCAAGGTTCAGTATTGGCATTGGTTTCAAGGCTGAATGATAATATCCTCACTTCCGCTCTACCTTTTTGCGCCCGAGTTTTTTTTTTTTTGGTTATTTCTTCTCAAATCATCAAGTGGATTCAAAATCTTTAAATCGAGCTATAAATCTCCTCCCTCCACCATCCTATTAGCTAAACTCCTGGCTAACCCTTTCCTAAAGATATATAATGCAACTAGGGCATGAAGTAATCATACATCTAATTCTTGCAGGTCCATCTGTTGATTACATGCTTCTCAGAGCTGTATTAGGTTTACCAAGTGTTGTAACTGTAGCTGCATTTCCTTATTACACAGCAATCCTGCTGCTAAACTGTTTCTAATTGATGCTTCTCTTGGTTTTGGACTTTTGGTGCAGGTCATCATGGGCTCATATCTCCCTGTAGGTGCAAGGGGTCGCAACAGTTTGTACACCGCTCCTGCCTAGATCAGTGGAGAGCTGTCAAGGTATTGCAACCGTGTTCGCTTAAGCTACTTTCGGCTTATTTCCAGCCATAAAAAGTATCTTCCTCTCCCAACAAATCAGACGCAGCTAAAATAAGTCCTGCCTCTCCAACTTCAAAATTTTCCTTCAAGATTCATAAAAAAGGACGTACAACCAGGGTTTTCAATTTTGTTATCGCCAAAATTTCGGTCAGCAGCGAAATTACCGAATTTCACGAAATTCGGCCGAAATTTCGCTGAATTTTTTTAGAGACTAGCACATGAAGTATGCTTTTTTTCTAAAAAAATTAAATTTGGACAAATATTAGTATGATTATGGCTACACATCTATTGAGTAGAAGGATATACAATATAAACAACAGAAAATATGAGTCTAGAGTTATATACCACATGTATTAGTGTATTATAAAAGTTCGGAAAATTTTGGATATTTCTTTCGTCCGCCACCGAAATTTCCGAAATTCGCGAAATTCGGCCGAAATTTCGCCGAAATTTCGAACCCTGCATACAACACCTGAACAACTATATACTCCCTTCTTTTCTAGTTTTAATTTTGATTCAATTTTTCACCTTTTTTTTCTTGCAATTGACACAAAACCTAAGACAAAACAAATTTGCAGTATTACCAAGTACATCTGATGGGAAATCTAGTGACACAGTTTCCATATATTTAACTTTGATACCTTCAACTCATTGACTAGTTCGATTTTTGCAACTTATTGGATTCTAAAGAGTTAAACAAAAATAAAAAGTGTTTAAATTGTGCCAGGTTGAACACAGCAGCAAGAATATTAGCTAGCAAAGTTTGATAATGCATGATAGAATTGCATGACTGGGAGTTGCTAATTCATTGTTATTAAATCCGAAATCAGAAGCCAGCACTAGATAATTCCTGTCTTAACATTTCTCTGCAGGAAGGGACTGCTTTTTCACACTGTACTACTTGCAAAGCACAGTTCCATCTCCTGGTTGAGCTTCCGGAGGATGACATGTGTCTTAGAATGAAGTTCTGGTTGTTTGTTTCTAGAGACGTCTTCCTCATCTTCCTGGCAATACAAGCCGTGAGATCGCCTTTCCTCATTACTTTTTGTTGTCCACTGTTATTGTCCAAAAATAATTTGGTACTGTACCTACTAAATTAGAGCATTTATTGTAGTGTTTCAGCAAGAGGTTTTACCCTATAGTATTATGTAATAATGTTGTGTATTCATCACTCAGTGTTACCTACTTTCATTAGGCATTGTTGGATGTGCATTGTGCAAGATACTTGCGATGCATATCTCATTTGGTTTTCTTTGCCTTTTTCAGGCCATTGTTGCTCTTGCTGGTGTGGCATTTCTGTTGGACAGTGATGGAAAATTCAGAAACAGGTTTACTGATTGGATGCTGTCAAAGCATCCTCTACCCTTCTACTACTGTGTTGGTACGTGTTTCCTACATTAACTGCTTGCAATTGTTATATAGATCGATGTGTTCTGATGATGCAGTGCTTACTGAGTGACTGGATGCTAAACAGTAGTACCATGCATACTGGTGCTGTACATTGATTTGTTCATTAGTGTGTATACGGTAGTTCAAATTGAACATGTCATGTCACATGATTGCAAATGCTATCTTCTTCCTAGATATTGATGGCGCCATTGCAACCACAATACAATCAAATCGTTTTTTTTGACATATCTGTTCAAGCAAAAGTGAAAAGGAAGCTAATGATATCTCATGTTCTGTGAAATACGGGTAAAATCCTGATCGAGAAAAAAAAAGATATCTCATGTTCTGTACCAACCTTGTTTCAGGTGTGGTGGTGTTCTTTGCACTGGTTGGACTTTTTGGGCTGCTGTCACACTGTTTTTCTTGCAATTACCGTGGTCATGATCCATCATGCCTGCCTGAGCCCGAATGCTCCTACGGATGCCTGGACTGCGAGACCACACGCTCAGGGGATGATGATGACTGCACTTTTGTTTTTATCATGACCGTTGTCCTAGTTTTCGCTCTCTTTGGAATCATTTATGGTTTCATTGCAGCAACTATGGCCTTCCAGAAGATTATGCAGCGCCACTATCACATACTCAAAAAAAAGGAGCTGACAAAGGCAAGAACCTCTATTCTACTCTCAGTACTTCATCCAATCCAATTTTGTTGATTTGTTCAATAACCAATCAAAACATTATCGGTGAGCAGGTGTACGTGGTGAAGGACCTTAAAGGGGGTTACTCGATGCCACCAAAGATGGACCCAAAGCACGAGCAGCGCCTGAAGATGTTGGAACTCATGTAGCTGTTGCCACTACTTTGGTTGCATCTCTTACCAACGCATCTAGCTAGAACGTTAGCTTGATGTATACACATTGCCGGTAGATATACGGTCCATGGTTAACATTTCTAGTTGTGCGCATATACTGTGTTGATTAGCCGTGGATACGAGGAGACAATTGTACATAATAATAATAGTAGGGCATGAAGGATTACGGTACGGACCGATGCTAACTAATTAAGCAGCTGTCTTTATAAATGTGTGCCTCGCTTGTTGTATTGACTAGCATGGTTGTCTGGTGGTTCTTTAGTTTTGGTGCTATATAGTTGCGGCAGCACCAGTAACACGTGCACCTGCTGACCACTCGGCACTAGAGATGCTTGAGTCAAGCTAGACTCGTACCCGCGTTTTCACTAAAAAAAATAGCCTTATACATGACGATTCACTTTAGTCATAGATAGGCAAAAATGTGTCACAGTTAACTCACCATGATGATGTGAAAAAACGTCATGTATCCCGCGTCATAG
The DNA here is from genome assembly GCA_038502445.1 of Eremochloa ophiuroides. Taxonomy (NCBI): domain Eukaryota; kingdom Viridiplantae; phylum Streptophyta; class Magnoliopsida; order Poales; family Poaceae; genus Eremochloa; species Eremochloa ophiuroides. The sequence goes on along the minus strand of JAHLJS010000006.1, from coordinate 54,669,543 downwards.
ATATGCTGGGCCGAAATGGACCGTCACAGATTGCCTTTTTTGTTCGTCATGGATCAGTCATCTATATATTATATCCAGCCCATATCCAAACTATAGTTACGAAAATGAACATCACAAATTAGTCTCAAATCATCATTGCATTAACATGCTTCACAACTCATGATACACACAAACAAACATTGATTCATTCATGTATTAGCATGTCCAAACTGTCACATTGAGCATCAAACTACAAATTGGCCTGGCTCACAACCATTTAGTTTAACTATCGCAACAACTAAGTTTGAACTAAAAGTTTTGATCTCTAGGAAGTCTAAAGTAACAACTAAACAGTAGTACCCACGAGCACTTCAATCAGCTTGCAGTCCACAAGATGTGGTACCTGAAAATCAAAATGAATATAAGTCAGTTCTGCTAGCAAAGATTCTAAAAAGAAATGTCATCTATTTATTAGGAAGTTTTCAAACACCGTGCAAAGAGATCTGATAACTCATAATAAATTCCAAGTCACCAACTTTGGAGCTTCTGATGATTCAAAACTAGGTACATAACCAGAACAATATATAGTAGTTCATTAGTGACTTAATAGAAGCTACTCCGTAGGAGTTAAAAAAATACTTGTTCTTGAACTTAGCTGATCAGTCTGCAAATCTAATATAGTAATAATTTGCACTGCTAGAACTTATCTTATACTGCTAGTATAGTAAATTTTGCTTAACACAACTAGTCTAGTAGTTTGCATTGCTAGTATGGTAATTTGCAAAAGGGTACCTTACTGATGGCAACTTCATAAGTTAAAATAGCTAGTAAATGTTGCATCCTGAGTCCACTAACCCTGTGCTGACAAGTTCACATTGGTCACACGTACCTGCAAATGTGAGGAACAGATCCCATGAACACTAGAAACTCTTATGTACTGAGTTCCTAGAATGACTAACTGCAGCTAAAGTTTCTACTGCTACTGATTGCACTATTGCAGTTTGCAGTATAAGTGACAAGTTCCAAAATAAAGGTCATTTGTGTATGTGCATCTGAAGTTCCCAAAAATCATATGGGTAATAAAGCATATAAAAAAATTAATCGGATAGCTATCTTCTCTGATCTAGATTGCTGCAAATTAGCACCATACTTCGTAGAATTCCAAAAGCAACAGTAGAGCAGCAACTATCATTGGTGCCAAGTAATGCATAGCCTTCCATCGGAAAATATAGCTGAACTTAACATATCAGTATGCAAATTAAATTTATCCTAAGCACACTAAAGCAACCGGGAAGAGGGAAGGACGAGTAGGGCGCTCCTCACCGTCGACGCATGGAGGGTCATCGTTCACCACCAGCACCTTCAGCCCACGACGTCAACCACAGCACCGTGCCGGAAGCTGGACGCATCAGATCCACACCGCCTGCAGCCTCGTGCAGCCTTCAGATCCACGCTGCCGCCACCCGAAGCTCCACGCCGCAGATCCACGCCGCGCGCTGCTTCGCACCGTTGTCCGCCACCGCGCCGACGGTGGCCTGGCCTGGGTACCGCCGGCGTTCGTGTCTGCGTCTGTGGCCGCGCTTCCCTCCTGCCGCTGCTGTCGCTGTCGCCACCGCCGCCGCCGCCGTATTATGATTTGTGGAGGGGTGGGGAACGAGAGATAGGGTTAGGGTGCGGCCTGCCTGGGGACTGGTATTGTGATATGGACCCTATTGGGCTGCAGGCTGTGTTGTGCGCTCGTTGCTCCATTCATACAAGGACAAATCAAACTTATTATCTCTCTTCAGAAACAACGTTGCATTTTAGTGGCTAATTCCTTATTCTAGCTGTGACAATAAATTTTGCACGTTTACTTTGAATTTTTTGCAAGTTTATATGTGGGTCCCACCTTCTTGACAATAAATCTTGCACATTTACATTGAATTTTTTTACACGCTTACATCCTGGCCCCACCTTCTTTGTTTTGCACATTTACTTTGATTTTTTTTTGCATGTTTGCTTGTGGGTCTCACGTTCTTTTGTTTATAGGAGAATATGATCTGTGACATTCAACTGTGACGACAACTAAACGAGTCGTCATAGATGTATCACTCAAGGTATGAACGTCATAGATAATAAAATTCTATGATGTTTATGTAGAACGTCACCAGTAAACCGTCATGTAAAGCTCTATTTGTTGTAGTGTTTCCAATTTCCATAGTCACATCCATAAGTTTTTTATGCCAAGTTTATCAAACCAAACACCAGTACATGCACATAAATAAATGAGTCAAAATATCATTGTCCACCGCAGAGGCACAATGCAATCTCCTAATGTACACAAAGTCAACTGAATGACCAGAGTCTAGACTACTCAGCCAACACTCAGAATCACGGGTCACTACATATCATGGCTCCTCCATTCATTTTTTCTCCTATAGCAACATGTTAGAAACAAATCCTAAGTACTAAAATGTTCCCCGCAAGGTTTACCTAACTACATGGGACTACAGCCAGGGGAGCTGCCATCGTCGTTATTGTCGGAGTTAGGCATCCTTGACCTAACTCGGGTCGCAAGGGCCTTTGGCAAGTCGCAAGGGCGGCAGTGAG